>JAJOZX010001109.1:0-600000 GCA_023014485.1 Bathynomus jamesi | reverse complement strand
CAGTCGCTTGTAAAACCCTGTTAGTAAATGAATAATAAAGTACTGAGTTGTTAAGTATTAACAAACAAACAAACAAATGAAAAGAAGAATAAACAAATTTAGTAAAAGAGACGCTTCTGAGGTTTAAAAGTGTCGGCGTGTGTGTCAAAACTCGAGTTTTGAGAAGTGGGGGAACCAATTGGCGCATGTGTGGAAATATAAATAATAAAAAATATAGTTTAAGAGGGTAATTTGACAAGAGAAAATAAAGAACATAACAGAGGAAACTAAAGTCAGGCTGGATTTGTCTGAGGCTGAAGACCGTTATTGGACCAAGGGAACTTTAAGTTCTGTTAGGAAGGGGATGCCGGAGATAGGAACCACTAATAGAAGGAAGCTATTCTGGCAAGTAAGAGACTGTTGGTGGCAGGAGCCAGCAGTCGTGGAATCGGGGTCTGGGCAGCGAGCCTGGATCCAACAACCCTTCAAGGTAAGCAGCCTGGTTTCGTGGGGCTTAAACAAAAGAAAAATTCTTATTCGTGGTGCCGTTAGGTTAATCCGAATCCCACCACATAAAATAAGTGGCGCCCGAACAGGGACTTCCACTCAGAAAAGTGGGTTGTTTCCTGGTTGGGTTGTATAGAAGAAGAGTGAAAGAGTAGTTGTAGGTTGGGTGTAGTAGTAATAGAGTAGAAGTGAAGTAGGGTAGCATCTTTAGAGATGCCTACCAAGGAGGAGTTAGAAAGGAGGTTGAGGGAGATAGAGGAGGCATTAGAGGTAGAAAAGGCTAGGAACCATCAGTTAGAGTTACAGAAGGCAGAATTAGAGAATGTTTTGGGGAAATTGCAGAGTAGATTAGAGGAACAGAGTAAAGAATTAGTAGTTTGTCGTCAAGAGATGGAAGAAAGAATGATTGAGAGTAAGAAAGAGATGGATGATGGGTTAAAGGCAATGGTTAAGAGAATGAGTGAGTTGGAGGGCAAGCTTGATGGGAAAGTGAAAAAGGAAGGGAAGGGGGTTTTGAAGGGGAAAATAGTAAGGGTGTTGGTAGTAAGAAAGGGGCACATCTAAAGGATGTAGCAGTAGGGGGCCTGGAAGGAGAAGGGAGTGAAAGCGTGAGTGAGGGGAAAGAAGAAAGACCTTACAAGGTGATGGTGCATTCCACCCCTAAGGAGGGTAAGAAGAAGCTTGAGGGTGAGGATCAGAGGGAGAAAGGTAAGAGGATGGAAGGGCAGGCTAAGAGGGGCAAGGCGGGAATGAAGGGGGCTCGGAGGGCATCTGGTAAGAGGGCTTCTCGGAAGGTTCAACGCTGCGTTAGTGCAGATGACTCCCTCTATTCCAGCATTGAGGACAGTATGTATGAGAGTGAGAGTGAGACTGAAACTGAGAGTGATACGAGTGAGGGTGTAAGAGTGCATAAGGGAATCTTAATTAGGGAGATTCCGAAGGTTGCAAAATTTAATGTTTATAGTGGGAGAGATGTACAAGAGTTTTTGAAAGAGTATGAACGTTATTGTAAGAGCAAGTATCCAGACGCTCCTGAGTATTGGGTGAAAGAGATGGGTGACTGTTTGGAAGGTAGGTTGCTAGAGTTTTACAATGTTGTTGTAAATTCAGGAGTGCCTGTGAAGTATGAGGTGTTAAGGGAGAGATTGGTGGAGCAAGTGTTAAGAATAAGAGGGGGTGTGAAATATCGAAAGAAGGATGATTTTGAGAGAGCAAGGATGCAGAAGGGGGAGAGTATTGATTTGTATGCATATAGACTTGAAACTTTGGCGAGAAAGAAATTTGGAGATGATGGGATAGATGAGAATAAAAGGTTGGTAAGAAAGTTGATTGAGACAGTACCTGAGAGTGTGAGAGAGTTTTTGAATGTTAAGAGGAAAGAGTGTGTAAGAGTGAGAGGGACACGTTTGAAGTGGCATGAAATCTTGGAATTGTTAGAGGACCGAGTGTATGAGAGTGTGATTGGGCGTAATAGGGAAGCAGATGTGCGAATGGGGACAGCGATGAGGGAGGAACAAGTACCTGTGTTTCCTAGTTATGCGGACGCATTAAGAAATACTAGGCCAGGTCACCCTCCAGTTAGCCAAGCATCCATGGCCCAAAACCCAATGGAAATGCTGGCTAACTTTGTGAACGAATTCACAAGGGTGTATGGAGGGTCGGCCATGCAACAACCAGGGCCTCCTCCCACATCGGGTCCCAGAATGAATGGTCCGATGCTGGGGCAAACGTATAGAAGGCAAGGGCTTCAAGGCCAGTCAACAATGAATGAGCAAAGAGGGCCAGTGAATGGAGGGAATATGGGGAATGTGAGAGGGTGTGCATATTGCGGTAGAGGGGGACATAGTATAGAGACCTGTAGAAGAAGAGTGGGTGCGTGTTTTGCATGTGGGCAGATGGGACACATGGCGTATGAATGCAGAACACCTGGGTATGAATGTAGGGCATGTGGGAACTTTGGGCATATTGCCCGGTTCTGTCAAGCCCAACAGCAGGGTGCTCCGGCACCGGCGGGAGGGAGTCCTGTCTCTCATGCAGGAAATCGGCCAGTGTCAGCCATGCCAGC
This sequence comes from Bathynomus jamesi, assembly GCA_023014485.1. Lineage (NCBI taxonomy): Eukaryota > Metazoa > Arthropoda > Malacostraca > Isopoda > Cirolanidae > Bathynomus > Bathynomus jamesi. The sequence continues at coordinate 597,449 of JAJOZX010001109.1, read as the reverse complement.
TCCTCAACCTCAGAGGCAGGGCCCTCAAGGGGGTGCTGTCACTGGAAATGGCGAGGCTGGTCCCAGTACGGGAAACGCATAGGGCAGGGGCCTCTCATTGGGGTTGGGGTCCCTGCTTCTCTGAATGATGAATGTGTATTTGAGGCATTAGCAGGATGGTGTCAAGTGAATAAGGAAGTGAGAGCGAGTGAGAAAAAGGCAGAGTGTATGGTTATTCCTGTTGAATGGGGAGGGAGTGTATGGAGGGCATTAGTGGATACAGGATGTTCACCTAATTTAATAAGTAAGCAAGGAATTGGATGTTTGTGTAAAGAGAATGAATTAGGAAGAGTGAATTGGGGAGTAACTGGGGAAATTAAAGGGGTTGGGAACATCCCAGTACGAGTGTTGGGAGAGGTGCAGATTAAAGTGAAAGTGATGGGGTGTGAAATGGAAGAATGTGTGCTTTATGTGGTTGATAAGGAGAGTGAAAAGTATGACATGATTCTGGGGTATGAGTTTTTGAAAAAGAATCGATTGGTGATCCATCCTGCTAGACGTATGATTGAGTGGAAAAATGAGTTGGGTAAGTGTGAATTCTATGTGGGGAGAAGTGAATCGGATTGGATGAGGGTAATAAAAGGGTATGAGGTGAGAGCATCTGAGAGTGTAAATCTGGAAAAGGGAACCCCAGCATTGGTGCATGTTGAGTGGCCAGTGAGTGATAATAGAAGAAAAAGGCAGGGAAGCATGATTTTTGTGAATGGTATGGATGCATCCTATAAAGTGAAAAGAGTTGGGCATGTGTATGATGGTATAATTGATGAGAGTAACCCATGGATTTGTGTGCAAGCTAGGGAAGATGGGGGTGCATGGCGAAAGAGAATAAATGAGGGGGATGTGATAGGGAGAGCATATACAGTGATTGAGGAAGTATGTGAGGAGGGAGAAAATGGAATACAAACGGATGAACGAGGGCAAGAATGTGGGGAGGAATGGACGACTGAACAAATCAGAAAGGAGGTGATTGTTGGCGAACAGTTGAGTGAGAGTGAGCGAATGCAGGTGTGGCAGTTGGCAGGGGAGAAAAGGAGCGTATTGGCCCGAGGAGATGATGACCTCCGTTTAACAAAACTACCTCCCTTCAGGATCCAGTTAACGGATGAGACTCCGATCTACCAAAGGCCAAGACGGTTCTCCCCACCAGTAATGAATGAGATAGAAGAGCAGTGTGAGGAATTAGAGAGAATGGGAGTGATTGAACAGAGCACAAGTCCGTGGAATAGTAGAATAGTGCCTGTGCGGAAACCTGATGGAAGGATTCGCTTGTGTGTGGACTATCGAATGGTGAACGAAAGGACAGTGAAAGACAGGTTTCCGATGTGCTTGATAAATGAAAGTGTATACTCTTTGCATGGAAAGAGGGTGTTTAGTAAATTGGACCTATTGAGGGGATATTACCAGATGCCGGTTGAGCCAGAGTCTCGTCCCATAACTGCTTTCTCCACAGCCAGGAATCATTATATGTTCCGTGCTCTCTCGTTCGGACTTACAGCTGCACCTGCTGCATTTCAGAGAGCAATGAATCGTGTTCTTGGTAAGTTTGCAAGGGAAAATGTCATATGTTTTATAGATGACATTTTGATTATGACAGAGACATTTGAGGAGCACCTGAAGATAATGAGAGAGGTACTGCAAGTGTTGGATGAAGTCGGACTACGAGTGAAACCAAGTAAGTGTGAGTGGTTCAGGGAAAGTGTGGCATTTCTGGGGCACAAGGTGAGTTCGAGTGGTATACGAAAGAGTGGGGAGTATATGGAAAAAGTCAGGGAGTTCCCGAAACCTCGGACAGTTCGTGAACTTAAATCTTTTCTGGGACTTGTAGAGTTTCAGAGGAAATTTATAGCGGGCTGCTCTGGGATTTCGAAACCCCTGACCGAAGTGACTGGAATGAAAGGTAGTACTCAGTTGGTGTGGACGGAGAAGATGAATGAAGCATTTGAGCAATTGAGAGTGGAAGCAGCGAAAGATGTGGAGTTGGCTTATCCGGACCTGAGTGAAGGAGCGAGTTTGCTAGAATTGTATACAGATGCGAGTGGATTTTGTATGGGTGGGTGCTTGTGCCAGTTGCAGGGAGAGGAAGGACAGGAAGGAAGGAGAGTAATTGGGTATGTATCTAAAGCATTCAGTAAGGCAGAGCGAAAGTACAGTACAATTGAGAGAGAACTTGCGGCAATGAGGTTTTGTGTGAAAGCTTTCAAGTCATTTTTGTATGGAATGAAATTTATTTTAAAGACTGATCATCAGCCCTTGGTATATATGGAGAGAATGAAAGTTGTGGATGGAAGAATTGCTAGAACTTTGCTTGAGTTGAGTGAGTTTGATTATAAGATTGAGTATGTGCCAGGGGAGAGGAATTGTATGGCTGACCTGATGTCAAGAATACCTGGGGTGAATGAAAGGTGTGAGAAAGAGGTGGTCGACCCTGAGTATTTGCCAGTGGGAATAGTAAAGTTGCATGAAAGTAGGGGGGGTGGCGACAGTTTGTTTGAAAGTGTATGGTATGGGTTGAAAGATTTGAAATTGGATGGGTTAAAAATGAGAATACCAGGGAGTGTGAATGAATTGCGGACCTTGGTTATGAATGAAGCGATTAAGAAACCAGAAAGGATGGGTGTTTGTAAGGTCCGCAATTATGTACGTGAGCTGAAAGCCATGGGGAGCCCGGGTATTTTTCTTTTCAAGAGGTCCTCATGGTGGTCAGCTCATTGTTTAGTGTTGAAGTGTATGTGCATTATGGTAGATTGTCCATTGTGTATAAAGATGAAAGGATCGAGGAGAAAGGAGCCCTGATTTTGCATTTGCAGTGTATTAGTGGTGTACATTACAATTGGGTGAGTGAAAGGAAGAGGTATAAAAGCATAGTGCCAGGTGAAAATTTGGAAAGGGTTTTGGATGAAGTTAGAGCTGCACAGAGAGAGTCAGAGGGAGAAGGTTGTATGGAAGTAGGTATGTTAGAGGGGCCATGGATGATACGTGACTGTGTGGATGAGGTAGAGCTCAGCCCTTCTGTGGTTCCTGTAAGGGTTCCAGAAGGTCCTATTGAGCTCTACAGGGGTCTTGTGGATACAGGTGCCCAAATCAGTCTGGTGAATGAGCGAGTGTTGTGTGATTTAGATGAAGAGAATGTGCCTGTATCCCGAGAAAGAGTGGGTGTGAGAATACGTGGTATCGGAGGGGGAACAGTCGCGTCACATGAAGCTGTGCAGTTGAGGGTGGGATTAGGTGCATGTAAAGAGGTATGGGAGCACAAGTTCATAGTCTTGAAAGGGGAATCAATGCCCTGGGATTTTCTACTGGGAATTGATTTCCTTGAGAATATGAACTTGAGTGTGGATGTTGGTCAGGGCTCAGTAATGAGAGAAGGAGAACATGTGGTCAGTATGGGAATGTTTCCGAGCACAGGTATAGATGCTGTGTTAGTGGGAGCAATTGAGTTAGAGGTGGAAGACCAGTGTGAAGTGTTGAGAGATGAAGATATTTTAGATATGCAAGAGGGAGATGAGGTGATATGCAAGTTGAGAGAATATGTGTATAATGGTATAGATGTGAGAGAGTGGTCAAAAGGTGGAAGAGTATAAAAGGTATGCGAAAAAGTTGGCTGTATGGATGGGAGTGCTATATTATATGAGGGTAAATAAGGTGGGTGAGACAGAGAGTGTGCCAGTGATGACATTTGAGGGTATGGTAGGATTGGTGATTATTACACATAGGATGTATGGGCATGTGGGAAAAAACAAGTTATGGGAATTGATGAAAGGAATGGTTTTCCACCCTAGGCTGGGACTGGTTGTTGCAGAAGTGGCAACTACTTGTGAGAGTTGCCAAAAGCGAAAATACCAGTCCCAGCATAGCCGCCCCCCAGTGCGAAAGATTGAAGTGAAAGAACCGTGGGAGCTTGTGGTGGTTGATATTGTGAGTATGCCGAGAACGAGTAGAGGGAAAGTTGGAATATTAGTAGGGGTCGATCACAAGAGTAAGTTTGTGTATGTTGCTGCGTTAGAGAATAAAACAAGTGAGCATGTTGCGAGAGTGATGAGAGAGAGTATGTTACCAATGATGCTTGGAAGGCCGCGTAAGTGTTTAACAGATAATGGGCCTGAGTTTAGGGGTGCTAGTTTTGAGAGAATGTTGAGTGAGAATGGGATAGAGCATGTTAGAATAACTCCGTATATGTCTGCTTCGAATGGTTTGGCTGAGAGAACGGTGAAAACGATAAGTGAAATGCTGCGTGTATGTATTGGGGAAGGGGCTGAGTGGGATGCTGAGTTGGCAAGAGTTGCCTGGTGCTACAATTCGACATACCACTCAGCCATTCAAACTTCCCCAAGAAGGTATGTGTCTACATTTGGAAGGTTTGTGCAAAAGGATATACGATTAAATGAGAATACATGTGATAGATGGAGAGAGGCTGGTGTGCATTTTCGGTCATTTGGTGTTGGTGAGCTTGTTTTGAAAGAGGTGCATGAGGCTGGAAGAAGGAATGAGTATAAGTTGGCGCAAAAGTTTGAGGGTCCATTTGTGGTGAAAAAGGTATGGGAGAATGGGGTAACGTATGTGATTGAGAGGGAGCAAGAGAATGGACAGTGTGAAGAAGTAAGAGCACATCATCGGCAGTTGCGCAAATGGCGAATACCTCCGGAGTACATCGTATGTCACCCAATGTATGATATGTGTGAGAGGATGGAACAAAAGAAAGCGCTAGAAACCAAGAACATGATGGGAATCCAGGATGAATGGATGGATGCAGATCTGGAGTTCTTGATTGTGTCAAAGCGGGCAAAAAGGAAGAAAAAGGTGAGAAGAAAGGGAATGAAAGGTGAGAAAGCCAGGCAGATAGGTGAAGTATATGAGCTGAAGGATTCCCAGTTGGACTCTGGAACAGCCGCGGGTGAGGCAGAGTTAGAATGGGATGTTCGGGACTTTGGTGGTTCATGGTGCCAGCCTGGTCCATCCGGGGAATTCTCATTTGAGGGTTTTGGGGTCTCAGACCTTGAGGGCCTTTCTTTTCTGGGATTTTCCGAGGGTGGAGGAGAAGGGAGAAGAAGGGAAATCATCTTCACTCAGAAGTGGAAAGATTGTGTCAGGGAGGGGGCATTAAGAGTGTGGGATTTACAATTCTTGAGAGTGAAAGGGAAAATGTATGTGAGAGAGAAAGGAGTGTAACTGAGCAAAGTATTGTGACCTTAATGGAAAGTGTGAGGGATGAATGGGGAGTAGATAGAGGTGAAGGAAGTATAAATGAAAGAATGAGGGAGAGAATGAATGTGATTGATTTTTGTGAGGAAGTGAGAATGTTATTGCTTGAGATAGAAGAAAATGTGTTGAATAAAAGCTTAGATGTAGAATTAACAAGTAGTATTAGAGAAGATATTAAAAGTAGATGGGTTAGAATGATAGAGAAAGTGCAACAGTGTTTAGGGAGTGGTGATGGTAATGTAGTATAAAGTATTGGTGTAGTGTTCTGTAGGAAAAAAAAAAAAAAAAAGTAGTATTGTATGATGTGTGAAAGAGTGAGTGGTTGGAAATTCAACCAGGTGGCAGCCTACATTTTGAGGCCAGAAGCTGGGCTGTGCTTGAAGGAGGAAGGTGCCTGGGTGAGTTCCCAGACCTGCTGATACCTGCCTCTGGTGATTTGCTGCTTTGCAGGTTTCAACCTCATTCCTGGTATTGTAAATAACTATTGTAAATACTATTGTAAATAACTATTAAAAATTAAATTGTAGGTATATTTTTTTAGTATAACGTAAATTATTAAAGAGAAAGTAATTGTTAGCCAGCTGTTAGTCCTAAATATTGAATGTTTGAATGTTTTACTGTATTTGTTAAATATAAAGATTATTAAATACTGAATTAGAATTTAAATAAATAAATGATTTATAAGTAAATTTGTAAATATGTTATTCTTATGATAGCCATGTATGTAATTAATGATTTAAAAGATTTAAAATTGAAAACAATTATTTTTGAAAAAAAAAATAATAATAATAATAAAATAAAATTGAAAATTATTTTTTGTAAAAAAAAAAAAAAAAATATATATATTATATACAGTATTATATATAATATATATATATATATATATTTGAAAATTGAAAAAATTATTTTTCGGAAAAAAAAGAGGGTATCTATGTAAATAATTTGTTAATAAATATTATGGTATAAAAATTGTAAGGAAAAGAAGAGAGAACCATATTAGGGTAATATAGTAGGTGTGTAGGCTATATGGCAAGACAGTGTGAAAGGAGCTTGGGGGGGGGAAGATGTGGAGGGTGAACCCTTTCCCCTTTTAGTTCTCAGCCCTTTCCCCCTGGCCTTGATTATTATTATTTATATATTAAATTTCTTTGATTTTTTAATGAAATATTTGTTATAGAAAGGATTTTAATGGTTCTCTCTCTCTTTCCAGCAAACAAATAATGAATAAGAATAATAACTGTTGTAAGAAATTAGAAAGATAGTAGTAAACTATTAGTATTAAGATAATAAATAATAACATTAAGTACTAAAGTATTAATATTAGCAAACAAATAAATAAAGAAATAGTTATAAGATATGTTAATGTTAATATTTTAATGAATGAAAAGACTAAACAATAAGTTATATAAAGAAATGTTAAACTTGTAACAAGGAATGAGGAATAAAACAGTTTTATTAAATTAGTATGGGAAAAAGAGTGAGAGTTGGACAGTCGCTTGTAAAACCCTGTTAGTAAATGAATAATAAAGTACTGAGTTGTTAAGTATTAACAAACAAACAAACAATGAAAAGAAGAATAAACAAATTTAGTAAAGAGACGCTTCTGAGGTTTAAAAGTGTCGGCGTGTGTGTCAAAACTCGAGTTTTGAGAAGTGGGCGGAACCAATTGGCGCATGTGTGGAAATATAAATAATAAAAAAATATAGTTTAAGAGGGTAATTTACAAGAGAAAATAAAGAACATAACAGAGGAAACTAAAGTCAGGCTGGATTTGTCTGAGGCTGAAGACCGTTATTGGACCAAGGGAACTTTAAGTTCTGTTAGGAAGGGGATGCCGGAGATAGGGAACCACTAATAGAAGGAAGCTATTCTGGCAAGTAAGAGACTGTTGGTGGCAGGAGCCAGCAGTCGTGGAATCGGGGTCTGGCAGCGAGCCTGGATCCAACAACCCTTCAAGGTAAGCAGCCTGGTTTCGTGGGGGTCTTAAACAAAAGAAAAATTCTTATTTGTGGTGCCGTTAGGTTAATCCGAATCCCACCACAACGTAGATGGACACGGCGAAGATGGTGAATCGCCGGATTCCAGCCGCTTCGCCTGACGACATCTGAAACTTCCCGGAACAGGAACAGTTTGATGGCATAGATGACTTTTGCCATCCAGCGCGCGCGATGGAAGGCGCCGGGACGAGCGAACCGGGCACCCCGCTTGTTCGGACCGCCCAGCACAATTAGAGAGAGCTCCAGAAGTTCCCTGTAGTCATCACGTGGATGTTGACCGTCGAGGAGGCGGCTGAATTCGATCAGCAGGTCATCGCGGGCGTCCTTCAGGTGCTGCGGCATGGTTCCATCCTCGAAGGGCTTCGCTTTGGTTTGATCGATGAAGTCCCACTGGGCGGCGAATCGTTGAACAGGAGGATGTCAGACCAGTAGAGGGACCGAGGCACGCCGTGAATGCCTTCTCGCACACCAGTTCGTGGATGTGTGGCGGCAAGCCAAATGAAGCACTGTCCTTCTCTCGAGTTTCTGCTCAATGATATAGCAAGCTCCTCCTGAGAGTCCTGTGTTTGAGGCGGTGGTGTCAAAAGAGAGGGCACAGATCCGTCCCTTGATGTCCCAATCCTCGAGGGCAGAGAGGACGGCTTCCGCCATGGCGCGGCCGGTGCCGTCGGGGAGGCTGGGCACAGCCAGAAGCTTGTCGACGTTCTCCCCAGACACCAGAACTGGAAGGCGATCTTCAGCAGGGCCTCCGTCAGCCGCTGGTACGATTTTCCCGTCCCAGTGAACGGTCAGCGGCACAGTAGGATGGAAGGCTGCCTTCATTTCCGCTGCTGCCATAGCACGGAACTTTGCTCGGTCGCGGCGGGAGGATTCGCGGTTTCAAGACCAGCTCCTCAGGGTCGTGGCCCAAGCTCCTCGCAGCCGCCGACAGCAAAAAAAAACCTTCTCAGTCGGTAAGTTTCGTCCGATCCATCGCTGCGGAGAGATCAGGGGATCATCTTTTTCGACGCGCGGAATTGCTTGGGTGGTAAAGGGGTCGTAGATGCTTCTGCATTCGACGTGGACGGGCCCGGGAGAGAGAGCTCTTCCTCTTCTTCTCGGCGACGACGCCGTGTCGGTGACCGAGTCGGGCTGCTTGCACCTGAGCTGGAGCTCGATGCCAGTTCGACGAGTTCTTCTCGGCTCTCTCTGTTCGCCCTTTCATCATCTTGCCGGCGGCTCCTTTCCGCTTCCTGTCTCCTCGCACGCTCCTCAGTGTGCAGCGTCATGTCACGTGTGGAGGAGATGCGGCCGCGCCGCACCTCGGCCCTTTGTCCCGTCAGGAACTCCCTGTCCTCTTCGATTGTGCATCGACATCGCCTGTTCGTGTGCGATGTCGAAGAGGCGGTCAAGGGATGAGAGGAACTCGGCCTCGTTCCTGATTTGGGTCACAGTGCGCCGTTTCGAGTTCTTGTTCAGAGCCCGCCACTTCTCGTACATTCGGAGAACCTTGTCCCTTGCGCGTTGGTCTTTCTGCGTAGGAATACGGGACCGCTCCCAGAATTCCTTGACTGCGGTCACTGTCTCAGCGGCTGCTTCCTTGATCGGCTTCTTGACGTCAAGGTGAAGGTGGAAAAAGTACTGAAGCGCCTGCTTTCCCGTAGGCAGCATGCTTCCTGTGATGCTGTGGTCCACGGTCCCCAGGAGATAGACTGCTGTTTTAGATCTTGTTGCCGAAGCCATCACGTCGTTTCAGAACTCACTGAAAAAGAGAATGAAACACTGTTAGTGTTGGCAAAACTCGTCCCAACCCATTTTCTACTTAGAATAACATATTCTTTCGCCTGTATCAATATTTGGATAAACTCGTGTTACACCCTGTATAATACCTCATTTTAGTCTTCTGTACACCAGTGCGGAAGACTAAACCAACGACTCTGACCGTCCGTCTGTCTGTCTGTTATCATTTTTCAACTCAGAAACTACAGCAGCTATCGAAACGAAAACTGACATGATAACAGAACGCCATGAGTACTTTTCGACAAAAAGTATAAACTTTGACCTCGTTGAGGCAGTTCTAATTATTATTTTATTTCAAAAATATTTTACACACAATGTTTTTAGACGGAATGACACCAGAAATGCGCCCGTCCTGATAGAAATTCCCAAAAAATGAAAAACACCCCAAATAAGTGGCACCCTAATCAGTACACACAAAAGCAATGTTTATAACAAAAAAATTATGTGAACACTGGCTTCAGCATTTGTGCAGGCATTGGGGAAGAAAAAGCTTTGTCCAAATTCACTTCAATAAGCAAATGTCCCAGCCAAAAACAAATCCCTGATAAAGAAAAAAAAACCAACAACATTTAGAGATTATCCCCCTAGCACTGTCATCAGTGGACTCAGGAATCCATGAGTGCAATGATGCCAGAAAAGGGAGCAAAACTGACAATGATAATTAATGGTCTAAAATTTTGGGATATGTATTTGCATTAATATGTTGCTCATAAGGCAGTTAAAGGTACAATTTAGTTCACAGCCTGAGAAAGCTCAAAATCCATTGTGATGCATATTGATAACTGAAGTTAGGTTTTTCAACAAGGTCTTTACAAAGGAAATCAGGCATTCAGAAATGATTATGATATTTACATGATAACTTTAAGTGATCCAAATATGTGAGACATGGTTCTTATAGCTAATGGTTAAGCAATACAAAACACCAATGGTAAAAACAAGACTGGATCACCTACCACACCATCAAGGAGAAGTGAGATGCTTTCCCGTCTCTTGATATGGGCATATGATTGCCTCAAGCTTCTGATTCTCTATGCTGAGAGAATTTCCAAGCTGTTATACTCAGGCATATGATTGCCTCAATGTTTTTTTAACATTCTCTATATTGAGAGAATTTCAAATCTGTTATAATCAATTAAAAAGAGAAGAAAAACATTTTTAGTAACTCTGAAGGCTTGGCTTTCTAAGAAAGCTCTGGCCCAATGGGGATTACTGAAACCTCCCAGGCCCTACTGAGGGGTTTGGGAGCTCTCAGGAATCCTTTCCAATAGTGGAGTTCCCACCAACTTGGGGTGCTAACCATACCATCTCAACGTTTCATAGAGATAGTTGACAAACACAGCCACTGTATCTGTGAAAAACTATATAGGGCATTGGGTTGATTGCCTGTTACCCTCATCCATTGGAAATGTCCAGCAGATTTCAGTGGAGAGTGAACGACAAAAGCCCTATATATTTTCGTTAGAGAGTTATGAATATGTAGGTCTTTAAAGGACCTCTTTATATTTAATTGTTTATGGTAATTTTAGCGTCGGGATTTTAGACGCCCTAGAATGAAAATGAAATTGCCTCAACTTAATTTTGATGGATCTTAGTTTACTTCGATGCAGGGCGTTACGATCTTCTTTGGTGTAGGGCCGCCACGATGAAGTTACACGACGAATTAACACTTTGTTACTAATATAGGCAATCACTTATTAACCCCTGAAGGAATAGGCCTACCCTTTTATAGTCATTAGGTTTTATATTATAAGGAATTCACACAGAACTTTAGGGAGGACTTTAGACATCCTCCCTGTTTAAAGCGTTTACTGTAACATAAACAGCCCTGAGGCTATTCCTTTAATATATCTTCATATTTCTGTATAAATTGCTGATTTGGCAAAGGTTGTTGACTCTTTCTCCTTTGTATTTTGCATGGGTTAGCAAATGGAAAATTTTGTTTCACGTGCAATAAATGAAGGTTTCACGTGGTTATGCAGACCGACGCCTACATATGGTTTCTATGTATGTATGGCAATCATTTCATTCCCATTAGGCTATGTCAACAATCCCGAGCCAATTTTGTATAGATAATTAATTCAATTAATTAATTAATTTATATTTAATTATGAAATAAAGGTATCACATACGATACCATGTTGTGGTTTTTCCATAGTATTCTTGCACTTTTCCTTGCTGTCAGAATACACAAGTTTTGTCTTGCATGACCCATTGTCTGAACTTCATCTTGGTACTCACAGGAATAGTTCATGGCAAAGTCCATTTGGAGGATACACACTTCTGGGTTAGACTGGTCATTCCTAAACTGTTGAGCTTGAATTCTCTTCACATTGATGTGATGCACAACTTCTGGAAATGCTGCTTCAACAAACTCCTTTAATTCCCCTGCACAACCTTCATGTATCACACATTTCAACCTTTTCTGACTGTCAGATTCACTAACCTGCCACTCTCTCCAAGAAACTAGTGTGGCCAAATCTAGATCAATACTCAGCTTTTTACCTCTAGCACAGTCCTCACAGGCATTCTGCCAGCACTTTGAATTCAGAGATAGATTGCATAAAGCTGAGTCCCAAAATGTGGAGGAATCATAATGAATTCTCAGGCTTTGCAACTTCAAAATGAAATTTTCATGAATCCTGCACCTACATTGATCAGCTGGTGTCTCATGTAGTAGCAAAAGATTCTGAGGTCATAGGTAGCAAAACTTAGAGAAGCCAACTGCATTCATTGTCTGGGTGCATTTCTGTATAAATGGAATATGCCTCTCTAAGGAATACAGTGAGGAAGTACTTTCGCATCTTCATTTTCTTCCCTTCCACCCACACTGTCATCTCATCCTTCATTTCTGGCATGATGTATACTATCTCAGAATTTGTATAAAGTTTTTGAACACATTTAACTGTCTCTGGAGAAATGGCCCTTGGTCCTTGGACTTGCTCTTTCATCTTAGATTCTAATTTTATGCCAATCCTCTGAGCAACACTTGTCATAACTGCTGCTTTCTTGTGTGGTGAATAAGGAAGATGACATATAACTCTTGAAACAGCTTTGCCTAGTGACTGGGGTCTTTGGTAGGGGATCTTAGCATTTGATTGAGCCTCAGCTTCCTCCCTTGGTATTCTTTTTTTTCTATCTGCCTCTTTCTTTCTGGTTGCAAGCTTTTCATCTTCTGTTTGCTCTGCTTTTCTTCTGGCTCGGTACTCAGCAATTCTTTGCCTTTCTCTTGCTTTATATTGTGAATCATTTTGCTTCAGTCTATATTTGTACTCTTTATTTTGCTCTGCATTGGTCTTCTTCATCATCTCCTTAACTAGTATTTCTCCAATGTCTTGAGGAATAGGTGCCATTCTGTACTTATATAACCTGAAACAGAAAAATGATTTGAACTTGAAAGTTGATGCACTGTTGCCAGATGGTGGCTTACAAATACCTCTAAATCTGGGCTGGAATACCTTTACAAAACTCTACAATTGCATCAGTCAGGACAATTGCACATTGCCTGTATATTGTAGTGATACATACATATACATAATTACATTAATATTAAAAAAAAATTCTTATATCTACACATATTTGAAATAGATAATAGGGCTACAGTAGACAATACTTTGTTCAATATAACCATTTTATGCATGTTCGATATATCCATATCATAAGTTGTTGTATGGGACATGTCCCATAAGACACAAAAAGTATCATATGGGACAAAATTCTTATGCTAATTTTGTGTAAACTAATTACAGGACACATTTGTTGCTGGGTTATTTTGTTGCTTATGGGCTTACGTTAGAAAATTTTTAGTTGCTAGGTTTTAGCTTGGATAATGAGAGTATGATGAAAACTTTTAGAGTTCTATATGTCATATGGGACATAGCCCTCAACTACTTGGCAAATATCAAATATCAAGCCCACATCTGCAAAGTGAATGGGACATAGCCCTCAACTACTTGGCAAATATCAAATATCAAGCCCACATCTGCAAAGTGACATTTTCTAAATTTTGTGTGGGCACTGATTATATATCATTGTGTTGCCTAGTAATATTTAGAAACTGGCTGAAATTTATTCACTGGAAAATTATGATAAATGAAATGAGGATTGTGAAAATTTGAAAATTTGAGAGAAATACATTTTTCTTTTAATTTACCCCAATATATCACATTCAGAGATATTTTCATGAAAAAACTCATTTGTTCTAGCCAGCTGGTGTATCTAAGTAGTATATGACTTATCCATCAACTGGCATTTTAGAGCATTTCTAAATTTTAGCCTTCATGGACACCTTAATGTGGAATTGCCCAAATTTAGTAGAAATTATCCTCATTAATGTTCATTATTATTAAATTATTATTTTATGAAATGTTTAGGAAAAGCCCAGAAACAAATTAACTGGTGAAAATTGGCAATTTTTAACCTTTAATTCTTCAAATTATTGAGTGTGTGTTGCACTGGATAAGTGGATTGATGCTTATGCATATGTGAATAATCTCTGGATTCCTGATAAACCTAAAGAATATGCCACTAAAAGACAGACAGACAGCCTGTAATAGGCTACAAATGGAATATGCAAATGATTTGGAAGCATCATTCCATGATGACTTTACCCATTTTTATCATTTCGTTGAACAAGACCAGCTGAACAAGTGGCATACAAAAATTTTCAAAATTTGTATGATATTGTTTGAACATGATTTAGCTTCAACCTTCCCTGATGTGGAAGTTGCATTTAACAGTCATGATTACAAATTCCTCTGGCAAATGATCTTTCTCAAAACTGAAACTTATTAAAAATGAAAAACAGTCAAGTATGTTGCAGGAAAGAATAAATCATTTGTCAATGATGTCAGTTGAGCATGAGCTATTACAAACAATTGAATTTTTGGATGTCTTGAAATCTTTTTTGTTGACAAAAAAACAGAAAAGTGAACATTTGATTTGTAGTGTTTGATTTGTTCAATTAATTGTGTGATTTGAAAATATAAAGTTGATATATTACATTACTGTACTGAGTTTTATTCATGAAATGGGGTTTGGAAACAATGAAACATGGGGGGGGGGGGCCCATTGAAATTCCCATCCCAGGGCCTCATGAATGCTTAATCTGGCCCTTTGTTTCACCATTGTAAGGTGCAGCACATTTGCCTGTGGAACATTTTTGTATCATTTTCAAACTTTATGATCCTTAGAAAAAATGAGTGGGAAGCATTCAAACAGTGATAAAAGTGGTTTAGTTCTAGCAAGAGGCAGAGAAAAGCTATCACTTTAGAATTGAAATTAGATATTTTGAAATGATGAAAATGATGCTGACTGGAAGAGAAGTTCCAAGGTAGCAAGGGAGTTGCAGAATGTCTTCGCTTGCTATGAGAGATGATGAAAAGTGCAACTCAGCTCTCTTTGGACAAATTCCTGGAAAAATATCAGAAGCCTTCAACTGTTGATGATTCAGAACCATCAATATATAAAAATAAATAGAAATCATTAATTTCAAAGAGAAAAGTAATGTTCAGTGAATATTCGGGAATGCAACCTCCACTTATAACATTATTTCTATGGGAAAAATAGTTTTGAGTTATAAATGTGCACATCTTCAGGAATGCATCTGTCACATAAGTCAAGGGATAACTGTATATTGTACTTCAGGAATTTTGCTTTGTAATTGCAATTTGAATAACAGGCCTACACTGGTTTTGGGGTCTAGCTAATTATACGTGTCCTGTAGTAATTAATGCATGCTGAGTTAAAAAATTATATCTATTTTTTCTCCATCACACAGATTTTTTCAATGCTGATTTGCCATAATGCTGATAAAACCTTGACATCATTCTCCAAACAGTGATGCTTCAGATTTACTCTTGCACATTTTTGTAGCGAACATTTTTGACAAAAATGCATTTTTTAATGTTGAATGGAACAAAGTTAATTGTAAATGTTCTTTTCAATTATTATAAATCACATAAAAGAGTTAAGTGTAAAACTACAATTGTATAAATTCTTTTGCTAATATCCAATTATACCAATTCTCTTGTTAATATCATTATTAGAGTAAGATTTTGCAAGTTTAATAGTCTTCTGTAACACACGGCAACCATGGGTGTTTCTCCAGGACAAAAGGGAGCCCCTTGAGGAAGGCAACATGCTTTGTCAGTCTAATGCTCGCCTCAGCTTCCAACAGAGGCAGTAGAGTGTTCCGCCCATGGGCCAGCTGGGCTTGGCTGGACCCCTCAGCCTATTTAAATGTAATCAGGTGTTGTAACTCTCTAAGCAAGTGTTGTGTTAAGGGTGTTTATTCGCTAATTACGCTGTAGTGTACAAAAAAAATCTAATATTTTAAAAGTGATTTCAACCTTGTGGAAATAAAGGACTAACAAAGGAAAACTCGTCATTTTATATCCTTCAATGTGAGAGAAGCATTCCACTCCCCCAACGGACTGAGGGAGGAAATGCCAGTGAGCGATGGGTATAAAGTAGTGTTCCAAAAATCTTCGCAGTCAGATTAAATTAATTAAATGGTATAAACTTCCTTGTTGGTGCGAGGAAGTGACATACTGAGAATACCTTTAATGGATAACGTCATATCCGACATTGTGTTTACTAATAATTGCGAAATTACGATAAAGTATGTTTGTTAGATTGTAATTGTTTAAAATTGGAAGAGTTGGCAATCCTGAACAGAGGCCCAGAGAGTGGACTACCCCCAAAAAGAGTCAGTCATTCAGGCAGGGTCGTAGGGTAAGGTGTGGCCATGGCACCTTAAAATTAAATTAAATTAAATTAAATTGTTTTGTGCCCCTCTCCGACATAAAATTATTATAATTGAATCTCCCAGCTCGCATCTCCCCCTGTTTAACTAAACCATTTTCGGAATTAAATAAAGTGTTAACAAGCGTTTAAAAAGAGTGTTAATGAACCCCCTTCCCCCTTTGTGTTGTAATGGCTTTCATAGTCTTGGCGTGGCTACCATGAATTTATACGGTACAGTGAAAATGAGTGTACAGAGAAAGCAAGCGATAAATGGAATAGCAAGTAAAAATAATGAAATATAATTAATAAATGATGTAAACTACATTTTTGGTAAGAAAATAGTATTAAGTATACGGGAGACTATACTATATGTTATGAAACATAAAAGTAAATCATTATGCAATATGTACTGTTTTTCTTGTTATCAGTGGGTTGGGAAGAGTAGAAACTTAGTGTAAAATTGGCCAAACCAATACACAGTCAGGAGGGACTAGTTAAGAGATGATGAATTTTTGTAAAAATCCATCGGTTTTTCTAGCCCATATGAAGGTAATATTATGACCTTTGGTGAGGACACAGGGTGATTTTGAGATGCCTTTTTTTTGGAAAAAAGTCTCTCTTATACACCGAAAAATATGGTATTTTTAGTGAGTGAGTTTAGGCTAGATTTAAGGTCCTTTACCTCATTGTGTGCATAGTGAATGCTCTTTTCAAGCTTTATATTTCTATATTTTAGTTTTGCATTGTCCCTCTTTAACAACTCATTATTATGTTCCACAACTTTTATTACTGCCTCAAGGTCTTTGATTCCACTAATGTTTTTGTGTACTAGGTCAAAGAAGGAAATATATTTATTTGCTAGGTCCTTCATTTCAGGTTTTACATGGCCTTTGGAGGACATTTTGAGAGCAATTATGCAGTTAAAATTCACTCAGTCATTCATGAAGGTAGTGCTGGATGTCACTAGAAAATTTTGAAGATATTTTTTGTAATATTATTAGTTGAGTACCTGGTATTGTAGATTATCAGATGAGATTGTAACTGTGCAATCTTGGCACATTTACAATTTTGTTGGAGCAGTAATGCAGTGGTTCCCTGACTTCTTAAACATTGTTAATTTTGATAGGAAGGAGCACAAAACTGACAAGCATCACCAGCACTGGCACTACACCCAAGCATAAAAAGTAATTGAGCAAACTCGTACAGTAATACCTTGAACAGCGCGGTTTTGATGTAGCATGGTTTGTATTTTCATCAATTTTTTTAAATTTAGCGCGCAATTTTCCTATTGTTTTCTAATTTCTTTTCGGTACTATTTCATTTGACGAACTTTCAACTTTTATTTGAAAAATAGACGATCCAATTAACCACGCTGTGCAAGGTATTGCTGTATTCTATAATCTTTCTGGCCCAGTATTTGATACTTAAAAAACTTGCAACGAGAATAGGCTATCCACTTGCTAGTTGTAATTTTGATTTTGAATAGCTAGAGGAGGATGTAAAGTCACTTCTGATATTTGAAAACAGGGTTGGCTTGATTGGAGACAATTAAGTTATCCCTATTATGACCCCCCCCCCCAAATCCAACTTTAAAAAACCCAAAATATGTTGGATTTTTCCAAAGGTATTCTTTTCCTTAAGAAAACAATTTTTTTTTTTTTTATGCAGAAGCAACTTTTTATCATCTATGATCTAGGTAGGTTTATTTCAGTTATATAAACTATTTTTATTATTTATAAGAATAATATAATGACATGTAAATTAAATTCAAGAGGTCCAGTAGAAGTTAAGTTCTTATTTGGCCCTATCATGTAATGTATAGGTTAAAAAATGATCATAGATTGGGTTTGCAGTTTGCACAGATAGGACAAGTGGTTCAGGGGGATCAGGATCAGCTTCTGAACCTAAAGCAGATGTGGAGGTCTGTACTTCAACTATTTAATTTTGGTTTGTACACTTTTCTAAATGTGAATGAATGCTCAGTCTTTCATATTTCACTTTTACAATGGTCACATTTTACTTTAAAACTGTTTTCAGTTCTTGACATTTCAGTAAAGCTTAAAGTTTAAGGGCCACATTAAATAATGTACAATAAATGGTCCAATTTTACAATTATTTACTTTGTTAAAATTATTGTAACACAAATGGTAAAATTGCAATTTGTATTTATTTTATAAGTTATAAATAGTTATTTATTTATTCATTCATTTTATTCCTTCCATTGCTTTCTTCCACTTCCGGGTACAGAAGGCATTTTACTAGTTTTAGCCACCAAAAGGAAAATGTGTTATAAAAGTATGAGAAAACTAATTTAATTGATTTGGAGCAGGCAAATTAATTTATTCATGGTAAACCACTGATTGGTAGTTGATTACATACCTTAGTGCCTGCTATCTCTCTCATATTTTGCATTTAAGATAACATGTTTATGCCTGTAAAAAATAAGTTTTAACAGGATTAAGACAGGTCATATCCTATTGATGCAATGTATATTAATATAATGACTAGGGATGTACCAATATTGCTTTTTAGCCAATAACTGATACTGATAATTAAAAACAGAATTGGCTGATATTGCTTTTTAGCCAATAACCGATACTGATAATTAAAAACAGAATCGGCTGATAACTGATACCCAGCTAGGGTTTATTAGTTTGTCATATTTTTGTAACATATTCATAATTTATTTTCTGTGTTGAAAATTTGGCAACAAAGCAATAATCCTTTCCATTAAAGATGGCAACACTGCATTAAATGTCATAGTTTGTTTGCTATACAATTGGACTGCTGGCCTATGTTGGGCTTAGTAAATGTGTGTTTAACCAGCTAGCTGGGTTAATATTGTGAGCTATGACTACAAGATAGTTTTTGAAAAGAAAATTGGGTAAAACTTATGTGTCACATTTCTTAGGACCTAGGCTATGATTAACCTGCAGCATTAAGCCAAACATAGCCTATGTCTATATCCTGACCTTTAAAAATGTGTATATTGTCTATAACACAGCTTTTTCTTTTTCTAGGCTTTATACCTAGTTCTCAAAGGATTTACACTTGTTTGATTGGCTGCTTGAAAAGAAAATCAGGTACAACTTGTGTTGTAATTTTGGAAAAATCGTACTTTTGAAATATTGGCTAATATTTTAAAAAATTGGCCAATACTGATATTGATAAAAATCTACCGATATCACCGATACTGATATATCAGCACATCCTTAATAATGATACTTGTGAAATAAGACTAATGAGTAGGCTTCGGATTTCTATGCACTAAAAATCTGCTAAATATGCATGCAAATATACACTGAAAATGTTGAAAATATGCACTTATTTATGCACTATAAATTTGAACATTCCTAGTCTAAATTAGGATTTTCAAATAATGAAGCACCAAATTTACAGTTTATTGAATATATGAAACAAAACTGTATTTACCAAACAAACGAACATGCATAATAAAAGTAAAATAACAAATCCATTGCTCAATTTACAACAAAAATAGAACACATTTTAGAACTGCAATTAGGTTCTTGACTACAAATAAATTGAATTACACTTTATAACTACAATATGCATTAAATTTTATTATTTATTATTATTATTATTATTATTTATTAATCATTTTTATTGTAAACTTTTGCCAAATAGTCCTAAATATGCACTTTAACACACACACCGTGGAAATATGCATTTATCTTAAATTGTAAATTATGCACTTATGCATGCAAATATGCAATATGCAAAAATCTGAAGCCTACTAATGAGCAATGTGTCTTACAGATATTTCTATAAAGGCCATAGATTAGACATAGTGGTGTGTAATAATTGTTGTACAAACTATTTTTCAAAAATTTTCCCTTTATATGAAATTATTTCTGTTTAGTAGACCAATTTAATATCAAAACAGTCATCAACATAGGCCTATAACAAAATCTTAGTAAAAGAAGCAGAAATAGAATTATAATAGTAAAAAGAGCATTTAGCTACATTAAATGAAAAAGATAAACTTTTTTCTTTTTCATAAAATTATGGAGAAAACAAGTGGGTTGGGGAAAGAAATAAAATGCCAACCATGTTTGAAAGATTGTGAAGTCAAAATGTGCATTGGCCGTGTTTCAGATTTGGAAGTGTATAAATTTTTAGTTTAATGCTGAAGATATGGATTTGAAACTATTTTTTTCCCTAAAACTTTCAAAATATGGCACTTCCATCTGGTAAAACTGCTTTTATTTATTCAGATTGGGTTGTACTGTCTTCTGGGGCTACTTGGGCCAATTTTTTGTTGTTAAAATGTTAATTTTCACATTGGAGCCACAGACTGAATGTTGATAATGAAAATCTTTAGATTAGGCTTTATTCAGTCAATTTCCAACCATTATAACTAAATCATTAAAAACCACATTAATTAAATCTCAAATACATCAGAGAGTATCTGAAACAAAAGAAACATTTTAATCAAAGATGATGTGCAGATGTAATAATGAACAAGAAATCACTAATAGAATAAAATAGTGCAACACACACACAATACCTACACTTTGAGCATTCCTCTATTCATTGAGACATAAAAATGTTTAATCTAATTATTTTAATGGGTGTAGATACAATTTATACATACCTTTATCATAAAAGCCCAAGTAGCCCCTGGAGGCTCAAGAAGCCCCAAATGATGGTATTACAGAAGTTATTGTACTGTTGTGTGTTTAGTGACAACAACTTTTATTTAAAGGTACTATTGTATTTGAGGTTGGAGTTATTACTTACTTCTGGTCATTATTTTTCATATGTAGAATAGTTACTTGTAATTAGACTCACCTGTCTGGACTTCAAGCCACTCATCAACTGCATGAAAAGTTGGAGAATGAAAGAAAAAATTGAAGATTAACAGAATTTAGTCTTCATTATTGTCACTGCTTGGGGGTAGGGTATTTTAAAAAATAATTATGCTTCTACTGGAGTGCCAGATTGTTGGATGACTGATATATATAGGTCTAGGCAGTTTGTATCATTATGAAGGGTGACACTACCATACTCTCCAGAAACCAGTACTTTTAAAATTTCATAAATTTTATGAAGAAACTTGTATAATTATGAAATGGTGTTTTGTCAAGTGGTTGTGATGATTTCTTTTAATTTCATTACAGAGAATGCCTTCTCATTTATGTATAGGCTACTTGATACATAGCTAATTGTAGTACCAAGTAATAGGAAAAATAAAAAATATATTCAAGGAAATCTCCCTGGGATGGCCACCTTGTTGTGGTGGGTGGGGCTCGTATGTTCTGACTCAGCAGGGGTAGCTCTTGGAAGACAGGCTGCTGGGGGAGCTGAACTAAGAGCCACCAGCACTTTGGCTTCCAGTATGGGTCTCCAGAGGTGGTATCATCTACCAGTGGAAGACTGCATCTTGAGGGGGGTCATCCCCCCTTTGGCTGTGGAAAACTTGTGTTCTCCTCATTCTAAGACTTCTCATACATCTTGTTCCTTCAAGTCTCTTGACCCCTTCATAGGGACCAGTGGCTCTGACTCTGACTACCCTTGGTTTCAGGTTCTCCATTCTTCTGCCTCTCCACCTCTTTCGCAGTGATGTTTTTAAAGTCTTTGATGGCTTTACTTCCTGTTTTGGCAATCCTTGACAGATGTGGCCCCAGAATGATGGCTCCCTTGTTGTAGAAGTCTTCTCCAAGGCCCAGTATAGAAGGTTTCATCCCTCTCGACCCTGGACTGCCTGCCCCACTCTTCCTTTAACAGTTGTATGGGTGTAGTTCATGCCTCCCATCTTTTGGAATACTCAGAGTTGGATCTTCTCACCCACCTCTCTCCACAGAAGGTGACCCATGTTTACCCCCTTCCCCCCCCATATGGTACAGGGGTATGAAAAAACTATGGGGGCTGTGGGGAGATTGCCTGATACCCTCATCGATTGGAAATTTCCAGCAGATTATAGTGAAGAGTTAATAACAAAAGCCCTACATTTTTTCATTAGAGAGTTATGTATGTGTAGGTCTTCAAAGGACCTCTTTATGTTTATTTGCCTTTGGTATTTGCGCTGCTTAATGGTAAAAAAAGAAAATTGCCTTACCTTATTATTTTGTTGAGCCTTGCTTCTGTTTTGATGTAGGGCGTGACAATGTTTTTTGATGTAGGGCCGCGGTACGATAGTTACACAACGAGTTGCTTTGATGTAATTAATATAGGCAGTCACTACACTTAAATACCTGAAGGAATAGGCCTATCCATTTTATAGTTACAGGTGACCCTCGGTATACACGGGGGTTAGGTTCCTGA
The DNA here is from genome assembly GCA_023014485.1 of Bathynomus jamesi. Lineage (NCBI taxonomy): Eukaryota > Metazoa > Arthropoda > Malacostraca > Isopoda > Cirolanidae > Bathynomus > Bathynomus jamesi. The sequence continues at coordinate 575,406 of JAJOZX010001109.1, read as the reverse complement.
AAATGCCCATGTAAATGGAAACCGTGCATACGGGGACTAATACCTTATGGGAAAAAATACAATCAATCCCTAGGCCAACTGACCCCCTCCCTATGACCAACTATATTTCCTCATACATCACTAAAACCTGTACAGAAACACCAAAACACATACTATACATACATGTATATTTATATATTAACTGCACATAATATTATTACCGCAGTAACAAGAAAAAAAATGGTTTAACTTACAAATAAAGGTAGGCAGATTGGGTAGAGTTGCTGCGGATGATGTTTACTGGTGAGTGTGTTGTTATTTATTGTGATTATTGTGATTATTTGTTGTGATTTATTTTTTTAATTGTAGTACTAATAGGGTCATTCCAGCTCAACTGGTACAGATTTCAGAAAGTTGGTTGGGTGACCATCTCCGATTTTCTTCAAATTTGCAGGGTTGATTCATACACCATTGAATAGCTTAAATCTAAACTTTTAGCTTCCTCAGTCAAAAATGTTTAATTTTATGGTCGCTTAAATGGCCCCCCACCTTCGACAAAAAATGCCCATGTTGGGCTTGATTGGCCAATGCCTTCATTTTGAGAGGCCTTGAAAAGTATCTTCTAATAGGAGTAGAAGCTTCAAATTTGTCATGCCAATACTACAACTGGTGGGCTTTTCAATTTTGCAAGCTAAAAGGCTGTGGAACAAATAGTTTCTGAGTTACAAGGGCTTAAAAACATGGTTCCATTTTGAAGCTTGCATCAATTCCTCCCACTTTTACGACTCTACCATTTTCAAAAGTTTTAGTTCTACATCAATCACAGCTGTTTTAATACTCCTAATAGTCTCTATGGGTTGCAAATTTATGAGTGAAATAAAAAAATAACCAAAAAAGGATTTTTTTATTTTTATTTTTAAAAATTTCCAAAAGTTGATAATTTCACAAAATTTGCAAAATTAACATCAACTTTGGGGCTTAATATAAAGGTGTCCGAAATTAGTCAGGGAGTTGATACTTCTTACTTAGTAAAGAAAGATACATATGTGTACAAAACATATATTAAGGAATAGATCTAACTCAACTCCTTCATATAGTTTTGGCTATTCAAAGAAAAGTACTTTTTGTGAAAAATTCTGAATTTTTTCAAAATTTTCAAATGTTTAAATTGCTTTTTACAACATTGAATTGCAATTTTACTTCCATTTTATTACTTGGTAAGTTAATTCACAAATGTTAAATTATCTAAATAAGTTTTACTCATAAAAAAGACATAATATATACCTAGATTATTATTACATTTGCAGTTAACACAACAGATGGACCAGTTTCTAGGCTCAATACTTGGATCTACCTAAGTAAATCATGTAGAACCGTGTTCTACAGAAGCTAAGGCTAACAAAGACCCTAAGATCCACTCTAAGGCTAGCCCGAGAGAAAGGAAAGAGTAGGGGGTTAAGAGAAGAGAATAAGGGGTTAAGTAAGGAGCAACACCTATCATTCCTGGGTTAACATTCATTCAGAAAAAGAGGAAAAAAGTCTCACCATCATCATCCGCCGGCAACTGCCGACAAGTCAGAAAAATAGTCGGAGAAAATAGGAGAGGGGTGAAAGATGAAAAGAAGTAAAATAAGAACACTTACAAACCATGCAAACACAGTCTTAACTCACTGTCATACCATGCAAACTACAAACATGCAAGTAAAGAGAGTTACAGACATGCAAAGAAAGGAGATAAGAAAAAAAAAAAAAAAAAAAAGTAGGTAAAGTTAAACAAAAAGTGGGTTAGTTTACGCTACGAGCTACATCTACATTTGTGTTAGTCTAATTTTTTATTTTTTTATTTTTATTTTTTTATTGCTGGCATGTCACAAGCTGGCATTCATCGTCAACAGACTCATCCTCGAGCACCACCACCAGAGCTCCTGTTGTTAACTTTCTTATTTAATTTTAAACAACATTAACATTTTTAAAATGTCTGTCAAGACGGTTCTTAAACATATTAACGCTGGTAGAATGAACGACTGATGCGGGAAGATTATTCCATTTATCAATTACTTTAAACATAAAGAAGTTTTTAGCGATATGAGTAATGAAACGTCTGCCACGCAACTTAAATCCGTTATTGCGAGTATTACTATTATCGAAAGTGAACAATTTATCAAAATTTACGTTATCGATGTTATTAACGATTTTGAAAACTTCAATAAGCTCCCCCCTTAATCTTCTAGTTTAGAGTGAATACAGGTCTAACTCTTTGATCCTATCTTCATAAGGCCTATTGCGCAATGATGGAATAAGTTTCGTGGCACGACGCTGAACCCTTTCCTACCTATCAATATCCTCACGCAAGTACGGGCACCAAAACTGAACGGCATATTCTAAATGAGGCCTGACTAGGGACTTGTAAAGGGGCAATATAATATCCTTCGATTTAAATTCAAAATTACACGCTATGAAGCCTAACATCCTATTAGCTTTTGCACAAGACTCCAGGCACTGGTTCCTAACCTTTAAATCCTTAGATACGCGTACGCCTAAATCTACTTCCTCGTCAATGCTCGCTAACTCCCTATCATCCATCGTGTACGCGTAATTATTGTTGCGAGAACCTATATGCAAAACTTTACATTTATCTACGTTAAATTGCATCTGCCACTTATCCGTCCACTCCATAATCCTATCTACATCGTCTTGGATCCTATTTCTATCGTCCTCATTAACAACCTTACCGCCTATTTTAGTATCGTCCGCGAATTTTGACACGTTACTAGTCAATCCTACATCTATGTCGTTAATGTAAATTACGAATAACAATGGGCCTAACACTGAACCCTGTGGGACACCACTACCTACATCTAACCACCCCGATTCACTACCATTAACTACGACCCTCTGCCTCCTAGCACGAAGCCATTCTTCTAACCAGTTAGCTACCTGACCGCGTATACCATGCGCTTTAACCTTCGCAATTAGTCTCCTATGCGGAACTGTATCGAACGCCTTTTTAAAATCTAAATAAATAACGTCAGCTGCCCTATGCCTATTGTATTCGCGCACTACTTCGTTATAAAATTCTAACATATTAGTTAAACAAGACCTATGGCATCGAAACCCATGCTGACTACTATTAATCAAATCTCTACTTTCTAAGTGATCGATAATACGATCCCTTACTACGGATTCCAAAAGTTTACCGACAATTGACATTAAGCTAATGGGCCTATAATTGCTAGCTACGGCGCGGTCGCCTTTTTTAAAAATAGGTGTGACGTTAGCTAATTTGAAGTCCAGGAATAATCGCCATTTCGAGTGACTGATTAAAAATCTTCATTAAGGGGCCTACGATAACGTCTTTCAAATCTTTCAAATGTCTGGGATAAAAAGCGTCAGGGCCTGGAGCCTTGCTAACTTTTAGCCTATCGATATAATGCGCAATCTCAGCCTCGTAAACAGTTATTTCATCTAAAATAGTCTCGCTACTAAATGGAACGATATCGTCAATGTCGGGGACATTATTTACGTCTTCAACGGTAAAAACTGTCGCAAAAAAGTTATTGAAAATACCCACCATCGCCTGAGCGTCAGAAGCCAAAGCGCCATTTACATCCACTAGAGGGCCTATGTTATCTTTTACCGGCTTACGATTATTTACGTATTCAAAAAACTTTTTTGGATTATGTTTACTATCCGCAGCTATAAGTATCTCTAAATTACGCTTAGCATTCCTAACTGATCTTTTAAGCTGACGTTTAAGCTCGATATATCTATTAAAGTTAGCTGCCGTGCCATTGCGCTTACTAAGTCTATACGCTCTATTATAAACTCCTATTTCCCTACTCCACCACTTCGGCCTACCACGATTTCTAACGTGCTTGGGCCTACGAGGAATAAACTCCCTTTCAATATTCCTAAAACTTTCTTTAAACGCCACCCAACGCAAATTTTTGTCATTACCCATAAATAAGTTATCCCAGTCCACTACTCTCATCCTATCCGCAAAACTATCAAAATTAGCCCTACGAAAATCAGGGACTTCCACTACATTACTATCCTGAGTGTTTTCTATCAATAACTTAAACCTAAGAATTTGATGATCGCTCCATCCTAAACTCTCGCCTACTTCTAAACCTTTGACTATATTCTCGCCATTCGTCATCACTAAATCTAAGATATTATCACCGCGCGTTGATTCGGTAACTATCTGTCATAAAAAGTTATCGTCCATAAACTCAACCAGTCTCAAACCCTCTTCATTACCCATAAAATTCTCGTAATTAACATTAGGGCAGTTAAAGTCTCCGACAATTATACTATTCCGATTGTCAATAAAATTACCAAGAAGTGAGTAAAATCTAGTATCTATATCGAGGGGTTGAACGGGAGGTCTATAAACAACAACAAAATTAAAATTAATACTACGCGCCTTAACTTCAACACAGATCGCATTAATTGCTGCCGGAAAATCTAACAACCTAGATAGCCCTAATGGAATTACGAATGTACAGCAAAACGCCTCCTCCAAATCTATGTAACCTATCATTAGTAAAGAGTTTAAAACCCGGTATATCAAGTTCCCCCAACAAGTCCCGAGTCATGGTATTTAACCAAGTTTCAGTGATAGCAACTATATCATAGTTGCCGGAATAAATTACCGCCTTAAATTCATTTAATTTATTTCTAATACTATGCGCGTTGCAATAAAAGACGTTTAAGTTATTTTTTACCACGGGCCCACGTTTTAAACTATTTATCACGTCGGGCCCGTGTTTCCCGGACCCACAACGTTTAAAGAAGGCTTCGACCTATACAGCTTTCGAACATTTTCGTCTATTAACCTACCTAGCCTAGCATTACCTATTTCATTAAAATGCACCCCCATCTTTTATAAAAAGGCTAGGATCATTGAATTCGGACCACAGCTTTACGAAGGGTACACTTTCCTCAGCACGAATCTCTTCTAATTTGTTATTCAAAAATATTGTTTTTGACGTAATCCTAAGACCCAAACCGTGCCTAGGGGTAATACCTAGAACTAAAGACCGATCTGACCTCGCCTTTAGGGACATAATTAAACCCCTATATCTCTCCAAAAGGTCAGGCACTCTCGTATCGGGCCTATACAAGTCATTGCCTCCAACCATCATCACCAACATTGAGTGACGGGAAGCAACGTCAACCCTATCCACTTTGTCTCTAACTCTGTCAACCCTGGCCCCTGGGAGACAGACCCTCCTCCTATTGATTGGATTCCGTTTAACGAACTCTTTGTCCATGTGGCGCACTAAAGAGTCCCCAATTAAAATAGTTTCCCCCTCATTCACATCCCTTTCCAAATGGGCGAAAGGGTTCGAAACCTCGATAGAGGGGGGATTCCTATCACCTAATGTACGCGGCCTAGCTCCACCCTTAACCTCTCTAAATCCCTCGCTATCTACTATCGGACTAACCTTAACCTCTTCCTCAACTCTATCTAACCTTCCCGACAAGCTACCTAAACTAGAAACTAAGTTACGCACCTCACCCTTCAAATTACTAACGTCTTCAACGTTAGTATCGGTTCAGCTTCCGTCAACTGTAGCCCTAACCCTGCCCTCATCAAGCGTTGCAAGTCTATCCGCTACCTCACGTACACTGCATTTTATGTCAACTAATTCCTCCATGAACTCGCAAAAGAAACAAACTGATCTATTGGTAATCGCCATTGGACCGCCATTATAATCCTTAAATTCCGAATACCACCGGTTAACCCCACACCTAACACACGACGCTTTCTGCGACAGCATCGCGGAGTTAAAAATTTAAACCGTCACAGGTATAAGTTAAATTAAGCCGGCACGCTATGAAAACTTCTAAATCGCTAAAAACCACTAATTCAATTACTTAACTATAACAACGTAAATTTAAACACAAGTATATAAAATTCAAAACTATCCAAAAGTAAAATTCTCAGGAATATATAAAAGTAGATGCAAAATCAGAGAGCTCAGGAAATGCGTCTGTTCAGTACAGACACACTTCTTAGTAATTTAAATTATGCAGTTAGTACAGATAAACTAGCAGTAACCACCATTTTCAGTACAAAACCTTAAATTTAAGTAGCTTTGTTGTATTACTTCCCTTAATACAAGTGTACAGTACTTAGCTATATACAATAATGAATTCCTGAGTTTTTAAGCATGTGAATTATTGGCTATAAGTTCATATTCTTTTTTTAATGTGTGTTGTTTTTTGTAAATTCATATGTAAACTTATATATAGCTAATAACTCTTATGGTTAGACACTGACTCAGGAATTTATTATTGTACTCAGGCTTTAAGTCTGATTGTCTTCAACACTCCATGGCCTCACAGCCATAAATTGGCAATTTATTATTCAGCTTGATACAGGTCTGTAGTTACTTAGGCTTTTTTTAAAATACTCCTCAATTTTAGATAGCACAAGTTATCAAATGATTGTTTGTCTCCCCATTTTCCCAGCAAATGTAGGTGGTTCAATTGAACACAAAACATGTTGGAATGGAATCCAGCAAATGTCCTCTTGTTCAGGCCATTTAAAAGGATTCTTTTTCATGAAATTTACTAATAGATCCTTCTCAGTATCGCACACTTCAACTGTTTCCAACAAACCAGTCACCTTCATAGAAACAGGCCACATATGTACCAGGTTTATATTGGTAAGCCACATTTTCTTGTGTAGCATTGAGGAAGGAAAGTTGTATGTTAAAGAAATTTTCATCACTAGAAATTTTGTACAGTTTAATGCCTGTTGATGAAGGTCTAAAGCAGTGATATGAACGGGTTCCTGGGATTGTCTTAATTAAGGAATACCTTTTTTCTAACTCAAATAAATTAGCATTTTCCTCAATTTTAGCTGAATCAATGTACAGAAATTGTATACCATTAATATTAGATTTGCACCAATCAGGGTTGGCAAGAAACCCACTTTTTTTGAAAAAGCCCACCCCAGGTGGGGGTTTTCAGGTTTTTTCACCTAAAACCCCAAAAAACCCGGGTAAAATTGGGTTTTTTCATATGTCCATATGGTAGTTCATATTAGACCTACCTATTCTTATTTTTATAATAATACTGTACTGTACCGTACACTATTAATATAACATTTGTCTTGTTTTTAGCAAAAAGGTTGCCTTCCAGGCAATTAAGCATAAAAAGTTATTATTTTCTCAGATTGAGCTTCACAACAAAATTTGGAAAACATGGACCAATTTGAACTAAATTTGGTGTGGTAAATTATCCTATTTGTTAGGCTATACTTCCTATGGAAGACAGGCCCCTGTGTCTTCTGCTGGAAGTAGATGAATTACAGCTCCCAAAGGGAACTTAATTCAGCTAGTTATATCTATTTAATTCATATTACTGAATATTTTTTCTTTTATTTCACAGTTAAATAAAACAAACTGGCAACATCATATTTATCTTTACTGCTAGCCTACAGAATTAGTCTGTTTGAAGTTATAACTGCATTAAATAATGCCAAAGACCTTTGGATCAGGAAGAAAATCAGGGCATGAATGGAGTGAAGTCAATATTATTGATGGGACTAGTAAAGTTAGATGCAAACATTGCAGTAATGAAATAAGTAATAAAATAGAGCGAATAAAAATGCATTTAATGAAATGTTTGAAACACATGGAATCAAGAAACAAGACTGACAATACTGCCAGTACATCATCTTCATACTGCCATGACATAGACCTCTCAGATGATCCAGACTCATCCTCACCACCACTGACACAATTAGATGAAAAAAAGAAAAATTCAAAAGAAAGTAAGCGATTTTGGCATGACAACAACAACTTTGCAGAAAAATGTCATGATAACAAAATAGCCAAATTCTTTTATGCAAATAATATTCCATTTCTATGTGCAAGTCTAAGTATTTTATTGAAATGATAGAGACTCTAAGACCAGGCTACACTCCACCTTCCCGTCGAAATTTGTCTGGTCCACTTTTAAATACAATCCATGAAGAAGTAGAAAATTCCTTGAAGATGCAGTTGACTGAAGAATCAGGATGTATAACACCCTGATTGGCTGATGTCTACACTCTATAACCTGCTACCTCACCCAAAGAGTTATTTATACCTGTAGGTCTATTTGTTGACTCATGTTTGCTTGCTTTGCATGTAAAATCATTATAGGCGCCTATATGACAATTTTTAAAAATAATTGCATATGCACTTCTTAAGTTTCATGAAAAAACCCACAAGTGGGTAAAATAGTAGGTTTTTTCAAGTGTTTTTTTTTTTAAAAACCCGGGTGGGTTTTTTCGGGCTGGGCCCACTAGTGCCAACCCTGGCACCAATCGAACATCTCTTTTGGATTGGTGATGTGACCTTTACTTGTTGCTTGTAGACTTGCCTGGGCAACTAACCTTTTGACGGTGCCACCAACACCATCACAGGGGCTCTTTCCGTGAGAGGTGGCAAAAAAGTTCCATTCACATGTTAGTTGGAAATCTTTTTCATGTAACACTGAATTAATGATGTTTTTATAGTTTTTATATTGACTTGCTGCGCCATCGCTAAAGTAACAAATATGTTTTAGTTTAGGATTCTGACTTTTAAGTAATTTCAAGGCTTCACATAAAAAAGAATGAACTGCAGTTGTGTTGTGTGTAAGTGAATCTGATATTACACAAAAATTTGTAACTTAGTTCACCATCAACTTTTTGATAGCAGACTACCGGATGCAAGGTAGCCTGGGTATTGTCCCAGTGATGCCCTTGTACGGCATCCTGAATTATAAAACTATAGTTTTCAGAGAAGTCAACAAGCACTAATGCTGTAGAATCATTGAGGTTTTCTTTACAGTCGGACAAATATTTTGATTGGGCTTTTGCTATGAAATGGTGTACTTTCAACTTTTTTGCACTTTCACATATGTCTTCTTCTACATTCGAAACACTTTTTGTCATTGTGACCAGTTGGGTATAGTCTGTATGAAGCCACTGCTTAAAGGAAACCTCATCATCCATGTCATAATCATTGTTTTCAAAAATGGTAAGAAGCCAGTCCCGTAATTCATTTAAACCAGGACATGTTTTGCAGTTATTAATCATGCAGTTTCTGGTTTAAGTGTTGCAGACTATTTTCCCTAGTAACTCTCTTAATTCTACTTTGACGGGGAGTGTTTCACATAAAAGTTTAAAGTTCTGGTGTATTTCACAAATGCATACATTGTGTGATCCTTTACTCCCCACACCCATACACCATTTTGGTCTCAGTTCAAAAAACTTTGATTTGGAGATTTTGTCATTTGGATACTTATTTTTGTAAAGCGTATATAATTCTCTGATATTTGTCAACAACAGTATTTTCTGCTTGTGAACCTTCCCTTGTGGTGTTTTTATTGATTTGTAGTCTTTTTTACCAGGGCATTCTCTAGTATATTCATTGTTTTGGAAAAATTCTATCACTCTTTCCTTTATTTCATCGCTTATACCCTTGCTACTCTTTTTATTTCTCATTATAGGAAGGATACCTTCTTTCTCTTTAAGGCCCTCACAGCATTAACCATTCTGGCTGACACTTCAAATTCTTTCATAATTCTTTCTCTGGACCAGGTTTTACCAATTGGTAGGAGTGTTAGAATTTGTATCTTTTCTTGTCTGGTACTAGTTTTACACTTTTCTTTCAGTTCCTCTTATCATATGCTGATAACACTTTTCTTCCTCACTCTCTATAGGTTTCTCCGCTTCCTCATCCAAAATGTTAGGCTTCATATGAAGTACTTTTGACAGCTTTGATTTTGTTGATGTTTCAATTTGTTTTAGTTTCCTTTTCGCGTAAAACTTTCGATCTCTTGCTCTTACATACTTAATGGGTGAGCATTCTAGTGAACCTAACGTTTCGTCAAATGTCTCCTTAACTATTTCTTCTGGAACATATTCATCACTACCTGAGTCTTTTTCATCTTCAATCGTCTTGGCTCTAGAGAAGCATGTTGAGCAAAGTTTCTGTCCTGGTATCAGATTCAGTCTAGTTGCTATGTCTTTGTCAATAATTTGTAGTGATTCTGCAAATAAAGTAGGGTAATGTAAACTCTAAACACATTGGAAAATAATTTTAAAACCTCATTTGGTTATAGGCTATTCATATAAAATATTCAAAACATATGCATTCAGTAGCACAGTATATAGCCTACCCTATTAAAATTAAATAGCTAATTTAGGTTACAATTTACAATATAAACTTCTTTATGAAATATAAATATATTAGTACCTATATTTACTTATCTTCTTTCGATGATTTCTCCATGGATCTTGGCAGCTACGTTGCATTTGTTGGTAATGCATTCCAAACATTTTTTCATGGTGGTAGCATACAGTAGCACTATTTGGGTTGATTACAGTTGCTTTTGTTCTCCACAATAGCAGTTTCCTTGTTTCATCTGTCAGCTCATGTAAGGTATACATACCCACCTTCCTGGTGAGTCTGTGTTCATGACATGGATCATCCAAGTACATACCAAAGCTGCACTTTGATTCTTGATTAGAATAATCCATTATTACAGGCAGTAAAATTAAGTTAATTGCTCTAGTTAAATTTTCTGAAAATAAAAGATCATGATCTGTAAAATAGGCCTGGACATTAATGATTAACCATCATGCTTTACATTTATAAGAATATACAAAGCGAAATGAGCTACCCAGAGCCCTTCGAGTCGCTGGTTGTTTTGACAGACATATTAAATTTCTTGTATGTTTTAGACTTATTTACATATTACAATTGTAAATCAACTTAATAAGTAATAAAATTGAAGTAAAATTACAATTCAATGTCATAAATAGAAATTTAAAAATTTACAAATTTTGCAAAAATTTTAGATTTTCCACAAAAAGTACTTTTCTTTGAATCACCAAAACTATATGAAGGAGTTGAGTTGAGATCTATTCCTTAATATATGTTTTTTTACACATATGTATCTTTCTTTACTAGAAGTATCAACTCCTGACTAATTTCAGACACCTTTATATTAAGTCCCAAAGTTGATGTTAATTTTGCAAATTTTGTGAAAATATCAACTTTTGGAAATTTTTAAAAATAAAAATAAATCCTTTTTTGGTTATTTTTTTATTTCACTCATAAATTTACAACCCATAGAGACTATTAGGAGTATTAAAACAGCTGTGATTGATGTAGAACTAAAACTTTTGAAAATGGTAGTCGTAAAAGTGGGAGGAATTGATGCAAGCTTCAAAATGGAGCCATATTTAAGCCCTTGTAACTTAGAAACTATTTGTTCCACAGCCTTTTGCTTGCAAAATTGAAAAGCCCACCAGAAGTTGTATTGGCATGACAAATTTGAAGCTTCTACTCCTATTAGAAGACACTTTTCAAGGCCTCTCAAAATGAAGGCATTGGCAGATCAAGCCCAACATGGGCATTTTTTGTCGAAGGTGGGGGCCATTTAAGCGACCATAAAATTAAAAATGTTTGACTGAGGAAGCTAAAATTTTAGATTTAAGCTATTGAATGGTGTATGAATCAACCCTGAAAATTTGAAGAAAATCGGAGATGGTCACCCGACCACCCCTGTACCAATTGAGCTGGAATGACCCTAGTACAGTGATGGCAAACCTATGACACGCGTGTCAGCAGTGACACGCCGCAGGGTTTCAGGTGACATGCGATGGATGTTGAAAATGTTTGGTATTCTGATGAAAAACTGCAATAAATCGTCTACGTCCTAGTACTTTCGATTAATAAGTCAGCTATTTATGATTTTGTAGTTAAATTTAAAATGCATGTATGCAAGTGACACGTTGGATAAAAAGGTTCGCCATCACTGCCCTAGTATAAAGTGTCTCAAAGCCCAATAGATTGCTTGGCATCCTTTTTTTTTTGATAAGCCTAACAATGCTCTCCAAAAGGTGCAAAATCTATAGTCTTAAACAAAGACTCTTAAATTCTAAATGTCTTTTCATCTATTATAAATCACATAAAAGAGTTCAGTATAAAACCAGAATTGTATAAATTCATGTGCTAATATCATTGTTAGACAAACTTTGCAAACCTTAAGAATCTTTTGTAAATATGGCATCATGGAATTTCCCCAGGGATAGCAAGGTGAGGAGCATTTTGAGAGAGACGAGGCAGTTCGTGCCTCACCCTTTTAGTGGTCAGTCAACCCAATTGGGTTTTCTTTGTTAATAACTCTCAAAGCAAGTGTGCAATATTAAGGATTTGATTTTCTAATTACTGTGCATTGTAAAAGAAACCTAATATCTTAAAAGTGATCTATCCTTGTGAAATAAAGACTGAAAAAGGTAAAACATCATTTATATCTGAAAAAGGTAAATCATCATTTATATCCTTCTATGTGAGCTTTATAAACATTACACTTCCACAATGGATTGAGGGAGGGAGATACCATTGAGCAAAGGTATAAATTGTTTTCCATAACTCTCAGTCAGATTAAGTAAGTTTGAAAAGAACAACCATGGATGTCAGCAGTGTAAACTTCATTGCCGGTGCAAGGAAGTGACATACTGAGAATACCTTAAACAGTTGGAAAAAGTGTGACAAAGATGATCATCATTCTGATATATATATATATATATATATATATATATATATATACTACTACTCAAAAGAAGTTAAGGGTAAAAAATACTTGTGCATATAAATATAAGCTAACGAGCTAAAATGGTGACTACTAATGACAAAATAATTCTTTGATGGCTCAAGAACAGAAAACACAAAACAAAAACTTTTGATTAGACACTAGTTTATTACCCTGATGAAAAAAAGTCATGCACCCCCCAAAATGATGTTCACACAAGTCGCAGAAGCTTCAGTAACTGGTGTAGCCACCATTAGCATTCACACATTCTTGACAACGTTGGCGCATGCTGTTCATCAGGCGTTGGAAATAACGTTGAGGGATCGCTTGCCATTCTGCGACTAATCGCTGAGCCAGTTGCCAGAGGTTGATGGCAGGGATGTGATGTGATCGAACTCGCCGCCCTAGTTCATCCCACGCATGATCAATGGGTGACAAGTCGGGTGAATATGCAGGCCAATCCATGTGCTGAACGTTCTGCTCCTGCAGGAAGTCGGTCACCACCCTGGCACGATGAGGTCTTGCGTTGTCATCCTGGAACCAAGCTCCTGGTCCAATCTGCTGCAGAACTGGAATTACTAGAGGTTGAACAATCTCATTGAGATAATGCTGACCAGTCAAATTTCCATTGACGACGTACAGAGGGGTTCTGTGGTTCATGGATATCCCCGCCCACACCATCACACTTCCTCCTCCAAATGGTAGACGTTGAGCAATGTTGACATCAGCAGATCTCTCTCCTTGATGACGATAAACACGAGCCCGGCCATCATTGAACTGGAGCGAGAAGCGTGACTCATCTGTGAACATTGTCTCTGCCCACTGACCACGGTTCCACCGGATATGACGTCTGCACCAATCTCGGCGAGCCCTTCTGTGACGGTCAAGTAGCGGTGGTCGGACTGCAGGACGCCGGCATCGCAAACCTCGGTCTCGCAGACGATTCCTAATGGTCTGGTCGGACATGTTGGTGCCTCTGGCAGCTCTGAGTTGATCCCGAAGATGCCATGCGGTCACAAAGCGCTGTCGCAACGCCGTTATCATCAGGAAGCGGTCTTCTCGTGCTGTTTTTGATCGGGGTCTTCCAGAATGGGGGCGATTCTGAACAGCATTAGTTGTCCTGAACCTCTGCCAGAGTCTGCTGATAACGCTTTGGCTTACATTTAGACGCTGAGCCACAGTTCTCTGAGTTTGTCCATCTTGTAGCCAGCCAATGACCCTTCCCCTGTCTTGGATGCTGAGTTATCATCGAACCATCTTCAAATTTCAAGTGATGATGAATGGAAAATGCTCAGCCCTTTTATTGCTAAAATTGGCATGCATGGAATGACACTCATGCAAAACACGTGCAAATGGTGCATGAGGTGTCACAATAGGTGTTTCGAGGCAGTTTGTCAGTTTAGTCTGACTAAGTTCATGCTTCAAATCTATGAAAAGGAAATCTGGGTTAACTTAAAAAGTTTCTAAAGATAAGTGCAATGATTGCATGTCCCATAATAACGTGATGTCTATAGTCCAAATGACAATCCAAAGGGGGATATTCTAACCTTATCTGGCTTAAAAAGACATACTTACAAAAATGATCAAAAAATTTCCTTTGACCCTTAACTTCTTTTGAGTAGTATATATATGTGTGTGTGCAACCTTGACTCTGGGCTGGCATGGCCTGAAATTATTAATAAAATATTCCTGTGTGTGTACATGGTAGGGTGGCCCTTAAAAATCAAAGTTGGAAATCTCTATCTCTAACCCCATTAATGTATTCCATTTATGAAAATAAAGTGTGTGAAATTAACTTGCAAATGAATAATATTTAGGAGTGGCCCACTCAGGTTGAAGTTATCTCAATGCATAAGTCAATTAACATTGAACTACAGGCGCTCCTCGACTAATGTAAGGGTTATGTTCTTGGACCCATTACGTAAGTCAAATTTTATTTAAATCAGAAATTAAGGTAAACTGTATGGTAAACTGTGTATGTAGCCTACCTACTCAATATGAGGTGCATAATAACTGTCATAAAATGATGTATGTGTACAATGCTACAGATAAACAGAACAGAACAGAATGTATAAAATAGTAAATTGTAAAGATGAATTTTAACTTTACGTGTACTCCATAAAAATATTTTGTAATTCAAATTGCAAAATATTTTTTGCGTAACCTCAAATTTACGCAAGTCAGTGATACGTAAGTTGAGGAGTGCCTGTATATAGTACATTTAGGTTGATTGTGACTTTGATAACTTTTATTTACTCAACAGTATTGATATTGTAGTATATAATATTACATTTATATTTCTATATATATTTCCTTTACTTTTGGTTAGAAGTGCATCAAAATTTAAATACCCAATTTAATCTATAAAATTAACCCTATATGGACAACTGTTACAAATTTCTAACCTTTCATATACACGCATTTATAACTTAACCCTACAGAAAATTCTGTCCATATAGGTAGGGTTAAGAGCCATTATAATCTTGCCTGCTAAAGTAATAGGACTGTTTGCATACTGGTATCCATGTTTTAAATTTTCTATGACTTATAAAAAGGAAATTGTTATTTGGAAGGGTAACTTTTGCAGTTTGCACCATATATGCTCGTGTTCTCCCTGCTTTAGTTGATTTATACTGACATTATATATCATTTTCTGTATAGTATGTACATCAGAATCATAATAAACAAACTGAAATCTTTGTAATAATTAGCACCTTTTTAGGTACAAGTTCTCAATATACTTTTAATGATTGTCTTCTTTAGTGTTTAGTAGAAATATCTGTAACTTCTGTACCGTACTGAAAAAACTCCCATTTAACATATATAGTATATACTGTATGTTGTTATTTTTTTCATATACTGTATAATGTTATATTGTCTGTTTCAGAATAAAATGGAAACATGAGGAAAGAAGAATGTATACTTGCTCAGTTCATATGAACCTGAAATTCTTGGCACAAAGTTGCCATCTTACCACCAAGCATTTGGCCATTTCCTTCATCTCCACAAGGTGGAAAAGAGGACAATTTGTGAAGCAAGTCAAGAGACTATTAAGGCTTTATCCACCTTCTGGGCAAAGGCAGGGATTCCAGTCCATGTGCAAGCTGTGCACCAGCATTCCATCCAGAAGCTAGAGAGCATTTTCACTGAGTGGAAAGGACTTCAGAAGCATAAAAAATGAATGACTCCAGGGCACAAAAACAAGGAGGAAAAATTTGTATTGCGTCTGGATGATCTCTGCTATTGCCCATGCAGATGCCCTCACCCTCATCACCATTCCTTCTCTCTCAAAGGCAGAAGGGGCATCCAGGCTCCATTGGTGCCTTAGATAAGACCCAGGCTCTTCACAACCAGCGATCTGAAGACCATTTAGATGCTGAGATGAGGCACCAGAGAAGATTGGAAAAGGAGATGGAAGCTTCTTCAAGGTATGTTGTGCTTGCATCCACTACATCAGCTTCATTAAGTGGTTCAGTAGATACGTATGAACATTAGGTCCCCCTTGTAGGGCTGTTGTTGGTGTTTCTGCTCCAAAAAGGGCCAGAATCAACATAATGTCTTTTTGAACTTGCTTCAACTCTGGACAGAACACAAATCTCATCAAGGAAAGCCACGTTCATCCTAAGTGAGGCAGCTTCCAGTTTTGGCCACGATGTCAGCACACTTAACATCAACAGGAATTCCATTTAATGGGTGAGGGTGCATCATCGAGCCATCATGATGAGCAAGCTGAGATCTGAATTCTCTATTTCAGTCCCTTTGACCATTCACTGGGATGGCAAGCTCTTAGAAGACTTGACATCCAAGGAGCATATAAATCAGCTTCCAGTTGTCATATCAGATTTAGGAGTGGAGCAGTTACTGGGAGTACCGAAACTATCTTCTGGAACAGGTGAGGCCCAAACATATGCCATCATCCATTGCTTTTAAAAAGGAATTGGGTGTTGCAGATTGGGTCATTGCCATGTGCTTCAACACAACAGCCAATAACACTGGTCATTGCTCTGGTGCATGCAACCTCCTTGAATAAAAGTTGGGCAGAGATTTGCTCTTCATGGCATGCCAGTGATGCCATCACCGTATGATGGAACTGATCATCAGAGCTGCATTTGAAAAGACAATTGGGCCATCCATTGGACCAGAAATCAAACTCTTGAATAGATTTAAGCAGAATTTGAAGTTTGTAGATCAGGATAACTTCCAACCAGCATCCACAGATCCCTATGTGGAATCCATGGTGGCCTTATCTCACGATGACATCCTTGAATTCACCCAAGAGAAGATGAAAATTGAGCAACCACACAATGATTACTGAGAGTTTCTTGATCTATTGGTCATCTTCCTTGGGCATGCTCCAGATTAGGAATGCATTTCCAAGTTCCAGGTGCCATGCATCATGCAAGATGGATGGTAAAGGTCATATATACCATCAAGATTTGGCTCTTCCAGGGCCAGTTTCTATTGATGTCTTTGGAAGAAAAAGGAATCTGTGACCTTGCTCTTTCCACTGTTCTGATCTATCTCAAGGCCTGGATGATGGCACCACTGGCAGTTGAGGCACCTCTGAATTACTTCAGGCTCATGGGACAACTCATCAGATAGCCACAAACTGCTGTGGCCATAGTTACAAGCAAGAAACTCAGGGCTTCACTCACTTAGATTCACAGGTTTCTCCCAAAACAAAGAAGCAGCTCCCAAACATCTGCTGAAGCTGGATTTCTGGGTAACAAGGGCTTGGAGCAGTCCTGCATGGTCAATTCCAAGAGACTGTTCCAGCTACTTGGACTCCCTGAAATATTTCTTTAAAAGGGTCCTTCTGACTGGGAAGAAGACCAGTCCTTTAACCCTTTTGCTGCGAGTACACAGGTTATACTCTGGATGAACACTAGGGTGTCCCACTTATGACCTTTGTTTTTTCAGATCCATTGAACATACCTTTTTCCCTGTTAGAAATGGTTCACCTTTACTAAATATATCAAAAAAAGATTCAATTTAACAATTTTGGGGTCCCTGACCCACCCTAAAAATGGGCCCCCCTGAAAATGCTAGAAATACCCATTTTTTGTATTGTAATCAACCTAAATGAACAAGATTTTTGTCAAATATCAACATAATTCATATCAAAAGAAAGGTAATTCGAAGCTTTAAGGTACAAGAAGCAGTAGTAGGGTGTTACCACCCCCCTTAGAGCCATCATCCCAATGCAGCTCTGCGGCGATGGACCTCAAAAAGATAAGACGAGTAAGAACTTTATTCATCTTATTGAATCGAAGTCGGAACAACAACTTAGTTAACATTAGGTTAAAATTATATAAATTAAAATACTTTAAGCTTTTGACAATGTTAACAAAGCCCCATCATTTTTTTTTATTTATTTCTCAAAAATAACAAAAAAGATCTTAAGAAAATAAAGGTTAAAACAAAAGAAAGTAATCTTAGGAACCTTTTGCACTTAAAGCAATGAACAAACTTTTATTCGCTTGAAACAAAGCTTAAAATAAAAAACAAAAACAAAAAACAAATAATCATAGTTACATTTTAACCTCAGAGCAGTGAGGATTGGGATTGTTTGGGATTGCATGTCTATTTTGTTCAATGACTTGCAAAAGTTGTTGAAACTCGCTTTCATCCTTAAAATGCCTGTGAAAATCTTGCATGAGCTTGATGCCATGCTCTGCCGTGTCATTTACTACTTTGGCAGATGAAATAAGGCCCCTCATTCTTTTAAAATTGTTGTTGTCTTACCATAATGATATGGTTTTTTTAATCCATTCCCTAGATGAGTTGAGAAGTCGGAATAGGTACCAAGATCTTGGACCTATGAGGCGATGAAGTATGACACCCTGCTTCAGAATAGGGAAGATAGGCTGACCTGGTGTGAACTCTTGAGGAGGATTATATTTTGTTAATTCTTTGGTCATCTTAACCTTTTCTTCATTATTAACAGAGCCAAACAAAGCCATGGGGATGAGCTCTTCAGTCAAGTACCAATAATGACCTCAAAAAATGACTAGGGCAGATTTGGCAACCTCACTCTCTATTTTTTGTATTTTATCAATTCATTGTAGAATCTAAAATCATTTACAGGAACATCGGATGATTTAGTACAGGACAACCAATATTTTCCATAAAAAAGGGATGTAAACTGACAAAATATTTCAAGTTTTTGAATAGTGACATCATCGTAGCCAGCTTGGTGAGAGGAGGCATACATTTTATTGGTGTAAAGGATTGAAGCCATCCATCTTGCATGATGGAAGGCTCCTGGCTTAATCCACTGAATTCCTCTGGAAGGCACTTCATTCAGAATGAGGAGAATTGTGTCTGCCAATTCTCTATAGTCATCGTGAGGAAGGGAACTCTCTTGGTTAAGAATATCATTCATGAAACTGATGCTGGATTCTCTTGTATCTCTTAAATACTTTTTATTTCAAGGTGTCTGTGAGGCAGTTTAGTATCAATATTTTTCCAAACACTTTCTCTAAAGTTCTTGAAGGCTCCATTTTCAGGTGAATTAGTTTTGTCAAATATTCTGATGTAGACAGTAGCCAAAATCCTCTCAGAAATATGATGATGGTATGCCATCCACAGTAATTTTTTTCCAAGAAGTTCTTCCACCTTTTGGCATGCACCTTTTTTTCCATCTGGTGCTTGAGGCAGTTGTATCAAATACTAGCCCATACACATTGTCTTCTAGCTTCCATTCTGAGATGGTTTCAAACATGCTTGTTGCTTGAGCTGATCCAGTACTGTCTTTGATTTTTGCTACGGAGAGTAATTTCTCAAAATCATTTTCCCCAGTAACTAGTATTGCCAATCTTTTCTCCTTTCCACCTGATAAATTGCAGATCATTTTGCTATCCCAATGGATCAGAACATAGTGAGGAGGAACGAAATCACCTTGGATGTCCTGCCATGTTCTTTTTCTTGATATTGTAGCTGCTTTTTTTGATATATTTAGTAAAAGTGAACCATTTCTAACAGGAAAAAAGTTAGCTACCCTATGTTCAATGGATCTGAAAAAAAGGTCATAAGTGGGACACACTAATGAACATGTGGCAATTTTCATCTCTACACGTGGCAATTTTCTTTATATATATAAAATTTTAATTATTTTAATTTAATTTTAATTAATTTAATTTAATTATAATTTTAATTAATGTATATAATTTTAATTATAAAATTAAATTGACTTGCCTTAAAATGAAGATAATCCTAGCATGTCAAAATATAGTAATAGTTTAGAAGTTTAGTTCAGTATGAAAGATTTCAAAACATTTGATGCATGATCCAGGTTTGTCAGAGCAGGTTTTGCATTGATAGCGACTTTGTGACACTATTCCATGAGGGTAGCATACATGACATCTTTTTGTGGGATTGCGACTTTTTTGATATTATTTTTTGTATGAAATACTTCCCAACTAGCCTAGGAACAGTCACTTTATCCAGGACTGGCTTTGAAGTAGCTGTCAGTTCCTTTACTATTGCTGAACAGAATTCAAGAAAAGTGACACTTTCTTCTTTACAAAGTTGTATATTCCAAGTGCATATAATATTCGTACTTGAATGAAATGTATGGCTAGGTTTTTGTACCATTTTGTTGATTTCCTGGCCATGATGATGTACTGCAGAACTTGATCTGTTTGATCAACAAATCCCATGTTTTTATTGTAGTCTTTGATACAAGCTGGAATGTTTTTTTGTATAATGCCTCCTTTGGATTTTCTATTCACTTTCTTATCAGTATTTAAATGCATGTTAGAGAGCATAGATACATTTTAAATGCAAAAAACTTCTTTTTTCTATGTGAAGGTCAAAATATGAAAATAAAAACCCACTCTAATAGACAGAGTTTATTTCCACAACAGTTTTGATGCCCACTGGCATCCTCCTCGGGTGGATACAGAAAAATGAATGAACCAAAATGTTCAAATATTCGTCTACCATGAAAAGTAAATTGGTTAGGAATAATGTTGCAAAAGAGGAACAAGCCTGTGTCTACAGCAGTGGTTCCCCAACTTTTTTTACTCACGGCGCACTTTAGAACAAGTAAAAATATTTTGGCGCACTTTGTACATAAATTCGAAAATTTATTCAAAAGAGGTATTTAGACATATTAGCATAGCATAAAGTAGAAATATAATATAGATAATTAAAAATACAGAATTTCAGTTTGTATTTTTCACATTTTGAAATATAATCTTGCTCTTTCGTGGCGCACCTAATTACATGCCGCGGCAGCGCACGGTTTGGGAACCACTGGTCTACAGCATTCCCTGTAAAAGTTGTGATTTAGTATACGTGGGAGAAACTGGAAGAAATATTGAAACCCGTATTAAAGAAGACAAATATGCCTTCAGAAGTTGTAATACTAATAATGCCATTTTTTATCACACCAGCCAAAATAATCATGCTATAGATTGGGAATCAAGTAAGGTACTTTATAAATGTAATAATTATGTCAAAAGAAAAATAAGAGAATCTGTATGTATAGTAAAAGTAGATAATTTTAATTTGTGCGAAGGTACTTATAAGTTAGACCCTTTAATGAGATTCTTGGTCAAAAAATCCCTTACGGAGTCAGGGGAATGTGTTCTAACTTAAGTGTGAATTTCTTAAAGGTCTCTGGATTGTTTCCTTACTCGCTTTTAGTAAATGTAATAATGGAAGTAATAAATGTGGAAATAAATATAAATATAAATGCAACAGATGTAATAATAAAGGTAATATTATAAATTTAATAATTAGGGTAAAGGTAATAATAAATGTTAAAAAAAATGTAAATGCAATAATAAATGCAGTAATTATGTCAAAATATTAGAATCTGTATGTATAGAACAAGAAGATAGTTTTAATTTGTGCGAATGTACTTATAAGCGGGACCCTGTAATAAAATGCCCTTCTGGTGTCAGGAGAATGGTATCTAACCTAGGTGCGAATTTCTGAATGGTCTCTGGATTGTTTCCTTCTCACCTTTTTCATTCGTTTTTCAGTTTATAAATTCTGTATAATAAACAACAATGTAATAACCAATGTAATAATAAATTTATAATTTCTGTAATAAATAATAATGCAATATTAAATGTAATAAATTTAATAATAAATATAATAATTATGTAAAAAAAAAAAGAATCTGTATGTTTAGAACAGGAAGATAGTTTTAAATTTGTGCGAATGTACTTATAAGTGGGTCCCTTTAATGAAAATGCCCTTCCAGTGTTGGGAGAATGGGATCTAACCTAGGTGCAAATTTCTTAACAGTCAGTCCCTGGACTGTTTTTCCCTCTTGTTTTGGTTCATTCATTTTTCTGTATCCACCTGAGGAGGATGCCAGTGGGCATTGAAACTGTTGTGGAAATAAACTCTGTCTATTAGAGTGGGTTTTTATTTTCATATATACACATTTCTTTTATCTTGGTACAAAAGACATCATCATCAGTCTCAAATGCATGCTTTTTTCTTTTTTAACTTCTCTGGTGTGCATCTCTTTAGGTAGCCCTTGGTCATTATTTCTGATGGTTCCTGTTGCATATATCTTGTTTTTCAGTAAGTATTTGTAAAGCTTTGGTGTAGTATAGTAATTGTCTGTATAAAGATGATGTCCTTTGCCTAAATATCTTTGGATCAACCTAATGATTACACTTTCAGTTTTTGAAAAATTGTCCGTGGTTTCCATGATACCAGTATAAATCCTGTGTTCTGTGGTTACACCATTTTCATCAACAAGTTTGAAAATCTTAGATTCCAAATCTTGATCATTTAGATTTGATATATTGAAAAATGAGCCTTCCTTTCCACAACAACAAAGGCTCATCGAGACTTAGTTTTGTTTCTGAGAGAAGCCACACTAACTCTATAATGTGACATCCTGATGGGTACTGTTTTTATCTTATATTAATTAAAGGTGTTGGGCATTCAAGTAGCAAAAATGTTGCCATCAATCACTAGAGAGAAGACTAAAATGAGTAAAGTTACCATAGGAATGATAAACAAGTGAATATACAGAATGAGAGCTTGTTTGTAGGCAATAGAGTTTGAATGATGCAGTCATTCATGCGTTCCTATCATCAACTTTCGATGAATGATGAGGTCATTCATGCGCAGCAAAAAGGTTAAGGAAGCTTTGTATAAGGTTAAGGGACTGGCTGTCGTTAATGACAGGGCCAAATGGGGCATGGCCCTTATCCAGGATTTTAACAAGAAGTTAACAAGAGAGGAGGAACAACTCCAATTCCTCCTCCAAGTCATAAGTGAACATAAATGACAGTTTCCTGGTTGTACAAAAAAGACAATCATAGCCAAAAGTAGTCATCGATGATTGTTGTTTTTGTCAATTTTTGTCAGCCAATATTTCCTATTTGAGAGTAGACATGAGATAAATTTATTTTTAACAAATTTCATAGATAAAAAATAAACAAAAATATGTTGCATGCATCTATTCTATATTCTTTCATACAATGCATGTGGGTCATTCCATGTCAAGTCAGCCACCTAAAACACTCACCCCTTTCAATTTTGCTCATACTTGGCACAATAGCAGATATACATGCCAAACTTAAATTCCAAAATTATTAGAGCTGACTGACCTTTGGTTACTGAGATACAAGGTCACAAAGTTGTGACATTTTGACCTTTTTTGCGTTAAATGACTATTTTCAAAACGGTGTAACTAAACAACTATTAAAGCTAGAGCATTGATTTTGGTCTCATTTTAAAGCTCTTTAGTAGCCCCTTGTTTATTGTCTCTTGTTAAATATCTCTACTATGAAAAACTAAAAAATCTCTTCAAAAGTTGACCTTTGACCTTGAATAAAAAAAAAATACCTTCTCCTAAAAAATTCAATTTTTTTACATTAATACCTTGAGTCATGTACAACAAAATCCCACGAAGCTGTAAGTGGCTGATAACTAGTTCAATGTATAAAAAATAATGAATTCAAGCAACATTTTGAAAAAAATCATTTTATACAAAAATTGTCAAAAAGTCATGACTTTGTGACCTTGTATGTCAGTAACCATTTTTGTCTAAGGTCAGCTCAATCTCTTACAAATACAACCCATATCTACATACTATCTGCAGCCTTCTACAAACAAGCAAATGCTTATTTTTAAATATTTGTTCTTTACCCACCTCACCTGTATGTTGTGCATGTATGTGATGGTTTTCAGTAGTTGACAAGATTCTTGTGGGCCACCCAATTTATTGTGATTTCTAGAAGAGAAAACAATTTTTAATGTATACCTAGATAGCTACCTAATTAACAAATACAAGTAACATATTAAAATGTACATACAATATGTATAGGTATAGTGCTCATTGATTTCCATTTATCACAACTTAAAATGTATGCAGTGTATATATAGTTACATGACCATTTTAATTTGAATTCTTACCTTTCTGTGCTGTAGATCTGCCAAAGCTTTGGATGCCTTCAAAGTAACTTCTTTGCAAATCCTGTATGTTCGTCCATTAGTAGTAGATGCCTCAACTTGTGTTAGAATATCTGAATATGGTAAGATTAATTCATCTGGTCGACCAGGATACACAAATGATGGGTTTGGGCCATGAGGATGAAGGAATGTGACTTTTACTTCTCTATTCTCTGGTATCTTTTCCAGCACATATGCCACCCACCAATGGCCATCATATGCAGCAGTAACAAAACCATATATTTCCTCCTCAGTCACAACTTCTTCCTTTTCAGTAACTTTCTCAATATTTGAATAATCTGATAATGAATAATGTTTAACCTTAAGAGAAGTCAATGAAACTGGCTGTAAATGGTGTAATTTCTGTGTACCAGCAATAGTCCTTGCAGTTGAGTGTCTTTCTTGGAGAAGTTGGCTTTCCTCTTCATGCTCTTTATTGGTTGAAAAATGACATTTTATATTTACAATATTTTCACTTGCAAATGTATATAACTGTTCTGCAGTAAGGATCTGTTCATCATAAGGTCATTGTAGACTAGCTTTTGCAGCTAATCTCTTAACTGTGCCTCCAACACCATCACAGGGTCCCTTTCCATGACTTGTTGCAAAAAAAATTCCATTCTGCCTCGATTCCAAAATCATCTCTGTGATGGCAAAGATTCAAAAAGTTTTTGCAGTTCTTATACTGTCCTGCACACCCATCTGAAAAGTAAATTATTTTGTGGATGGAACCGATGGATGAGATATTATCTTTTAGGAATTTTATCAGATGCTTTTGAAACAAATGTACAGCAACTGTGTTATGGATGTTACACTCTGAAATAATAACAAAGCTAAGGTGAGCAATCTCATCTTCCTTTTTATAGTAAATAACAAATGGATGTAGAGTAGCCATCTCATTGTTCCAGTGAAAGCTCTGAACCTCATCTTGAAGAATAAAGGAATAATTTTCAGCAAAATCACACACAGCAAGGACCTCACCATCTTTCAAAGACATTTTTGTTTCACGGTAATAAGTTGCTTGCATCTTTGTCTTGAAGTCATGTATCTGGTATTCTTTCACTTGGTTACAGAATTGGTCAATATATTCATCTGTATTCAATTCAGTTCTACTGATTCAAGATTTGACCGATCTGTATTGGTCCACTTTTTAAAATTTATGATATCAATGAAGTTGTTTGTAAATATGTCCAGTAGTCTGTTTTTTAAATCTGATGGATCTCCACATTGTTCACATTGTCTGAGGCAGGATTGCATTCCATAAAGGCAACACAATGACGTACATTCTTAATAGGTGTGTCATCATTTGCAGTTAGTTTTCTAATTCAGCTCCTACAAACATAAGTTTGGCATTCTGATGAATTGTACAGACACATACTGAGTGAGTTCCTGTTGCTCCAGCAATAACACACTGCTTTGGACGCAATTCTGCAAATTTACTGAATCCCACCTTAACCAAAGGATTTCTTTCTTTGAAAATATGATAGGCTTCTTTTAAATTGCAAAGTAAAAGATGCTTTTGCAAATGTATCCTTCCTCTTTCATTGTCAATGATAATAGTCTTTCTTTCCTGGCATTGTTCTACTGATGTCTTCTGAAAGATAAAATGCTTTAATAGCATCAACAGTATCCTGTTTAATTCTTTTCCCACCCTTTGGATTTGGGTCTGAAAGGACACCTTTTCTTCAACTATTTTTTTAGCAATAGATGCTGTATGCCTTGTTGTGTTAAATTCTGAAGCAATTTTCCTAATGCTCCAACTTTTGGGCAATACAGTGAGGATTTTTATTTTATCACTTCTTTTAGTATTTTCATTTTTGAATTTTTCCTTGAGTTGATTTATTATTTCTAAACAGTCTACATCTCCAGATGGCTCCTTAAATTGTGAGTCAGAAATCTCTTTTCCTGCAACTGTTTCCATTCTCTTCTTAACTGTCTCTGTCACCTTGCTTATTTTTTAGCTCCATATGACTTTTGCTCTACAAGCTTTTCTTTTTTATGGGTGATTCACCAATTGAAACAAAAGAAGCATTCAAAGTACACATCTCATGGTTTTGCTCTGAAGTTGATGCATCACTATTGTCAACATTTTCAATTTTCTCAAGATCTTCAGGTGGTTCACTACTACAAGAAGAATCATCATTTATGTCTGAATTCAAAGTGCCTATTCCTTTCTCAGACAAGGACTCAAGATGTTCTCTACACTGCTTACAAAGTCTGTGATGTAGTGTTAAGTGCAGATCGGGAAACTTATTTACAAGTTCCTGTGGTACAATTCTCAAACTCTTCTTTCGACACTGACCTTTGTGACGCAGCAAAGGATCAGCACACTTCTGTTTCAGTTTTAAATGTTCCATGTTTGTACTCTGAAATCACAAAAGCACAAAGAAAACCCTGAAAAGAAAAAATGAACAATTAATGAATTATTAAATAAATTTTTATACATGTATTTAGTAAAAATAAATTAACTTTAACTTGAAATCAGGAGTAAACTCTGTAAAGTTGACAGTACTTATATACTAGTTGGGCCTTTGGATCAGCGCTACTCCAGTAGATTTGGGGCTGTCGAGGGGTTTAACCCTGGTTGTCTTTTAAAAGACTTCTTTTGGCACAGGTCACAAAAAGGTTTTTGAACTAATAATGTTAAGTTGAACTAAGTCTTCACTGACACTATATCAGAACAGAACTTTTAAATAAATGAACTGACAAAAAAAATCTAAAATTGAAGAATGATGCCAACTTTTTTATTTTTTATACATTGAACTAGTTATCAGCCACTTACAGCTTCTTGGGATTTTGTTGTACATGACTCAAGGTATTAATGTAAAAAAATGGAATTTTTTAGGAGAAGGTATTTTTTTTTTATTCAAGGTCAAAGGTCAACTTTTGAAGGGATTTTTGTATTTTTCACAGTAGAGATATTTAACAAGAGACAATAAACAAGGGGCTACTAAAGAGCTTTAAAATGAGACCAAAATCAATGCTCTAGCTTTAATAGTGTTTTAGTTACACCGTTTTGAAAATAGTCATTTAACGCAAAAAAGGTCAAAATGTCACAACTTTGTGACCTTGTATCTCAGTAACCAAAGGTCAGTCAGCTCTAATAATTTGGGAATTTAAGTTTGGCATGTATATCTGCTATTGTGCCAAGTATGAGCAAAATTGAAAGGGGTGAGTGCAAAAAGTGCCATTTTGTGGCTGAGTTGACATGGAATGACCCATGTACAGTTTTGTACATGTTGAATTTAAATTTGCTAATGCATTGGTCAAGCAATAAAACATGGTACAGTACCTTTGAATTTTGATACCCTTCCAGTGTGTTAATTATACCTTTCATACATTATTTGTTTACATTCGTTTACAGAAAGTTGGTTTAGAATATGGAAGACAGCATAACTTCAGCGGACACAAATGGAAGGCAGTTTATGGTGACACCAACCAAAGTTGGCACACAGCCAAAAACATTCTTTTGTGATGGCATTAGGAAGCTTGTAGATTGCTGGACTAAGTGTATTGAGAAACAGGGAGACTATGTTGAGAAGTGGTGTGTTTATAATCTATCAGATGTGAAAATAAAATTGTGAAAATAAAAAGCGTGGATACTTATTGAATTACCCTCATATTATCCAATTTCAAAGATATTTTGCACAGTGTGTTGGCTCCTCAAATGGCATAAATTGAAGGGGTTAGATGGTTTAATTTATGAGTTGATTTTTCACTATATAGCTAAGGGCCACCCTAGTACACAGTATTCCTTAGTCTGTTTCCCTAATGTTGTATTACATTAATTTAGCATTTTATACTGATGTGTCAATGAAAAAATACCAATATTAAAACCAAAAATAACCACAATTTTCTCTGAAAAACATCACCAGAATGTGCCATATGATGTCTGTTATTACAAAATTTTCTGGGGGAGCATGCCCCCAGACCCCCCTAGCTTGGCATAGTCCATTCCACTAAAATTTCCCACATGATCTTTTAACTTGGCATCTCTGTAACTACCATTTCTAAACTATATCTGGGTAATTCCAGGACAGATCATGCAAAAAAATGAAATTTTATACCACACCCCTTCCAATTTTCCTATAATTCATTGTATAGCATTGCCTATACCAAAAAACTCGAAATTTCAAGCTTCAGATTGATCAGACTTACAGTCCAAAAGTTATGACCCTTCCAACTTTGGGGGGGTTCTCAGGGACCCCCAAATTACAAATTACCATATCTTAGCCCCTAATTGAGATAGAAGAATGATTCAAATTGCATTTGAAAGGTAATTTGTCAAATATTAAATGAGTATAGACATGGATAGCAGCTTAGTTAGGAGTAAAAAAAGTTGACAATTTGTATTATTAAAGGGGGGGTTTTACCCCTACTTCAATGGATTTTTTTAAAATTTTCATACCAGATTAAGCCCAAACTCTATCTGTATAAGTAGCATTTAAGAAATTGCTGTGTATTTAGGTGTAAACTGTGTTTTGAGATTTGAATAGTGATAACTTCACTTAAAAAAATATTTTCATTTTCATAATGATTTGTCACCTGCATTTAATTTAATTTTTTTCCTGAAAAGTACACTACATTATATGTAACTACCAGTACTTATTTATTTGTAAATTTGTTTTAAGAATGAAACAATTGAATTATTAGCAACTGCATTTTATTTTTGTTCTGAAATGTATACAGAGTTCAGCACATGGGTTCAACAAACTCATTAAACATAATATAACATAACATAATAATTAGCTGACAAATTTCTCAACTGAAACCTGCAAACTGTGACTAAGTACTAGAAAGAATATATACACACTTAAACTTGTATGACAGTGAAGTAGAAGTACAAGCATCAACTGGGTGCGTATAATATACTGTACTAAAAACTTTTATGGCTCCACTAATTTGATCTCTTTTGGATGGAAAGAGTAGGCAATTTTAATACCATGCAGAATATTTGGATTGGACATAGGCTGAATCATTTTGTTTTGTCTTACCCAGCAAATATCTTCCTTCTCTGGAAAATTGTATTTATTAGGGCCTCCTGAAGATGTTAAAAAGCTAATTTGGTAATCAGCAAATTCTTCTGAACTGTCTTTGATTATTCCAAGCCAGATTTTACTATCATACAGACTTACAAGCAATGTATTGGCCAATATGATACTCAGTATCTTTGTTACTAGCAGACTGCTCTCACTCTGTTCAACTTGACTTACATTATTCTAAACAAAGTAGAATTTTCTGAATCAGATGTTTGATAAACCTGTATCTGGTTCTTTGACTTAGGTACAATTCTGTGGAAGCCAGAATCTATTAGACATACGTAATTTATTTGATTCAACCTCCTGCTTTGTAACAAAGAAAAAAGTTAGTGATTTGAAGTGCTTAGTACTAAAATCATATAAAGCTCTTGGTGTCAGAATGTGACCAGCATCAGTTCGTTATAGACTAGCCTTTGCTACATCTCTTTTTACACTACATCACTATCACACACATTTTTACCATGACTTGTAGCAAAGAAACTTCATTCAGCTTTGACACTGAAATCTTGTTCATGAAAGCAGAGATTGATGAAATTGAATCTATTCTTATATTGTTCACTGTATCCATCAGAAAAGTAAATAACTTTTTATACATTGGGGAATGTAGCTTTTATATTTTTTATCAAATATTGCTGAAAGGTGTGAACTGCTGAAGTTGAGTGCTCAAGATAGTCACTGACAACTCAATAACTAGTGTGGCTTAATTCCCGATCCCTCTTATGATAGACTACAAATTGGTGGAGTGTTGCCTGATCCAGTGAAAACTCTGAGACACATCCTGAGTCATCCCCCCCCCCCCCCCCCCCCAAGTCTCTCTGTAGCATTTATACATTTATGGAAAAAAGGGGCACTTCTGAGGCATGAAAGGGGCAAATGGGAGAGCTCAAGCCCCTGTAGCTCCCACCCCCCCACCCCTCTGCATGGGCCTAGTAAAAATGATGAGTAAGCATGTGGCTGCTTCCCCTGCATCGTTGGGTAAGGTTAAGCTGAATATTATTAAGCACCACAAGAGTGGTGAAGGGGCAAACTCCATTGTGAGAGTGCTTGGCCTAGCCCAGTCAACTGTCTCATCCATCATATAGAAGGTTCCTGAGTTGAAGGTCTCGGTGGAAAATGTGACTAGTGATTTTGAACTCATATTATCATGTTATTTTGTGCAAACATCATATATTATAGGTCAAATAAGTACTTGTGAGTCATATGTCAGACCATCAAGAACGTATCTACATTGAACCCATGTTATAATGATCTTGTTTAACGATCATTCACTAAATGATGGTGTTTTTAGGAACGTAACCTAATCATTAAATGAGGGATAGCTGTATATACGGTATGTAAATTATTAGAATTTTCAATTTTGATACCTATAGTTCATACTAATTTTAGTGTGCAATGATAACTAGTTTGTGCAGTAGTAACCAATTTGCGCAGTAATAATTTCAATTTGTGCAGTGATAAATTGAAAATCTATGCAGTGATAGGTTAGGTTCTATATCGGATATAGAACCTAATTTGTCACTGCACAAATTGAAATTATTACTGCGCAAATTGGTTATCACTGCATACTAAAATTAGGTATGCTATAGTTCATATTTAATATAAGATAATAGGCATGTTACATTTTTTCAGGTATCAGAACCTGATGAGGAGCCTAAAGGATTCATTTAATTCATCTATTTCACACTAATGATGTTATGGAAAAACTATATATGCTTACAATATGGTATCGTATGTGATACCTTTATTTCTTAATTAAATACAAATTATTAATTCATTGAATTAAATATTTATAAAATTGCCTTGGAATTGGTGACATAGCCTATTGGGAATGAAAACAATTGCCATACATAGGACCCAATATGGAGGCATTGGGTCCCCATAACAACCAGAAAAACTAATTATTTTGTATCAAAATTTTCTATATAACAGTTCTCAATAATCAAAATTGAGGAACTACAGATTTTTGGAGAATGATTTGTTCCTCAGCATTGATTGGGGTCATGTTGGCTCATTTCGCATTGATAACATCTCCAGCCATTGAAAAAAGCTGTTCAGTCAACTGATCCAGAGGGGCAGCTCATGCACTTCTTGGCAACTTTGGCAATCTCCGGGAAATCAGCAGAATGTTTTTGCCAGGAAATGAATGGATCCCTATCCCCAGCGATCTGAGGTTGCAACCAATAAGCATCCAGGGCTGTTTCCACTTGTGTGTCTGGGACAGTGAACTTCGTGTCCATATCCCTCATTTGGGGTTCTTCAACTAGAATAGGATGAATGTGATCATTGCGATCACTACCTTCTGAATTGGAAAGGGTTTTCCTAAAGAGCAATTTTCTTGGACGGAGAAACTAGACCACTTTGGTGGCATTTCACAACAATTGCACCTCCAATACGTTTTCATTGGGCCCCCTCTATGTGACTGCATATCTCTTGTCTCAACAATTCTTTGGCCTTTTCTTGCATGTCGTCATCTATCAGCCCAGCTCCTTTGAATCAGGGATCAACTGCTGTGGCTAGCAGCAGTTTCTCATTTGAATTATGCTCTTGAAATCTCTGTTCAAGAGAATTGCCTAGCTGGCTCTTCAGAATCTTGACACCAGCATCATTCACTGAGCACACTGCACAGATTCACAGATTGACAGAGATTTGACTGTATGTAAAACTTCTGATAAAAGCGAGTTTTTCTCACTGATTTTGAGCACTGCAGTTTTGAAGCAGCAAGCATGTCAATAAGCTTGACCATAAGCTTCCATTGTGTTGAAGTCAATGTATTTTCCAGGGGCCATTCGACTTCATATTCAATGATAGCTTGCTTTTGGGAAAGGAGTTGCTGCAACATTTCCAGCATGTAATTCCATGTGGTTGGCACATCTTGAATCAGCTTCAGTTGATGCAAGTTAAGTCGTCTTTGAATTTGATGTAGGCACTGTGTCACTTGCGGAGAGTGGTGAAAATGACTGATGATTTTCCGAGCCATTGTCAAAAAATTAGCCACACACAGGAGGTTCAAGCAGCCATCCTTTATCACCAGTTGGAGTGTATGAGCCAAACAACTGAAACTATCCATTCCTGTTTGTCTGAAAGTGGGTCGCATGTTAGCTGCATTATCTCTCATGATCATAAAAGTGTCTTCTTTGGACAATCCCCAACTTTGAATCATTTCTTGAACTTTGGTGGAAATTTTTTTTTTGCTGTATGATCCTTGTTGAAAACACATTCAACATGATGTTTTTGCGCACAAAATTTGGGTTGACAAAGTGACAGGTCAAGCTTATATACAAGTTTTTTTATTCTTAATAACAAAAAAAACTCAGTAGCTACTAACCATTGGTATCAGTACTGATACCAATATAATGGCCCGATACCGATACAACCACCAGTTGATGCCTATTACAAACTGATGATATTTGCAATAGGTGTGAAAGATTTAACTTATAATGCTCTTATTGAGAAGGCAGTTTACAGTCCAAATAATTGGAGCTATATGTTACAGTACTGCAAGGATTGTCCTGGTATAGTGGCTGTTTCAAATTTTTTGTATTCTATAGATTAGTTGCATGATCATGAATAAGTTGAATATTGTCAGTGGGCCAGTACTGATAGGTCAACACTAGAAACTGTGAAAGGACCAGTAGATGATTTCATTGACTCCTTGTCACAGAAAATAGTCTTTCTGACTCAACATCAATTTATAGCCCAGAATATGTAAGCACTGAGGTATGAAGCCACAGAGTTGGGGGAAGATGTGGAAGGGGGCTGTCTCCCCCTTCCACTAGTGAAGGAGAAAATTAAATAGAGATTCCTGTAAATGGTCTCTGGTGCACCAAAAATTAGGAATTTAGGGGAGAAGTCAATGGCTATTCAATCAACTGAGATGGAAAATTCACTTTTATTCAGAGCACAGGATAGAAACACACAGTATTGGGACAAAGTAGTGTATTTTGCCACTTGTAATAATTAATATTATCTTTTTCCATCTTATAATTATAATAGACTATTGTAATGATAAATGATTTCTTGAAAACTTTTTTTAAAATATGAATTTCCAATTGAATGTGTAAGCACATGCTGTTTTGCTTATGCCTATCTATGTTCCTGCCTGAGAAGTTTGAAGGAAAATCTTGAACATGATGAAGCTTTTATTAGTGGAAATTTCTCAGAGAATTATTCATTTGTTGTGCAAAGTGCTATCCAAAATTTTCATTGGACCAATGAACAAGTTACTTTGCATCCTTTTGTCATGTATTACCAAAATGAATGTAAGTTAGAGCACAAAAGTTTGTTTTATCAGTGACTGTCTTGATCACTCACCATCAACAGTCTATAGTTTTCAACAAAAATTAATTCAAGAAATTAAAGAAACTTATCCTATGATACAAAAAGTCCATTACTTCTCAGATAGCTGTAAAGCTCAGTACAAAAGTAGGTTCAATTTCATTAATTTATGCCACCATGAGCATGATTTTAATATGAAGAGTGAATGGAATTTCTTTGCAACTAGTTATGGGAAAGTGCTTGCAGTGGAATTGGAGGGACATTTAAAAGGGCTGTTGCAAAGAAAAGCTTACAACAAACTGTGTCAGGACATATATTGACCCCAGAATCTTTCAATAGCTTTTGTAAATCTCACTTTAAGACTATATAATGTATTTTTGTTTCTAAAACTGAAATCAATACAAATAAAGAAATGTTGCAAAGTAGATTTGACAAGGCTGTTACAGTAAAAGGCACTGCTGACTTTCACAAAATGGTTCCTAATGGCATTAACCAAATAAAAGCTTATCAAACATCTGATGATGAATCATCAGCATTGTTTAACATGAGTAAGGTGTAAGATACCACTGTAGAAACGTCTAATCTTAATGATACTGACTATGGTCCAGGTCAATATATTGCTTGTATGTATGATAATGAACTATGGCTTAGCATAGTTGAAGATGTATCAGAACAATTTGGTGATTACAAAATTAACTTCTTAATACCATCTAGCCCAGCTTCTCAACATCCTAACTGTTACATATTAACACGAGATAAAGAGGTATGTTGGATATTGAAAGATGACACATGCAAGATATCCGTGACTGGACAGCTCATACCAGGACAACACATACCCAGACAACTCATACGTAGGACAACTCATACGTAGGACAACTCATACGTAGGACAACTCATACCTAGGACAACTCATACCTAGGACAACTCATACCTAGGACAACTCATACGTAGGACAACTCATACGTAGGACAACTCATACCTAGGACAACTCATACCTAGGACAACTCATACCTAGGACAACTCATACCTAGGACAACTCATACCTAGGACAACTCATACCTAGGACAACTCATACCTAGGACAACTCATACCTAGGACAACTCATACCTAGGACAACTCATACCTAGGACAACTCATACCTAGGACAACTCATACCTAGGACAACTCATACCTAGGACAACTCATACCTAGGACAACTCATACCTAGGACAACTCATACCTAGGACAACTCATACCTAGGACAACTCATACCTAGGACAACTCATACCTAGGACAACTCATACCTAGGACAACTCATACCTAGGACAACTCATACCTAGGACAACTCATACCTAGGACAACTCATACCTAGGACAACTCATACCTAGGACAACTCATACCTAGGACAACTCATACCTAGGACAACTCATACCTAGGACAACTCATACCTAGGACAACTCATACCTAGGACAACTCATACCTAGGACAACTCATACCTAGGACAACTCATACTCTCCAACAATTACCACCCTAATGTTGATCTTTTCATCTATATCCACCCTGAAAGTTTAAACTCTGCAAATTAACCAAAATAAGATAAGAAAATAATAATAACAACATTTATTATTTATTGCAAACATACAATAAATAGAGAACCATTATTTACATAGGATAAAATTTGAATGCCCAGTTAGGTCAACTGTATGCCCTTGATTGTGGGGCAGACTGCCCTACAGTTAAAACTTAGGATTTCAAAGCATTTGGGTTTTTCTTATCGAACTTCTCGCCCTCTTTCCACTCCTGAATCCTCTGCTATTCGGCATCATTCAGAGACCCATGACCACCCGTGCCCCAGGACTCCTTTGCGATTTTGTCGTCTGCTCCTAATTCACTTGATCTTAAAATTTTAGAATCCCTTTTTATCAAGAAATTAAATCCTGAACTAAACGATAGCCTTTCCTCGATAAAATTACATACTTCCTAACCAACCAACACCTTTAAACGCAACCAACGCACTAACTTGAGTTGTTTTTTTTCCTTTCTCTCCACTTGTTATTTGTAACTTTTACCATCCAGGTTAGTCCTTTTTAAATTTTAAATTTTAAACTTAACTTTTTTAAACTTTTAATTTTTGAAATTTTAGTTTGTTTTAATTTTACTTTTATTTTGTTTTATAATCCAGATAGTTTTTTAACAACTTTTTAACTTTTTTTGTGTTAGATTTATTATCGTACAGTTTGACATTTGTATTTACTTTAGTTTTATGATTATTTTTAGATGCTTCTATTTAGTCACTGAAGATGGCCCCTGAGTGGACCGAAACGTTTGGCCAATAAATGTTGAGAGTCGTATCTCTTGTTTTCATATTCCTATTGAGGATAAGGTTCCCGAAGAACATTTCTATCGTAACTACTCTTCGTAAAAGATATAATGAAGACACTGTACGACGATTCCGTGCCCTTGAAGGGGTTTCAAAGAAGCTGGAGAAGGCAAAATTGGACGCTCGTTTCTTAACAATTTGCAAAGGTTACGGTTATGTGCCCCAATTTATTCGCTTTAAACTATATAAGAAATCTTTGATGCATAGTGAACTCTATCATTCTTGGACTAGTAAACTTCTTTCCCTGAATTAGCCTCAAAACGTAAACTTGTTTTAAAATTGGGTAATCAATTGTTCATATTGTCACAACATTTTAAGTCTAATGTGTCTCGCCTTGATTTTATTATTTTTAAATAGTTATATTTCGAGGTATGTATCAAAATTTTATGTCTCCTCATTAACTCGTCAAAATTCTAAGCTTCAACAGTTGGGTTTAAATTTTGATCTTAATCTTAACAGAGATGAAATTATTTCTAACTTTTCCAAAAGGTTTTGTCAACTGAAGAAAAAAGAATTTTATCCTTGGGATTGGATTTTAAACTTCCCATTTTTAAGCTTGACTTTTGTTGTTATTTTTATGTTTTGAAAAACTTTGCCATCAAATTAGTCTTTTTCCCGCTTTCCTTCAGCACTCTAGTCCAGTGGAGGATATTAAACTTTGGCAAACAAGTTCTACTATAAGTTTGATGGGTTTAAGGTTTTTTTGTCCTGTTTTTAGTTTTAGTGATTTTAAAGTTCTCACGAACTTGGGGAGGGATAAGAATGTAATTATTTGTAAGCCTGATAAAGGTAAAGGTGTTGTTGTCTTAGACAGACAAGACTATTTAAATAAAATGTATAATTTACTTTCTGATTCTACTAAGTTTTTGAAACTGCAGACTGATCATTTAAATATATTGTGAAACTGGAGGACAGAATCAACAACTTTTTGCGTTCTTCAAAAGTCGTGGGCTTTTGATTGACTATTACGATAAGCTTTTTGCTTCAGGTACTAGCCCAGGGGTTGTTTATGGCCCATACCTAAGACCCATAAACCTGGAGTTCCGCTTCGTCCCATTCTAGCAGCCATAAACACACCAAGTTATAACCTCGCAAAATTTTTGGTCCCAATTATAGACCCTCTCACACGTTCTCATTTCACTTTGCAAGATTCATTTGAATTTGTTGATTGTGTCACCAAGTTGAAGTTAAGGATTGTTTCATGGCTTCCTTTGATGTTCAGTCTTTGTTTACCAATGTACCTGTTTTAGAAACTTGTGATATTATTATAAATTCTTTGTTTGCTTCTACTAATGACATTTTGGATTAAGCAGACAATTGTTTTCAAAACTTTTAAAGTTATCAGTCCAGGATACTATATTCTTTTTAATAAGGAACTTTTCCACGAGCACGAGGGAATGGCAATGGGTTCGCCCCTTGGTCCGTCCTTTGCTAACAGTTTTCTTTGTTTTCACGAGGAAAAGTGGCTGAGGGATTGCCCGCTTCATTTTAAACCTATTTTATTTAAACGTTATGTAGATGATTGTTTTGTCATTTTTAAGCATAAAGATCATGCCCCTTTATTTTTAAATTACATTAATACTAAGCATCCTAATATTAAATTCTCTATGGAAGTAGAACAATACAATAAAATTTCGTTTCTTGATGTTACCATAAATAAACACAGTACAGGCTTCTCAACACAAGTATACAAAACCAACTACTACCCAACTCGGTACTCATTTTTTCAGCAATATTCCACTTAGTTTTAAGCTGGCTAGTATTAAAAGTCGTATTTTTAGAGCCTATCACCTTTGTTCAAGTTGGTCTTTATTTGACTTAGAAATTCAGTATCTTAAGAGATTTTTCAACTATATTTTTTATTGTACTCTGACTTTTGAGGCTTTAATTTCTAAATTTTTAAATAACCTATATTCACCTAAAATAATTCACTCCACGGTTCCGAAACAGGTTTATCTTAAGCTTCCATTTTTAGACCAACTAACTTTTCAACTCAATAAAGATGTCCACTCTATTTTGGACAGACACTTCCCTCAATGCGACTTTATAATCATTAATTCTAATTCTAATTCTCTGCAATCCTTTTTTCGCCATAAAGATCACCTCCCCGTGCTTTTGAGATCCTTTGTTATTTATTTATATACATGTGCGACCTGCCAAAGTCGTTATGTGGGGCAGACTGCCCTACAGTTAAAACTTAGGATTTCGAAGCATTTGGGTTTTTCTTATCGAACTTCTCACCCTCTTTCCACTCCTGAATCCTCTGCTATTCGGCATCATTCAGAGACCCATGACCACCCGTGCCCCCAGGACTCTTTTGCGATTTTGTCGTCTGCTCCTAATTCACTTGATCTTAAAATTTAGAATCCCTTTTTATCAAGAAATTAAATCCTGAACTAAACGATAGCCTTTCCTCGATAAAATTACATACTTCCTAACCAACCAACACCTTTTAAACGCAACCAACGCACTAACTTGAGTTGTTTTTTTTCCTTTCTCTCCACTTGTTATTTGTAACTTTTACCATCCAGGTTAGCCCTTTTTAAATTTTTAAATTTTAAACAACATTTTTAAACTTTTAATTTTTGAAATTTTAGTTTGTTTTAATTTTACTTTTATTTTGTTTTATAATCCAGATAGTTTTTTAACAACTTTTTAACTTTTTTTGTGTTAGATTTTATTATCGTACAGTTTGACATTTGTATTTACTTTAGTTTTATTTATTTTTAGATGCTTCTATTTAGTCACTGAAGATGGCCCCTGAGTGGACCGAAACGTTTGGCCAATAAATGTTGAGAGTCGTATCTCTTGTTTTCATATTCCTATTGAGGATA
Source organism: Bathynomus jamesi (assembly GCA_023014485.1). Taxonomy (NCBI): domain Eukaryota; kingdom Metazoa; phylum Arthropoda; class Malacostraca; order Isopoda; family Cirolanidae; genus Bathynomus; species Bathynomus jamesi. The sequence goes on along the minus strand of JAJOZX010001109.1, from coordinate 536,902 downwards.
AGGTTCCCGAAGAACATTTCTATCGTAACTATATATATATATATATATATATATATATATATAATATATATATATATATATGCATATAACTGCAATGACCGCGCAGTATATAAATGAATAGAAACGACATAAGTGTTAAGGAACGTCTCTGCACACGAGGAGGAGAGATAACGAATAATGAAAAATGAGGCGAACCGCCCGGGAATCGAACCCAGGGCCTTCCAATTGCCGGTTGGATGCTCTACCATTATGCTACGGACCTCACTCAATCACAAATCGAAATTCTCCCACATAGGGCAGAAACCAATGCCCTGAGAGGGCACCCTCGCAAATCGTGAATATGCGCATATAACTGCAATGACCGCGCAGTATAAATGAATAGAAACGACATAAGTGTTAAGGAACGTCTCTGCACACGAGGAGGAGAGATAACGAATAATGAAAAATGAGGCGAACCGCCCGGGAATCGAACCCAGGGCCTTCCAATTGCCGGTTGGATGCTCTACCATTATGCTACGGACCTCACTCAATCACAAATCGAAATTCTCCCACATAGGGCAGAAACCAATGCCCTGAGAGGGCACCCTCGCAAATCGTGAATATATGCGCATATTCACGATTTGCGAGGGTGCCCTCTCAGGGCATTGGTTTCTGCCCTATGTGGGAGAATTTCGATTTGTGATTGAGTGAGGTCCGTAGCATAATGGTAGAGCATCCAACCGGCAATTGGAAGGCCCTGGGTTCGATTCCCGGGCGGTTCGCCTCATTTTTCATTATTCGTTATCTCTCCTCCTCGTGTGCAGAGACGTTCCTTAACACTTATGTCGTTTCTATTCATATATATATATATATATATATATAAAACTTGCGTGAATTTTAAATGTTTAAATTTAATTTTTAATTTTACAAAATAAATGTTTTCATTAATTTTTCATTTTTTTTCTGGTCCTGGGTATGAGTTGTCCTTGAACCCAAGATATCACATCCAACCATTATTCCAGGAGTTAAGATAGATAATTTACTCATGGGTAATAGAGTTCAACGGTGAAAAAAACGTGACCATCACCGATTTTTTTGGAAATTGGCACACTTATAGATCTCTGTGAGAAAAACAGAATGACACTTGTTTCAACACTCTAGGTCATATGGTTCCGGAGATATAGCCCTTCGAATTTTGTAAAAAAAGGTCAATTTCCAAGGTCATACCATATTTCAACATGAAATATCTCGGCTCCTATTGCACTTACAGAGACCATTTAAACAATATTTTAAAGCTTTTAAGCAGATCTACAACTTTGTTTCTATTCATATTTTACCTCAATGGTAAAAAAAAAAAGTTGATCTTATTTTTGACCTTTGACCTTGTGTAGGTCATTTGATGTCACAACCAATTCTTTTCTTCTTTCACCCAATTTTGGGTACACATGTCTACCTTAACCTAAAACAAGATTTTTAGTGTTGATTAAGTTAGTATAGATGCTACACCAAACTTTGGAGCACCGTATCTTTGGAACTGTTTGAGCTAGAGTATTGAGAAAAATACCATTAGATTTTTCTTACTGAGATATATAATGTCTGCTAATTTTCAAAAAATCGGTAATTATCTAACCTAACCTAACCCAGTTATTTGGTTGAATAAGTATCCAGCTCTATTATAAAATTTTTTTTTTTTTGTATATTTCAGAGAATTATATAATAGATAATTTAAATTACATAATTATTAATTTATATGGACATTCAAAAGTGTGAAGAACTTTGAACCTGCTATCCTCTTTAAAGGTAAAGCTATGTACGTATATAAGTACCTTATACTAGGCTCTTGGTACTACCCTATAGAATAAGTTCAGTTTTAAAAGTTAGATGAGTTTTAGTAGAATTACTTAACTTTGTGTATTTATTCATTGTGTACAACAGTATGTACCCATGTGAAAATAAGCTTACCTGTATTTAAACCTTGGAGCAAGGATTTTTTTGGCTCTGTATTTATTCCAATCTGTAAATCAAACTGCACATTTTTTCTTGTTGTAAACCTCTGAAACAAGATCAGTAGGTCCCAAATTTTATTTGTGCCATCTAAGCAAAAATAGCTTTTAACAGGGTTGGATACAATGAATAATTATAATTGTATTTTTAATTAATTGATCCTAATTTCCATTAATTGTAATTGATTCAAAATAAAATAAAAATAAAGGTAATTGTAATTGATTTTTGAGCTATAACTGATGTAATTGATCAGTTAATGTCAATTGTTAAAAATTATACCCCTAGATCTGGCAATCATACATCATCCAATGAAAATAAAATAAACCTTTGATAGTTTATTTAGTTATACTTAGATATAGATATATATTTATTTTAGATATATATTTATTTTAGATATATAGAATAGATAGTTATATTTGTGTAATTGTAAAATTTTGTAATTGATTCAGACAAAATTAATTGTAATTGCAATTGATCTTGAAATTATGAAGTACAATACTAACTGTAATTAATTTGAAGAAAAATAAAAAAAAATTGTAATTGTTTCCATTTTGTGTAATTGAACCCAACCCTGGCTTTTAAGCTACATATGGTCTTTTTTTTCTTTTTAGATAAACATGGATTTCAGCAGTTTAAATATAGGCAGGTTCTGTTGTGACCCATTTAAAAAATACAAAGGAAAAGTGAAAAAAGGCATTCGTGCATTGACTAAAAATTTGATTGATCAAAATCCTGAATTGAAATTAATAAATAATCATAAAGCATGTGCAACCTGTCAAAATACACTAGCAAATTGTCCATCCCCAATGCCTGAATGTGAACCACTTGAAAAATCACCATCCATCTCATCAAGTGCCCCATCTGAGCTCGAAACCGTTGGAGATGTAGTTGAAATGCAGTATGAGCTTAGTAAATTCAATGCTTCATTGGCCACACTTGATGAGACCCCAATAAAACCATGTAAACTCTCTGAGAGCGCTGGTTATGCAAAGAGAAAGTTGAAGAAAGTAGTAGTAGTTGTGAAAAGAAAGCTTGAGCTTGAACTTGCAACTAAACAACCAATTTCATGCAGTGATTCAGATGACACAGAACTGGAGATTCTTCAACAACTAAAAGAGAAATTTAATCAAGTGACAAGTCGAAGTGAAAAACTGACAGTTCTTACTATCCTACCAAAAAGAGGGACACAAGTAAGGATCAGAGAAGAATTTAAGTGCTCAGATTACATGGCTAGGCAAGCAAAGAGTTTGGTGAGGGAGAAGGGAGTGCTTTCAACTCCTAATCCATGTTTGGGGAAATGCCTGAATAGTGAAACTACTGCCAGAATAATTGACTTCTATCATTCGCCAGATGTGAGTAGACAAATGCCAGGGTTGAAAGACTATGTTTCTGTAAAAGGAGCTGATGGTAGGCGGGAAAGAAAACAAAAATTGCTAATCTTATGCAACCTGAAAACCTAAAAGAAGCATTTGAGCTTTTTAAAACAAACCATCCAACAATTAAAGTAGGATTTTCAAAATTTGCGGAGCTTCGGCCAAAAGAATCTGTGTTGCCAGGTTGAATAATGATCTCAGTTTTTGTCTAAGGTCAAATCTTTGGTAGGATAACTAATTACCTTGAAAGGCATATACAAATACTTTATTATTATTATAAATGTAACAATAATGGCTTCCATAAAATACATTGTAAATACCTAATAACTGCCCTTTTTAAATATAAAGTTATGTTGATGCCTCTTTTTTCATAGTTTCACCCAGCTAGACAAGAATTGGTTCTTATAACTCAATTGGTAAAAACAAAGGAATAGGTTATTTCAATATACATATTAAGAGGCAAATTGTCTTAAAAATAGCCCGACATTATAGATCTCAGTGAGACAAATCTAATGGTACTTTTCTAAACACACTAGCTCAAACAGTTCCAAAGAAACGGCGCTCCAAAGTTTGGTGGAAAAAGGTACTTGGTCAAAATGGAGGTAGGTATGGTCCACTGAAATGGCTGTAGCATCTATACTAACTTAATGAACACTATAACTCTTGTTCTAGGTTAAGGTAGACATGTGTACCAAAAATTGGGTGAAAGGAGAAAAAAAGTCGGTTGTGACATCAAATGACCTACACAAGGTCAAAGGTCAAAAATAAGATCAACTTTTTTTTTACCACTGAGGTAAAATATGAATAGAAACAAAGTTGTAGATCTGCTTAAAAGCTTTGAAATAGTGTTTAAATGGTCTTTGTAAGTGCAATAGGAGCTGAGATATTTCATGTTGAAATATGCTATGACCTTGGAAATTGACCTTTTTTTACAAAATTTGAATGGCCATATCTCTGGAACCATATGACCTAGAGTGTTGAAACAAGTGCCATTCTGTTTTTCTCGCCGAGATCTATAAGTGTGCCAATTTTCAAAAACATCGGTGATGGTCATGTTTTTTCGACCCAAAATTCTGTTGAACTGACATGGAATGACCCTCATTTGACTCTGATGATGTACATAGAGTCATTTGTTTAGGTAAAACTAAGCAGTAAAATAACTAATTATAAAGGTGATTTCTTTTAACAATGTATATAGACTTAAGGTCATTTAATATGCACACTTTTTTATAATATGTTCTAGGATCAGTTATTTAGGACAGTTATTTGAGCTATCCAATTGTCATTGATTGTGATTTTCAGCCTATGTTTTGGTGTTAAGGAAAATGTGTTAATGTGCAAGGGGGGGAGGAAACTATTAATAAGCTGTGCTTCTATCCATTTTTGAGTACATATGTGGTAATCAATATCAGCCCATAAGCTATGATGATAGGTAATTTGTCTTGATGAAACCTGTGTGAGATTGGAAATAAACATTTACTAATACTGATATCTTCATTTTTAGTGGCTTTTACACATAATCTACACTTTTCAGAAGTGAAAAAATACAATAAATACACAAAATTATAGATTTATTATTAACCCTGCATATATACAAATGTTAGGAAAATGGTTTTGCATCATCAAAATTTTTTTGTATTGATTGGCCAATGGCCATGGAGGTTACGGGCCCCCCAAAAAATAAAATTATAACTTCCAAAATATGTCTTATCTTAATTATCAACTGATGCTTATTTGTTCTTCATGAAATTCTCAACCATAAACAGTTTAAATTTTTACTCTAACCTAATTAGAAACAAAGGTATGACACTTAGAACTTTAGTAGTTTTTTTGCAGACCCCCATTTGGGGGGGAGGCCATATCTTCCAATGTATTTGTTCAAATAAATTTTAAGCAACATTTCCATTATCAAGAGGTTAAATTTACTTGATATAGAAATTTTGAATGAATGAAATTAGAATTAGAGTGGTTGCAATTTCAAGGGTTAAGAATGCATATGCAAATACAAAAAAAAAAAAAAGTAATTTTCAATGCCTCGGTGGTGTAGTGGCTAGCATCATTGACTTTGAATCCATTGGCCCTGGAATTGAGACCCAGTGATGGCAGGTGGTGCGCAGCAAAACCCAGCTGTTCATCTTTCCACACAGTAAAGAAATTGGTTGACCTTCATCAGAAGGAACAATTCAGGTGGAAGCAAAACCATGGTTAACCAAGGTTAACAAATTTACTTAAATTGCAGAAAAAACATCCTCAGTTTTCTAAAATATTTGCAGCTATTATATCGGTCATTGAACCCATCTTGATGATATTTTAGTTATAATCCTTTTATTAAATGGGGCTTAGCTAGTTTAGTAGTAAATTTGATAGATTAAATATTCTTCCATCCTTTATTTTCAGGAAACAGTATGACTGATGGTGTTGATGGAAGTGGAAGCAGCTGGTCTTCTGGTAACTCCCTGCCTGATGTAGTTGCAGGGTTGTATTACCGATATGGACTCTTTGTTGCCACTCATCCGGCAAAGTTTATTCTTCTAGCTATATCATCATTTGTTCTTCTCAGGTATGAACAAATTTAGCTGAAATGTCTGGACCCTCTTTTAGAACTTTATTATAGACTGTGTGGCAAAATAACAGGGCTAGCCTAGTATGTATTAAAATATTTATGCCATACCATTTTACTTTCAAAATAGAACTGTTAAAGGACATACATGTACCCCTACTAGTCTACAGGCCTTTAATAGTGGCAAAGGGTCAAGGCTAGGGATTGTATGTCATTGTATCTGGAGTATTACTAGTACAGTATAACTTATTCCTCTCTTAAGAAATTGGTTTAAGAAGGCTGAATATAAGAAATGGATAAAATACCATTATCTAGTCATTACATGATTGGGTAGTAGGGTGTGTCAATTGTGGGGGTGAAATGACTAAATTGAAAATCATGAGATTTGGTAGCAATTTAATGTAATCATTTGGCATACAAAATAATATCCTTGCTTCAAAAACAATAAAAAATAACTCCTACCTACATCAATTTTAATTCAAAAATTCCATTTTTTCGTAAATTCGTAACAAAATAACAAATGTGCGCAAACATCCTATCAACATTTAAAGTGGCAATAAGATATCATTCAGAGTCTTTATTTGAAAGTAACCAATGCAGTCATGTCCTTTTTGCTGCAGTTCCTTGACATCAGCATTCGGCTTGCTACTTGCGCTTCGATGTAGCCTTCTCGCCTCTCGTGACTGTAAACTTGACTAGCTGCTTCTGTGACCATTTTCACACATCTCTCCACACTCTGAGTGTGAGAAGGCCACTTTGGCACTTGCATTGGGGCCTCTTTAAGTTGTGTTAAATCTTTGCTTGTTATACATGTTGTCAGTGGTGGCTCCAAAACTTCCGAACTCAAGTTAACTAATTCTGACAATTTCGTGGCATTGACGTTTATCAGAGGTACCTTCCTTGTCTGAACAGAGCAGTCTCCCAGCTGGTCATCATCTAGTGATGTTCCTCTAAGCTTTAGAATGATTTCCACAGCCTCAGTTCGCTCTTTGGTACATTGGCTGCAGAGTATTGCTTGCAAAACTGCCTCTGGCCTAGCATACCAAGCGGACCTTCTCACCACAGGTAACACGATGTCCACCACTACTTTCCTTTGGGTTCTCAGTAGCTGTAATTGAAACAAGATGTTGTTGGGCCCCTCCATCCACATTGGATTAAGTTACATTGAACCAGTGAGGAAGATAAAACCCAATAATAAATTCAACAATCAACATCAAATTCTGTAGCATTTTGCCCTTCAGTGCATGTTTGGAAACCCAAATCCTGCAGAAACGAATCGCTGTAGTTAACCAATGACTGTGACTTATGGGTCAAATCTCCAAGAGAGCTAGATTTTGAGGCAACTCTCCTGATCTGATTGCTTGAACAATACGATAAGCGTAAGATTGATCCGTGCTGAGGTCTTTGATAACTACTTCAGACAACACTGGAAGGGGAGGGCCTACTTCAACCTTTGGAAATTTTGTATTTATTTCTAATTCCGTTGCTTCATCTAGCATGTTGCCAAGGGGGCCTGACCACTTGTTGTTGCTCTTTGTAGGACCATCAAGTTCCTGAATGAGACGATGAAGAGGTAGTTCCCCTGTGTGCAAATCACATACAATCCAAACAAGCCTTCTTCCAAGTTTTTTCTCTAAATGCGTCATAACACTGCCCTGCCATCCAGTGTTCAATGCAGTTGAGTCTCCACCAACAGCCTGCAGTGAACTGTCAAGTCTTCTTTCTTGAAGCCAACATATTATTTGATCAGCAATTGCCTCTGCATGTTTCTTGCCTTCTACTTCTGCTTCAGGAACAAAGTGAAACAAATAGCGGCCACCAGGTTTGGAACACACAGAGTATTCTTCTTCTTTGATGAGACTGGGAAACTTTCTGTCCATTCCCTCTACCTCAAGGAGAACTTTTGTGTCATCTCTTCTTCCATGAAACAAAAGGCAAGAGAGACCTTCCTCCTTCAAATCTTTTTCATGCTGATCAGATATTTCCTTCATTATTTTTTCTTGTGCTCTTCTTACCATGATCTATCACTAAGGATGTATCCTCTCGGCTGATGAGGCCTGCATCTATTCAAGCGGCAGTGGCAATCTCTGCAGTCTCTCGTAGCCCCGTATGGTGGCGAATACTGGCAAGGGCAATGTTTGAGATGTCTTTAGTGTTGTATTTCATTCTCTTTGGCAAAGGTTCAGATGGCATTTTGGAGCTATCATCTGATGTTGCTTCTTTCTGTTCATCTGAAGAGCTTTCAAAGAAGTGAGAAACCTCTTGATAGAGCTCTTCATCTCTTTGGGTGGCTTCTTCACTCTTCTTTTTCTTCCTTTCTTCCCTCTCTCGGATTTTCTCTCTTTTCTTAGCAATAACAATCTGTTTTTGGTTTCTGAATAATCTGCCAAACCAATCTGCATACTTCCTTGGCCTCCTGCCTTTGTTCTCTGCGCCTTTATGAAAGCCAGCTCCAAAACAGGGATCTTCTCACAAGGACAGCGACAATCAATGTGAGGATGAGGTTCTCTTCTGCATGAGGGAGAACAATTGGCTTCAGAACACAACTCTATGGGGCACTGGCAGTTAAAAATGTCAAGAAGAGTATCAAGTGTGTGCAGAAATTTATTTTTCTTTGCTAGTTTTCCTTTACCAAGTGATGTCTCAACTGCTTTGTGCCACAGCTTTGTTAATTTTAGCTCAATAGTTCTATACTGATTGTGTACAGGTGGTTTGAATAAAACATTAGCTTTTTTCCACTGATGCAGAAGAGGGGGAATCATGTCCCTTATGAGCTCTTTCTCTGTGTAGTTCCTTCTATCCTTTGTATTTTGTTCACGAAGGAGTAACCCTAGTCTCAGCATGTCTCGCACTGTTGGTAGTTCTGATACGGGAAGCTCCTTGCCTGTACCGACTAACAGGCTCAAGTAGCATGACGACTGACCTCTTGTCTTCAATTTTGGCATCTTAGGAATATCTGAAAAGAAAGAAAAACATTTAAGTATTTTATATCAATTACGATGTTTCAAAGTTTAGTCATTCGATGTTCTAAAATTCAATAAAAAAATATTTCATGGGATTACAACATAATTAGACAGAAGAATGATAATAATAAATAATTGTAATAATCAATAATCCATACTTACAGTTAAACTGTAGTATTCGTCTAGTAGAATAACTATGAAGTAGGTACGGTACAAGAGCAATAACAGCAAACCACTGTCTGTGACATCTAAGAGGCAACTGAGGACTGAGAGTGAGAGACAGTTCTATTCATGTTGTGACTTGTACATTGTACAACAACTATATGACCTTGAAAACACTCCATATGCAATCAGTGGGATAATTCTGTGACAGATGAATAGTTAATCAATTTATGTCCTATTATTTAGTAAAAGTGTCAATTTCTGAAACTTTAAGGTAAAACTGATGTAGGTAAGGGTTATTTTATTTCATTTTGGTTGGCCAATTTCAAGTTTTGACATGAAAAGACACTATATTTTCACTACCAAAATTGATTTGAAAAAAGTTGACAAAATTGACACACACTATTGGGTAGTGTGTTGTATTTTTGAAAATAGAGTACCATACCATATTTTAACAGCTTACGAATTTTAAAGAATAAATCAAGGCATCTTCATAAGACAGCTAAACCAGGGCTCTCTATTATTCTTGTATCTTCATGATAAATTATTAGTGATGTACCAATTCCAAAATTTAGCTGATCCTGATGCTGATTCTTCACCTAGATTTAAAAAAAATCCATTCCCTTCATAAATTTTACTAATCTAATGTTAAAACTTTCAATTTTCATATTTTTATATTTCATGTTGAAATACTTTCCCTTTGCTCACTCTACAATATACAGCACCACATTTTGTTACTCATATACTGTAGCTAAAGTGATGTGAAAAATTTTTGTTTCTCAGTAAAATAATAAAATAATTTTATTTTAGTTTCATAAATTGAATATCAATATTTAAAGTAATTGGTTTTCCTTATGTCGAAGGTATTTTCTTTCTGCAACAATGTAAACAGCAACAAAATTTTTTATTAAAATTTCAAGGCCCTGTGACCTATTTGAATAAAAAATGGATATACATTATACAATTTGGGTTTATGAAAATATTAAAATACTTAAAATAAAGTCAACAGAATAAGATGTACTTTATAATTTATATTTTAAACCATCTTAATATAAAATTATTATTAATATAGAGTAAGAGATTACGATAGTTTATAATATTTAGAGATTACCATAAGTATTTAGAGAAAATATAAATTTTGGGGTAACTTATTAAGCTTTGCCATTTTCATGAATGTAAAATATATTTTATATGATTACATTGAAATGAGTATAAATGATTATAAATAATGTTTTTGTATGTTCAGTTTTCTACAAATATAGATTTTGTTTTGTAATGAAAATTTTAAAATTTCAAAGAATCTGTAAGAGAATCTGCAAAATTTGGCTGATGACAATGCTGATGTCAATTAATTGGTTATAATGTTTCAGACCAACAAAGACCCTAGGATCCACTCATGGCTGGTCTACCTAACTGTGTTCGTAATTGTGTATTGTGTATGTCCTCCATGGTGGTGATGGAGGGGACCTACAATTTTACGTGGGTTCCGAACCACAAGAACATGAAAAATTTATGTAAAAACTGCCTGTACATTGTCAATGACCAATTTTTACAAAACTAAATAATTATCAATTTAAAACTAATTAATTATCGATTTAAAACTAAAGATAGAATCTGGATCCAGAGGATCAATTCATAATAGACTACTATCCACAAATATGTTACACTCTATATCTATTTATAACTGACATGCAAATATATCAGATCCAAAGAATCCAGTCAATTTCATTACGGTATCCATCAATACTAGTACCTTGCCAATGAAAAATAAGTCACGGTCCATATCGATTGCGGACCAAGTCAAAATTTACAACCATATACATTACAATATATACTTAGGAGGAAAAGTGTAGGTGTGGCTGTAAAGACTGTACAGTAATGTAGAAATGTGTGTGCACCCATTTTGGGTCTCCCATTTCAAGGTGTTTGTGGGGCAAGTGAAGATCATGAGTTTTTCAATACCTCACAGTACTATGGGGGGCACCACTTGGCAGAGGAATCTCTTTAAATGGGGTGTGTAAGGACAGAGTATCCCCTAACCCAAGATGCTGCCTCCCTATATCCCACAACATTTGTGTTGAGCTGTGGGATCTATCACCACAAAGCCTTAATTTTACTACCTTAAACTATACCCAATCTATCAACATATGCGTCTAATCGATTTTTAAACATGTTTATAGACGTGCTACTAATTATGTCTCGAACCTTCTACTTGTCAACTTACACCCGTTATTTCTAGTCCTATTATATTGAGATATTTCGAAAAAGCTATCTCTATCTGCGTTATTGAACCCATTCATAATTTTGAAAACCTGGATTAGATCACCCCTTAGCCTCCTAGTCTCGAGTGTAGTCAATTTGAACTCCTTAAGCCTATCCTCGTACGACTTTGACCTAAGCAATGGAATCATCTTAGTTGCTCGTCTTTGAAGTCTTTCAATTTTGTCTATATCTTTGCGCATATGTGGATTCCAAAATTGGACCACGTATTCCAAATGGGGTCTAACTAATGATTTATAAAGAGGAACTATAATATCGCGTGATTTGTACTCAAAATTTCGAGCTATAAAACCTAACACTTTGTTCACCTTATTGACTGCTGCTGTACTTTGTTTTGCTACTTTTAAATCACCAGTGACTATAACTCCTAAATCTTTTTCTTGCTCTACGCTTGTTAAATCTTTCTCTGACATACTATATGCAAAATTACCGTTATGTGAAGCTATATGCAAAATTTTGCACTTATCAATGTTAAATCTCATTTGCCATGTGACTGACCAATCAACGATTTTATTCAGATCTTCCTGGATTTTACCTCTACCTTCATCATTAATTGCCCTACCACCCAGCTTTGTGTCATCCGCAAACTTTGAAACTGTACTGACTAGGCCGACATCTAAATTGTTAATATATATAAGAAAAAGCAAAGGGCCCAATACAGAACCCTGAGGAATGCCACTCACTACATTAGCCCAACACAACTCCGCTCCATCAATGACCACTCTGTTTCCTACCTCGCAACCACTCTTCTAGCCAATTTATTACTACACCCCTGATTCCATGAGCCTTAGTTTTTTCAATGAGTCTTTTGTGCGGCATGGTGTCAAACACTTTTTGAAAATCTAAATACACTACATCATTGGCTAGACTAGACTATACACCGTTTCTGAATGGAGAGTGCTGTGGGTAGGATAATAGATAAGGGGCAGAGGTAGAGGTAAAAATACAGATAAACTTCAAGATTATTAGCTAGTATTTTTAAGTGAGGCATGTCAGCCTATTTGAAAAATTTAAATATGTATTTTGAAAATAAAATTTTTGTTTGTATAGGCCTATGCTTTTCAGATTTTATAGCCTTGATTTTTACAATTGAAAACAAAAATTTTAATCTTCATGAGTACAAAAAACAAGTACCATATATTGGGGTGATTCCAAAGAGTTTTAAAATTCATGCAGAATCAGATGCTTTATTATGTTTATTGTCCCAAACATATTGAATTTCTTTCCAATTTGGCCAGTTTTTTGTTACAACATTGGTAGTTAAGTTATGGTGACATTTGAAGTCACCCCATTTTACAGTATCCTAATAGCATATTAGTGGAAACATTATTCAATCCTGTTTCAGTTAATTCTCAAAGATGAGATCAAATTTAAATAATTCTCCATTGAAATGGTCTCAGCTCCCAAATCAACCATTTAGCTTTTTTATATGATTTATTTAAGTTCTCTAATTGGAGTTCATCTACTTACTAGAGCTTAAAATATTTATGCCCAACACAACAGTGTTGGACATAAATAACAAGCACACTGAAAATATGTCCTAGTCCTAAGCAAGCTAATAATTTGGAGAACTAAAAATGGAGTATATTTTTCAATGCTTTGTTTATGGTTTTTGCAGTTAGGCTACAATTAAAAGCTTACCTAAAATTGCCACACGAGTGTTTTAATGCACTTTTTACAGCACTCCATTATGGTATCTTCCCTTTCCTGGTTATCTTCCTCAAGACTATGTGACTTCCATTCAGAATTACAGTGTTCCCCCTGCCCCTGAGGGAGGACTTCAGCTAAGCCCTTCCCCAACACCAACACCCCTTTGGTACCAAGGGCCTCCAAGGGCATACATCCAACAGGTTTGTTTGATACCTTAGAGAACAAACATCATTTTGTAGGGTATGCTTTGTTTCAGGGGGAATTATAAGTTTTTGCAAAATAATATTTACTTTATTCATATTTTAGGTAATTATGACACATTAGAAATTCAAAGCTGGGCACTTGCGGTTTTTTTTGCGGTACTGCGGTACTACCGCACTACCAAACCGGTACCGCATAACGCAGTACCGCAAAGGATCGCTGAAAGTACAGGCTGTACTTTCAGCGATCCTTTGCGGTACTGCATTATGCGGTACCGGTTTGGTAGTGCGGTAGTACCGCAGTACCGCAGTACTGCAAAAAAAACTGCAAGTGCCCAGCTTTGTTGATTAGAATGCCATTAAATTTTAATGGTACAAAGGTTATTATTAAATTATATGATTGTTAAATGACTTTTCAATGTGTAGCCCTTTGTTGTTTTAATTGAAATTAGTGATGATTTGTCTCTTGAATTCAAACTATTTTTCCCTTGAGTTTATCAGCCTTGAAATTTTTCTTCAGGAGCAGTTTGAAGTAAAGTACATAAGAATGGGCATGCATCGTTTTTTTATTTTATCCATTTTGAAGATGGCTTGCTTTTCAGTTCAAATTTAGTTGGCATATCCTTCTTCATAGACTTGTATTCTATTTTTTAAAGTTATTTCATTGTGTATCCACATATATTATCCACAGTTGAAAGTCTTGCATTAGATTATTTGAAAATGTGTACCTAAATATTTGTTACTGGAGAGAATGAATGGGTTTATTGTTTGTTCTCTAAGAAAGTTTGTTACAGCCTTCTTGAAGCTATGCTTATTGTTGGTGAAAGTTTCCATACGAATTAATCAGATAAGGTTAGTTAGTGTTTGTGTAAATTAAGAGTTTATATGAGTGAATACTTAACTGCATCCTCATTGAGGTCTTCAAATATAAATTTAATGAGTGCATTTTAAGGGTAATAATGCACTGAAATAAGATTGAAATGCAGTGATTTGCATAAAGGAAAGCGAGCTTAATGGAACATGGTCAAACAGTTTTTCATCTTTTCATAGAAATTTAATGTTGAAAGTTTATATTGTAATTTTTAATATTCATAAACAATAAAGATACAACTTTATGAATAATAATATTGGTACCAGGGCTTGCTCCCCCAATAGGTTACTGGCAGTAACATTTTTCTCAATTGTTCTCTTTTCATAGGTTGTAATTCGCTCTGTTGTCACTCCCTGGCGGAAAGGAATAACTGTTGGAGAGAGTGTACGGGGGCCTCTTTCTTCTGTATTTCATTTGTCTCAAATCATTGGCGATTTTCAGCTGAAAAAGAAGTAAGTCTCGATTTTTCTTTGTTTGTAACAGAATAAGGTCATGACCACTGTGAAGAGGATCGCATTTCTCTGCACTTAGAAAAGTGGTTAAAAGGAGTTTATTTTTTATTATGTATAATATTTAATTTTGACTCGTATATTTAATGTGTAAATCAATCGCTAAATCCACACTTCTTTAAATAATAATAATAATAATAGCAAAGGAAGAATAAAGTACAGTAATAGTAGATGGTTTTTATAGGGAAATTTTTCATTTATTTTAAAAGAATTACCCGTATGGCAAAGGTAGTGTCATTTTATTCTTGACTTGTCTGTTAAGCTGATAATTCTTTATTTATACATGTACAATTCTGAGAAAAGTTTGCCTAGAAACAATTTTTAACAAAAAAAATAATACCAATTGGTAATAATATGTTTTCCTGGGTATTTTTTTATTTTTGGTTACAATAATAAAATTTCAAAAGCAAAACAGTCATTATTGACTAATAATAATTTAGTTTTTTTTAGAAATTTTGTTTGTAGGTGAACTTTTTTCTGAAACTGCACAAGGAGCAAGATGTGCACCATACAGAGAATGGACTAGGGAATTATCATCTATAAATATACATCAAAGAACTGCCATTTGATTTGCAACAAACCTAATGCTTTGTTGGCATAGTAGAATCATTGACAAATCCTTCATGATAGCGCGAAATGCAGAGATTATTTACAGGACATTAAATAGGACTTGAATGGCGTAAAGTCAAATGCAAAAGCTTTGCTTGTTGATATCGATGCACAAGTGAAATAAATATGTTCTGTTAAAAATTAGTTGTGATATTGTAATATTTATTTTTACCATTAAGGGATCAAATTATTTATTATTATTATTATTATTATTATTATTATTATTATTATTATTATTATTATTATTATTCCCGCCGTATATCTGGATATACAGATATAATTATTAAAATTGTACATTTTTTAATTTACTAAAATTTCTTCTATTGTCTTCCTTTCAGCCATACTGTTACATTAGGATCAGAATGTCTTTTGGTTGAAGATGTAGTGCGCAAAATTGAAAGCACTGGGCCCAGTTTACCTCACTTCAACTGCTTAATGCTTTCTCCTGCTGACTTATGGGGTAGAGATTACGAAGCTTTCAAAGCAGATCAGGATGTCTTTTTAACTGTGAAGTCCTTGAAGGTATTAGTTTAATTAAATGACAGGAGAAAATATCCCTTCAGAAACGTTCATGAAGTGAAAATAATTATCTGCTCTAGAACATTATTATTATTAATATTATTATTATTATTATTTCGTTGCGTAATGGAAACATGAATAAGTTTTTTCTTTAGGCTAAACATGAAGAAGAAACGAGTATAGCCGATATTTTGTTCGGCCTTCCTTCGAAAGATGTTGGCATATCATCGAACCCCAATCATCCTCAAGTTGTTAGCTATGCCATAACTATTGCTCTGAAGCAGTACTCAGAAGAGTAAGATTTTTTAGTTTTGCCTTAATCGTAAAGTTTTAAGAATATTAACTCGTTAATAACCGTATGTAGGGTGAAGGGATTCTCCATTACCTAATATTAATATCCTCGCTTTAATTGTAGTTGGTGTAACAATGAAAAGTACCGGTTGAGTAGATGATAGATTGAAAATACCGATTTGCTCTTGCGTTAGAGAGTTGGACAAAAATAACGGAATGTGTTGAAAGTCGGGTACTGCGTACTCTCCTTAAAGGAGGAGGCATGCAGTTAGTTGGGACTTCAGAAGAGAAGTGTCCGTCATAATAGCGCTAGTAAAGAGAGAGTGAGGCAACATTGCGGCGAAGAGAGACACTGAAGACAGTCAATGATAGGTGGGGAATTGATGAGACGAAAAGTCCTTCATTCCACCCTGTCAAGTAGGGCTGTGTGGGTTGAGCCACCTCATACATGAGAAGCGTAATCCATACAGAGGCGGACAAGACCCTCTGTACAGAGACAGCACCTGAGTGGGAGTGAAGAAGCTGCAGAGCCCAATCAGAGATTGAAAGATCAGAGGTCAGATGCACTACCGTAGCCGTCCCACGCGAAGCACTGAGTGTCTGTTGAGAGGGACGCTTTGTGAAACGGATGGAGAAGTGGAGTGGAATCATCGGTATAGGAGTGGATAGGACAGGAAGTGCGATTTAATAAACTGAGCGGCAGAAAAATCGGTCCACTTGGAATATCGCGAAAAGCAAACAAATGGGCAAGCTACTGTTCATGAAAGTTTTAAAATTCGAAAATATAGCCTATGAGGCAACCAAATAACGAGACAAAACGTCTGCTGCGAACACACTAGCTGTAACGCATTTTCGACTTCTTTTAAGAATTCGACAGTCTGACATTCGGTTGCTCTTAGCCTGCTAGTGCCACTTTTTTCTTCCACTAGTGGGAGTAGGCATTTGCGTTTAGTAACAGATAGACTTCTAATTCTTTTGGGTTGCAGAATTAGACATTTACAATGGATTTGAGTGTCTTGAACGTCGCAAGAGTCGTCGCTCTAATTGAAGATGGTCGGAGCCAGCGTTACGGCGCCGATGCACTAGGAATTCCAAGAACAACGGTTCGACGTGTCTACCAACGTTGTGTGGAGACAGGAGAGTACACCCGAAGACCCGGATCTGGAAGATCGCGCTGCACATCTGCCCGTGACGATCGTTTCATCGTCTCGAGTGCTTTGCGAGATCGTTGCTTGACTGCCACAAACGTCCGCAATGAGCTAGAAAGGTCTCGAGACGTCAGTGTATTGGAACGAACCGTTAGAAGGAGACTTATGGAAAGTGGCTTACATGCTAGACGTCCAGCAATGGGCCCGGAATTGTTCCCACACCACCGCAATGCTCGTCTTGCTTTCGCTCGTGAGCATTTCAATTGGACTCCTCCAAAAGCAACCCTCTCCGTAGAAGTGCACGGAACGAATCTTTCTCTGTTCTTCTCCACACTCTTTCCTGTCCATCGGATGTTCGAAGATTAAATTTAATCTTGATTCGTCCATGAACAATACTCGTCCCAATTGACATGCTCACGAGCGAAAGCAAGACGAGCATTGCGGTGGTGTGGGAGCAATTCCGGGACCATTGCAGGACGTCTAGTATGTAAGCCACTTTCCATAAGTCTCCTCACGGTTCGCTCCAATATACTGACGTCTCGAGACCTTTCCAGCTAATTGCGGACGTTTGTGGCAGTCAAGCGACGATCTCGCAAAACACTCAAGACGATAAAACGATCGTCACGGGCAGATGTGCAGCGCGATCTTCCAGAATTTAGGGTGGAGTGAAAAATCAAAGCTGCCAGGATCAAAATTGAGTGGGTCTAGATAGTTGTTTTTGTCCAGGATTAAACTTTAAAACTGATATTGGGTGGTTGCATACAAAACTGTGACTGCTACCGGCCAATTTATACAAATTGTATGTGCGTGCAACCAAAATTTGAACCCAGTGACCTATTGCAGGTTCTGGACATGATAGAAAGACAATTTAAAAACTGATTATGATGTATTTTTTTACCTTTGAAGCAGATTAAAACATTTGCAGATGGCTGCAGGCTCAAAATGCATAAAAAAAATCCATAAAAAAAATCCATATTTATGTTATTTTTGGCCAAAAATTGCAATTTTCAGACTTTTTTTTTTGCAAATTTTTTAGACAATTTATTGTAATTATGTGCAATTTTTTACTGAAAATATTACAAATCAACTTAAGATTATTCTAAAGTATCACTCATTAAACAAAGTAATAAAAAATAATCATCTAAACCCTTCGGAATATTGTATTTTTGTATTGAACACTTTCATCATTTTTCTTGATTTTATCTTTTGTCGAATAATGCCATCACGACGTTCAAATCCTACCACAGTTGACGAAGCCTCTGTTACAATTTTAATGTGCCTCTCTACAGCCTGATTATGACAAGGCTGGTTGAGTTTTAGTGCTTCCTTATGTTTATGAGTTCTTCATTGGTTAGAGATGCTATGATAGGGGGCTCATAAATGTCAGGTGAATTTAAGTTATCATTTTGAGATACCCTCGAGCTTCGTTATCGATTTTGGGCACCATGAGTCTCCTGACACTACCATCTCTCACAACACTCAAGTCAGGCTGTAATTCTGGGACTTCAATATCCTCATTTGAATTAATTATCAGGTCACCACCTTCGAAGTCATTGTCTATCACTGTTTCAACTGATTCATTCCCTCTGACCAAAAGTACCTTGTTAACTGCGATGTTGCAGATTTGTGGGTCTGAGTCAGAAAGCATGGTAATTATAATAAGTTCTCAGAGTGAACATAGTATGCATTTTAGTAGAGGGTTTTTAGGGTTATCCCCCTGGCTTCCTTGTGAAGAAATTTCAGGATCCTTTGGAGCATATCATAAGAGTTCTTAGCACTATCTGTGCATCGATACTCCTCCTTGATCTGGAACCAACTTGGAAAATTCACCAAGATACAAAACTACAAGTTTGACCAGAACTTTGGAAGGCTTCCTTTGAGATGTATAAAATCTGAGGATTCTACATGCCAGAGTCACCCACCTTGAATGACAGATTGGTCAAACTTCAAAGAGCTCAAGATCAGGATGAACACAGCCAAGCATAACAGCCATACAGATTCTGTAAGCATAATAGTGGTCAGTGCTGAGGTCCTCCAGTACATTAGGAATAACTGGAAATTTTTATTTCCTAATTGGCTTGAATGAAATCACATCCCACTGAGATACACTTCCACCAAATTCAACCCCCTATCTTTCCTGAAAATGAGTCTGGGCTCTTTGTTGTTCCATCCAGAGTAACAAAGACATGACGAAAGGGAGCTCATTACAGTGTAGTAGGCAAATGCTCCCCTGCAAAGGTCTACCAAGCAGTTCTTCCAGGCATCTGATAGCTCCACCACTTGAACCAGTCATGTATTAGTCCCATCAGATCCTATGATGGCAAGTTTGGTTTGTAATTCAGTGTCTTGGAGGGCCGTGTATATCTCTGTTGCAATAGTTGACCCCTTGCCATTACTTGGAGTCACATGTGAGAGGTAGAAATCACCTGAAATAGTATTCAGAAATTAGAGAGAATTTTTTAGATATTTCAGGATTTATATCTATTTTCCAATTTCTATATCCAAAATTCATCTTAAATATTTTGAGTAATATCTGTTACAAAATGCAAACTAAAGATCAAAATTTTAAATCTTACTAGGTTCTACAATTACATTGTGCTCTTCTAGCTCATTTCTTCTGTAATATTTGCCATTCACTTCAACTGTCACCATTGTTGCATCTTTGCGACTATCCACATAAATAGTATCCACCAATTCAAACAATTTACCCTCCTCTTTTCTTATGCAGGGTTTCTACAAACCTGGAAAGTCAGGGCATGTCAGGCAATGTCAGTGAATTGGAAATTTGTCAGGAATAATCAGGGAATTTGGCTATTTGTCATGGAATGTCAGAGAGAGAGAGGTCAATTGCTGAAGTGGGACTTTTGCTCAGTGTCGTAATCGCAAGCATAGCCACCTTGTGACCTAATCATTTCATGATACTTATTTGTGCTCGTCCTAATTATGTTTTCTTTTGTTAATAACTATACTGTATTGTGCAGTGTCTCACAAAAAGAACTCCCTTCATACACATTGTATGGATAGGCGTTTCTTTTTTTAAGATGCTCTGTACTATGAGTAGCTTTTCACTTGCTAATTATGTTACCGTTTGTTGCAGGGTTTTTTTTGTCTAGATTTTGTTATATATTGAGCAAGACTAAATAATTATGTCTCGGACATACCATTTTCAATAAAATGTGGCTAAGATCCAAACCAGTCACCTGAATTCATTACATGGCTAGAAAAAGGAGGTACAGATTATAAAGGTCACTGTTCAATTTGCAAAAAGGACATAGAATTGAGCAACATGGGACAAAGGGCTCTTACATCTCGTGTGAAAAGCAAAAACCACATCAAATGTATGGATGTGAAGAAATCACAACCATCATTGGATGGATTCTTTGCTCATTCAGAATCTTTGAGTGCAGAGCAAAATGATTCAATTGAGCGTCTTTAAATCTTTTGCAACTTTGATTTTAATAAATAAATAGATAAAAAAAAAAGAATGGTAAAGGAAAATAGCAGAGGTTTGGTAACAGTTTTCTGTTTGTTTGTTTGTTCAAGTAAATAAAACAATAATTTGTGATGATTGGTGAAGTATTATAGTATAAGTGCTGAAAAATGTTATGAAGTTGGTAAAGGGGTGGGCTCTGGTGGACTTCCTTTTTCCCATTCATTTTTAAATGTAAAATTTTTGATGGTTTTAACTGAAGTCGGTACTATTATTTAAACTTTGGACAAAGAATCAACTGATTTCAATTGAATTTTTGTCGGGGAAATTTTTCATTTATATTCTGGAATGTCAGGGAATTTGAGGGGAAGAAATTTGTGGGAACTCTGTTATGGCTTCACGATATTTTTCATGTTCTCTTCTCAGCTTGTTCCTGCAAAGTTCATAGTGCAAATTTACTCAATTTTAAAAACAGTTATTTAAGCAAGCTTCATAGGTTTTGACTAACAGTATTTAAATTTCAAAACTTGTTTGAAACATATGCCTTTTTCTGAAATACTTGATTTGAATCAGATACTAATGTACAAGGTAATTGAACTGTTACCTGTCAATTATGTTATCTTATCAGTAGTAGTGATAATTCCATAATCCTCTAAAACTGCTGCTGATCTGGCTCTGTCACTTACTTGATACCTGGTAAAAGACATTTATTTTATAACAAGTTAATATTCTAACAAGATGTTCATTGGACACAATGGACAGCACTGTCCAAGATTTGGACTCTTAATTAACTATTAGCAACGTTACATGGATTATAAATAATTTTTTCAAAGGTATTGTCAACAGAGCAACAAGATGTTCAAAGCATATTCATATTTTAAACTATACAGTATACCTGTCACACTGCCGTACGAGATTTGGTAGACTCTTCCTATTTTGTTCTGTCCTGGATTCCTATTGTTCACTGACACCAGCTGTGTTTCACCATGTGATTCCAGGCTGCCCTGACTTGAGAGACTGTCGAGATCACTGTCGTGTATTGCTGCTGAGCTTGATGGAACAACTTGAAAAATTCTTCTGAGCTCTTCCCTGGGGATAATAAAATACAATATGATTATAATACAAGATAGTTTACCAAAGACAAAAATAAAAATTTTATAATTTGTACCACAACCATTTCAAGAAACCCAGATTTTCGGTGACCATTAATCAAAAGTTTTTTAATTTATATAGATCAAACTCACTGATTCGTTTCTTTTGCTTGCTCCTGCTGTACTCCTCTCCTTTTGTATCTGATGTCTGCCGATGTAAGGCGTTCCTTAAAACCAACACATCGTCCTATTCTAACTGTTTTCTGGTCCTCATAGAAAGCATAGTCTTCTGTCATTTTGAGTTAATACAAATGTTCCAAATCTCCTCTTCGATTTAAGTCCTCACAGAAGATGCCAAATAACTTGGAAGTTTTTTCAGTGAAGGCAGAAAGTCACTGGAACTCGTCCCCATGTTTCTTTTTTGGATATCTATCAAACCGTAATAATTACCAAAACTTTATTGTGAATGCAAATTTCAATTATAAACCCGAAGTTAAGTTCTAGTCAAAACAGAATTTATTACCATCCATTCTTATGATTTACAAATTACTGAATCACATGATTATGTTAATAAAATTGTCACAAACAAATATAATAATAAAAACCCACTCTAATAGACAGAGTTTATTTCCACAACATTTTTGATGCTCACTGGCATCCTCTTCGGGTGAGGAAGGGGAAAAAAATAAAAAAAATGCCTTTCCAGTGTGGGGAGAATGGGATCTAGCCTAAGTGCAAATTTCTTAATGGTCCCTGGACTGTTTTCCCTTCTTGTTTTTGGTTCATTCGTTTTTCTGTATCCACCCGAAGAGGATGCCAGTGGGCATCGAAACTGTTGTGGAAATAAACTCTGTCTATTAGTGAGAGTTTTTATTATCATATTTTGACCTTCATGTAGAAAAAAGAAGTTTTTTGCATTCACAAACAAATAAATGTGACTACAAAATTTACAGAAGTATGACATATCTTAAATCTTTTCATAAAGGACTGAAAATTTGAGTCTTACCTCGAAAATTCTTTGACTAGATCCTGAATCTTGCTGGTGACACTAGGGCGTGAAATTGGATAGACATTGCACCAAATCCACTGTTCAGTCAGACTTAGTGCATCTGTATCAGCTGCTTGGCTGGTTGTCCAGTTCTCTTCTGCCATTGCACGTTGGATGACATCTTTACCAAGAGGAAGCTTTCTGTTGGGGAATGAGTCTGTGCTTTAAAATCTGTCACTGCGTCTTAACATCCTACTATGCAGTATTTTTTGGCAATAAGGTTATTAAAATACATGTATTTATTAATTCTATAAATTCAACCTGAAAAGAAAAATATAAAATATAATTTCAAATAAACTATTTGGAGAAAAAGGGCCCAAAAATTGCATTTTTTGAGCAAAAATGACGAAATATGAATATTTTTTTTATGCATTATTGAGCCTGCAGCTCCCTGCAAATGTTTTAATCTGCTTCAAAGGTAAAAAATACATCATAAACAGTTTTTAAATTGTTTTTCCATCATGTCCAGAACCCAAGATAGGCCACTGGGTTCAAATTTCGATCGCACGCACATAAGATTTGTATAAATTGGCTGGTAGCAGTCAGTTTTGTACGCAACCACCCAAAATCGGTTTTAAAGTTTAATCCTGGACAAAAGACAACTATCTTAACCCCCTTAACTTTGATCCTGGCACTTTTGATTTTTTCACTCCACCCTATAATCCAGATCCTGGTCTTTGGGTGTACTCTCCTGTCTCCACATAACGTTGGTAGAGAGGTCGAACCGTTGTTCTTGGAATTCCTAGCGCATCGGCAGCATAATGCTGGCTCCGACCCTCTTCAATTAGGGCGACGACTCTTGCGACATTCACGGCACTCAAATCTATTGTAAATGTCCAATTCTGAAACTCAAAAGAATTAGAAGTATCTGTGACTAAACGCAAATGCTTACTCCAACTAGTGGAAGAAAAAAGTGCACTAGCAGTCTAAGAGCAACTGAATGTCAGACTGTCAAATTCTTAAAAGAAGTCAAAAATTCGTTACAGCTAGTGTGTTTGCAGCTGACGTTTTGTCTCATTATTTGGTTGCCTCATAGACTGCATTTTCGAATTTTAAAACTTATAAACAGAAGCTTGCCCAACTTTTTTGCTTTTCGCGATATTCCAAGTGGGCCGATTTTTCTGCCGCTCAATGTACAGGGTGTCCCATAAGTCCGGCATCATAGGAAAAATAATAATAAAAGGCAAAACAAAAGCTTTTATTTACAGAACGTGCTCAATATGTCCACCATTGTTTTCAATACACAAATTCAGACGTGATACCCAGTCAGCAAGCACACGGTGAATGATGTCAGGAGTAATGGTGTTATATGCCCCAATAATGCGCTGCCGCAAATGTTCAACACACCTAATTTTCTCTGCGTACACCAGCGCTTTCAAGTGGCCCCAGAGATAAAAATCTAGTGGCGTGAGATCCGGGCTTCTAGCTCACCATTCCACAGGCACTCGACGTCCTATCCAATGACTAGGGAATTGTTGGTACAGGTATTCAGTTGGGTGCTGTAATGTGCAGGAGCGCTGTCTTGCTGGAACCATGTTGGGAAATTTCCTTCTTCGTTCAAGACAATGGGAAATGCTTCTTTCTTGAGCATACGTAAGTAGGTGCCTCCAGTGACATGTTCATCGAAAAAGGGGGCCTATGATGCGATCCTTCCAAATGCCACACCATACCATCACCCGAGATGCACCTTGTTCCTTTGAAGAGGTATACCAGTGAGGGTTGTTTTGAGACCAGTAGTGGGTGTTCTGTCGATTTACCTCACCATTTCCATAAAAAACAGCCTCGTCACTGAACAGAATGGTGGACGGGAAATTGGCATCCCGAGTATAAGAAAAATATGAATTATGGTTTGTAGAAATAGAAAAATATGAATTTCTCCTATGATGCCGGACTTATGGGACACCCTGTAGATTATTAATAAATAAAAAAAAGAGTGGGTGACAAGACAGAACCCTGGGGAAGACCATTATTAATACCTTTAGGAGAAGAACAGTGGCCATCGACAACTGCAACTATACATACATCGGCCAGAAAGGAAATCAGAGATGAAGGCACAGATAAAAGGATAGTAACTAAAGGAGGGCAGTTTGGAAATTAAAGATTTGTACCATACTCTATCAAAATCTTTTGATATGTTTAAACAATATGGCTCTCAGTGGTAGCGTTATATCAGTTTATGATTTACCATTAACAAAAAATATTTCGGTGAAAAAAATATATCCTTTTCGTGCTATGGGTGCGTCTTAGTTTTTTTTTTTTATGTAATGTTCAGTTATTTTAAGTGCTTTTGTAGCTTTGACATAAGTTATTATTTTCCTTGTGTTAGTTTGGTTTAATTTGTTAATAGGTGATGAGAGGAAATTTGTATCAATTGTCAACGCTTTCGTGCTTTTTATAACTCTTGAGATATTTGTAGGACTTTTTAAACTTTTAATGCTTTAACTTTTCATTTGTGGTAATTTATGTATATTTTAATCAATCACTGATTAAGACATTTGTAATTACAGCTCGTGTGTATATATATATATATATATTTTTTTTTTTAATTGGGGTTCTCTAACCTCCTTCGCAACATCTAAGGTCATATGACGGAGGGGACCTACAGCTTTACATGGGATCCAAACCACGGGTCGCTACATAATCTGGGCGCAGAGGACAGTCTCCCATCCAACTACTACCCAGACCCAATGTCGCTTAACTTCGCTGATCTCCGAAAAGCAGTGTTACGACATCGGCCACTACGTAGCCCATTTATATATATATATATATATATATATATATATATAAACTTCTTTTCTACGTGAAGGTCAAAATAATAATAAAAAACCCACTCTAATAGACAGTTTATATTTCCACATCAGTTTCGATGTCCACTGGCATCCTCTTCGGGTGGATACAGAAAAACGAATGAACCAAAAACAAGAGGGAAAACAGTCCAGGGACCATTAAGAAATTCGCACCTAGGTTAGATCCCGTTCTCCTGACACTGGAAGGGCATTTTATTAAAAGGTCCTGCTTATTAGTACATTCGCACAAATTTAAAATTATCTTCTTGTTCTATACATACAGATTCTATTATTTTTTACGTAATTATTACATTTATTATTGCATTATTATTTATTACAGAAATTATAAATTTATTATTACCGTACATTTTTTATTATACAGAAATTATAAACCGAAAAACGAATGAAAAAGGTGAGAAGGAAACAATCCAGAGACCATTAAGAAATTCGCACCTAGATTAGGTCCCGTTCTACCGACACCGGAAGGGCATTTTATTAAAGGGTCCTATTATTTTGACATAATTACTGCATTTATTATTACATTTACGTTTTTAACATTTATTATTATTACCTTTACACTTATTATTACATTTATTATTATTGCATTTACATTTATTTCCACATTTATTACTTTAATTATTACATTTACATTTATTACTATTCCCTTTGCTTTGTCCGGAGTGATAGGGCGCGTCCCTCTGTGGCGAATGTGGGAATACACCTTTCTTCGGTGTAAGGGCTTTCTCTGCCCTCGTGGACCATTGGGCCCGTTTGGGGACCCGGCTGATCTCCTGCTTCTTTTTCTTTCTTTCTCCTTTAACCCATTCTTTCTGGTTTCTCTCTGTTTTTTTGGCATCGTTCTTTGGACCTTGATTTTGACCCCTTCCTTGGCCCTTGGGTGTGGGAGGTGGTTGCCCTGCACCCTTGTCGCTTTCCAACCAAACCCAAACCCTGTCCCTGCTGCTTTTCACCGCGCGTTGGATGAGAGTAGCCGCCTTTCAGGCACAGGCACAGGGACTGGGTGCGGGTGTATCTCCCCTGCGTGACATCTATCGGCGGTGGGACCAAGTGTGCCCACGCTTCGCCTTTCCCTTGTTGGAGTCGGTGGTGGCTGGATGCGCGCGGGGGATGAAGTTATTTTTTTTCGCTATGGACACTTCTCCCCCTCGGCTTACGACTACTGCTTCTCACTCTCGGACTACTACTTCTCTCAACACTCGGGTGGTGGGCAACCAGGCCCTCGAGTCCTTTACCACTGGAAGACCGCAACCTAATGGGGTTGACCCCCCTGTGGAAGCGGTACGCTTGCACTCTCCTTTTTCGTTGCCGACCCCAGTCCGTCCCTCGACTATGCCTTTGGACCTACACACTCTGGAGCAGGGGTCTCGCCCCAGCCCACTTCAGCCACCTTCGGGCAAGTCAAGTTCCACCGAGGATTTGCCCCCACAACCCGGCTTCTTGCTCTCCCCATATGCCCCCCTTACCCGCCGTCAGCCCACCTCCCCACGGAGAGAGCCTCGCGGCGGACGGGGGAGCCGGCATTCATGGCCGTCCTATCGACCGTTGAATATCCCGGTCCATTTCGACTCTACAGCCTCCCTCTCCCTTCCAAGTATCCACAAATTCCTGGTGATTCGGCCTACATCTGGGTCCCTCCCGACCAACTCTGAACGGACGTTCCAGGCGATCCGAACCCACAGCAACTCCAGCCGCTATGACGTACGCCCACAGAGGGATGGCTCCCTCCTCGTAAAATCACGCTCAGCTGCAGAGACGAAAGCCCTACTCTCCGTCACTGAGGTCCTTGGATGCTCGGTGTCCGTTTCCCCACACCCTCGCCTGAATCAGAGTCAGGGCACTATTTACGCCACCCGCCTATTGTCGATCGCAGTGAGCGAGCTCCTGGAGGACCTCGCACCCCAAGGAGTCACTAAGATCTATCGCTTCACATCCCGACAGGGAGGCACCCCCTCCCCCACCCACGTCTGCTCCTTACTTTCAATACACTAATCCCCCCGGCCGCATTGTATGGGGTATGGGAGACCGCGCGTCATGCGAGTTTTCTATACGCCCATACATCCCAGACCCGACCCGTTGTTTTAAATGCAATAAGTTTGGACACGTTAGCTCAGTTTGTCGACAGCCGCATCAATTGTGTATGCACTATGGACGACTCGCTCACCCTGACAGGTGCCCCAACACACCCAAATGCTCCAACTGCGAAGGCGCACACCCCTCTTCATCCCGCGAATGCCTTTTCTTCAAGTTCGAGAAGGAGGTCCGCGGCCTACAAGTGTCGGACTTCCTTAGCCCCCGTGAGGCACGAGACAGGGTGCGGAGTCGGGAGGTGAGGCCGGGGATGTCCTATGCCGCTGCTCTCGGCTCTATCATCTCGGCACGCCGCCCTGGCCTGCCGCCGAAACCCCCCCCAGCCACTGCTCCCTGTTCCCCACAAAGCAAATCCTCGCAGGACCCGACGGTCCCCTGTCCCCCCACCGTTCCTTTTCTTCCTGCACCTCACCTGCCACGAATCCCCCAGGAGTCTGGGACCAGGGCTCCCAGGTCCCAGCCACCTCAAACCCTGCCTTCCCAGTGCTCCCTGTACACGCCCGGACCTACCGCCCGGAGCAAGCCGTCGAGGCGGAGACGCCGGAGCGTGTCGCCAGACCCTCCGGCCTTCCAACGTCTCTCTCCCTCTTCCCCTAAGACCAAGAAGACGGCTCGGACCCTTACACCGCCCACCACGTCTGCTATGTCCATCTCTCCCCATCGCAGAAGTCCCACCGCTCTACCCCCATAGACTCTGACAATAGTGGCCGAAATCCACGACCCGCCCCGTACAACGAGACCCAGCCCAGTGGATCCAGTGGATGCGGCTCTGGCGCAGCTGCACGGTGTGACCGAGGGAAGCTCGGCCGCGCCCACGCCCATGAGTCTCCTGGATCTGCCCTTGCCTCCTGGTGCCATTTTCTCCACCCCTCCACGAGACCACTCTGGTTCACCTCCTTCCACCCCCATCGTACCTGCCCCCTCCTTATCAGCTACCCTGAGTACGTCCTCCCTCCCACCCGCCCGGTCTTTCTGGTACCCCCTGTCACCACCTAGGGTCCGCCGTGAGACCCCAGACAGGCGGGGTAGCGCCCCTTTTGGGGTTAACGTGCCCCCCCCTGGCCCGACCATGAGGCCCGTCAGGGCACTTCTGACCCGCTCAGTCCACGATGTTCCTCTGCCTGCCGTGATCCACGCCTCCGGTCTCGCTCGGCCGGCTCTCCCTGGATAGACAGTACACCATTTGTTCAATCTACCTTCCGCCCCACGCTCAAGTCTCCCGCGACGACCTGGTGGAAGTCGTGGAACAACTTCCCAGGCCCTTCCTACTGCTGGGCGATTTCAATAGTCGTCACCCCTTGTGGGGCGACACACACTCCACCTATATGGCCCCAACCCTGATATCCGTCATGACCGAGCTCTCTTCGAGTGCCTCAACGATGGCTCTCCTACATTCTACCATGCCACCACCTGCACTCCATCCTGTATAGACCTGTCCCTCGTTTCAACTGATGCCCTCCTAGACTTCACGTGGCAAGTCCTCCGAGAGGACCATGGAAGTGACCATCTCTCCATTCTACTCACCCTCAATCGACCCGACCAGACCGTACGGGTACCGGTAAGGTGGGTTACCACCAACGCGAATTGGGCCCGCTTCCGCGACAACACATATACCACCCTTACAACTGCCCACTTCCCATCCATCGACGAGTGCATCGCATACTTCGAGTCCGTCGTTCTAACGGCCGCAAGCACAAGCGTACCACAATCTTCCGCCTACCCCCGCGCCCGACGGGTTCCTTGGTGGACCCCGGAGTGCGCGGAGGCCGTGCGCGCCAAGAAGAAGGCAACTCGGCGCTTCTACCGGACGCGACTCCCCATCCATCGCACGGAGATGCAGCGGGTCAGGGCCATCGCCCGCCGCACAATGAAGACAGCGCGCCGAGCCTCTTGGCGTGCCTTTGTGTCCGGCATCACCACCAACACACCTTCGGCTACCATCTGGAAGAAGGTGCGGGGCGTCGAGAGGAGACATGTCCCCTCCCGACCCCCGGTCCTCCGGACTAACGACGGACTCCTATGTGAGCCCAAGTCGGTGGCAGACCACCTTGCTTCTACCTTCGCCGCCGTTTCTTCCTCTGCAGCCAATTCCGTACCCGCCCCTGACGATAGCCCCTCTCCACCGTCCATAGACAGCACCTACAACCGATTGTTTACCATGCGTGAACTACAGGCAGCACTGGCCTCTCGACGATCCCCTTGTCCTGGCCCGGACGGTATTCCGTACAGCATGATTCAACACCTCCACTCTACCTTACAAATTTTCCTGTTAGACCTATACAATCGCATATGGATAGAGGATGCCTTCCCCTTTAGGTGGAAGGAGGCCCACGTCATCCCTATCCCCAAGCCCGGCAAAGATTCCCTGGACCCCACAAACTACAGCCCAATCGCCCTGACGTGTTGTGCCTGCAAGATCCTCGAAAAAATGGTCGCTACGCGATTATCGTTCGTCCTTGAACGTACCAATTCCTTCCCGTCTACCCAGTCCGGCTTCAGACAATTCCGCTCCACCACTGATCCCCTCCTGCTTCTCAGCCGAGACATACAGGATGCCTTCGACAATGGACAGTTCGTACTGTCACTTTTCTTTGACATCCAGAAGGCCTATGACACCACCCGTCGAGCAGTGATCCTCGGTCAGCTCCGACATCTGGGCCTCGTCGGAGCCATGCCTACCTTCATCAGGGGCTTCCTTTCTTCTCGAACCTTTAAAGTCCGGGTGGGCTCAGTCCTTTCTGACACCTTTGTGCAGGAGGACGGGGTCCCACAGGGGAGCATCCTCAGTGTTCTCTGCCTCTCCGTCGTGATGAACACGGTCGCACAATGCCTTCCACCCACAATCCGCTCTTCCATTTACGCGGATGACCTTGCAATCTACTTCGCAGGGCGAGAACCGTCTGTCGTTCAACGGCAAATGCAGCTCGCCATCTACCGGGTGGAAAGGTGGGCGACGTCGGTGGGTTTCCGCCTCTCCATCCCTAAGTCCAAGTGTATGGTCTTCAGTAGAAGAAGACCCACAACCCTTCCTCTACCCTCTGTCACACTATACGGCAGTCCTCTTGAGGTGGTACCTTCTACGCGTTTTCTGGGCATGACCCTAGACCGACGGCTCAATTGGGTTCCCCATCTCAAGCACCTAAAGCAATCTCTTCGACGCCCCCTCGCTCTCCTGGATCACCTCTCTCACACCACATGGGGTGCAGATCGACGCTCTCTTCTTCGCCTTTATACTTCCATAGTACAGTCGAAGCTGGACTATGGTAGCGCAGTTTACGGTTCAGCCTCCAATGCCCGCCTCCGTATCCTGGACCCGGTACTTAATAGAGGCTTCCGCCTCGCCACCGGTGCTTTCCGCTCCTCCCCAGCCTCCAGCCTCCATGTGGAATGTGACCACCACCCTCTCGCCCTCCGACGGGGTCGTCTACTCATGCGGACATACCTCCGTGCACAGAGGCTACCTTCTTCGCTTCTGGGCACGGCGGTTTTAGAACTACCACCTCAGGGACGGAGCTGGCACTTCACTGAAGCGGTCCGCTCTTTCCTTGATCTTTTCAACATGCCCGCCCCCTCAGTTATCCCCATTTCATTCAGCATCTACCCCCCCTGGATCCTAACCCCTATCAAGTTTTGCAAAGATTTGTGTTCCCTACCGAAGACTACCACGAGCGCCATGATATACAGGTCACTCTTCCGCGAACACGCAACCCAACACCTGGACGCAATCGCCACTTACACGGATGGTTTCCGCTCAGAAGCTGGTGTGGCCTCCTCAGCGGTGATTCTGTCCCAGCCGCTCTCCCGGGGCGTCGGCCTGCCCCGCGAGGCCTCCGTTTTTTCGGCGGAACTTTTCGCCATTACGGAGGCCCTCGATATCGTGCGCACCCACTCTGCCAGCTCTTTCGTCATTTATTCGGATTCCCACAGTGCACTTCTCTCCCTAGAAAGATTTAACTCCCCTCACCCGCTCGTCTGTACCATCCAGCAGACCTTCCACTTTTTAATGATCTCCCAACACAAGACAATCACATTCTGTTGGGTCCCGGCTCATGTCGGCATCCAGGGTAATGAGGCGGCGGACCGCACAGCAAAGACAGCCTGCTTGCTGCCGGCCTCCTCCCGACCCCTCCCCTTCTCCGACTTCTTCCCGGCTTTCCGCTCCCACTTCCGCTTCATATGGCAGCGGGAATGGGACCAGGCCACACAAAATAAACTCCACACGATCAAACCGCAAATAGGATACTGGGCTTCTTCATTCCACCAGTCCCGCCATAAAGAAGTAATCCTAGCCCGTCTCCGCATAAGTCACACCCGCATCACCCACACCTTATGGCGAAATTGCCAGCCCCGCTTTGCCCTACCTGTCATACCCCTATCACTGTCTTACACCTCCTGGTGGAGTGCTCAAAGTTGTCCGCTCTCCGTCGCAGGTGTTTCCCCCTCTCGGCCGAAAACCCCATACCCAACTGCCTACGATCCATACTCGCCGAAGGCCCCCACTTTTCAGCGGAAGCCGTTCTCTCTTCCTTACTCACTCCCATCTGCTCCATCGCATCTGAAACCATACCCCTCCTACCCACTATCCATCGACTGACCCTTACTCATTCCTGTAGTCTACCACCCCTAGTACAGTAATATCACCCACTCACTGCCTCGCCGAGATATGTACCGCCTCTTTAGGTACGAATCGGCGGTAAATCTGAAAACCAAAAAAAAAAAAAAAAATTTATTACTATTACGTTTATTATTCCATTTACATTTTACCGAAAAAACGAATGAACCAAAAGCGAGTAAGGAAACAATCCAGAGACCTTTAAGAAATTCGCACTTAGGTTAGAACCTGTTCACCCAACGCCGTAAGAGATTTTTTGACCAAGAATCTCATTAGAGGGTCCAGCCTATAAGTACCTTCGCACAAATTAAAATTATCCACTTGTTCTATCCATACAGATTCTATTATTTTTCGTTTGACATAATTATTGCATTTATAAAGTAACTTACTTGATTCCCAATCTATAGCATGATCATTTTGGCTGGCATGATAAAAAATTGCATTATTAGTATTACAACTTCTGAAGGCATTTATGTTCTTTAATACAGGTTTCAATATTTCTTCCAGTTTCTCCTACATATACTAAATCACAACTTTTACAGGGAATGCTGTAGACACAGGCTTGTTTCTGTTTTGCAACGTTATTCCTAACCAATCTACTTTTTACAGTAGACGAATATTTGAATGCCAAAGCAAACTTAAAATCTTTCATCAAGGGTTTTACTCTTTCTAAGCTGGCAATGTAAGGCAAACTCTCATATTGTTTTTGGTTAACTGAAGGTTCCCAAGGGGCATAAAAAGATTTTCTGGCTTTAAAATACGCCTTTCTGATAAACTACTCAGGATATTTTAAATCCTTAAAAATGTTCCAAATCTTTGTATGATTTGATTCTGAGCAAGTTTCTGGAACATTTCAACTCAATGGACTCGATTCCCAAAAGGTTCCGGTTAGATTTAGACAAGCTCCGGAAGAACGAAGCAATATTTGTCACTAAAGTGGACAAAAGTAACACTGTGGTTATTTTGGACAAGTGTGATTATAAAAAAAAATGGAAGCTTTACTTAGTGATGAATTCACCTACACCAAAGTGAGATCGTCTCCCCTAAAGCGTCTTTCTGTTGAATTCAACAAAACTATCAGGAATTTATTAAAAGATGTCCAGGTGATTGACCCTAAAAGATTTCTACAGATTATCCCCAAACTCCCCCACATTTACGGCTTACCCAAAACCCATAAGATTAATATACCACTCCGTCCTATTATTTCACACAGGGGTTCCTTTAATTACAGGTTATCTAAATTTCTTGCAGATAAATTGTCCCCATTAGTTGGTAAATTTTCAGGCTCGCGCATCACTAATTCCTGTGACTTTATTAACAAAGTTATGTCCTTAGATTTAAAGCGGGAAGAATGATCAGTTTTGACGTTTAGTCCTTGTTTACGAAAGTTCCCATTGATGATGTACTTAGTTTTTTTAGATAGAAAATTGCCAACATGTAACGTAGAACTAGGCATGCCCACATCTGTATTTTTAGTAGTGATGGGACGATACCAAAATTTTTAACGATTCCGATTCCGATACCACTAAAAAGTCTCGATTCCGATACGATTCTCGATTCCGATTCCGATTCTCAATATTTTTAAATATAATTCTATACTTGTTTTTCTGGAAATTGTCATATTTTACTCTGGTAAGATTAACTATTTACATTATGAGTATGGTAATATAAATTATAAATTATAATAGATTGGTTTAAAAATAAAAATCAACTGTAAGTTGTAACAGTTCATTTTAATCTTCTTGATTACACATGGATATACATGTTTTAATATAGCTACAATACAATAAAAATAAAATTTGTTATCCTCTTTCATTTAAATTTTAAAGTTTACATTGCAAAACTGGTTCAATTAAAAGTTAAAGAATCGTTTTAAGAATCGGAAATCATGGTACAATTCTCTCGATTCCGATTCCGATTCCTGGAAAATGCTCGATTCTTCCGATTCTCGATTCCGATTCCGATTAATCGTCCCATCACTAATTTTTAGAACTGATAAAACGGTCACCTTTAGTTCTCCTTCGGTGAAGAATTTTATTTGCAACGTTTTGGTATGGGAATGGGTCCCCTTTATCCCCAATACTGAGGACATTGTACATGGAATATTATGAGTCGGAATTGTTGCAAACAATATGTCCCAGGAATCTAATTTGGTTTCGTTATGTAGATGATATTTTCTCATTTTGGCCTGACCACTGGAACAACTTTGATACTTTCTTTCAGTCATTAAATAATCTTGTTCCTTCTATTAAATTTAAATTTAAATATGAATGGGAGAACGACAAACAATTACCTTTTCTAGATGTTTTGGTCATTAACGAAAGCGGAAAGCCCAGTTTCACGGTCTCTAGAAAACCTACTCATTGTAATTCGTATATTCATTATTTTTCATATCATGATGAAGGGGTTAAAAGCTCAGTTATTTCTTCCATGTTTCTAAGACCACTCGGGATTTGTAGCCCACATTTGCTGGACCCGGAAAATTCAAAGATTTGGAACATTTTTAAGGATTTAAAATATCCTGAGTGGTTTATCAGAAAGGCGTATTTTAAAGCCAGAAAATCTTTTTATGCCTCTCGGGAACCTTCAGTTAACCAAAAATAATATGAGAGTTTGCCTTACATTGCCGGCTTAGAAAGAGTAAAACCCTTGATGAAAGATTTTAAGTTTGCTTTGGCGTTCAAATATTCGTCTACTGTAAAAAGTAAATTGGTTAAGAATAACGATGCAAAACAGGAAAAAGCCTGTGTCTACAGCATTCCCTGTAGAAGTGATTTAGTATACGTAGGAGAAACTGGAAGAAATATTGAAACCTGTATTAAAGAACATAAATATGCCTTCAGGAGTTGTAATACTAATAATGCAATTTTTTATCACGCCAGCCAAAATGATCATGCTCTAGATTGGAAATCAAGTAAGTTACTTTATAAATGCAGTAATTATGTCAAACGAAAAATAATAGAATCTGTATGGATAGAACAAGTGGATAATTTTAATTTGTGCGAAGGTACTTATAAGCTGGACCCTCTAATGAGATTCTTTGGTTCATTCGTTTTTTCGGTAAAATGTAAATGGAATAATAAACGTAATAGTAATAAATGTAAATGTAATAATAAAGTAATAAATGTGGAAATAAATGTAAATGCAATAATCTTCTTCCGCAGCCTTATTAGCCCACTTCTATGTGGGGTCGCTGTTGCAGATCCTTCTTCTTCATTCACTTCTGTCTTGAGCCACCTCTTCCTCCAGTCCCTTATCACTATCTTTCTTCAGTCTATCCCACCACCTCATCTTAGGTCTACCTCTTCTTCTCGTGTCTGGAATTTCCATCCTCAGCATCCGTCGTCCCACATACTCCTCCTCCTCCTCTGGACATGCCCAATGCCCATACCATCTCAATCTCTTTTCCTGTGCCTTCTTGGAGATTTCCGTTACTTTTGTTGTTCCTCTTGTTATAATGGATCTGCATTCATAAGGTTTTGGCAAAAGTTTTAGCAAAAGTTTTACGGCCGGATGCCCTTCCTGCCGCCAACCCTCCTCCTTTCTCCAGGCTTGGGACCGACTGAGACTTGGGCTGGCTTGCCCACTCCCAGGCGGAGTTAAATGTAAATGCAATAATAATAAATGTAATAATAAAGGTAATAAAATAAATGTAATAAGTGTAAAGGTAATAATAATAAATGTTAAAAACGTAAATGTAATAATAAATGCAATAATAAATGCAGTAATTATGTCAAAATAATAGAATCTGTATGTATAGAACAAGAAGATAGTTTTAATTTGTGCGAATGTACTTATAATCGGGACTCTTTAATAAAATGCCCTTCCGGTGTCGGGAGAACGGGATCTAACCAAGGTGCGAATTTCTTAATGGTCCCTAGACTGTTTTCCCTCTTGTTTTTGGTTTATTCGTTTTCCTGTATCCACCCGAAGAGGATGTCAATGGGCATCGAAACTGTTGTGGAAATAAACTCTGTCTATTAGAGTGGGGTTTTTATTACACACACACACACACACACACACACACACACACACACACACACACACATTTCACATTTACAGTTTAACTGCAAACAACACACAGTATAATTAATGTAAAGAACGACGCTTGTGTAGAAGAGCGTTCCGCACAAGATGAGGAGAGAGAATGAGCAAATGAAAAATGAGGTACCTCCGAGGTATCAAACCCGTGATCATCCAATTGCCGGTTGGATATGCAAACCACTGCATCTTGTGCGGAACGCTCTTCTACACAAGCGTCGTTCTTTATATATATATATATATATATATATATATATATATAATATATAATATATAATATATATGATGAATAAAACCACGAAGGGAAAAGAAACACAAAGTTGAGCACCACTTTGTGTTTCTTTTCCCTTCGTGGTTTTATTCATCATAAATATTTTTCACGTGTCACTTTCGTGAAATAATTTTCATATATATATATATATATATATATATAAGCACACCGGACAAAAAATTAGTCACCCTCTCAGAATGTACCTAATAACGTGTGACGGCGCCTCTGGCCTTGATAACCGCACGAATCCGGCGAGTTTAGTATGCGGAGGTACGCCTGCTGGTTCAAATTCATCGTCACTGGAACGAGAGGGCCCATTTCGTGGTACGAAAAACATCCCCAGAACATCACGGAACCACCTCCAGCCTGAACAACACCTTCGACGCATTCAGGATTAAAGGCTTCATTGGACCTGCGATGTACTCGTCGTCTCCCATCATTGGAGAACAAACAAAAACGGGACTCATCGGACCAAATTACACGTTTCCAATCTGCCGCAGCCCAGTTTTTGTGCCTGAGCCCATTTATAACGTGCCAATTTGTGACTTGCTGTTAACAGCGGCCTCTTCCGTGGTACCCTGCTCCAGATGTCCATCGCATGCAGTTCTCGTCGCAATGTCCGTTCGAAATTGGTCGCTGGAGAACCTCATTGGTTTCTTGGAGCAATTGTTCTCTGGTTTGAAAACGATTTGCAGTTACTAGACGAGAAACATGGCGGCGGCCCCTATTGTTGAGAATTGTTTTCCGGCCACAGTTACGCCGTCGATTGTCAGTTGATTGCGAACTACACCACTCTTGTAAACTCGCTGGACAGTACGCGTTGACACACCAACAAATTGGGCTACTTCAGACATTTTGTGTCCGTGGGCTCTGCCAAACACGATGGCTCCTTTTTGCCACTGAGTAACGTCTGCCTCACGACCCATTTTGCAGACTATATCCAACACACACTTTGTTCTTCACCACCTCACGAAACAGATCTGATCCTGTGTGCTACGTCACCGCTACTTGTCACTTACCAATGCTACATCAGCGCCCTCTGTGTGACCTGAACTTCCTACTATCGGTGCTATTAGGGGTGACTAATTTTTTGTCCGGTGTGCTTATATATATATATATTATATATATATAATATAATATATATATATATATATATATATATATAAGTTAGCTCCTTTAAATATCTTTTACTATTTATACACTGATTTTCAGGTTTGTTTTTGGACTTGAAGAAGAACTGGCAAGGAAGTTTCCTCTGCATCAGCCAATTGATCCTCCGAGGCTGTCAATTGTTCATGTTTATTTTCCTTCGAGAATTTCCATTTGGGAGTTTTTAACTTTGATTTTTTACTGTTTTTTGTTTTCTTCCATTTGTTTTTCGGTTCTGAAAATGCAAGGTCTTTACAGCAAATTTGGCTTAGCGTTCAGCATAATGTCTGCCCTCGTGGCGTCCCTGTGCATCGCGGCTAGCGTTTCGGCTCACTTTGGCTTGCGACCTTTACACAGCAAAGGAAAGTACTTCTATCCCATTCTCGCTGGGTTGGTTGGTTTCGAAAACAGTATGGCTCTGGTGCGTACGGTTCTTTCAACTCCCGATCATCTTGATGTAAAAATTCGAGTCGCGCAAGGATTAGCAAGGGAAGGATGGACGATAACAAAATATTTTTTGTCTATGATTACTGTTGTAACTCTTTCTTTCTTCCTGTTTATTCCTTTGGTGCAAGAAATTTGCATTTATGGCAGTCTAGTTCTGCTGTGTGATTTGTATTTACAGTTACTGTTTATTACTGCCGTAATTGCCGTAGATTTGCACAGATGCCAAGACATGGAACGCCACAAAAGAACCAGTCACGTGAATCCCCTTTTTAGGTACCCTCCCATTTCTTCTCAGTTGAGCGTCCGACTCTTAAGTCAGGACAGACGCGACAGTGATCAGACATGCGTGCCCAATTTGCACAAACGACATACACCAACCACAAGAGGCGAAGACCGCCTTGCTCCTCCCCAGTCAAAACCCCAGCCTCCTGAAAACATTCCGAAACGCCTCCGTCTTACTTACTTCGTGGCCAGGAAAAGAATGTTTCAGAGAATGTTTATGTGCAGCTTTGTAGGCTGGATTGTGTGGACCATTTACACATCTGAGTTAGTCACACACCTCACAGAGCCAGTGAATATTCAGCCTCATAGTAGAGACCTCGCTTCAGTTATATTTTCTCTTACAAATAGATCAAGTGTGTCGAATCAGTCGAAATTTAGTGGTTCGACTGTAGAACCGTTGAAAAAGCCTCTCTCACCTTCTAATTATTCTATAGACAAAATATCCGAAGTAAAAGTACAGGATTTGAACAAAGAAGATTACAGAAATCTGAGTGAAATAAACTTGATGCAGTTGAAACACAAACGAAGATCGTTTGTGAGGCGTTTGCCAATTTCGCATTGGCCAGCTTTGTTCAGCTACTATAATATTAGTTTAAGAGGCCATTATCTAAGCATTCTTCCTCCGATATTACTCTCATTTCCAATCTCTCCAGAAGAGGCAAAAGCTACTCACAATTCTCAAGACCCAAATTCTATGGAATGGGTTCCTCAGCCCCATGGTAAGCATCGAGTCGTGCGCGTGATTTTAATAGAGCCTTCAGCATATAGAACTTTAAAAAATTTATGGGGATCATTAATTCATTGTAGCAGTTTATCATTCTTTGCCATATCGATAAAGTTGTCTGAAAGCATGAAATAATAAAGAATAAGTGTAAGCATTTTAATTATGCATCTTGAAATACCACTAACGTAAAGAGTTGATTTTAAAATAAAGTGCTTATTTTAATCTTATCGCTTAATGGCAGTACTGAAGTTAAGCTGTAGCAATTAAGAACTTTGTATATGGTGGTAAGTTACTGTAATAAACTAATAGACTTAGTTATATATATTTACGAGGGTAGAAAGTAATGCTTCTTATTTTTCAGTTCATAAATACAATAAGAGGCATTACTTTCGTACCGCCCCTCGTATAAAATAATAACAAATCAATACAAAAGTAAATTGAGGATCATTATGTAAATATTACAACCAGTTTTGAAAAGAATTCGAAAATAAAAATCACAATTTCATAAAATCTCCTCCGTTTGAGAGGTCAACATCTCTAATTTATAAACTTTGACCAGTCATGTGTCTCCAAAGAAATAAACCGGAAGAAAAGAGTGGCTTCATAAAAATAGGTTTAATCCATATGCTTTAAACCACTGGTTTGAACAAATCCATCCTGCTTAAGCCAGTTTCAATGTATTCTCCCCCCTCCTATTTTAATAACCTGCATTGGAAATTAATACCTTCATTACCCATTGAATGACCTTGGTGATTAATTTGCGTTTGGTGTCATGGCGGAAGTTTTGACTATATTATTAATGACTTCAGGAACGGAAACTGCCTCAAATTATGAGAATTGGCAAGAAGAATCGGCGATTATTCCTTCATCACGAGGAGAATTGTTTATTACTGCTGTTTTGGTCATTCCGGCAATCGCCGTCATGGTGTACGCCACGATTGCTCTTTACAGGTGCATCTGCTCCAGGAATTATGCTGAGTGGCGCTCCTCGAAATGGGGCAACGACACCTTCAGAGATGAAACAGCCCAAGTGAGTGTCATTAAACTACAGAATTTTGGTTTCTCTTCGTGGTTATTTCAATATTGTCTACGAGTGAGTCTGTTGTTTCGAATTGATCTAATTTAATGGTTACTTTTATTCTTCTTAATGAGTAGTTTTGCTTTTTAGTGAATCACTGGTCATAAATATAAAATTTTTTACACTGATTAAAATGTGCTTATGCCAACATATAACTTATTTAAATTTTGTAGGTTTTTACATTTACAAGAATTAAGAATTGACCTCAGATGCTGTAGAACCTTAATAACGGGTCTGAACACATGTTCATTTAAAGTTTTAATAATTGATTCATTAGATTATAGGCGAAGCTGTACCTTTGGTCTTATCAGGCCATCCGCATGACGTAGAATGTCTGAGCTCTGATGGATCTATTGTTGTCTCCTCCTGCCTGGCGGGTGTCATTTGCGCTTGGGATCCTGGCAATGGAGAATGCTTAGCCTCTATTAATAGGTAAATATATTCAGATACTAATCCATTTATCGTAGAATGTACTTATTTTAATAAAAAACAAATAAAACTCTTTCCCCTTAAAAATAATAAATAATAAGGAACCCATTATAGACATAGAAATATTATTATTATTAACAAATTTTTTACTGAAGTAGGAACTAAACTCACGTCTAATAGCCCATTCATGTCTCAGTCCTTCAATACATATCTAGGGTTTCCCTTAACACACTCTTCTCGTCACCTACAATGATGTGCAATTTAATAACAGCCGTAACAGCTTCAAAAATAAATGTACGCTGACACAATCCCAAGCAGAATTTATAAATAATGCGCGAATCAAATTGCGCCCCAGCTTGCAAAGCTCATTAACTTCTCCATTCAGTGTTACCGTACCTTCACCCACAAACTACAGACCAATTCTTCCAATCATCAGTAAACTAAGAGTACATGAGAAAGCACTTTATAATAAAAGAAACACATGAAAAAACAAAAAAAAAAAAAACACACACAAACGACAATTCTGCTTTCTACAAAACCCAACTAATGACGCAGTAGCCGTTATATAAGAATTTTACAGTATAGCAGTCTGAATTACAAAAAGGTCAATAATCATCTTATTTGATCTCGTTAAAGCCTTGCATTCAGTGTCTCATGACGTAATCTTTAAAAAAACTTGACCATTACTGCTACTTTTACTTATAACATCCCTAATAAAGAGAGAGAGAGAGAGAGAGAGAGAGATATATATATATATATATATATATATATATGATGAATAAAACCACGAAGGAAAGGAAACACAAAATGGTGCTCAAGCGCTTTCGTCTAATGACATCCTCAGGAACACTGAAGTACATAAAAAGGTTAAGCCTATATATAGGTTACAGAAAAAAAAAGAAAAAATAAATAACACATACACACACACACATACATATATATATATATACATACATATCTATATATACAAATACATACACACATACATACATACATATATATACAATAAACAGAGAAGTAAAAATAATAAAAAATTATAAAAAAATTAAAAATTAAAACCTTAAAAGATTACCAGTGAGGCGTACAGATTTTGTAAGGAAAAATATCGATTTTTAGCACAAGATCAAATGGATTATAAAAATACAAATTTATACTGGAACTCTGCCGGGTTTTTACACAATGCTGCCTATGGTCAGGTTTCGATAAAAAAAAAAAAAATGCAAATTAAAAGTTAATCGATTTTTAGCACAAGATCAAATGGATTATAAAAATACAAATTTATACTGTCCGGGTTTTAACACAATGCTGCCTATGGTCAGGTTTCGATATATATAAAAAAATAATAAAAAATAAAATGCAAATTAAAAGTTAATAAAGTAGAAAACAAGTTTACCAAAGATTTAATGTTTTACACTTCTTATCTATATCTGTTTTAAAGGAATTCAACATAACAGGATCGAGTTGAAAAAGACCTTTGCTTATGTTGAAGTTATTTGAAAGTTGGATAATGGCAGACTCAAGAATATTTCTATTAACAATGTTGCTTGAATGGAATAAAACTGAAGCATTATTCCAATCAATACAGTGGGCTAACTCTGACAAATGGACAAAAAGGGCACTGGACAACTGTCCTGTTCTAACGGAATATTGATGCTGTTTTATACGTATGTGCAAATCCTTTCCCGTCTGACCTATGTAAAAGGAATCACATTGTTTACAACCAATTTTGTAGATAATGCCTGAATTATTGGTAGGGCTATTTTTTACTATGATATTTTTCACAATATTGTTATATGAAAATACTACATTAATATCCAAAAGTTTAAGTACATTAGCAATGCCTAAAAAGCCCGGGAAAAATGGAAGTACTAAAATATTTTTGACAAAGTACGAGTGTTAATATTGACACGATAGAAAGTTCGTTTTGCCTTGTTGAGACAAGATTCCATAAACGCAGATGGATAACACAAATCACTTCCAATACCGTTGATTTTTTCCAATTCGGCATCGATGTATTCCGGACTGGCGATCCTAAGGGCGCGGAGAAACATTGATGAAAATATGTTACCTTCGTGAAATAATTTCATATATATATAATATATATATATATATATATATAATTTTTTTTTTTTTTTTTTTTTTTTTTTTTTTAAAGTTCGGGAAGAACCGATTCGCCTCTATTTAAAAGGGCATATCTCAGCGGAAAAACAAAGAAAAAGTGAGAGGAAAGACAAGGAAAAAGAAAGGGTGGAGGGGACAGTCGAAGTGGAAAAAGACCAAGGATGACAAGGACTGCAGGGTCGAGCCCCATCATTGGGTGCTAGGGCCGGGAGGGCGCACGTGAAACCTCCAGGAACAAGCACGTACAAACGAGCACAAAGAGCACTCAAGAGTACGAGCTTAGAACCCCCTTGCGGGGATTATATATATATATATATACATATATACATATATACATATATACTGGGTGATTACAAATGATCTTCCCGATTTTAAACATTTATTATGAAAGACTAACAAAGCTACAGTGAAAAGCAAGATATACAAATATAGAAGAACTCAAAAAGTTTTATGTACAAGTTAATGAAGTTCAATATGAGCTGCTTTTGTGGCTCTGCAGAGATCAAAGCGGTATTCTGTTTCCCTCCATACATTTTGCAGAATATCATACTGAACTTTTTTAACAACCTTCCATATCCTTTCCTTCAAATGTTCCAAAGTTGTTGCCATTGGTGGAACAAAAACTTCATTTATGACAGCCCCAGAGTAAGAAGTCAAGGGGGTTTAGATCGGGTGAACGAGCCGGGCAAGGAATGGACCCCACACGCCCGATCTAACGATCAGGCAATTGCTCATTCAGGAATGTTGTAACTTCATTGTGGAAATGGGGTGGCGCACCATCCTGCTGAAACAACACATCAGCTTTGTCCTCTAGCAGCTGGAGCATCAACCGCAGCTGTAGCATATCGGGGTAAATGATAGGTACCGTTAATTGTTCAACAAAGAATGGACTCTACATTTTCTCAGTGGTAAGAGCACAAAACCCGTTAACTTTAGGGCTATCTCTGACGTGTTGTTCAATATTACAAATAAAAATTATGAAATATTCTTTATTTGTATATTTTGTTTTTTGCTGTAGCTTTCTTAGTATTTTCATAATAAATGTTTAAAATTGGGAAAATCATTTGTAATCACCCTGTGTTATATATATATATATATATATATATATATATATATATATATATATATGTTAACCCCTCCGTCTATGGCCCTGAGTCAGTTTGGATTCGACGGGGGGTTCTGGTTAGGAGGCAAGCAACGGATATTTCTTCTATATACTTTTCTTCTCTAACTTTCTAATTCTTTTCTCTCGCTTTATGGGGTCGACACTCTGTTAATTCTTTTCTTTCAATAATACTCTGATACTTCTACTTTACTGACTAAATTCCTCTGAAGATAGCCCAACTCGAGGGGGAAAATAAAAAGTT
The DNA here is from genome assembly GCA_023014485.1 of Bathynomus jamesi. NCBI lineage: Eukaryota > Metazoa > Arthropoda > Malacostraca > Isopoda > Cirolanidae > Bathynomus > Bathynomus jamesi. The sequence continues at coordinate 492,799 of JAJOZX010001109.1, read as the reverse complement.
TCACTTGCTGTGATTTACTTCTTAAAAATTTACAGTTAGTGCTCTGAATTTACAGGGGTAGAGGTTCGACCTCTTTCGACCATAGCTCAGGCCGGAATCTAAAAATATTAAGGAGGCAAGGGGCCTCTGCCCCCTCCCCGCAGGGGACCCGCAGTGACCAAGGCAGAATCTCGTAATGAAGTGTCCTTCATTTTACAAATACATGTATAATATAAGCCTGAATGTTGGGGGATGGCAGTTGGAGGTTAAGTTTCCCCCCTTTTAAACACGATCAGATGTTTGAAAGATTCCAAATAAGAATTTAAAAAAAAAATAAATAAAAAATAAAAACTAATCTTATTTTTTTTTGCCGAATCTTCATTTCTGAAGGCGATATCATTTCATAGCAGTACACAAGTACAATTGAAGTACACGACAGTACATTTTCATTTGGGTTTATTACAATTATGATTGCGATTATGGATTACTTCCCATTCGCTTATGATTGTCCCTTACAGTTCTTTTAAAGTACATTCTTACAATATATATAAAGTCATTACATTCAATTATAGTTTCATTGAAGTACATTATGTCGTTTACCATTATATTTATATATGGTTATAATATATGGTTATAATATATGGTTAGATTATATGGTTAGATTATATGGTTAGATTATATGGTTAGATTATATGGTTAGATTATATGGTTAGATTATATGGTTAGATTATATGGTTATTAGTACAACACAAGTACATGAGACATGACAAGATAATTTATATACAACATAATATGTTATATTACATTATAATATGTTATAAATTTGGATCAGAGCGAAAGATGTTGTTTATCTTAGAAACGTTCAATTCTGCTGTGATTCGCGAATTCGACCACTTACCTACCCAAGCATTTATGAATATCTTGTGAGGAGTGCACGCACTTAAAAGCAAAAAAATTAAAAAATACATGTGGACGTATTTTACATGTAAGTAACAGAATAGGTTGTGCGCGTAATATAGACACGCGTAAAATATGGACTGATAGGTTGATAGGCATCAATAGACAATAGGTAGGAAACAACATAAATAATGATGTATAGAGAATGAAGTTTTTTTCTTTTTATTATTATTATTATTATTATTATTATTATTATTATTATTATTATTAAGGAATTTACCATACATTCAATACGGAAGATGTCCAAATACTAAACACGTGATTCAGTGTTCAAGGTATGGAAAACGTGAAGAGAATTAAGTTACTTTATGACGTCATAGTTATTCACATTATGTCATACGTACAGTATAACTAAGTCATTATTTGGGAGGACCTAAAAGAAACGAATTAAAGACAGAGTGGGTATCAAGGACTAAGAAGCACAACTACGGGTTCCAATCCTCTTATATGCAGTGTGTATGTATAATCTAGGGTCGAGGGTGAGATGCAAGACAATCATAATTAATTATAATAACTTCTATAACAAATGGAAAATGGATACGACTAAACCATAGATATGGTAGATCGTAGGGTTGTGACACGAACAAAAAATAGGAAGCTACAAGTAAAATTATTATCCAAACTCGCGTTAAGCGATTTTGGTTCTTATGTAAAAATGAATATTGATTATTCATTGTCCATTTTTACATATATATATATATATATATATATATATATATATATATATATATACATATATATACATATATATACATATATACATATATACATATATATATGCATATAACTGCAATGACCGCGCAGTATATAAATGAATAGAAACGACATAAGTGTTAAGGAACGCTTCTGCACACGAGGAGGAGAGATAACGAATAATGAAAAATGAGGCGAACCGCCCGGGAATCGAACCCAGGGCCTTCCAATTGCCGGTCGGACGCTCTACCATTATGCTACGGACCTCACTCAATCACAAATCGAAATTCTCCCACATAGGGCAGAAACCAATACCCTGAGTGAGGTCCGTAGCATAATGGTAGAGCGTCCGACCGGCAATTGGAAGGCCCTGGGTTCGATTCCCGGGCGGTTCGCCTCATTTTTCATTATTCGTTATCTCTCCTCCTCGTGTGCAGAAGCGTTCCTTAACACTTATGTCGTTTCTATTCATTTATATACTGCGCGGTCATTGCAGTTATATGCGCATATTCACGATTTGCGAGGGTGCCCTCTCAGGGTATTGGTTTCTGCCCTATGTGGGAGAATTTCGATTTGTGATTGAGTGAGGTCCGTAGCATAATGGTAGAGAGCGTCCGACCGGCAATTGGAAGGCCCTGGGTTCGATTCCCGGGCGGTTCGCCTCATTTTTCATTATTCGTTATCTCTCCTCCTCGTGTGCAGAAGCGTTCCTTAACACTTATGTCGTTTCTATTCATTTATATACTGCGCGGTCATTGCAGTTATATGCGCATATTCACGATTTGCGAGGGTGCCCTCTCAGGGTAGTGGTTTCTGCCCTATGTGGGAGAATTTCGATTTGTGATTGAGTGAGGTCCGTAGCATAATGGTAGAGCGTCCGACCGGCATTGGAAGCCCTGGGTTCGATTCCCGGGCGGTTCGCCTCATTTTTCATTATTCGTTATCTCTCCTCCTCGTGTGCAGAAGCGTTCCTTAACACTTATGTCGTTTCTATTCACATATATATATATATATATATATATATATATATATATATATATACATACATATATATATATATATATATATATATATATATTATATATTATATATATATATATATATATATATATAGGGTGTCCCAGAATTAACTATTTCAATGAAATCGGACAAATTTTTTAAAAACACTTTTATTTTGTTTATCATGTTTAATATGTGTTAAAAATATATAAATTTCTAAATTTTTTTCATAATTTTATTTTCATAATTTTTTCATTATCTGGTCTAATGAAAGACCGTCTGAAGTCATAGAATGGCAAAGAGACTCTCCAAAAGTTAACGTGTGGCTTGGAATGACCAAATCCAAAATTTATGGCCCATTCTTCTTTGCGGAAGCAACTGTAACAGGTACCATCTACTTTGATATGCTTCAGCAGTTTCTCGAACCACAGCTTCTTGATGATGGCATTCTTGATAATGTTGTGTTTCAACAAGATGGAGCACCATGTCATTATGCTCTAATTGTTTGAGAATACCTCAACAGACGCCTTCCAAATCGGTGGATTGGACGTGGAGGACCTCGACCTTGGCCTCCGCGTTCTCCGGATTTGACATCCCTGGATTTCTTTGCATGGGGTTTCATAAAAACAAGGTTTATCGCCAAAAGATCAATAGTTTAGCTGAACTTAAAGAACGCATCCAGTTGGCAGTGCGGGAGATAACACCTGAAATGCTTCAAAATGTGTTTCGCAGTGCTGAGGATAGATTTGAAATTTGCAGAGATACAGACGGTGCACATGTTGAAACTTCTCAATAAAGTTTTGACTTATGATTTATAAATCTATTTGTTTTTGTATCATAATTTAGTAATAAACACAAAATTATGTCAGTTTTTATTAAATTTGTCCGATTTCATTGAAATAGAGAGTTAATTCTGGGACACCCAGATAGGGTGATAGGGCGCGTCCCTCTGTGGCGAATGTGAGAATGCACCTTTCTTCGGTGTAAGGGCTTTCTCTGCCTTCGTGGACCATTGGACCCGTTTGGGGACCCGGCTGATCTCCTGCTTCTATTTCTTTTTCTCCTTTCATCCATTCTTTTTGCCGTTGTTTTTGGATCTTGATTTTGACCCCTTCCTAGGCCCCTGGGTGTGGGAGGTGGTGGCCTTGCACCCTTTTTGCTTTTCAACCAAACCCAAGCCCTGTTCCTGCCACCTTTCAGGCATGGGGACTGGGTACGGGTGTATCTCCCCTGCGTGACATTTATTAGTGGTGGGACTGAGTGTGCCCACGATTCGCCTTTCCCTTGTTGGAGTCGGTGGTGGCTGGATGTGCGTGGGGGATGAAGTTTTCTATTTGTTTGCTATGGATACTTCTCCCCCTTGGCTTACGACTACTGCTGCTCATTCTCGGACTACTACTACTATCAGCACTCGGGTGGTGGGCAACCAGGCCCTCGAGTCCTCTACCACTGGAAGACCGCAACCTGATGGGATTGACCCCCGCTGTGGAAGTGGGACGCTTGCATTCTCCTTTTCCATTGCCGACCCCAGTCTGTCCCTCGAATATGCCCTTGGACATACACTCTCTGGAGCAGGGGTCTCGCCCCAGCCCACCTCAGCCGCCTTCGGGCAAGTCAAGTTCCACCCAAGACTTGCCCCCCAAAACCCGGCTTCTTGCTCTCCCCATATGCCCCCCTCACCCACCGTTAGCCCACCTCCCCATGGAGAGAGCCTCGCGGCGGACGGGGAAGCCGGCATTCACGGCCATCCTATCGACCGTTGGATATCCCAGTCCCTCTCCCTTCCAAGTATCCACAAATTCCTGGTGATCCAGCCTACCTCTGGATCCCTTCCAACCAACTCTGAACGGACGTTCCAGGCGATCCAAACCCACAGCAACTCCAGCCGCTATGATGTATGCCCACAGAGGGATGGCTCCCTCATAAAATCACGCTCAGCCGCAGAGACAAAAGCCCTACTCTCCGTCACTGAGGTCCTTGGATGCTCGGTGTCCGTTTCCCCACACCCTCGCCTGAACTAGAGTCAGGGCACTCTTTACGCCACCCGCCTATTGTTGATCGCAGTGAACGAGCTCCTGGAGGACCTCGCACCCCAGGGAGTCACTAAGATTTATCGCTTCACATCCCAACATGGAGGCACCCCCTCCCCCACCCCGCGTCTCCTCCTTACGTTCAATACCTTAATCCCTCCCGACCACATTGTATTGGGTATGGGAGACCGCGGGTCATGCGAGTTTTCTCTTCACCCATATATCCCAGATCCGACCCGTTGCTTTAAATGCAACAAGCTTGGACACGTTAGTTCCGTTTGTCGGCAGCCGCATCAACTGTGTGTGCATTGTGGACAAATCGCTCACCCTGACAGGTGCCCCAACACACCAAAATGCTCCAACTGTGAAGGCGCATACCCCTCTTCATCCCGCGAATGCCTTTTCTACAAGTTCGAGGAGGTCTGAGGCCTGCAGGTAACGGACTTCCTTAGCCCCCGTGAGGCACGAGACAGTGTGCGGAGTCGGGAGGTGAGGCCGCTGCTCTCGGCTCTGTCATCTTGGCATGCCGCCCTGGCCTGGCACCGAAACCCCCCTCGACCACTGCTCCCTATCCCCTCCCAAAGGAAATCCTCGCAGGACCCGATGGTCTCCTGTCCCCCCACCATCCCTCCTCTTCACGCACCTCACCTGCCACAAACCCCCCAAGAGTCTGGGACCAGGACACCCAGGCCCCATCCACCTCAAACCCTGCCCTCCCAGTACTCTGCACACGCCCGAACCTACCGCCCGGAGCAAGCTGACAAGGCAGAGACGCCGGAGCGAGTCGCCAGACCCTCCAGCCTTTCACGTGTCTCTCCCTCTTCCCCTAGAACTAAGAAGATGGCTCGGACCCTCACACCGCCCACTACGTCTACAATGTCCATCTCTCCCCACCGCGGAAGTCCCACCACCCCCACCACTCTACCCCCACAGACTCTGACAATAGTTGCTGAAATCCATGACCCGCCCCCCACGACGAGAGCCAATTTGAACAATATCCTCTCCCCCAAGGATCCAGTGGATGCAGCCCTGGTGCAGCTACATGGTGTGACCGAGGGGAGCTCGGCCGCGCCCATGAGTCTCATGGATCTGCCCTTGCCTCCTGGTACCATTTTTTCCACCCCTCCACGAGACCACTCTGGTTCACCTCCTTCCACCCCCAACATCCCTGGCCCCTCCTTGTCAGCCACCCTGAGTATGCCCTCCCTCCCTCCCGCCCACCTGGTCCTTCTGGTACCCCCTATCGCCACCTAGGGTCCGCCGTAAGACCCCGGAGAGGCGCCACTTTGGGAAGTAAAGTGCCCCCTCCTGGCCCGACCACAGAAGCCCGCCAAAACACTTCTGACCCTCTCAGCCCACGACGTTCCTCTGACTGCCTTGATCCACGCCTCCGGTCTCGCTCGGCCAACTTGACCCCGCAACCTCCGCGGGGATCGACTGGCCGACCGATTCCTTCGCTGGTGAACGGTAGATAGCCAGCCATGCTCCTGACTAGTGATGTAGGTCACATCCGCACATTTTCTCGCATCCGCATCCGCACTTTGGACTGCGGATGTCGTGCGGATGTGGACCGTTGAGATAAAACGTCATTAATAAGCGGAAATTATCAAATTCTACTATATTAATAGAACTAGTTCATTGTGCGCAAAAGTGATGCAAGCGACAAGACGAGAGGCTGTTCTTGTATGAAGTTACTCTCTTGCAACCTACTTAGATCCACGTTACAAAGCTAAGTTATTTTCACCTAGTACAGTTAGAACGAGTTAAATCATCACTTGGCAAAGCAGTTGAAGAGTTTCAATCTCTTGAATCTGTCGCTTCGCCACCCACCAAAGAATAAAAGTTTCAGTGACAGAACCAACACCTTCAACAAGCAAATCTATCACAGAATCTGTCTCTCAGTTTCTTGAGTCAAGCAGCAATGATGAGACCTACGCGATGTCAAAAGATGTAGTAAAAATGATCGAGAGCTATCACCAAAAAACGCCTGGTTGCATGTGACAATCCTATTAGTTGGTGGAAAAATACGCAGAATATCTATCCATACTTGAATAAACTTGCAAGGAAACATTTAGCCTGTCCTCCAACAAACGTACCAAGCGAGAGATTATTTAGCAGTGCTGGATTAATATATGATGAAAAGAGGAACAGACTGGCAGCAGAAAAGGCAGAAAAATTAATGTTCCTTAAGCATAACCTTCCTATAATTAAGTTTTGAACATTAAAACGATGAACATCTTAGTTGTATTCTTTATTTATTACTCATTTATAAATATGCCTAATAAAACTTTAAAACTTAATATAAATAGTTATCAAGCTAATTAAAGATCTCTTTCTATAAGGTGGAGGTTGGGGAAAGGACGGTGGGGTGCATTTGAGTTGGGTTCACATCGCATCCTGGTAACACAATTATAGTTTCTAATTGTGGCTGAAACTCAACAAAATATAACGAATTTATTTGCAGACGAATTCACTAATTGATTTCTATATTAGTTAGATGCTTGATATTATTTTATTTGTTCAGAGAAAAGTACAGCAATTATTGTACAATTAATCAATTATACTACATTATAGCTACAGCTCTCTCTATATAATAACTTATTATATACGTTAAACACAACAAATCTCGAATATATCCTAAAAAATAACGAAAATGTAGACATCCGCATCTGCATCCGCGGATGTTGAAATCAAACATCCGCATCCGCATCCGCGGATGTGAAAAAAATGACATCCGCTACATCACTACTGACCCATCCTTCAGCTTCACGAACTCCAGATCTCCCTTCACACTCCAACCTCCTAGCACCTACACTAGGCCGTTTCAAAAAATCGAAATTTATGATGGCTCAACGCACACATACTAGAAAAGTAATATGTCATGAATAAAGACTTCATGCAAAATATTAAGACAAGAGCTTATTGTTATCCCACCCCTCAATGCATATCTATTTTACCCCTCATGAGAAAATTTTCATTTTTCTGGCAAATATATTTATTTATTTTGTGATGTCCTCTTAAATTTGGTATATAAAATTCATAAATAAAATTGGAAGATAAGTAGGTCATTTTCAGGAATGGTCCAGTAACCCCCCTATTTTCTTTAGAGAGAATTCTAGAAAATTCTTCCTTCAGGATAACTATTCTAGAATTTCCATTTTTTCCCTTTATGGATTATATGATGTTTTATTTGCTTTTTCATCTATAATTACTGATATTTTCACAAATTTACTGTTCTAGAAAGGTTACTTCATGTTACTTTACAACTTTCTTACAGTAATCAAGTCATAATATAATTTAGGTGAGTGATTAATGATTATATTATATTATTATTAAGACTAACAGGTGGTAAAACTTTTTCTCTCAGAATTATGGCAAAAACCAGAATAAGTGTGAAGTCTGGTTGGTCGGACAAGTGCTGGAAGAGGGTTTTTCTGAGAAGCAGTTTCCAACTAACAGTGATGTCCTTAAACGTCTTTTTTATCACATTAAGGTGGGAAAGCAAAATGTCTCTGTAGCTTGCGCAACTGTAGCCAACGAAGTTATTGCTATGTGGAAAAAAGCCTCCTTAATTACACCCCACAAGCCTTATTTTGTCTCAAAGCTTAAAAGGCTTTACAATAAGCATGAAGGGCTGGTCAAGAACCGAACTCGACGAACTCCTACCCAAGAGAAGAATGAAGCAGAATTTGTCACCAGCTTAAAGAAGCTTTTCGATGTAGCTCATTCAGAAGTGGAAACAGAAATAAAATTGCAGGAGGATAAAGATTTTCTTAAGGATCAAAGGAACGATCGGAAAATGATTATGGGTCCAGAAGACAAGGAGTTTTCAAGAAAGGCAAAAGCACGACAGATAAGCATGGAAAGAATGGAAAAACTTCGCAGGAAATCAAAGGAAGAAATGAGGCAATTGACAAAGGTTGTGGATCTCAACCAATGTTAAAATTCTGGTTCAGGAGGAAGTGAAGAATCATCTGGTGATGAATTGTTCTACAGAGCACTCTCATCATCATCTTCAAAAAAGGAGAAGCTTGAACCAGGTGTAATTGTTAGGGATAAAAAGTTCTTGGCTGCTCTGGACTGCACTGGAACATCTGCAAGAGCTGCTATGCACATTGTGGCACCTGCCCTTTCAGCTGCTGGAGTGGAAATTGAAGAGATCACACTTTCATCATCCTCTATCTACAGGTCTCGTCGATCAACACGGATGCAGATGGGAGAAGACATTAAAGCCAGTTTCCAACCAAATACCCCTTTAATAATTCATTTTGATGGAAAGCTTCTTCCATCCATGCATGGGGGTAAGATTGATGTAATGCCCATTGTTGTGACTGGTGCAGGCGAATTAGAAAAATTACTGTCTATTCCAAAGCTTATTTCTGGAATGGGAGAAGAAATGGGGAGAGCAGTTTTAGATGTCTTGAAGCAATGGCCACAAGTAAATGAGTGGGTAGCAGGCCTTTGTTTTGATACTACTGCAAGCAATACAGGTATCCATGCTGGGGCTTGTACCATCATCCAAAAGGCCCTTCAGAGATCACTCCTTTTTCTGGCATGCTGCCACCATATCCATGAGCTTCTTATCACTGCAGTTTTTGACATGTTTTTCTCTTCTTCGGGTCCACAAATTCCCTTATTCAATCGATTCAGAGATTGTTGGGATAACATTGATCAGCAGAATTACAAGCCCTGAACCCAATGATCTCACCTCAGAATCTTTAGATCATTGGATCTTGAAGCACAGAGACAAGCTTATTTCTTTCATCAACTCCAAACTTCAAGAGGGCCACACTCGAGGTGACTACAGGGAATACTTAGAACTTGCACTTATCTTCCTTGGTTGTCCAATGCCTACAACAAATAAAGGCTCTGATAGCAGATTCCACTACCCAGGAGCTTACAGCAGAGCTAGATGGATGGGAAAGGGCATCTATTCCTTAAAAATTTACTTATTTAGGAACCAATTCCTTCTCACCCTCATGAAAAACAAGCTCTGATACGAATAACGCCTTTTCAGTGACAGTTTATCTTCAAGCTTGATATACATCTCCAGTTGGAATTGATGCTCCAGCAAATGATTGGCCCTCCTCAAGATGCTACATATCTACAAGATCCAGGTTGATAAGGAAGTGGGTGCTACAGCCCTCAAAAACTTCAGAACCATGGTTGGTACTTGAGTGAGGATCTTGTAGGATTTGGCTTTTTCTCAAACCTCGTGACTGAAGATGATAAGGTTCTAATGCTCCACAACCTTCACCACGCGCCTCCTCGAAAGTGAGGGCAAGAAAGGTGGACCCCCGAATGTTGCAAAACCCCAATGACTTAAAGATTACCAGTTTTGTCACAACTCAAACACAAGACTTCTTCAAGTGTTTGAAAATAGAAATTCCCAAGAAACTTGAAGACATTGAGGAGCACCGTAATCGGGTCATGGCAGTCAAAGTAATCAACGACTGTGCTGAACGAGGAGTCAAACTGGCTACAGAGTTTAATGAGAAGCTCACAAAGAGTGAGGAAGAGAGACAACTGGCCTTTCAAATCATTGAAAATCAGAGAAAGGAGGTCCCTCAGCCACTGAAATCCCTATATTCTTAATCAATATATGTCTTAAGTAGAATTTAAGTCGCTTTGTATTAAAACATATTTTTCGTTCAGTCTTATATTTGCTCTAATTATCCATTAATGTAAAAGAAGTGCCATCTGAGGGGTGCCTTTTTATCATTCAAATAAAATGATATTTTGTCTATTTGTTTTTCTTCCTTCATATAAAAAAATAAAAGTGTGTGCGTTTATCAAAATTCAATTTGAAAAATTACCCTATAATCGTGAAACGGTCTAACCTACACCTTTACCCATCCCCCCTTCATCAACTAATGGATCCCCCGAAAACCACAATAGTACACTGGAACTGCAGAGGAATATTCGCGAACTATGAAGGCCTTAACTTCTTGATTGCCACTTCCCATCCGGTGTGTGTCTGTCTCCAGGAGCTAATCCTGGGGACCAGGCCCATGCCCTGCCCTACTGGATATCCCTGCATCGCCACCCTGCCTCCTACCTGCACTTGAAGGGGGGCTGCCATTCTCATACACCACGCAGTCCCCTTCCACAATATCTCTATCCGGTCCCCGCTACTGGTACAGGTGATTGCCGCCTGGCTCTCCCTGGATAGACAGTACCCTACACCGTCTGCTCAATCTACCTCCCTCCCCACGCTCAAGTCTCCCGCGATGACCTGGTGGAAGTCGTACAACAACTCCCCAGGCCCTTTCTACTACTGGGCGATTTCAATAGTCACCACCCCTTGTGGGGTGACACACACACCACCTATATGGCCCCGACCCTGATTACTATCATGACCGAGCTCTCCTTCGAGTGCCTCAATGATGGCTCTCCTACATTCTACCATGCCACCACCTGCACTCCATCCTGTATAGACCTGTCCCTCGTTTCGACTGATGCCCTAGATTTCACATGGCAAGTCCTCCAAAAGGACTATGGAAGTGACCATTTCCCCATTCAACTCACGCTCAATCGGCCTGACCAGACTGTTCGGGTACCGGTAAGGTGGATTACTACCAACGCGAATTGGGCCCGCTTCCGCGACAATACATATACAACCCTTACAACTGCCCACTTCCCATCCATCAACGAGTGCATCGCTTATTTCGAGTCCGTCGTTATAGCGCCTGCAAGCACTAGCATCCCACGATCCTCCGCCTACCCCCGCGCCCGACGGGTGCCTTGGTGGACCCCGGAGTGCGCGGAGGCCGTGCGCGCCAAGGCGGCTACTCGGCGCTTCTACCGGACGCGACTCCCCATCCATCGCACGGAGATGCAGCAGGCCAGGGCCATCGCCCGCCACACAATGAAGACAGCGCGCCGAGCCTCTTGGCGTGCCTTTGTGTCTGGCATCACCGCCACCACACCTTCGGCTACCATCTGGAAGAAGGTACGGGGTGTCGAGAGGCGACATGTCCCATCCTGACCCCCGGTCCTCCGGACTCCAATACGAGCCCAAGTTGGTGACAAACCACCTCGTTTGTACCTTCGCCGCCGTTTCTTCCTCTGCAGTCGGTTCCGTACCCGCCCCTAACAATAGCCCCTCCCCACCGTCCATAGACAGCACCTACAACCGGTTGTTCACCATGCATGAACTACAGGCGGCACTGGCCTCTCGACGATCCCCTTGTCCTGGTCCAGACGGTATTCCGTACGGTATGATCCAGCACATCCACATTACCTTAGAAATTTTCCTGCTAGACCTATACAATCGCATATGGATAGAGGGCGCCTTCCCCTCCAGGTGGAAGGAGGCCCACGTCATCCCTATCCCCAAACCTGGCAAAGATTCCCTGGACCCCACAAACTACAGACCAATCGCCCTGGCGTGTTATGCCTGCAAAATCCTTGAAAAAATGGTCGCTACGCGATTATTGTTCGTCTTTGAAAATAGCAATTCCTTCCCGGCTACCCAGTCCGGCTTCAGACAATTCTGCTCCACCACTGATCCCCTCCTGCTGCTCAGCTGAGACATACAGGATGCCTTCGACAATGGACAGTTCGTACTGTCAATTTTTTTCGATATTCAGAAGGCCTATGACACCACCCGTTGAGCAATGATCCTTAGTCAGCTCCGACATCTAGGCCTCGTCAGAACCATGCTGACCTTCATCAGGGGCTTCCTTTCCTCCAGAACCTTTAAAGTCCGGGTGGGCTCAGTCCTCTCTGACACCTTCGTGCAGGAGGACTGGGTCCCACATGGAAGCATCCTCAGTGTTCTCTGCTTCTCCATTGTCATGAACACGGTCTCAAAATGCCTTCCACCCACCTTCCGCTCTTCCATCTACGCGGATGACCTTGCGATCTACTTCGCAGGGGGAGAACCATCCATCGTTCAACGGCAAATGCAGCTCGCCATCTACCGGGTGGAAAGGTGCGTGACGTCGGTGGGTTTCCGCCTCTCCACCCCAAGTCCAAGTGTATGCTGTTCAGTAGAAGAAGACCCACAACCCTTCCTCTTCCCTCTGTAACATTATACGGCAGTCCTCTTGAGGTGGTACCCTCCACGCATTTTCTTGGCATGACCCTAGACCGATGGCTCAACTGGGTTCCCCATCTCAAGCACCTGAAGCAATCCCTTCGACGTCCTCTCGCTCTCCTAGATCACCTCTCCCATACCATATGGGGTGCAGATCGACGCTCTCTTCTTCGCCTTTACACTTCCATGGTACAGTCGAAGCTGGACTATGGCAGTGCAGTTTACAGTTCAGCCTCCAATGCCCGCCTCCGTATCTTGGACCCGGTACTTAAGAGAGGCCTCCGCCTCGCTACCCGTGCTTTCCGCTCCTCCCCAGCCTCCAGCCTCCACGTGGACTGCAATTCTCTCTCTCTCGCCCTCCGACGGGGTCTACTCCTCATGAGGACATACCTCCGTGCACAGAGGCTACCTTATTCGCTTCTGGGCATGGCAGTTTCTGAACTACCACCCCAGGGGCGGAGCTGGCACTTCACTGAAGTGGTCCGGTCTTTCCTTGACCTTTTCAACATGCCCGCCCCCTCAGTTATCCCCATTTCATACAGCATCTACCCCCCTGGCTCCTCACCCCTATCAGGTTTTGCAGGGATGTGTGTGTCCGACCAAAGAATACCTCGAGCGCCACGGTGTACAGGTCACTCTTCCGTGAACACGCAACCCAACACCCGGATGCAGTCGCCATTTATACAGATGGTTCCTGCTCAGAGGCTGGTGCGGCGGCCTCAGCGGTGATTCTGTATCAGCCACTTTCCTGGGGCATCAGCCTGCCCCGCGAGGCCTCCGTTTTTTCGGCGGAACTTTTTGGGATTACGGAGGCCCTTGACATTGTGCGCACCCACTCTGCCAGCTCCTTCGTCATTTATTCAGATTCCCAAAGCACACTTCTCTCCCTAAAAAGATTTAACTCTCCTCACCCGCTCGTCTGTACCATCCAGCAAACCTTCCACTTTTTAATGGCCTTCCAACACAAGACAGTCACCTTCTGCTGGGTCCCGGCTCATGTCGGCATCCAGGGTAACGAGGAGGCGGACCGCACGGCAAAGACTGCCTGCTCACTGCCGGCCTCCTCCCGACCCCTCCCCTTCTCGACTTCTTCCTGACTCTCCGTTCCCACTTCACTTCCGCTCCATATCACAGCGGGAATGAGACCAGGCCACACAACATAAACTCCATATGATCAAGCCACAAATAGGATACTGGGCTTCGTCATTCCACCAGTCCCGCCATAAAGAAGTAATTCTAGTCCATCTCCGCCTAGGCCACATCCGCATCACCCACGGACACCTTAATGGGGAAATCGCCAGCCCCGCTTTGCCCTACCTGCCATGCCCCTATCACTGTCATACACCTGGTGGAATGCCCAAACTTGTCCGCTCTTCATCGCAGGTGTTTCCCTCTCTCGGCTGGAAATCCCATACCCGACCATCTATGATCCATACTCACCGAAGGCCCCCACTTCTTAACAAGCCATTTTCTTCTTCCTTACTCACTCCCATCTGCTCCATCGCATCTAAGACCATACCCCTCCTACCCACTATCCAGCAACTGACCCTTACTCGCCCCGCTAGTCTATCACCCCCAACACAGTAACACCACCCACCCACTGCCTCACCAAGATATGTACCGTTTTCTATAGGTACGAATCAGCGGTAAATTAGAGAGAGAAAAAAATATATATATGTATATCAGGTCATCCATAAGAAATGTCGTTTTTTAGATCGGAATTTGAAGGACAAAAAAAAACATAACTGAAACTTTTTAATCTAGTATATATTTTCCATTGGAATCAATGACACTCTGCCAACGTCCTACAAGCTTTTCAATGCCATGTTTATAAAATTCAGGCGGATCTTGAGGCGAAAAACGTACAAAGACTGGTGTGCAGGTCATCTAAAGAAGTATACTGTTTCTCGTCAAGATAGTTTAGCAGACTCCTGAAGAGATGATAAATAATCTGAAGGAGCAAGGTCTGGATAATATGGAGGATGTGGAAGTTTTTCCCACCCAAGCTCCTCAATTTTTGCAGAAGTGATCTCAGCAGTATGAGGACGTGCGTTGTCATGGTGGAACACGATTCCTTTCCAATTAACCAAAGAAGGTCTCTTTTCTTTTAGTGCAGTGTTCAATCGATCCAGTTGTTGACAGTAGACTTGAGTGGTGATTGTTTGGTTGTGTGGTAAGGTTTCAAAGTGTATTACACCACCTTTATCCCACCAAACACTAAGCAACACCTTCCGAAGATTTAGTTTTGGCTGTGGTGTCACTGGTTCTCTGGCACAAACCCACTGTCGATGGCGCTTAACATTCTGGTACAGTATCCACTTTTCATCACCAGTCACTAAACGGTGCGAAAACGGATCTTGGAGTTCACAGGAATGAAGAGCTGTGCTAATGTTTACCCACACCCTCAGATTGTCGACCGACAATTCATGTGGCACCCATTTTCCTAACGTAGGCACTTTCCCGAGCTGTTGCAAATGTCGATGGATGGTGGATGGGGATGAATTGAGTTTCTGGGCCAATTCTTCGACAGTTGTTGAACAGTCTTCTTCAAGTGTGGCTAACAGCAGGTCATCATCAAACTCAGCAGGGCGTCTGGAGCATGCTGCATCTGTCAAACAGCAGTCACCATTCCTAAACTTTTGAAACCATCTTTGACATTTCCTCACATGCAGAATATCGTTGCCATAAATGTCCTGAATGTTTCGCGTTGCTTCAGTAGCACTATTCCCTTTTTTTAACTCATAAAGCATTATATGCCTGATATGCTCTTCTGATACTGCCATGTTTATGAGGGGTTCACATAAAGCAAAACACATGTCTTCACTGGTCAAGGTCTGTAAAGTATGTAGTGAAACACGATAGATCTCCTCTTAGATATAACCTTTGGAAAATTTATGCTTAAACCGAGTAGGACTAGTTTAAACAATCTATTATAAAAAACATTACTTATGGGATGACCTGATAGATATATATATATATATATATATATATATATATATATATATATTTACACACACACACAGGGTGTCCCATAAGTCCGGCATCATAGGAGAAATTCATATTTTTCTATTTCTACAAACCATAATTCATATTTTTCTCTTTCTACAGGCCATAATGTCTGTGAGCAAGGAAGAATGAATCCAGATAATTCTACTCATAGGAAATTGGAGTCAAAGAGAGGCTGCTGCTGAATTTAACAGACTGCATCCAAACTGTGAGCCAATAACACAGAGTTGTGTTAGCAGACTTGTTGCAAAGTTTAAGGAAACAGGATACATAGATCCATGTGCTTGCTGAATGGGTATCACGTCTGAATTTGTGTATTGAAAACAATGGTGGACATATTGAGCACGTTCTGTAAAAACTTTTGTTTTGCCTTTTTTATTATTTTTCCTATGATGCCGGACTTACGGGACACCTGTGTATATATATATATATATTATATATATATATATATATTATATATATATATATATATATATATACACACACCGTATATATATGGGAATGAACTCAGAATGGTTCATAATGTGATGTTATGGATATAATTTTTTTTACATGCAGATGCGGATTCTTGGGTATAGGGCAAGGGTGGTAGATTTTGGTGGTGTCTGGCTGTTTTACACAAATTATCTGGAGCTGCTGAATTTAGGCTAGCTCCAGAGGTCCAGAGGTGGCTTGGGTAGTGGGTTGAAATAAAGATATGACTAACTTTTAGCCAAATTTTTGTATCAGCTTTCAGAGGAAGATGGCAGCCTTTGTTTAGAGTGAGTTAGCCAAAAATAGCTTGCTCAGATAGAGACGGCTTTACATTTGAATTGCACTGTTTTTGTCATTTGTTTTTAATTTTTATGATACTATATTTTTTGTTCTTGTTTCAGAATTTGGGTACATTTTTAAAAATTACCATTTTCTTAAGCATTTACCATTGCAAATTTAGATTTACATTCAACAGTATTAAATTGGAATGTTACTGGTAAATATTTCTGCACAATGTCCACATCAGGTTCTGTTTGGAAGTACAATACCGTACTTCCTTTTCAAAGATGACAAAATGGCCTAATATCAGTTATGTTAGAAAATATATTCCCGGAAAGGCCACAGTACAACAAACCTTATGAATCATCTCCGTTCAGTGCATGGGAAAGAATTTAGTGAATTGAAAAAAGAGGAAGTGGAAAAGTAGGCCAGATGTAAAGTACTGTACATATTAGGCTGCCCGTGAAAATTTTATATTGAAAAGGTACATATTGTGAGGGGTTTCAATGGAACACAGGAACCCCCTCATAAATTATTTTCGCTGTTTAAAGCCTTTCCCTGGCACAATTTTTCACTTTTTGACCTATATTGGAGAATATTCCATTTATACGAGACTTACTCTACATTCAGGTTTTTTGATGACATAAATCTTTATTAACATATATTATTTTATAATGTACAGTATTAGGAAAATTAATTAAGTATAACAATATTTCAGAAGAAAAAATTAGAGGCATAATGAATGTGCTAAAATTCAATTCACTTTTTCATTGTTCCTTATCACATCAAAAGGGAAGAAATTTTCAATATCATTAGGAAATTTTATTTCATATGTTTCTTACTCATTCCATTGGGCCTTTCATTCAAACTTGGGCAGTTTTCACCTTGATTCTAATGAGTTTAAGATAAACTTTTGATGGTTGTCATATTGTATTCTTTTCTGACATGTCTCTGTTACAAGGTTCACTGCCCTTTCCACACTTTGACTGTGGTATGGTCCGTATGGAAAAGAAGCTATCTCCAGTGGCTTACATCGAGCCTGTAGTAGCTCATCGTCGCTAAAATTGTTTAGCAGCAGTGGAGTAATGATCTCTTTTTGCCAATCAATCATCTCGGTGTGGTCAGTAGATTGGAAATTGAGGGTTTGAGGCAACTTAAAGTTTCTAGTACCTGAAAATCCTTTTCTTGAAAGGATGATTTTCTGAATAGCTTGCTCCCTGATTTCTAGTCTCTTGTCAATTACCATTGATATGAGTATATTTTCTGGGTGGACAAAGTAGGCATTATTCTTTAATACTGGTTCTATGATTGATCTATATTGTTCATCTAAATTTCGAAGCAAGCACATTAAATGCCAAAAGTTATATGCACCATCAGTTGCATTAGGATGAGATTTTATCCAAAACCACCCAGGACTATAGAACTGCATAATAATCTTGACTGTATCTTGAAGGTTTTTTCAGGATTTGCCATTGTAGCCCAGTTGCATGGGGTGGGAACCCTGCATTGTTTGTTATAAAGCAAATCTTGACATATTTTGAAAGCTTATACCACCCCATTCAAGAATCCATCGGGTGTACACCTGACCCCCGCTTGGCTTTTTCAATATGGCCACCATTTTCCAAGATGGCCAGTGAAACTGAAAAATGTCATATTCTGGTCAATACTTGATGGATTTTGATGATGATGGTGTCATTTCTAAGGGTTTTTACGATGATGAGTCGATCTGGAGGGGTTGCAGATACTTTGGGAGTCATTTTGACCCACATTCGTCAATACTCAAGGTCATTGGAGGTCAAACGCCCCCCGAAATAAGGAATATCCCATATCCTGGGCAGTTGTGGAGATATTTTGGTGATCTTACTGTCGTTTTTTATGGTTTTGGGCGAGACTGAGTAGTTCTATCGGCACATGATAACAGTAGGATATCATTCTGCAACTCCATGGGTCAAGTCAAGGTCATTTGAGGTTAAAGTTTGGCCTTGAAATGATAATGCCACAGTTGACATCACTGTGTTTGCTTTATTTCAGTCACAATTTCTGCAATCTAGCTAACTGCTGAGCACTTAACATCTTTTCTGCAGATAAAACCAGATCATAATGCTTAAATGACATAACCCACATTATATGGATATGGATATTCGGATATAAACCACAATTTATGCTGAAGTGCAGGGCATGTGCATTCTATGGAAGGTTGCAAAGCTACAAGATATGACCTCTTAAGCAAAACAAAGCTCACACCTAGCTGGGGGATTGGCATTGACAACTTTGATGCAGTTATTCACATTAGGTAACCACTTATTGGGGGCAAATATCAAAAGACATGGTTGTGTCAGGATCATCAGTCTGCTCTTCATTTGCATTTTGGTCAATGGATTGTTGCAATCCAAGCCGCTGCCACATGCACAGAACATTGTGCAAGGGATTCCACGTCCCATGCAGCCACAGCAACTCCCCCTTCATGCTGATTGTGATTCACACCCACATCTGATTAGCTTCAGAACTTCACCTGGTGCTAAGCACACTCCTTCACCAACTGTTTTTGGGATGAGAACTCCGTTTGTTTCGTCTCTCTCCCACCCATAATGCACAGGATCAAGTGGTGGTGGGTCACACTTTAGTGCATCGAGTCAGTTTGGCACAGTGTAGTGGGCTCTGAGCACATTTTGATGGAAAGCTTCAGTTGTTGATGGTAGAGAACATAGTTTGGGTGCAGCAGTTCCCGACTTCCCTGTCTTCTAAGTCCATACTCGCTGACGACATTCAGTAAGAGATGAGGATTTCTTATCCCCATAGCATGCAACAATGAATGGTGTTGCCTCTTTCCCAATATGGTCAAAGCATGCATCAAGGGACCCCAGCTTGTCTAGCTTCCGACCCTTCTTGGCTGTGGCAATGGCAGTGGCTTTGCCGATGCCATGTATTGCTGCAACTGTGTCACAACCACTCAAAGCGTGTAGTTTGAGGATTTGTGTGATGATGTCTTTGTGCTGGGTTACAGTTGCTCAGATGTCCACTGATTTTCTGCCATGCACTGGAGACTCCATAATCATGGGACAGCCTAGTTTCTTAAATTCATAGAAGTGAGTCAGCATGGCAAACACGTCTGTGTCATCACAAATGATGGAGATGTGGTATCAGAATTTTTCTCAGCTTGTGCGATAGCGTGTTGTGTTATCACATCAGCCTCTTTATGAGATGATGAGAGCTCCAATGCTGCTCGACTCCTGCCTTGCACAATGGAAGTTGGTATGGTCTGCCATCCTGCAAGCACTAGCTCATGGTCCTGGGTTACAGTTGTGAGATACTGTCAGCAAGGATTTGCTCACAGAGCAGCCTGTTTAGTTGCTCCTTGTTTGCGGTGCATGTGAGAATAGCGTCTCTCGTAGGCAATTGGGTGTTGAGGTCCAGCTTGTGAACTCTGCTGCTCTTGCTTCTCATTGCCCAAGTGCTTGATTTCAGAGAGAAATCATAGTAGCGATCAAAAGCTAGTAGTACTACAGATGCATGAGAAAGATGTCTTTTTGGCTCCACTGCAGGGATATCACATTCTCTCTCTCTCATGAATGCTGATAAATTCCGCTTGGACACATAAGTGGAAACACAGTTCTTGTGACAAAGGATTTTTGCTCCATCTTCCAAGAGGCTCTAGTCTCATTCGAACATCTGGCTGCTCTTTGATGTCGCTGCTCTCTATGATTTTCTGAATCCTCCCACAATTTGAGACCTTTCTGACCTCCAGGACAGCTACACAGGAAATCCTTGAAGAAACATTCGTCTGCAGCTTTTGTAGAACCTGAAAAATAAGAATTTTGTTTACTCATTCTTCAGAGTACAAATCACATTGAAATAACAGGCCTGCAATGAAAAAACTTTTTTCATAATTTTAGCTGTTTATAATGTATTTTTGTGTGCTGAATTCGAAAAACACAATAAAAATGTCATACACACAAAGTTATTTCACAAATTCAATTTTTTTATGAAGCGACCGAGAAAATGCCAGATTTCCAGAAATTACTAGAAACTTCTAAGAGACTATAAATACTGGGTTGCCAAGCCGTATGAGTCCGTTGTTACTCAGATTTCATGATGTGCACACAATGATTCATCTGAAGCGAATTTTTTCAGTGATTTTGAGCTGTTTTTTGTGTTTTATATCAGCGAAATAGCGTGTTTTGATAGTGTTAAGAAAGCCTATTAGAAGACTGTAACCCCCTTCTTATTCTTTCTAGGATAAATTAAATTCAAGACTCTTATTGTGTTCTGGGTACTGTAGTAAGTTGTGAATCATGGCTAGCCATGGATGTGTCAACAGTCCCGACAGCTTCTGCTACATATGTGGGGAATTTGTGAACAAGAAACATCAAAGAAACGTAACACATTTTATTAGGCAAGTGTACCATGCCTACTTTGGAATGAAATTAGGAGACCAAGTCAAACCATGGGCACCACACAAAGTTTGTTTTATTTGCATAGAGGATCTAAGGAAATGGTGTAAAGGCAAAAAGAAAGCATTCAGATTTGGTGTGCCAATGGTATGGAGGGAGCCAAAAAATCACTGTGACGACTGCTATTTTTGCTCTTGTGATGTTAAAGGCTATAACTCAAAAAATAAGAAAGCCATATTCTATCCAAATCTTCCATCAGCTTTTCGACCTGTTCCTCATGGGCCAGAAGTTCCAGTTCCGCTTCCACCAGAAACATTGGAAGATTTGCCTAGTAATTCTGGTTCAGATACTGATCATGAAGAATTTCAGTGTGATATAGGAAGTCAAGACCCCCAGTTGTTCACTCAATCTGAACTAAACGATTTAGTGAGAGATTTGGGATTATCCAAGGAATCTGCTGAACTCTTAGGCTCCAGATTAAAAGAAAGAAATTTATTATCAGCTGGAACATTGATATATTTGTATAGAAGAAGAGAAAAGGAGTTTATTCACTACTTTTCACATGAGGGCAATTTAGTTTACTGTAGTGATATTGATGGTTTGGTACAGGCATTTGGCATTGAGTACAAAGCGGATGAATGGAGACTTTTCATCGACTCTTCTAAAAGAAGTCTAAAAGCTGTTCTTTTGCACAATGGGAACAAGTATGCCTCTGTACCTGTTGGTCACTCGGTACATCTCCAAAAAAGTTATGAGAATTTGGAATTGGTTCTTACAAAGATAAAATATTATGATCATCACTGGATGATTTGTGGAGACCTTAAGGTATTGTGCATGCTTCTGGGGCAGCAGGGAGGATATACTAAGTTCCCATGTTTCCTTTGTGAATGGGATAGCAGAGCAAAGAGTCAACACTGGGAGCAAAAACACTGGCCACAAAGATGATCTCTAGAACCTGGAAGCAAGAATATTTTGCGTAAAATCTTGTTGACCCAAAGAAAGTACTTCTACCACCTCTTCATATAAAACTAGGCCTTATGAAACAGTTTGTTAAGGCATTAGAAAAAAGTGGAGAATGCTTTAAGTACCTCTGCAAGAAGTTCCCTAACCTATCAGAAGCAAAATTAAAAGAAGGTATTTTTGTAGGCCCAGACATTAGAAGACTGCTGTCAGATGAAAACTTCTTGTCTACGATGACTGAAGTAGAAAAAGAGGCTTGGAATTCCTTCAAAAGTGTGGTTACTAAGTTCCTTGGGAATAATAAGGACCCTGAATATGCACTCATTGTTGAAAACATGCTGGAGAAATTCAAATCTTTGGGATGCTCAATGAGTATCAAAATTCATTTCTTGAATGCACACTTGGACTTTTTCCCAGAAAATCTAGGTGCAGTAAGTGAGGAACAGGGAGAACGTTTCCATCAAGACATTAAGGAGATGGAAAAGAGATGCCAAGGCCGGTGGAATGTTAATATGATGGGGGATTATTGCTGGATGCTGCATCGTGAAAATCTGGAAGCAGTGCACAATAGGAAATGCAACAGACGCAGCTTCACTGGCAAAAGAAAATGGGACTACTAAGCCTTTCCACTAAGTAAAGATGTAAGTAACCAAGTTTTATAGTTTTTTTAAATAAATATATTCAGAATTGGCCAGGAAATAGGTTTCATGTGGTAATTCTTCACTACTTATTTTATTCAGTAACATATTACAACATAAAAACGTCATAGCAAATTATGAAAAAACTATACGTCATGGAGCAAATCTGAGGCCGTTTTTGGATTTAGCACCCCAAATTCCTATAAAACCAGCAATACAATTTCAAAAAAGTTTTTAGGACCCTCAATTTTGCAGGCCTGTGTAATTTATCCTCAGCAAATGAAAACTAAACAATGCTCATCTGGTATTTTCTCCATATTCAGCAGTCAAAAAACAATTTTGGAATCAGCACAATCAAGACATCATCAAACCACCAGGTGGGCAGCACCATCAGCAATAATCTCTAACAACCTGAAAAAAATAAGAGGAATAATTAGACATATTGGAATTCACCTTACCATGGGGAAAATAATCCCTGATTTCATTTTAAACCCTATAGAACTACTCACTCGCCCAAAACCATAAAAATGACAGTAAGATCACCAAAATATCTCCACGATGTTGCGGGGTAAGCGGATGAACTTAACTAGACTACCATAACTTGGCTACTTCTTGATGACGGGAAACGAGAAGGTCCCGGGCAGTGAAGTTTTTCTCACCTCCACTGACTGTCACTGAGGGGCAAACGAGACTCCCACACGGCTGAACCAAGAAATGGACTCGACCCGCTAGCTATTCCAAAGATTAACCCTGTGTCTGAGTCGGGTCCACTTGAAAACCTGGAAAGCCCTGGCTTCAGGAAAGGTGTGTGCAATGTGCACCCAGCAATACTTGAGGACTTCAACTGAATATGGGCCTACGCAACCAACAAGCACGATTTTTGCAAACTGGCTGTGGAGTAAACCAAATGTGACTGGACGAGAAAAGCAGATATTACCCTCTGAATTGTAAGTCCTTGAAAATGACAACCCCAGTCTATAAGGACAAAGGCTGAAAAAAAACTAGTTGGTAGAATTCTAAGGGTTTATTAGCAATCAACTCGAATTATTTACAAGAACTAGAATGGGTTATGAGCTTGCGTCTAAACATGGCTTAAGGTCAAGAAATGGAAATCCAACTTGAATTATTTACAATTACAATGACAAAAAAATATTGGACAACAAAAACGGAACTTCTATTAACAGAAAAAAAACTTTAAGCTATACCAGAATGGTACAATTAGAAAACACGATGACCTCCCTGGACCTAACATCCTTAAGCTAGAATTGAGGTCAATCCAATCATACCTATCTATTATAGTGAAGCCATGGAGAAACTAAACCTGAAGCTAGAAATACCTTAACCTGCACACCGTTATGCACAGGCAATGTCCATTATCACAAGGCACTCTGTTTTTTTTCTTGAACTGTTCGTATTCCTAATTTGGTTGGCAGGCTAGAACTTCCACAAGCGGAAGCCAACTATGAATTGAATATTTAAGGCAAAGTTTTCTGACCAGAATGGAACTAAACCAGACTACTGAGCTAGTCAGGCATTAATCAAGACTAACTCCGCCCATATGGGGGTTGCACCCTGAAAAAAGAAAAGATGTTATTCAAGAGAACCCCACTACACTCCCCCCTTCGAGCGGTGAGTACCACCACTCAAACAGTGAGTGCAGCGAAGCCCTCTCCCACATCCATTCTTTCAGGGAATTGCCACCTCCCCATCCTGACACCAAGCTCCAAGTTTTCCTTTCTCCATGGCTACTAAACACTAGACAATTATATATACATACATGAATCAATGATAATAAGGTTCTATCACCTTCAAAACCCTACCTAGTTACAATATAACTGGATACAATTTTTTTTTCTTAAGAGGCTAATCACAATCCTCCTTGCTTGAAACTGAAGCCACCTGCACAATTAATGTCCTTGATTAACATCCTCACTAGCCCAGCACTATCAATGTACCTTGGCCCTGGTCCACCCATCCATACCTCCTGATTGGTAGACATCCCTACCAAAGGTGGGGTCCGCTTGCTCCAGGCTAGAGGTAACTGCGTGGGCTGGCCATGCCCCTCTTGATGAGCAGTCCTCCAGAACCCCCCTCCTATAGACAAGAATGGTGGTGCATACTGGAGCAAGGCCTGGAAGACCCCCCTCAAGCTGATTCTTGAAGAGTGGAAGAGCCAATAATGGCTCCCTCCCTGAAAACACCTCCCATGAAGTCGGAAAGCGTATTTGGGGTGATTGGGGGACTGGAGGCAGGTAAGGACAGGGACATGCACCGGAAGCTGTATGCATGACACTCAAAGCAAGTACAAAGTGGGTGACAAGTGAGGGCATGTGCATGAGTCAGGCAGAGGCATGCAAACCAAAAATTACCGCACTTAACCAAGCTCAAGGTATGGTATTCAGTATCACTATGTGCAGTCACTTTGTTCAAAAAAAAAATTTACACTAGCTTCCTCCATGGCTTTACTAGCTAGGCCCTACCTATACATTACGGTACAGCAAGATATACCTATTTTCATATATATCTTAACCAAGGCTCCGTAAAGCCATTACAAAAACTAGATACACTATGACATTAAACCTAGAAATACTTATTTTAACATCGAAAATATAATCATAGTACCATCACTTAAATACAATACATAATCCTATATACATATATACATATATACATAATTAGACAAGGTCGAAAAAAATCACTTTTGTTAATTAAATTAATCATGAACATATTCCAGAGGCCTAGAGGGTACTAATGGTAGCTCCCTTCCAGGACTTCTGGAATGAGTTTATGGAGGAGAATCACCAGCCAACTCTTGAATTACTCCCAACCCCCTCCCAACAGACTGGAGTCATTCATGAGCTAGTTTACTGTTAGCTCGTAATAAAGCCCTAGTTTCTGAACAGATATTTTTGACTGAGGATAAGCTTAATCTATTGGGAGTCCTTGAACCAGTTACCGGGCTAAATTGCCACTCTTGAGAACTAATTGCTGGCCTAACAGCTGGTAAATCTGCTCCTCATCATCCTGCCCATTTTCTAAAGTGTTCTCCAGAGCTTCCACCAAGGAAGAAAGTTCTGGAGGATCACTAGTGGGTTAAGGTTCATTTGGGACATGGAAAACTCTGTCTTGGACCTATTGAACCATCACCTTCTGGATCTAGACTCCCAGGAAATTCCTCAGGATCTATCACACCTTAACAGACAGCACTTGAAGGAGCACTATGAGGAATAGGGGACAGATCCTTGATTTCCTCCACTGGGGAACAAGCTTCCTTCTCAGAATCACTACCAAGGTAGTCTTGACCCTTTCCAAAGTGACATTTTTTTGTTGAGAATGAGGCCTAGTCAGAGGTTTGGGTGAGCTAGACAGGATACCTGGAGGATTCACTTTGGATGGCACCTCATCCGGGAATCCAGAAAAGTCAAGTTCATCCGGGAATCCAGAAAAGTCAAGGTCAAAAGAACTTGAAGTGCATTCAGAAGAATCTGAAGAACTTGAACTTTCACTCAGATCAGCAAGCCATGGTCTAGATTTAACCCTATTCTGATCTGGAACTCCTAGAAACCGCTCGAATCACTACTAGAATCAAAGAGATCGGTCTCATCTTCTGACGAACTGTCCCACAAACCAGAAAAGCCTGGGGGACAAACTGGAACACTTGGGGTTTCAAACCCTAGAAAACTCTCATCCTTCTCCTCCTCCATGCTAGCCCAGGGAACCTGAACTAACCTGGAATAACTAGGATGATTCTTCAAGAAATCGGGAGCCTCCTTCCAGCTCCTCAACTGAGAATGATGAACTCGACTCATGGATAAGTGTGGCTGCTGATCTGGATAAGCTGGTGAAATGACATAGGTCACACCATTCTCTGCCGCTCGATCAACTTGAAACGGCCCACAGTACTTGGGCAGAAACTTGTTAGAAACTAGATTACCTCTTGGAACAACCTTTCGAATGACAAGTTGCCCCTTGGTAAAGGGACAAAAACCAGGATGCCCTGGATACCACTGTTCTTGAACTGGAGTGGGAATAGAAACTGGAATAGGATCTGGATGAGCGGATGATAACAAGAACTGGGCTGGAGACATAGTCAACTCGGAATGAATCGTACCATTGTAGGTCATAATGGCCATTGGGAGATTCAAATCCCACGAGCTAGAATCTTGAACAAGATTCCGTAGAAGCTCACCAATGGTACGGTTGACCCTCTCAACTGCACCATTGCTCTCTGGATGGTTTGGGGTCGTGCAAACGTGAGTGATCCCGTATCGAGATAACATCTGCTCGAACTCCTGACCCTTAAATTCTGGACCATTATCAGTTAACAACCGACAAGGCCGGCGCAAAAGAGTGGGCAACACTCGAAACTCGAACAGACGGGCAATGGTACTGGAAGTTTGTTGGAAAATGGAACAGCCACTACCCACTTGGAGTAGTGGTCCACCACCATTAAACATCCTAGATTTCCCCGAGGTGTCCTGGGGAACAATACTAGATCCACAGCCACCAGCTCAAATGGTGCCTGGGTCACGATCTTCAGGGTAGGTGGAGCCCTGATCTGGCTGGAAGCCTTATTGAGCTGGCACTGGGAACAAGATGTGACCACCTCTTGCACAACTTGATATAACTGAGGATGAAACACTTCCCCAGATAAAACATCTAAGACCTTGTTTCGGCCTATGTGTGCCATTTCTAGATGGATAGTAATGCCAGCTCAATCAGGAAATTAAAAGGTACTAGAACTTGGGGAAACCTTTCTGGTTCCTCGTACTTAACTAGAAGACCATTCTCAAAGTAGATATCTTTAAGATAACGACGATATCTCACTAGAGCTTTAGGACAATACCCAAAACCACCCTTATCTAGATAGGACTTAAGTTGTCTCAACACCCGATCACTTTTTTGAAGAACCTCAAGGTTAACTTCATCTAGAAATGAACATGGACGCAAATTTCCAACTACCAGCGGTTCTTGATGACTGGAGGGTTCCTCCAACTCTGCCAGAAAGTAGCGAGAATCTCACCCTCCTTCATGACCCTGTCAGTGGACAAATCCAGGTCAATCCCGGCGGCAGACAAGAAATTCGCACCCAGGAGAAAACAACAAGGAATAGCTTGATCTTCAACAAGAGCAAATGGGTGATCATTAATAGTTACGTTAGAGCCAAGTGACACAGTAAGTTGTACATAGTTATAAACTACCACCTGCTTTTCAGCCACACCTTGAATGTTAACCAGAATATCTTGTGAATAATCCCTCGAATTTCCTAAAATTTCACGCCAGGCTACTCGAGATATGAGGGAGATCTCAGCTCCAGAATCCAATAAAGCACAGTAGGTTTCGTCTTGACAAGCAAGTGGGACAACTGCTCTAAAGGCACCTGAATGTGGACAAGCAATATCCACCTCAAGGGTGGGAAAATTGACTTCACATTCTACTGGGCCCTTCTCGATCTCCAAACTCGAGCAACCTGCCCCTATTGGTTCTGAATCCAAGTCTCTCTCATACAAAGAATTTAAACAAGTCAAGAAGACGGGACAAGACTGAACATATTTATTGGATTCACTCAATAAATTGAAATGAACACCACCTAGACACTGGACATGCACCCTATCAAGAAGTTCTGAGGGTTCTGTTACACGCTGATTCTTGACTTCAGGGTGGTAAATTAGAGGGTTTTCAGCACCAAAGTGCAATACAACATCCACTTGATACATCTCACAGAAAACTTTCAAGATCTCTGGTGATGCTGGCTGCCCTGGAATTGTCATAAGTCGAAGATGTTGCTTCTGCTTGCTATTCAACTTGATTCCGTACGTTGTAGGATGACTTAGCAGCTCTTCCACCAACTGCTTTCGAGAAATACTGGACTCTCTGGAACTTCACGATCTAAGTCATGAACAAGAACATACCACAAACACTCGATCAAGGAATCACCTCCCCCCTCCGGCTTAAATCTTACAAGTAAGCCCTTGGGGAGTTCTGCCGAAATTGCTGGGGTGCCCTCTTCATGCTCAACCTGGAAGTGTCTGGATAACGCATCTGCAGCTTGATTGTCTTTGCCTGGAACATAACGAAGCTCAAAATCAAACTCAGCAAGATCTTCAACTGTTCGAGCAAGCCTGTCATTGACTAATCTCATATTATGGAGATAGAACAATGCTTGATGGTCCGTGTTCAGAATGAATGGTATTCCGTACAGGAAGGCTCTGAAGGTCTTGACTCCCCAGCGCATCGCTGCTAGTTCACGCTCTGTAACCGAATATTTCTTCTGAGGACTAGAAAATGTCATTGATGCGTGAGCAATGATTCGAACTTGACCATCCTGAACTTGAGTAAGACAAGCACCTGCACCAATGGCTGATGCATCCACCCACAAGTTCAATTTCTCTGCTGTTTCCCGATAATCAGGAAAAGCCAGTTCTACCTCATTTTGCATCTCTGCCTTGAGCGTCTGGAAGGATTCTTCCAGCTCTGGTGTCCACTGGATAACTGAATTCCTTGATCTTCCTGTAAGTTCTGATAAGGGTTTAGCAACTGCTGAACACTGTGGCAAGAACTTCCTTTGGAAATTCACCAAGCCCAGAAATTCTCGAAGTTCCTTGATGTTCTTGGGCCTTGGGAAGTTCTTCACCTTTTCCATATACTCTGGCGATTTTGACAATCCACTGGAACTGACTATATGACCTAGAAATGGAACTGTCGACTGGAACCATCTACACTTTGGTGGTTTGATCTTGATATCATGTTCTTCTAAAACCTTGAGGACTTTTTCAACTAGCTGGAGATGGGCCTCGAATGACTTTTCCATAATTAAAATGTCGTCAATATACACCAGAACCTTCTTCCTTGAAAATCCCTTCAGCACACCTTGCATTTCTCTCTGGAAGGCTGAAGGCGCGTTCTTCAATCCAAAACTGAGTTTCTTGAATCTCCAGTGTCCATGAGGGGTCGAGAAAGCTGTATAATCTCGACTCTTCTCCTCGATTGGCATTTGATAATAACCCCGGACTAAATCCAGGGTGGTAAAGAACTTGACACCATGTAGACTGTAGACAGAGTCTGTCAAGTTTGCCATCGGGAATCTATCAGGCTTGGTTACCTTGTTCAGTTTACGGTAATCCACACACAAACGTATGGATCCATCTGGTTTCCTAATTGGTACCACTGGAGCACTCCAAGGAGATGTTGTAGGCTCGATAATTCCTAGCTGATGAAGTTCTTGACACTGATCATCGATGACTTGATCAATCGGTTCTGGAAATCTCCTTGGTCGCTGAAATATTGGTGTGTCATCGTATAACTCAATACGGTGTGGAGTCATCTGAGCAGTCCCCACATCGGAATCTCCCCGACTAAGAACGGCTTTTCTGGAATTAAGCAAGTTATAAACTTGAGATTTCTGGTGGGAATCCAGCTCAGGTAAGTCAATTTCTGAAGTTAGACGTTCTGGTGTCCATTCCAGAAAAGATGAGACCAACTCATCATCATTTTCTGATTCCATACCTACACAATGTACTTGATGTGTCACTGTATCATTAGTGTCTTCTGGATTTGGTGTAGGATCGAGTTCAACTAGAGTGTAAATGTGTCCCATCATGTCTCCTACCTTGATTCTACCAATAGGTTTCCCTGTAGTGTAGACTAGAATGGAAGGGCAATCAGATTTACAATCCCTGGAACACCTACCACTTTCTCTCCAAGATGCACGCTTGAAACCGTCCCATCATAGAACCATTCACCCGAATTTCTTGAACATGGACAGTACCATCATCATTTACTCCTTGAGGTTCCCACTGAATTTTTACTTCTACAGGTCCACAATCATTCACCTGCACACCTTCTACAGCCCAACACCTAACCTGTAACAAATCCTTTTGCACTCCTCTCCATTCGTACCTAGATAAATTTCCCACGTAGAACCATCAGTGTTCTTCCCTGAAACCCGTCTACGTGCTAGACTAATCTGTAATTTGTTAGCCCGCAGAAAATCTAAACCTAGAAATATGGGATATTTAAAATCCAACGTGGGAAGGATGTGAAACTTGAAAGGGGACATTACAATACCATGCAAAGAAACTGCGAGTAGGACTGAACCCATAGTTTCCCTTGAAGCATCGGGACCTACACCTCGAATTCTGGAAATATCTGTAGTATCTATTGGAATCCCAAGTTGTTGTGCCAGTTCACTGGAAATTAAGCTAACTTGTGCTCCCGTGTCAATTAACCCTGAGATGTTAGTGTCTTGAAGGGTAACATCAATGGTTAACACTTCTGCAGGTTCAAGTTCGGCAAACCGGACACCTCGAAAATGACCTCCTGGAATATCTGGACCATGAACCGCCTCATCTGCAGTGTTACACCTAGGTATTTGGGCTCGAGGTGCTGGTTTAGGTGTCCATGAAGATGCTAGAGGATTCAGTTCATTTCCAGTGGTTTTTGGATACTGCTGTTCCGAACTGGGTAATTCTGGATGTCCAGGGGTGGCATCATCACCCACCTCAGACGCTAAATCCATGGTCTGGTTGGTATTCATCTGGAGAGGTCTTCTGTCATCTTTGACTGGGATCTCATGATGATAATCGGGTTCTTGAAGATCATATCTTGAAGATTGGACTTCAGCTTCCAATGAGCCCCTGATCTCATTGGAGCTGATTAGTTTCCCGACTGTTGTTGATTGTGGTGGGTGGTTTCATTATTTTGTTTCCTTGAGACAAATTTTCTTGACCTTGTCTTCTAAAGGGCAGAACATTCCTGGATGCGGTCCTTGACACAAAGGACAGTGGTAGGAAGGTGATGTCCCGGAGCTTGATTGCCGTGGCTGCTGATTACGAGGG
This sequence comes from Bathynomus jamesi, assembly GCA_023014485.1. Classification (NCBI taxonomy): domain Eukaryota; kingdom Metazoa; phylum Arthropoda; class Malacostraca; order Isopoda; family Cirolanidae; genus Bathynomus; species Bathynomus jamesi. The sequence continues at coordinate 461,515 of JAJOZX010001109.1, read as the reverse complement.
CAATCTTGAACCATATGATCCAGACTACCGCACATAAAACATGCTCCTTTCCATCTTCTGCAGTCCTGTTGAAGGTGTCCCTTCCTTGCACACCACTGACATACCTTGACCTCTGTATCTTCTTGGGATCTTGACTGACTGGAGTTTCTTTCACGCTCCTGAGAACGTTGTTGTTCTCCCTGCTGATTCCGATCTTGAGATTTTCGACGATCCCTTCCTTGACGTTGACCTGGGGACTTCTGATTCCATTTTATTCCCAGAATGGAAGAAGCGAGTTCCATTCCATTGTCCTTTTTCATAACCTTGGTTGTTTCGATATTGTTGGTTAGGTGTCTCGTGTCTGGATGACTCTCTGGAAGGCTTGGGAGATGGAGGGATCTGCAACGGGAAAACCTCAATGGTTTCTTGCCTTGGAAGGGATGGTCCATCACTTGAATGCATGGCCACCAAATCCTGAATGTTGGACCAAGTCACCTTCTTGTTATGCAAGGTCTTGTTCTCATTGATGATCCGGGTCAGCTGTTGTGACAGCCCAGCTGGAACTGTCTCCAAGAGCTTCCTCCTCAACTCCTTGCTGGTCTCAAGTGCTTTATTGGGAAGGCCTGGTGAGCCAGAGTCTCGAGTCTTGCAGCATATACATCTGGTGTCTCTCCAGGCTTCATTGTCGCATTCTTGAATTCTGACACCTTGCCAGTTGTGAAGGTTTTCTTCATTCTCTTGTAGCATGCCAACAATCTAGCCTTCATCTCATCATATGCCACGCTGCAACCCCCATAAGCATTATACAAATCCCTGAACTTTCCCCTTAGATGTTTTCCAAGTGTTCCAGTCCAGTCTCTCCGTTCACAAGTAAACTTGGCTGAGCAATGACGTTCAAAGGCTTCTAGATATTCAGGAAAAGATCTTCCACTTGACACATCAAATTCATCAAGATCTGGAGCACTGGTAGGATAAACTCCTGGTGCCATCCTTGAACCGTTGTTACTCTTGAAAGTGGAGGAACGCATAGTACGTTTAACCCTCCTCTCAGCATCTGGAAGACTGGAGGTCTTATCTGAAGAACTGGAACTGGAGCTGGTTGATCTATTGCGTTGTGTCTTGATGGGTTTAGGAGATGCCAGCTTTGTCTTTTCTTTCTTGAAAGTTCGTGTTCCTCTGCTGGTACCTTCTTCCCTGTTCGAGACATTCTCTACATCATCCAGATTCTCAAGTTCAGGCATTGAGTCATAAGAATCTCTCTCTAGATTCAGCCTATCCTTCTGCTGCTGTCTCCTCATCAGTTGGTCCACCTGTTGCTGCCAATATGAATTCTGAAGTTTCAATTCAGTGTTTTCCCTTGATAATTGGTCATACTTAGTCCTTAATCCTGTGTCTACGTCCTCGAGTTGTTTCCACTTATGTTCCCATGCTTGCTTGGACTCTTCCATGGTCTTCTGCTGCTGGGTCATGAGAGCCATAAGCTGACTGATCTGGTCTTGCAATTCTTGATACTCGGCCATCTCGGGTATCTCGCTGGGTGCCTCAGTAAACTAGTCGGCGTAATATCCCGGGTCTGGGCACCAAATATGTTGCGGGGTAAGCGGATGAACTTAACTAGACTACCATAACTTGGCTACTTCTTGATGACGGGAAACGAGAAGGTCTCGGGCAGTGAAGTTTTTCTCACCTCCACTGACTGTCACTGAGGGGCAAACGAGACTCCCACACGGCTGAACCAAGAAATGGACTCGACCCGCTAGCTATTCCAAAGATTACCCTGTGTCTGAGTCGGGTCCACTTGAAAACCTGGAAAGCCCTGGCTTCAGGAAAGGTGGGTGCAATGTGCACCCAGCAATACTTGAGGACTTCAACTGAATATGGGCCTACGCAACCAACAAGCACAATTTTTGCAAACTGGCTGTGGAGTAAACCAAATGTGCTGGACGAGAAAAGCAGATATTACCCTCTGAATTGTAAGTCCTTGAAAATGACAACCCCAGTCTATAAGGACAAAGGCTGAAAACAAACTAGTTGGTAGAATTCTAAGGGTTTATTAGCAATCAACTTGAATTATTTACAAGAACTAGAATGGGTTATGAGCTTGCGTCTAAACATGGCTTAAGGTCAAGAAATGGAAATCCAACTTGAATTATTTACAATTACAATGACAAAAAAATACTGGACAACAAAAACGGAACTTCTATTAACAGAAAAAAAAACTTTAACCTATACCAGAATGGTACAATTAGAAAACACGATTGACCTCCCTGGACCTAACATCCTTAAGCTAGAATTGAGGTCAATCCAATCATACCTATCTATTATAGTGAAGCCATGGAGAAACTAAACCTGAAGCTAGAAATACCTTAACCTGCACACCGTTATGCACAGGCAATGTCCATTATCACAAGGCACTCTGTGTTTTTTCTTGAACTGTTCGTATTCCTAAATTTGGTTGGCAGGCTAGAACTTCCACAAGCGGAAGCCAACTATGAATTGAATATTTAAGGCAAAGTTTTCTGACCAGAATGGAACTAAACCAGACTACTGAGCTAGTCAGGCATTAATCAAGACTAACTCCGCCCATATGGGGGTTGCATCCTGAAAAAAGAGAAAAGATGTTATTCAAGAGAACCCCACTACAACGACTGCCCGGGATATGGGATATTCCTTATTTTGGGGAGGCATTTGACCTCCAATAACCTTGAGTATTGATGAATGTGGGGTCAAAACGACTCCCAAAGTATCTGCCACCCCTCCAGATTGACTTATCATCATAAAAACCCCTAGAAATGACACCAAGATCATCAAAATCCATCAAGTATTGACCAGGATAGGGGATTTTTCAGTTTCGCTGGCCATATTGAAAAAGCCAAGTGGGGGTCAGGTGTACACCCAATGGATTCTTGAATTGGGTGGTATAAGCTTTCAAAATGTCAAGATTTGCTTTATAACAAACAATGCAGGGTTCCAGTAAAATCAGGGTCTCTGCTACCGGACTATTGAGATGTATAATCGAAGGACCCTGTTGGCTAGAGTTAGCTAGCGAGCATGGTGAAGGGTACCTGGGGATCGAGCGGACAGATCTTGAGAAGTGTCTCCAGTTTGCACTACCAGACATATATCATAGAGATATCTTTGATCACTGCGCTCCTTCACAACATTTGCTGGAATTTCTTTAATATTTCCCTTTACCCGAGAATATTTGACTACCTCCAATTTTGTTAAATCTTTTTTCAGTTTATTCTCAATTGAACCCACAAAAGTATTTGGACCTGTTGTTTTACTATCAATGGCTTTGTAGACATGCATAAAAGGCATCTCATTCAAATGCCAGAGGCACACCAACCACTGCACTGTCTGTTAAGATGAATTTCAACCAGTTTTATGGGTCTACCAATTTTTCCTGTATTTACAGGAGTACCATCACACAGTAAAGCTTTGATAGTATCTGTGCTGTTTGAGTCTGTAATAATAGTTATCAACTCTTCTGCTATGCAGCAAGCACTTCCATTATCTCATGCTATATGGTCTACATAGATGCTTCCAGGTTCTTTCGCAATAACATAGTGTTCTTCTTTTATCTTTCCACGTTTAGTTAATGTGTTATCTTTCCTTCCATCAAATCCAAGCCACCCCATCTTCAAATTTTCAGATTTAGACCTAAAAGTATTTGTTTCACCCATGCGATTTCTTTCTCTCTCTAATTTCTTTTTGTCAAGCATGTTGGTGTGGTTAAGGATCCCCATATCTTTTAAAGCTGCATTGACTATTGTAGCTGCAGCTCTACAACTTACACGATAATGATCTGCTGTTAATGCTTGGTTTTTATAGGAGTGCTTGTTCTGAATATTCTGTCAATTCTAAATCAGCCTCATAATCTACATCCTGACTCTCTCAATCTACCTACATCCATGTCTTCTTTGTTATTTTCTATAAATTCTGATGGTAAAACATTGGTGGCTTCAGTCATTTCTTCTTGTGCTCTTAGTTGGCAGTTTTGTGCTTCTTGGGCTCTTGCTAAAGATCTCTTCTTTATTGAACTAGCTATGCGATCAATTGGTCCTAATTGATTTTTTCTTTGTTTTTGACCCACAAAAGACTCCCATTCTGCCATTGGTATTTTATCATTACACCTGTAAGATTTCCTGTCAATTCCCTTATCATAGCATTCACAAGAAGATGTATCAAACATTTCATCATACTGAGCTACAGGCATGCCTCGGTTTACAAATTAATTCATTCCTAGAGAGCATCCGTAAAGCGAAACTTCATAAAGCAGCATTATTTCTCATAGACTTAATGTTATAATCAAGGGTTACGTTTTCAGAACAATTTTACATACAAAATTATATAAAATCGCAAGAAAAGGTAATAAACAATAGTTTATGCAGCAAACAATGGTTTGTTCATAGAATGCATCATTTTAAATTAAAAATAATCCTTTAAAATAAAAAAGAAAGCAAAGAAATATTAAAGTGCAGTACAGGGGCCTCTTCCTCTTCAAGTGTTACCTGATCTTGCATGGCAATAAGATCTTTGTTTGATAGTTCTTCACCATGTGATTCAAGCAATTCTTCTACATCATCTTCGGAAAAAATCGAGATTCAATTTATTAGCGATCGTTACAATTTCTGTTTTCTCATTTTGTATGTCTGCCATTGGTTCAAAGCCATCAAAATCATCGATGAAGCAGACATATAAACTGATGCATTCCCAGACACCAAGGTGCATGAACGCGCCAGAGCGAACAAATGCACGCACGATGCTTCTGAAGCGATTACCACATTACGCATTGTATATGCTTGCGTGAGATAATTATTTTTACCTTTTAAATGTTTATTTAATTTTTTATTTAGTGTAAAATAAAATTCGTAAAACGAGGCATCGTAAAGCGAGGTGTGCCTTTACTTTTAAGGCAAAACTTTCATTTCTTCGATGTAATGGCACTTTGTTCAATTTTGAGGCTTCTTCTATTAGTTGACTGACTTTAAGATAGATACCTTTGGTGTTAATCATAGGAAAAGAAAATTTCATCTAAATGTCTTCAATATCTTTTACAACAATCCTGTAACAATCATTAGCAGTTGCTGATCCTTTTGATTTAGCTTCTTCATGATGGTGCACAAAAAGGTAGTGTCTCACAACATCTGCTTTTGAAGGAGTCATGCTGCTGGGAATTCCATAGGATATCCAAAGGCTGCATTTGAAGACTTTCTTCTAGTAGTCATAGTTTATATTCAGAAGTAAAATTAAATTATATGTAATTTATAATTTATGATGATTCAAATTATAATTAAAGCAAATGCAAGTGATTTCTATTTATCTGAAAAATTATTTCTATTTACCTGAAACATAAAAATATCAAGCATTAAACAAACAACTTATCATGTAACAATGTAACATATAACAGCTTTAAACATATGCAAATATGAAGGTAAAAAAGGGAGGAGGGGCATGTAATAGGGGTAGTAGGGTAGCACATGCTTGATTTTTTAATATAGGGTGATCAAAAAGTCACTCCGCAACTATGACTATATAAGACAAAAATGCAATCATACAAAAAGTCAGATATTTTAATGAAAATTGTATGATATCGTGAAATCTTTAACAAAATATTGGCGAAGTCTAGGCTAGTCTAAGCTAAGTCTTGCTACGGTAGGCTGTATGTATGTATATATATACATTATTACTACTGCAGAGACTTTCGATCACCCTGTATTTTGTTAGTGATAAAAAGAACCTCCTCCACATAGTGTACTTTTTAAGAAATAACTTTTTTTCCCATTTAAATATATACAAATATGAGGGTTAAAAAGGGAGGAGGGGCATGTGATAGGGGTAGTAGGGGAGCACATGCTTGATTTTTTAATTATTTTGTTAAGATGATAAATTGAAACTTCTCACATAGTGTACTTTTTAAGAAATAAAAAAAATTCCCATTTTCAACCTGGCCTAGTATATACAATTTAGGGTTATGACTTTTTAATTTTTTGTCATAAATATTGTTTCCTGTATCATCAATCGATGAACGTTTGCTTGAAAACAATAAAAAGTGCCTAATTCCTCAGAATTAAAAAAAAATGTCACCCCGAAAGCAATATAGTAAAGGGTGTCAGGAAATGATTGCCCCCCTGTAGAGCAAAACCTAGAAGAGATAGATAAAACCGGCGAGACCACTTGAAAGAGCGTTAAAATCTGAATAAAAACCATTATATTCTATTCCTGTGATTTTAATTCTTACCATTTTTTTCCCCACAGAAACCATGGCATCATCTATTTTGAACGATTCAGAGAACTTTGAGACACTTCTGGATCATACCCCCGTCGATTAATGGCCGTCAGAGCTGCAAATGGGGGCAACACCCGATATTAAAACAAGTGTTTTTTATTCAAATTAAACGCTCTTTCGCGTGGTTTTGTCTGATTTTTCTATTCCTTTCAGTTTCTTCTGTACAGGGGGGGCAATCATTTCCTGACACCCTTTACTATATTTGCTTTCGGGGTGACATTTTTTTTTAATTCTGAGGAATTAGGCCCTTTTTTATTGTTTTCAAGCAAAAGTTCATCGATTGATGATACAGGAAACAATATTTATGACAAAAAATTAAAAAGTCATAACCCTAAATTATACATATCCTGTATCTGGCATATGCCAAAAAAAATTTTTTAATATTCAGTATCTGGTCAGGTACTGCTATTAACCATCCAAATATCCATTAATATTTCCGCGATTATTTATAATTTATAAGTAAATAAACTGAGAAAGGAATAAAAATATAGACTGATCTACATTGCTACAGATTTATTTTCATTAACTAATGTTTTCCATACCTTAATTAAGGTGAAAACTAATTATATTGTTCCTATTAGGCAGACTTTTAAAAAAGATATTGATGAATTTAGAAGAAAACTTCATATTTTTAAACTAAAGAAAAAGAGTTATTTTCCTTTTGCTATGAATTACAATTCACTCATATTAAAAATGAAAAATTTAAAAAATTTTCATGATGAAAACTTTTTCACATTTTCAGGAGACAAACTATTTCTGTTATCTGAACAGATTCTCCCTTTTGCAGTAAAAGTCTTTGGGTAAACTGAGCTGGGTGGAGCACAGATATTTTAATGTTAGAAATTTTAAATTCCAAGGACTTATACTTCACCTTTCAAATTTGGTTTATTTTAACTTACGAGGTAGCATAATAAATTAATAATCAGCCAAATTAACCTCCACATATATTTCCAAGATAGCAACTTTATTTAATATGAAGAAATATCGATGAATCCACCTTTTATTATTGAAACAATAATGATCTGCCAATTTCGAAATAGCCATCCAAAAGAAAAATTTCGATATCGAAATAGGATTGAAATTGAGTATTGATGTGAATTTAGTGAATACAGAAAAAACAATGGATCACCTGAAGATCGAGGCCCCCAGCCTCAATTACCAAATGATATCTTCGTTAAAACTAACAAAAATATCATGACTTAACCTAACCAATCATCAAGGGTGTACAGTTGACCTAACTGGGCATTCAATTTAATTTATTATTATATTTGGTACTGTAAAGCAAAAACAAGAATACATGGTGGCCCTGATATTCAGGTGATCTGAAACAACATATCCTCACCTTTTTGGAGAATATATTTTGGAAATGATGACTGCGCTTTATTTTATCAACATATTGTTGCATCAATAGTACATCAATATTAATGTGTGAGATGTCACAACTCACAAAATATCAACCACATTTCAATGATATCAACTATGCATCAGCAGTCGATCGATCAACCCTGCTACTTGGGATACTGATAAACAAAATAGAGATATATAGCAAATGACGTGACTTAGTCCACATAGTATTAGTACAAGCCAAGGTCGTACGCAATTTTTCTCTGGGAGCGATGAGTTCCTGGTGTATTCTCCTGGATTGAATCAGTTCCTCCACGGCAGCCTTATTTTCTTCTGTTGAAACACTTTTGGGCCTGCCACTGCGGGTTTTCTAGCTGTTGATCCCAGGGCTGTGGAGTCGGAGTCGGAAAAATGTACTGACTCCGACCTCAATATAAATTTTAATGAAATATGTTTTTGTGTGTGATATCACTGGCAGCTATGGTGGTTAAACCACTTAAATAATAAACACAATGTTTTCCATTTGGAGGGTTCCAGCACAGGTGAAGCAAAATATTTTCATTTTGACACCCGACCATCTCAGATCTGCTTATGTTTGTGTATAAGGTAATTTGTGCAAGAAAGCCAGCTGTGAAAGTTTCAGCTTTCTACGACCATTACTTCACGAGTTATGAAGGTCAAAAATCGAGGTTAAGGTCAAAATAGCTCAAGGTCGGCATCTTTGGATGCACCTCACACATTCACTAATTATCGTAACCATATGAAACTATATGTTTTTGGACTCAGAATGAGCTGTAGAATCAAAAACGCAACGAAATCAGCAATAGGAGAACAATAAAATGTTCACCCTTTTTCAAGGAACGAATTGACCTTTTGACTTTGAAGTTCACACATTTTGGGGAAACATTTCTTTACACAAAATGAAGTTCCATCATTGCACTTTTAATATAAACAATAAAAATGTATCTTATTCACCAACTATACTGTCTTAAAGAATTTTTCAAATTGGCTATTTTTCAAATTTCTGGCAAAATTGCCATATGTACCGTATATGCATATATGTACTGTTAAAATCTAGAGATATTTATTATTTAAACTACTTAAGCAAAAATAAATAAATATTAGAAACGTGATACAAAATCACTTAGATATAAGCTAGGTACCATAGGTATAACTATGATATAGATCTCTATTTTATTGTGGTCTCCTCCACCCTACAACCACACCTTTCCACCCTTAGAAATATTTTACTTTTTTTTATAATTACTTTTATTAATAATACATTAATACAAACATATATATATAGGAGTATCATATAAAATAGGAGTAAAAAAGGAGTATCATATTATGTAGACCTGTATTCTATAGATACATATTAAACTAGAGCTCTGTACACTTTCGACTCAAGAACAGGAAACTGTGGCAAACAGGTCTGCATGATTACCCTCAGGTCTGCATGATTACCCTCAGCTGTTAGCATCTCATGATCATCAAAGGCATACTGAATTATTCTTGAACCTGCTGTCAATGATGGAGCAGTCATTGTCTGGATAATATCAGATGATAACATCCAACATGAGTCAGGACGAGAAGGGAAACTATGTTTAGAACGTCTTCCATGTGGAGACATAAAATTGACCTTATAATCACTAAATTCTTCTGATACTTCAACCACTAATCCAAACCAAATTTTATTATCATAGTTACAAGCTACATATACCCCAACTTGTATATCTTCAGTTGAAATGTGCTTTTGCTCATGTAAATTATCTTTAAACGATGGATGCACAACTGTCATAATTTTTGTAGGACCTGAGGAAATCTCACCAACCTCCAACTGGGTATGACTAATAGGCACAAATCTATGAAATCTACGAGTACCTGGGATGGTTACAGAATTTTTATATCTATTTTCCAGGAATTCAGTTGTCTGCTGGACATTTTGTTTCGATAAGAATACAAATTTTGTGCTGGTATCTTTCTCATCCAGAAATTTCATCATGTCAAGTGGTGTCAGAATTTGGTCTTTAAATGTACGTTGAAGACTGGCACGAGCCATCATTCTTTTTGCTGTGCCTCCGACTCCATCACAAGCACTTTTGCCATGTGAAGTTGCAAAAAAGTGCCATTCAGCATCCAGTCCAAAGTCCTCTTTGTGGTGACACAAATTGGTGAAGTTATATTTATTCTTATACTGCCCTCCGCAACCATCAGTAAAGTAATGAATCTTCCGCAGGCCTGAGCTCTCTTCTTTTATCATGGGGATCAATTGCTTTAAGAACGCAAAGACAAGGTTTGTACTATGTTTCATGTCATCAGAAATGAAACAATAACTTTTAACTTTAATTTCAACATCATTTTCATTTACTTTATAGTAGAACACAAATGGATGAACTGTTGCCTGACTATTTTCCCAATGGTAACCTTGTGCAGCATCTTGTACAATAAATGAGTAGTTTTCAGAGAAGTCTCCTAGGAGAATACCTTCAGTGACCATCAGATTAGCTTTCAGTTTTTTTAGGAAACTTGCTTGTGCATCAGCCACATAAGTGTGTCTTGTTAGTGCACAAATTCTAGTTGCCAAAGACTTAATGAAGCTTTCAAGGGATTCACCGATGTTAATAAGGGTTGTCCGATCCGTGGAAGTCCACTGCTTGTATGTAATTATGGTGCCGACTGCATCCTGAACAGATTCCAATCCTTCAAGGAATGCAATAACACCTTCTTCTCCTGGACACAATGCACATTTTTGTAGCATACACTCTTCCTTTTCACTGTCACAAACTGCATAGAGAATGAGGTCTTTATATGATAGTTGTTTTTCCCCCAAAGCTGATAGCTGAAGTTTGGGATTTTGGTGGTAGGTACAGACACACACAGTGTGTGTTCCTCCAGCTCCTGCCAAGACACACCACTTGGGTCTCAATGCAGCAAATGATGAGAAACCTATTTTTGGATTAGTGTCATTTGCCTTGAAAACAGCGAAAATCTCACGTAAATTACCAAGCACCAATCGTTTCTGCTGTAGTTGCTTCTCTCCTTCATGATTCCTAATTGATAGACAATCCTTCTTGCCTGGACATATTCTGCTTATTTCATCTGATTCATAGAAAGTGCACACTGCTTCCTTCTCTTTCTTTGTTATAACCCGACCTTTGCTAATATGTGGAACTTCTGGTAATATGCCATGTTCTTTCTTTATTTTGCGGCTGGTTGAAACCATTCTTGTAGATGCATTGAAGAAAGATGCTGTTCTGTGAATGGTGTATGGTGAGAGTGTTAGTATTTGAATCTTCCTCTTGTAGTCAGTCATCTCACTGAAGGCATTCTTGAGTGCTTGCATCACTCCTGCATGCCTGCGAAAATGATATACATGTTTGAGTAAATTTATATGCAAACATATGATCTATATATAGGCTTAGTATACTTTAATGAAGGTACTACAGATTATATATATACAGTACTCACAAATTATTGTCATCCATTTTAGATTGCTTTTCTTCACTTTCTTGTGTAAAACTTGTCATATGAAGTTTCTAGCTTTCTCTTCAGGGATGTTGATGCCATTTCAAATTTTGTTTCAGCCTTTGAAGATCTCCCTTTTCGTGACAGACCCTCTGAAAAACAAATAAAATAAATTGTTATAACTTTTTTTAATCAACTGTAGGCCTATAGATGTACATGTACATTACATATGAATTTGGTAAATACCATATAATAATCATAACTGTATTGATCTTCATTATATAAATTGATATGCATACATCTGAATTTGTCAAATATATAAAGGTTGTAATGTTCATACATGTAGTTATATATATTGATGTTTTGTTGCTATAATATCTACATAAATTAACACTTTAAAAATACTTAAACTTACTTGTCTTCACTGGTGCCACATTCAGCATTGGAAGAATTGTGTCTAAATCTCCTTGGAAATCTTCAAACATTATTTCAGTAGTACACCCATAGGCAGAGGAACGTTTTTCTGTGGCAGTGGTGGCATCAGTGTCTGAGTTCGAATCTGAGACAATATCAGAGACTTTTTTGTCTTCAGCTTTGATTTTATTGATATCATTAACACAATTTTTACAAATGTAATCTCCATATATTAATCCGTGAATTCCTTGTAGTGTATTACGGACTGGCACAAGTGCTTTTTCGATCTTCTTCTTATGTTTTCTAAGAGGATCAGCACAAACTTTTCTACCCATCTTGTTTATCTGTAAGAAAGGCATAAAATAAGTAATTAATTTATGTTCACAAAATATATTATTTAACAGTACAGTACATATATGCATATACATATGGCGATTTTGCCAGAAATTTGAAAAATAGCCAATTTGAAAAATTCTTTAAGACAGTATAGATGGTGAATAAGATACATTTTTATTGTTTATATTAAAAGTGCAATGGTGGAACTTCATTTTGTGTAAAGAAATGTTTCCCCAAAATGTGTGAACTTCAAGGTCAAAGGGTCAATTCATTCCTTGAAAAAGGGTGAACATTTTTATTTGTTCTCCTATTGCTGTTTTCGTTGCATTTTTGGATTCTACAGCTCATTCTGAGTCCAAAAACATATAGTTTCATATGGTTACGATAATTAGTGAATGTGTGAGGTGCATCCAAAGATGCCGACCTTGAGCTATTTTGACCTTAACCTTGATTTTTCTGACCTTCATAACTCGTGAAGTAATGGTCGTAGAAAGCTGAAACTTTCACAGCTGGCTTTCTTGCACAAACTTACCTTATACACCAAACATAAGCAAGATCTGAGATGGTCGGGTGTTAAGCACTAATTCACCTGTGCTGGAACCCCTCATTTCAGACACTAATGCCATTAATTCATTTTTTCTTTTCAGATAATATTTTTATTTTTATGCTTATTTAATTTCGAGTCTTTCTAATTTCATAAGTTTTTAACTTTCAAGTCTAAAACCCCTTTCACAATGGCAAAGACACTTCCAACAAAGTCTGCAGTTTTTTTAATATTTTACAATAACCACAGATGGGAAACATTTCGTGTGTCAGTGTATGATAGATGATGATGATGATAAAAATTATGTGAAGCAAAATCAGTGGTTTTACTGGTCTGATAAAAATGCACCAACCAGAGCATCAAATTTGAAAAGACATTGCAGTGTTTCCATCCCAAAATTTAGAAGTTGTCATTGAGAAAGATAGTAATAAAAACCTTCCAACTACTTCAAAGTTAACAAAAGATCAGAAATCTACTGAATGACAAGCACCACTTACAAGATTCTTTACTACAGACAAAGTTACCGTAACAATGACCACAGATGATGAGCTTCACGTGGTGGTGATGAATGCCTCTTGTGTAATTATCATAATAGCAGATTTAGAATTAATATACCTTCGGAGTCAGAGTCAGATAGACAAAAAATTGAGGAGTCGGAGTCGGTTTTTTATGTGCCGACTCCACAGCCCTGGTTGATCCAGTATCCTTTATCTTTCTTATTAAGATAAACATTTGACGAGTCCAGTTCTTTGCGGGGAATTCTCGGACAATTCTATTTCCATTCCAATCTTTTTCCTTGACACATGCTTCTATGATGGCTTTATCACTTTTACTTAACATCATGCTGGCGGGGTTTTAGCGGAAAAATAAAAGAAAGCAAATTCGCATTAGGTTAGCCTACACACCGCGCGCGTGTCATACTACGCTACATTAGGTTTAGCCTACGCTAGCGCACGTACGTGTCAGATGCACACCAGGCATGCTATTTTTAGACATGCTTTTAAATTGTTCACTGTAACAAAACTATAGAACCTACATATTTGAAAATTCCAGCAATTATAGATTATATGCATCTGTAATGTGTGCAAAATCTCAATCGCATAAGTTTTGAATTGTTGCAGTTATTAAACTTTCAATTAAGTAAAGTTTTTTGTGGCCACCCGATATATAAGTTTACATACGAATTTACATAAACAACACATATTAAAAAAAGAATATGAACTTATAGCCAATAATTCACATGCTTAAAAACTCAGGAATTCATATTGTATATAGCTAAGTACTGTACACTTGTATTAAGGGAAGTAATACAACAAAGCTACTTAAATTTAAGGTTTTGTACTGAAAATGGTGGTTACTGCTAGTTGTATCTGTACTAAACTGCATAATTTAAATTACTAGGAAGTGCTTAAAGAGCAGAAGAACACAGTTCTATATGATTTACTTAGGTAGATCCAAGTATTGAGCCTACAAGCTGGTCCATCTGTTGTGTTAACTGCAAATGTAGTAATAATCTAGGTATATATTTATTGTCTTTTTTATGAGTAAAACTTATTTAGATAATTTAACATTTGTGAATTAACTTACCAAGTAATAAAATGGAAGTAAAATTACAATTCAATGTTGAAAAAGAATTTAAACATTTCAAAATTTTGAAAAATTCAGAATTTTTCACAAAAGTACTTTCTTTGAATAGCCAAAACTATATGAAGGAGTTGAGTTGAGATCTATTCCTTAATATATGTTTTGTATATGATTGGGGAAACATTTCTTTACACAAAATGAAGTTCCATCATTGCACTTTTAATATAAACAATAAAAATGTATCTTATTCACCAACTATACTGTCTTAAAGAATTTTTCAAATTGGCTATTTTTCAAATTTCTGGCAAAATCGCCATATGTACCGTATATGCATATATGTACTGTTAAAATCTAGAGATATTCATTATTTAAACTACTTAAGCAAAAATAAATATTATTAGAAACGTGATACAAAATCACTTAGATATAAGCTAGGTACCATAGGTATAACTATGATATAGATCTCTATTTTATTGTGGTCTCCTCCACCCCTACAACCACACCTTTCCACCCTTAGAAATATTTTACTTTTTTTTATAATTACTTTTATTAATAATACATTAATACAAACATATATATATAGGAGTATCATATAAAATAGGAGTAAAAAAGGAGTATCATATTATGTAGACCTGTATTCTATAGATACATATTAAACTAGAGCTCTGTACACTTTCGACTCAAGAACAGGAAACTGTGGCAAACAGGTCTGCTGCACTGCATGATTACCCTCAGCTGTTAGCATCTCATGATCATCAAAGGCATACTGAATTATTCTTGAACCTGCTGTCAATGATGGAGCAGTCATTGTCTGGATAATATCAGATGATAACATCCAACATGAGTCAGGACGAGAAGGGAAACTATGTTTAGAACGTCTTCCATGTGGAGACATAAAATTGACCTTATAATCACTAAATTCTTCTGATACTTCAACCACTAATCCAAACCAAATTTTATTATCATAGTTACAAGCTACATATACCCCAACTTGTATATCTTCAGTTGAAATGTGCTTTTGCTCATGTAAATTATCTTTAAACGATGGATGCACAACTGTCATAATTTTTGTAGGACCTGAGGAAATCTCACCAACCTCCAACTGGGTATGACTAATAGGCACAAATCTATGAAATCTACGAGTACCTGGGATGGTTACAGAATTTTTATATCTATTTTCCAGGAATTCAGTTGTCTGCTGGACATTTTGTTTCGATAAGAATACAAATTTTGTGCTGGTATCTTTCTCATCCAGAAATTTCATCATGTCAAGTGGTGTCAGAATTTGGTCTTTAAATGTACGTTGAAGACTGGCACGAGCCGTCATTCTTTTTGCTGTGCCTCCGACTCCATCACAAGCACTTTTGCCATGTGAAGTTGCAAAAAAGTGCCATTCAGCATCCAGTCCAAAGTCCTCTTTGTGGTGACACAAATTGGTGAAGTTATATTTATTCTTATACTGCCCTCCGCAACCATCAGTAAAGTAATGAATCTTCCGCAGGCCTGAGCTCTCTTCTTTTATCATGGGGATCAGTTGCTTTAAGAACGCAAAGACAAGGTTTGTACTATGTTTCATGTCATCAGAAATGAAACAATAACTTTTAACTTTAATTTCAACATCATTTTCATTTACTTTATAGTAGAACACAAATGGATGAACTGTTGCCTGACTATTTTCCCAATGGTAACCTTGTGCAGCATCTTGTACAATAAATGAGTAGTTTTCAGAGAAGTCTCCTAGGAGAATACCTTCAGTGACCATCAGATTAGCTTTCAGTTTTTTTAGGAAACTTGCTTGTGCATCAGCCACATAAGTGTGTCTTGTTAGTGCACAAATTCTAGTTGCCAAAGACTTAATGAAGTTTTCAAGGGATTCACCGATGTTAATAAGGGTTGTCCGATCCGTGGAAGTCCACTGCTTGTATGTAATTATGGTGCCGACTGCATCCTGAACAGATTCCAATCCTTCAAGGAATGCAATAACACCTTCTTCTCCTGGACACAATGCACATTTTTGTAGCATACACTCTTCCTTTTCACTGTCACAAACTGCATAGAGAATGAGGTCTTTATATGATAGTTGTTTTTCCCCCAAAGCTGATAGCTGAAGTTTGGGATTTTGGTGGTAGGTACAGACACACACAGTGTGTGTTCCTCCAGCTCCTGCCAAGACACACCACTTGGGTCTCAATGCAGCAAATGATGAGAAACCTATTTTTGGATTAGTGTCATTTGCCTTGAAAACAGCGAAAATCTCACGTAAATTACCAAGCACCAATCGTTTCTGCTGTAGTTGCTTCTCTCCTTCATGATTCCTAATTGATAGACAATCCTTCTTGCCTGGACATATTCTGCTTATTTCATCTGATTCATAGAAAGTGCACACTGCTTCCTTCTCTTTCTTTGTTATAACCCGACCTTTGCTAATATGTGGAACTTCTGGTAATATGCCATGTTCTTTCTTTATTTTGCGGCTGGTTGAAACCATTCTTGTAGATGCATTGAAGAAAGATGCTGTTCTGTGAATGGTGTATGGTGAGAGTGTTAGTATTTGAATCTTCCTCTTGTAGTCAGTCGTCTCACTGAAGGCATTCTTGAGTGCTTGCATCACTCCTGCATGCCTGCGAAAATGATATACATGTTTGAGTAAATTTATATGCAAACATATGATCTATATATAGGCTTAGTATACTTTAATGAAGGTACTACAGATATATATATACAGTACTCACAAATTATTGTCATCCATTTTAGATTGCTTTTCTTCACTTTCTTGTGTAAAACTTGTCATATGAAGTTTCTAGCTTTCTCTTCAGGGATGTTGATGCCATTTCAAATTTTGTTTCAGCCTTTGAAGATCTCCCTTTTCGTGACAGACCCTCTGAAAAACAAATAAAATAAATTGTTATAACTTTTTTTAATCAACTGTAGGCCTATAGATGTACATGTACATTACATATGAATTTGGTAAATACCGTATATATAATCATAACTGTATTGATCTTCATTATATAAATTGATATGCATACATCTGAATTTGTCAAATATATAAAGGTTGTAATGTTCATACATGTAGTTATATATATTGATGTTTTGTTGCTATAATATCTACATAAATTAACACTTTAAAAATACTTAAACTTACTTGTCTTCACTGGTGTCACATTCAGCATTGGAAGAATTGTGTCTAAATCTCCTTGGAAATCTTCAAACATTATTTCAGTAGTACACCCATAGGCAGAGGAACGTTTTTCTGTGGCAGTGGCATCAGTGTCTGAGTTCGAATCTGAGACAATATCAGAGACTTTTTTGTCTTCAGCTTTGATTTTATTGATATCATTAACACAATTTTTACAAATGTAATCTCCATATATTAATCCGTGAATTCCTTGCAGTGTATTACGGACTGGCACAAGTGCTTTTTCGATCTTCTTCTTATGTTTTCTAAGAGGATCAGCACAAACTTTTCTACCCATCTTGTTTATCTGTAAGAAAGGCATAAAATAAGTAATTAATTTATGTTCACAAAATATATTATTTAACAGTACAGTACATATATGCATATACATATGGCGATTTTGCCAGAAATTTGAAAAATAGCCAATTTGAAAAATTCTTTAAGACAGTATAGATGGTGAATAAGATACATTTTTATTGTTTATATTAAAAGTGCAATGGTGGAACTTCATTTTGTGTAAAGAAATGTTTCCCCAAAATGTGTGAACTTCAAGGTCAAAGGGTCAATTCATTCCTTGAAAAAGGGTGAACATTTTTATTTGTTCTCCTATTGCTGTTTTCGTTGCATTTTTGGATTCTACAGCTCATTCTGAGTCCAAAAACATATAGTTTCATATGGTTACGATAATTAGTGAATGTGTGAGGTGCATCCAAAGATGCCGACCTTGAGCTATTTTGACCTTAACCTTGATTTTTCTGACCTTCATAACTCGTGAAGTAATGGTCGTAGAAAGCTGAAACTTTCACAGCTGGCTTTCTTGCACAAACTTACCTTATACACCAAAATAAGCAAGATCTGAGATGGTCGGGTGTTAAGCACTGATTCACCTGTGCTGGAACCTCATTTCAGACACTAATGCCATTAATTCATTTTTTCTTTTCAGATAATATTTTTTATTTTTAATGCTTATTTAATTTCGAGTTCTTTCTAAATTTCATAAGTTTTTAACTTTCAAGTCTAAAACCCCTTTCACAATGGCAAAGACACTTCCAACAAAGTCTGCAGTTTTTTAATATTTTACAATAACCACAGATGGGAAACATTTCGTGTGTCAGTGTATGATAGATGATGATGATGATGAAAAATTATGTGAAGCAAAAATCAGTGGTTTTACTGGCTCTGATAAAAATGCACCAACCAGAGCATCAAATTTGAAAAGACATTTGCAGTGTTTCCATCCCAAAATTTTAGAAGTTGTCATTGAGAAAGATAGTAATAAAAACCTTCCAACTACTTCAAAGTTAACAAAAGATCAGAAATCTACTGAATGACAAGCACCACTTACAAGATTCTTTACTACAGACAAAGTTACCGTAACAATGACCACAGATGATGATGCTTCACGTGGTGGTGATGAAATGCCTCTTGTGTAATTATCATCATAGCAGATTTAGAATTAATATACCTTCGGAGTCAGAGTCAGATAGACAAAAAATTGAGGAGTCGGAGTCGGTTTTTTATGTGCCGACTCCACAGCCCTGGTTGATCCAGTATCCTTTATCTTTCTTATTAAGTTATAAACACTTTGACGAGTCCAGTTCTTTGCGGGGAATTCTCGGACAATTCTATTTCCATTCCAATCTTTTTCCTTGACACATGCTTCTATGATGGCTTTATCACTTTTACTTAACATCATGCTGGCGGGGTTTTAGCGGAAAAATAAAAGAAAGCAAATTCGCATTAGGTTTAGCCTACACCAGCGCGCGTGTCATACTACGCTACATTAGGTTTAGCCTACGCTAGCGCACGTACGTGTCAGATGCACACCAGGCATGCTATTTTTAGACATGCTTTTAAATTGTTCACTGTAACAAAACTATAGAACCTACATATTTGAAAATTCCAGCAATTATAGATTATATGCATCTGTTAATGTGTGCAAAATCTCAATCGCATAAGTTTTGAATTGTTGCAGTTATTAAACTTTCAATTAAGTAAAGTTTTTTGTGGCCACCCGATATATAAGTTTACATACGAATTTACATAAAACAACACATATTAAAAAAAGAATATGAACTTATAGCCAATAATTCACATGCTTAAAAACTCAGGAATTCATTATTGTATATAGCTAAGTACTGTACACTTGTATTAAGGGAAGTAATACAACAAAGCTACTTAAATTTAAGGTTTTGTACTGAAAATGGTGGTTACTGCTAGTTTATCTGTACTAACTGCATAATTTAAATTACTAGGAAGTGCTTAAAGAGCAGAAGAACACAGTTCTATATGATTTACTTAGGTAGATCCAAGTATTGAGCCTACAAGCTGGTCCATCTGTTGTGTTAACTGCAAATGTAGTAATAATCTAGGTATATATTTATTGTCTTTTTTATGAGTAAAACTTATTTAGATAATTTAACATTTGTGAATTAACTTACCAAGTAATAAAATGGAAGTAAAATTACAATTCAATGTTGTAAAAAGAAATTTAAACATTTCAAAATTTTGAAAAAATTCAGAATTTTTCACAAAAAGTACTTTTCTTTGAATAGCCAAAACTATATGAAGGAGTTGAGTTGAGATCTATTCCTTAATATATGTTTTTGTATATGATTGGGGAAACATTTCTTTACACAAAATGAAGTTCCATCATTGCACTTTTAATATAAACAATAAAAATGTATCTTATTCACCAACTATACTGTCTTAAAGAATTTTTCAAATTGGCTATTTTTCAAATTTCTGGCAAAATTGCCATATGTACCGTATATGCATATATGTACTGTTAAAATCTAGAGATATTCATTATTTAAACTACTTAAGCAAAAAAAAATATTAGAAACGTGATACAAAATCACTTAGATATAAGCTAGGTACCATAGGTATAACTATGATATAGATCTCTATTTTATTGTGGTCTCCTCCACCCCTACAACCACACCTTTCCACCCTTAGAAATATTTTACTTTTTTTTATAATTACTTTTATTAATAATACATTAATACAAACATATATATATAGGAGTATCATATAAAATAGGAGTAAAAAAGGAGTATCATATTATGTAGACCTGTATTCTATAGATACATATTAAACTAGAGCTCTGTACACTTTCGACTCAAGAACAGGAAACTGTGGCAAACAGGTCTGCATGATTACCCTCAAACAGGTCTGCATGATTACCCTCAGCTGTTAGCATCTCATGATCATCAAAGGCATACTGAATTATTCTTGAACCTGCTGTCAATGATGGAGCAGTCATTGTCTGGATAATATCAGATGATAACATCCAACATGAGTCAGGACGAGAAGGGAAACTATGTTTAGAACGTCTTCCATGTGGAGACATAAAATTGACCTTATAATCACTAAATTCTTCTGATACTTCAACCACTAATCCAAACCAAATTTTATTATCATAGTTACAAGCTACATATACCCCAACTTGTATATCTTCAGTTGAAATGTGCTTTTGCTCATGTAAATTATCTTTAAACGATGGATGCACACTGTCATAATTTTTGTAGACCTGAGGAAATCTCACCAACCTCCAACTGGGTATGACTAATAGGCACAAATCTATGAAATCTACGAGTACCTGGATGGTTACAGAATTTTTTAATATCTATTTTCCAGGAATCAGTTGTCTGCTGGACATTTTGTTTCGATAAGAATACAAATTTTGTGCTGGTATCTTTCTCATCCAGAAATTTCATCATGTCAAGTGGTGTCAGAATTGGTCTTTAATGTACCGTTGAAGACTGGCACGAGCCATCATTCTTTTTTGCTGTGCCTCCGACTCCATCACAAGCACTTTTGCCATGTGAAGTTGCAAAAAAGTGCATTCAGCATCCAGTCCAAAGTCCTCTTTGTGGTGACACAATTGGTGAAGTTATATTTATTCTTTATACTGCCCTCCGCACAATCAGTAAAGTAATGAATCTTCCGCAGGCCTGAGCTCTCTTCTTTTATCATGGGGATCATGCTTTAAGAACCAAAGACAAGGTTTGTACTATGTTTTCATGTCATCAGAAATGAAACAATAACTTTTAACTTTAATTTCAACATCATTTTCATTTACTTTATAGTAGAACACAAATGGATGAACTGTTGCCTGACTATTTTCCCAATGGTAACCTGTGCAGCATCTTGTACAATAAATGAGTAGTTTCCAGAGAAGTCTCCTAGGAGAATACCTTCAGTGACCATCAGATTAGCTTTCAGTTTTTTTAGGAAACTTGCTTGTGCATCAGCCACATAAGTGTGTCTTGTTAGTGCACAAATTCTAGTTGCCAAAGACTTAATGAAGCTTTCAAGGGATTCACCGATGTTAATAAGGTTGTCCGATCCGTGGAAGTCCACTGCTTGTATGTAATTATGGTGCCGACTGCATCCTGAACAGATTCCAATCCTTCAAGGAATGCAATAACACCTTCTTCTCCTGGACACAATGCACATTTTTGTAGCATACACTCTTCCTTTTCACTGTCACAAACTGCATAGAGAATGAGGTCTTTATATGATAGTTGTTTTTCCCCCAAAGCTGATAGCTGAAGTTTGGGATTTTGGTGGTAGGTACAGACACACACAGTGTGTGTTCTTCCAGCTCCTGCCAAGACACACCACTTGGGTTCTCAATGCAGCAAATGATGAGAAACCTATTTTTGGATTAGTGTCATTGCCTTGAAAACAGCGAAAATCTCACGTAAATTACCAAGCACCAATCGTTTCTGCTGTAGTTGCTTCTCTCCTTCATGATTCCTAATTGATAGACAATCCTTCTTGCCTGGACATATTCTGCTTATTTCATCTGATTCATAGAAAGTGCACACTGCTTCCTTCTCTTTCTTTGTTATAACCCGACCTTTGCTAATATGTGGAACTTCTGGTAATATGCCATGTTCTTTCTTTATTTTGCGGCTGGTTGAAACCATTCTTGTAGATGCATTGAAGAAAGATGCTGTTCTGTGAATGGTGTATGGTGAGAGTGTTAGTATTTGAATCTTCCTCTTGTAGTCAGTCATCTCACTGAAGGCATTCTTGAGTGCTTGCATCACTCCTGCATGCCTGCGAAAATGATATACATGTTTGAGTAAATTTATATGCAAACATATGATCTATATATAGGCTTAGTATACTTTAATGAAGGTACTACAGATATATATATATACAGTACTCACAAATTATTGTCATCCATTTTAGATTGCTTTTCTTCACTTTCTTGTGTAAAACTTGTCATATGAAGTTTCTAGCTTTCTCTTCAGGGATGTTGATGCCATTTCAAATTTTGTTTCAGCCTTTGAAGATCTCCCTTTTCGTGACAGACCCTCTGAAAAACAAATAAAATAAATTGTTATAACTTTTTTTAATCAACTGTAGGCCTATAGATGTACATGTACATTACATATGAATTTGGTAAATACCATATATATAATCATAACTGTATTGATCTTCATTATATAAATTGATATGCATACATCTGAATTTGTCAAATATATAAAGGTTGTAATGTTCATACATGTAGTTATATATATTGATGTTTTGTTGCTATAATATCTACATAAATTAACACTTTAAAAATACTTAAACTTACTTGTCTTCACTGGTGCCACATTCAGCATTGGAAGAATTGTGTCTAAATCTCCTTGGAAATCTTCAAACATTATTTCAGTAGTACACCCATAGGCAGAGGAACGTTTTTCTGTGGCAGTGGTGGCATCAGTGTCTGAGTTCGAATCTGAGACAATATCAGAGACTTTTTTGTCTTCAGCTTTGATTTTATTGATATCATTAACACAATTTTTACAAATGTAATCTCCATATATTAATCCGTGAATTCCTTGTAGTGTATTACGGACTGGCACAAGTGCTTTTTCGATCTTCTTCTTATGTTTTCTAAGAGGATCAGCACAAACTTTTCTACCCATCTTGTTTATCTGTAAGAAAGGCATAAAATAAGTAATTAATTTATGTTCACAAAATATATTATTTAACAGTACAGTACATATATGCATATACATATGGCGATTTTGCCAGAAATTTGAAAAATAGCCAATTTGAAAAATTCTTTAAGACAGTATAGATGGTGAATAAGATACATTTTTATTGTTTATATTAAAAGTGCAATGGTGGAACTTCATTTTGTGTAAAGAAATGTTTCCCCAAAATGTGTGAACTTCAAGGTCAAAGGGTCAATTCATTCCTTGAAAAAGGGTGAACATTTTTATTTGTTCTCCTATTGCTGTTTTCGTTGCATTTTTGGATTCTACAGCTCATTCTGAGTCCAAAAACATATAGTTTCATATGGTTACGATAATTAGTGAATGTGTGAGGTGCATCCAAAGATGCCGACCTTGAGCTATTTTGACCTTAACCTTGATTTTTCTGACCTTCATAACTCGTGAAGTAATGGTCGTAGAAAGCTGAAACTTTCACAGCTGGCTTTCTTGCACAAATTTACCTTATACACCAAACATAAGCAAGATCTGAGATGGTCGGGTGTTAAGCACTAATTCACCTGTGCTGGAACCCCTCATTTCAGACACTAATGCTATTAATTCATTTTTTCTTTTCAGATAATATTTTTTATTTTTAATGCTTATTTAATTTCGAGTTCTTTCTAAATTTCATAAGTTTTTAACTTTCAAGTCTAAAACCCCTTTCACAATGGCAAAGACACTTCCAACAAAGTCTGCAGTTTTTTAATATTTTACAATAACCACAGATGGGAAACATTTCGTGTGTCAGTGTATGATAGATGATGATGATGATGAAAAATTATGTGAAGCAAAAATCAGTGGTTTTACTGGCTCTGATAAAAATGCACCAACCAGAGCATCAAATTTGAAAAGACATTTGCAGTGTTTCCATCCCAAAATTTTAGAAGTTGTCATTGAGAAGATAGTAATAAAAACCTTCCAACTACTTCAAAGTTAACAAAAGATCAGAAATCTACTGAATGACAAGCACCACTTACAAGATTCTTTACTACAGACAAAGTTACCGTAACAATGACCACAGATGATCTACAGATCTACAGAAGCTAAGGCTAACAAAGACCCTAAGATCCACTCTAAGGCTAGCCCGAGAGAAAGGAGAGAGTAGGGGGTTAAGAGAAGAGAGGAGAATAAGGGGTTAAGTAAGGAGCAACACCTATCATTCGTGGGTTAACATTCATTCAGAAAAAGAGGAAAAAGTCTCACCATCATCATCCGCCGGCCACTGCCGACAAGTCAGAAAAATAGTCGGAGAATATAGGAGAGGGGTGAAAGATGAAAAGAAGTAAAATAAGAACGCTTACAAACCATGCAAACACAGTCTTAACTCACTGTCATACCATGCAAACTACAAACATGCAAGAAAAGAGTTAGAGACATGCAAAGTAAGGAGGATAAGAAAAAAAAAAAAAGTAGGTAAAGTTAAACAAAAAGTGGGTTAGTTTACGCTATGAGCTACATCTACATTCGTGTTAGTCTAATTTTTTTTTTTTTTTTTTTTTTATTGCTGGCATCACACGCTGGCATGTCACAAGCTGGCATTCATCGTCAACAGACTCATCCTCGAGCACCACCACCAGAGCTCCTGTTGTTAACTTTTTTTTTAATTTTAAACAACGTTAATATTTTTAAAATGTCTGTCAAGACGGTTCTTAAACACATTAACGCTGGTAGAATGAACGACTGACGCGGGAAGATTATTCCATTTATCAATTACTTTAAACGTAAAGAAGTTTTTAGCGATATTAGTAATGAAACGTCTGCCACGCAACTTGAATCCGTTATTGCGAGTATTACTATTATCGAAAGTGAACAATTTGTCAAAATTTACGTTATCGATGTTATTAACGATTTTGAAAACTTCAATAAGCTCCCCCCTTAATCTCCTAGTTTCGAGTGAATACAAGTCTAACACTTTAATCCTATCTTCATAAGGCTTATTGCGCAATGCCGGAATAAGTTTCGTGGCACGACGCTGAACCCTTTCTAACCTATCAATATCCTCACGCAAGTACGGGCACCAAAATTGAACGGCATATTCCAAATGAGGCCTGACTAGGGACTTGTAAAGGGGCAATATAATATCCTTCGATTTAAATTCGAAATTACGCGCTATGAAGCCTAACATCCTATTAGCTTTTGCGCAAGACTCCAGGCACTGGTTCCTAACCTTTAAATCTTTAGTTACGCGTACGCCTAAATCTACTTCCTCGTCAACGCTCGCTAAATCCCTATCATCCATCGTGTACACGTAATTATTGTTGCGAGAACCTATATGCAAAACTTTACATTTATCTACGTTAAATTGCATCTGCCACTTATCCGTCCACTCCATAATCCTATCTACATCGTCTTGGATCCTATTTCTATCGTCCTCGTTAACAACCTTACCGCCTATTTTAGTATCGTCCGCGAATTTTGACACGTTACTAATCAATCCTACATCTATGTCGTTAATGTAAATTACGAATAACAATGGGCCTAACACTGAACCCTGTGGGACACCACTACCTACCTCTAACCACCCCGATTCACTACCATTAACTACGACCCTCTGCCTCCTAGCACGAAGCCATTCTTCTAACCAGTTAGCTACCTGACCGCGGATACCGTGCGCTTTAACCTTCGCAATTAGTCTCCTATGCGGAACTGTATCGAACGCCTTTTTAAAATCTAAATAAATAACGTCAGCTGCCCTATGCCTATCGTATTCGCGCACTATTTCGTTATAAAATTCTAACAAATTTGTTAAACAAGACCTATGGCGTCGAAACCCGTGCTGACTACTATTAATCAAACCCTACTTTCTAAGTGATCGATAATACGATCCCTAACTACGGATTCCAAAAGTTTACCGACAATTGACGTTAAGCTAATGGGCCTATAATTGCTAGCTACCGCGCGGTCGCCTTTTTTAAAATAGGCGTGACGTTAGCTAATTTGAAGTCTTCAGGAATAATCCCCGTTTCGAGTGACTGATTAAAAATCTTCGCTAAGGGGCCTACGATAACGTCTTTCAAATCTTTCAAATGTCTAGGATAAAAAGCGTCAGGGCCTGGAGCCTTGCTAACTTTTAGCCTATCGATATAATGCGCAATCTCAGCCTCGTAAACAGTTATTTCATCTAAAATAGTCTCGCTACTAAATGGAACGATATCGTCAACGTCGGGGACATTATTTACGTCCTCTACGGTAAAAACTGTCGCAAAAAAGTTATTGAAAATACCCGCCATCGCCTGAGCGTCAGAAGCCAAAGCGCCATTTACATCCAATAGAGGGCCTATGTTATCCTTTACCGGCTTACGATTATTTACGTATTCAAAAAACTTTTTTGGATTATGTTTACTATCCGCAGCTATAACTATCTCTAAATTACGCTTGGCATTCCTAACTGATCTTTTAACCTGACGTCTAAGCTCGATATATCTATTAAAGTTAGCTACCTACCACGTGATGCTTCACGTGGTGGTGATGAAATGCCTCTTGTGTAATTATCATCATAGCAGATTTAGAATTAATATACCTTCGGAGTCAGAGTCAGATAGACAAAAAATTGAGGAGTCGGAGTCGGTTTTTTATGTGCCGACTCCACAGCCCTGGTTGATCCAGTATCCTTTATCTTTCTTATTAAGTTATAAACACTTTGACGAGTCCAGTTCTTTGCGGGGAATTCTCGGACAATCCTATTTCCATTCCAATCTTTTTCCTTGACACATGCTTCTATGATGGCTTTATCACTTTTACTTAACATCATGCTGGCGGGGTTTTAGTGGAAAAATAAAAGAAAGCAAATTCACATTAGGTTTAGCCTACGCCAGCGCGCGTGTCATACTACGCTACATTAGGTTTAGCCTACGCTAGCGCACGTACGTGTCAGATGCACACCAGGCATGCTATTTTTAGACATGCTTTTAAATTGTTCACTGTAACAAAACTATAGAACCTACATATTTGAAAATTCCAGCAATTATAGATTATATGCATCTGTTAATGTGTGCAAAATCTCAATCGCATAAGTTTTGAATTGTTGCGTTATTAAACTTTCAATTAAGTAAAGTTTTTGTGGCCACCCGATATATAAGTTTACATACGAATTTACATAAAACAACACATATTAAAAAAAGAATATGAACTTATAGCCAATAATTCACATGCTTAAAAACTCAGGAATTCATTATTGTATATAGCTAAGTACTGTACACTTGTATTAAGGGAAGTAATACAACAAAGCTACTTAAATTTAAGGTTTTGTACTGAAAATGGTGGTTACTGCTAGTTTATCTGTACTAACTGCATAATTTAAATTACTAGGAAGTGCTTAAAGAGCAGAAGAACACAGTTCTATATGATTTATTTAGGTAGATCCAAGTATTGAGCCTACAAGCTGGTCCATCTGTTGTGTTAACTGCAAATGTAGTAATAATCTAGGTATATATATTGTCTTTTTTATGAGTAAAACTTATTTAGATAATTTAACATTTGTGAATTAACTTACCAAGTAATAAAATGGAAGTAAAATTACAATTCAATGTTGTAAAAAGAAATTTAAACATTTCAAAATTTTGAAAAAATTCAGAATTGTTCACAAAAAGTACTTTTCTTTGAATAGCCAAAACTATATGAAGGAGTTGAGTTGAGATCTATTCCTTAATATATGTTTTTGTACACATATGTATCTTTCTTTACCATAAGTATCAACTCCCTGACTAATTTCGGACACCTTTATATTAAGCCCCAAAGTTGATGTTAATTTTGCAAATTTTGTGAAAATATCAACTTTTGGAAATTTTAAAAAATAGAAATAAATCCTTTTTTGGTTATTTTTTTATTTCACTCATAAATTTACAACCCATAGAGACTATTAGGAGTATTAAAACAGCTGTGATTGATGTAGAACTAAAACTTTTGAAAATGGTAGTCGTAAAAGTGGGAGGAATTGATGCAAGCTTCAAAATGGAGCCATGTTTTTAAGCCCTTGTAACTCAGAAACTATTTATTCCACAGCCTTTTAGCTTGCAAAATTGAAAAGCCCACCAGAAGTTGTATTGGCATGACAAATTTGAAGCTTCTACTCCTATTAGAAGACACTTTTCAAGGCCTCTCAAAATGAAGGCATTGGCTGATCAAGCCCAACATGGGCATTTTTTGTCGAAGGTGGGGGCCATTTAAGCGACCATAAAATTAAACGTTTTTGACTGAGGAAGCTAAAATTTTAGATTTAAGCTATTGAATGGTGTATGAATCAACCCTGAAAATTTGAAGAAAATCGGAGATGGTCACCTGACCAACTTTCTGAAATCTGTACCAGTTGAGCTGGAATGACCCCAAAGTTACAGTTTACAACATATATATAGTCCAATGTGTCGGCCGGAGTTCCATTGCTGAACTTAACGTGCCACGGAATAATGGAAGACTTCAAACGAGTGAATTTGGTTTATGTCCAGAAAACCTGTAGTGCCATCCTTGCGAATAGATTTCAGAAAAAAAATGATGCAATGTTCACATATTTGGAAATACTCGAGCCCAAGGTTCATACTATGATGCGTCCCATCCTGGAAACATACTGAAATGTGTAGCTAATACTCATTAAAATAGTAATATATTTTAACATAATCTTCACATCTGCTGTCAGTTCTTCTTAATATACAAGGACATACAGTATTGGCACAACTCAGTGAACATGCTGTAATGCTTTACACAGTTAACAGGGTGAAATTTCTCATGAAACTGACCTCCAATCTTGTCTAAATCATTGTTGAAATCTACACGGAACAATATATATACTACCAGTTTTATACAGAATTAGAGTAACATAGTAGATGTGTTTCCTGTCATTGACTACAGTCAGAATTCCCTTTTACATTCTCATAGAACGTAAGTCGTACAAGGAGTGTCAAGCCTCATCCAGAAAGAAATTTAGAGCCAAGACAGCGCCAGCAGCAGCTTTGTTTACCATTTGATGAATATTTTTGAGAAAATGTCATGAATGTGGATGTAAGCTCATTGCATAAGATGTTTTGATGGAAATTTCTGAACATTTGAAAGATTCATTCAGGTTGTCTACTGAACCTGTAAAACCTGGATTTGTCAGGGAATTTAATTTAGGGCTTGGAAAACCTGGAAAAGTCAGGGAAATACAAATATGGACCTGGAAAAAATATGACATGACCTGTCAAAATGCAGAGAAGGAAATTTCAGTGCTCGCAGAGGAAATAGAAGAATTAAAAAAGGTTTTCCAATGGTGTGCAATTCTTCGGAGATTTATTTTTGTGGGAAATGTTATGTAATGGCTTATTTTTTAATAAAAGGAAAGTGGGTGGTAGGGCGGTACCACAAATAAATACCAATGTGTATTTTTATTATCCTAATGTTCAGTCATAATTCATAAAAAGCAAAGTATATACCTACCTGGAGTTTTATTGAAAAGTCAGGGAATTTGCTGTTGCAAACTCAGTAGACACCCTGTCATTGCAAATGATTACAGTATGAAGTTTGTCGATCATTGATCATACCGGAACTGGTATGTCTGTTAGTGCTTATGACGAAGCAACACAAAAGTTAAAGCTATATTCATCCTGTGTGAATGCTGTACTGCAACCTCATCCTCTAGCTTTACTAAAATTTGAATCATTTACTTGTGAGAAGTCGAGAGATTTTGTACCACCCACGGTTTACATTGAAGCATGGTTTTACACAAGTGGATATGTTTTTTTTCTAAATACATGGTCTTCATACAATACCCTTCTGTGATAGGAAAATTGATGTTTATGATAGTATGATAAGTGCCACAAAGATTATTTGGTTAGTCTTCCTTCAAAGAACAATTAATACATATCACTAGATTGCTATTTTGATTGAATTCGTGAGTCATTTGTAAACATTTAACTTGTTTCCAATGAAATGCTGCAGTATGTCCCACACTACAGAGGAGCACGGCCCATATTCAACCCTTCTTCGGTGACAGAACCATTTGGACAAATCTGTGACTACCAAGATCTTTTTATATGTCACCATTAGCCTTGCCAGATTTCTTTCTTAGAGAACATTTGAAGGCAAAACTTTACTGCAACAGTACTCACACCATAGAATTATTGTGACACAGTATAGCACTTGAGTGATTCCTGAAGATGACCTTCGTAGCATGCACTGCTGTATTAATTTGTACCTACAAAACAATGGGGTATCCAATCCAGAACCTATTGTGATTCATTTAGGTTATTCATAGTTGTAACTCAGTTCAGGAAAGTTTCACTTTTGATAAGTTTGTGTAGAGCGTCAGGGAATGTTTAATGGGTTTTGCTTATAAAAAAAATACAGTACCTTGTATAGGGCCTATATTCTACAAAACTGAAAAACTATTAATTATAATTATTCTTAAATTCAGATGCAAGAACTATAAAACAAGTTTATCTTCTGATGATAAAAGCCACACTTCATCGAGTGAATGTCACTGTGGAGTCTTTCGAGAATACGGAGTGAGCGATCACTCTTTGCGGAGAAGGTGGGCTGTCATCCATTTATATGACAGATTATACATATAGCGCGTCCTCATTTAGAACCAAAATAAGGGCTACTTATTGAAGTAGGGTGGGTGGATTTTTTTTATGTTTCTCTGATTAAAACTCGTGATTCCTAAACGTGAATTTTATTTCAAACAACAGGAACAAACAGCCAAATTCCGGAGTGCAAGAGAAGCACAGTTTTGAAGGAAGATCATTTCGCTCTCTTCAGACCTCTCACTCTTTCCCTTCTCTCGCATCGACTTTGCCCGACCTTTCGCCCACAATCAATCTTAACTTTAGAAGTCCCCCTTCGGTTAGTGCCTCTCCTACCTCACGTTTCGACCACATTCGAGAATTCTACGAAGAGTTTCATATGCAGCAAACAAAAGAGAATGAGTCTCCCGAGGCGCCTCCCCTGAGTTCTTCCTACAAAGGGCCTTCTCCCCGTAAGCACCGTTGTCGTCATTCACGCAATCTTAGCGCTGGAAATATACCTCAAAATAATAATCCAATATTTCCTGCCAAATTGGAACGGAGTTTTAGTAACCTCGCAGAATCTGAGAGGGGGTTGGAGGATTATGAATGCACTCCCATTTGGTGCCTCGAATGTATGGGTGGCTTTGTGTACGTTGGCACTGGAAGTGGCACTATGGAAGTGTGGGATATTTTCTCATCAATTTTAAAGGTAATGAATAGAACCACCAGTTGAAATGGTATTACTTAAATATATGTAATTGTT
The DNA here is from genome assembly GCA_023014485.1 of Bathynomus jamesi. NCBI lineage: Eukaryota > Metazoa > Arthropoda > Malacostraca > Isopoda > Cirolanidae > Bathynomus > Bathynomus jamesi. The sequence goes on along the minus strand of JAJOZX010001109.1, from coordinate 430,139 downwards.
TGTGCAGATATTATTGATCAGTAGAAATCTTGCATGTTTTGATAGTTAACTTCTACTACTTTTCAGGGCTATCACGATGATGGGAGTGGAGTAGGAATAACATCCATAAAACTTTCAGGAATAGAATAATTGCCGCCCGACTCACTGGCTCTGTGGATATTTTAACTCTGGAAGCAGTTAATTGTAGAAATAATCAAAACCATTTTAGATGTTCGTATGCTTATCAGCCTGTGTGTATATATATTATTTGCAGTTAAGAATGTAAGATTCACGAGAATTGAATCATATGTGAGAAGTAGTTGGTGTGGAAAGAATTAGCTTAATTAGGAATTATTGGTTGTAAAAAATATGGAATGAATCGTGTGGAAAGTCTTTGAACGCTGGAAGTCTTTACAGTAGTGCGTACAAGTGGAGAAACTGATTACGAGTCGGACCATTAAGGATTTATTAGATAATTTGACCGACGGACCAAGTTCTCGAGAATTTGGGAATTTTTTTCAAATGTAAAATTTTTTCGACAAAAATGTTGGGATTTCCCAAACCGACGACGACGGAAAATGAAATACTCAAACCTAACCGAGCATAATCTAACTATACTGGATCTTCATTTAAAAAGATTACTATTAAGAGTTCAATAGACAATAAAAATAAAATCGTAAACGACTCCATTTTGAAAAGTTTGTTTTTAGTTTTGGTGAAATATTTCCAGTAATATTTCCGCTTGTAGAAATTTGAAGGACCAAATAAAAAGAATATCTGTATTGATATGTTGCGAAGATTTTTCTTTCTATCGTTTGGTTCGTCGTCGTCTTATCACTACAAAAGCATGGGAAAGATTAGTTTATAGCTATAAAATGAAAATAATTGTGTTTTGCTTCAGTTTGAAAGATTAAATAGAAATGAAATTGGTTTGAAATTTTCAGATAAACAGAGGTCGAGTAGTAGTAGCAACATTGATTTTGGAGGTTGGACATTCAGTCCGGACGAAGCTCTAAAGCTTGTTAGATTGAGTCTGGTGAAAGCCCATCAACAGCCAATTACCGTCCTTACTTGTGATAATAATCGAGTTATAACAGGATCTCATGATCATACTCTTAAGGTAAGTTTCTGTTGAAGTTTTAATTATAATTCTGAATAATTCATGTGACGAAATTTCTTGTTGATATTTTTGTTCACATTTTTAACCTTACTTTTCACTTTTTGAAGATTCCAAGAATGGACAGAAGTGTTACTTCATTTTGAGCCTTCCTTTCCTTTCCTTTCCTTCAGGTATTCAGTTTGACTGATGGCTGTGTATTGTTTACTTTGCATGGTCATTATGGCCCTGTAACATCCATAGCATTAGGGGGCCCACTCGGAGGCAACGACCCGTCGTCTGTGGGCATAACCGTTGATTTTGGCGGTGTGGGAGCTGTAATAGCGAGCGGAGCGCAAGATGGCAGTCTGTGCGTGTGGGATTTTTACACCGGTGCATGTGTTTACAGGTGAGACGCTTCATCTTTGGTAACGTACAAGTTGGCGATGAAGAATTAAAATTAGATGGCATTCTAAAAGCAGTAGATTGATTGAAAAAAATAAATTTTCCATCGCGATGTTCTTAATTTTATTTGATTTTAAAACCACGTTTTCACTCTTTTAGTTCACACTTAGATTGAGGAAAAATGTATTTAAATCGTTAATCGTTCATTGAACATTTCTAACGTTTTCTTGTTTGACTCGTTTGGTAGCGTTGAGGCACATGACGGAGGAATAATTGCGCTCACTTGCACCAGCAGTTACATCCTCTCTTTAGGGGCAGACGAGAAGATGTGTGTCTGGGAGCGCTTTCAGGACATTTGCTCAACACACTTATCATGGTAATATTTACGGTTCACCCCCCCCCCCATTTGAAGTTCATTTAGCCTAAAAAATTTCTAAAAGAACGAACGGTGCTTACGAAGGTTGTTTGAATCGGTTTCATTTGGTTAGCTGCTGTAAATTGTACGTAGCTCCCTGTTTTACTCTATAAAATATTTGGGCATTATGTTGATTGTGTTTAATTTGAGAAATACAAGAGGATCTCTTAAAATCCGTGGAAATGCCCTGCTGTCAAGCTCAGGATATTTTAGTAAAATTAACAATTGTTTCTTTCCTTGCCAGACACAAATGTACTGTAGCAGCATGGTTATGCTCACCAATAGACTGCTTATAACCAGTCAGCAGGTAAGGTTCCTTGGTCTCTTATTCTAACAAATCGAATTAGTGTAAATTGCATGCACTTTTATGTATGGAACAATGACACAGAGTGAATTTACTAGTTAGTTACTGTCCCATTTTTAAATTTGTTGCCAGATAAATTCCTTTGGGAGTTACTTCGGTAGAGAACACAATTTTGATTACATATACTGTAGAGCATAGTAAGTTTGCATCATGCCTTGCATTGTAAAATAATTTTTAAGTGTTAATCAATATTTTTTCCATTACTTCCTTGAAATGTTATTTGAAGGAAGAAATTTGAAAAAATATTAATTTCTATATACGGTAGAGGTACACCTGCCCTTATGCAACTATTCATAATTACTGATTGAGGAGTTCCTTTGTAGCAGCTTAAGTAGTAAATGATTTGTTATACTGTACACATACACTATATTTAACCAGTGAGTCACCCGCCACGGTAGCCTAGTGGTAAAATACTGGGCGTCTGGGCTCAAGTTTTGACTTGGACTTAAGATTACAGCGATGAAGGTGCGTCTTCTTGGTCTTCCTTGGTAGTAGGGCAGGGTTATGATTAATCAGTTAATCATTGTTTCGAATTTAATCATTAATTAATCAAAAAATATTTTCTATAAAATGATGGGAAATGATTAATTTTCCTCATAATTTCACCATCATTTTACCTTGAATTTTGTAATGTATCATTTGAATTTGGCACCTTTTTGCATATATAAACTGTTTAATCCGCCCATACCTGATTTCTTGAACTAAAGCAAACTAAGTGTTTGAGCAAAATGTCTTCTTCGGTCTTAGCTCACGCAACAGAAACAATAAAGCTCTTTCTTACTCTTTTCAGAAGTATTTAATTTTTAATCATTTTAATCAGTTATTCATTGATTAATTAGAAAATTTCATCATTCGTCACTTTTTCCTAAAAATGATTAATTAACCATGCCCTACTTGGTAGGTTAGTCGTTTTGATTCTACGTTCAGCTCTGTCATATGAACCTGGCTGGCTGTATGGAGGCAAAGTTGTCCGCTGAACAAAAGTAACACCGATTCAGTTAATGAAATTTCATTTCTCTTTAGGGCTCCCTGACTGTGTGGGATATCACAGCTGGCGCTCCTGTGAGGGTAGTTCGCCTGGGGGACCGGGATCGAACCATCTTTGTGCGTCATCTTCTACCCGTAGCTGGTTCCATCGTGTGCGATTACGGGACCCAGTTGCGAGTGGTGAGACTCCTCGTCGCAGAAAAATTGGACTGAACGGGCAAAGGGAGGAAAACGACGACCCATATCTGTTTAATTACGGTCATTAATGTTGTCAGTGATTGTTTTACCTTGCATTGGCTTCCTTCCTCTTGCCGACTTCCCATGACAAAGGTTGGTCGGATGGGCTGCGCCTCGCAAAGCACTTCTTGTACTCGCTTTACCATACCTGGGCAGTGCATTTTGACTTTATCCACGATGGAAATTTGGTACAGGCATTTCAGTATACCGAAAATATTTGAACGCTGGCGGTTCTCTGAAGTGAAATGCGGTCTCTTGACTTATTACTCGGCCAAGTTTTAGATTTTTTTTTATTTTAACAGTACACACAGTTGGAACTTGGAGGTTACCAACACTACAAAGTTTTTCCCTTTTCTTTCGTTTAGTCCCTTTTTGTTCCCCAAAATAATAAAAAACCAAATTAACAGATTTTAGTTTTAGAACTGTTTATTTTAAGTGATAAGGTACAGTAAGGTAGAGTTAGCATATAGAGAGGACCAGGTTAAAATATAGATGTTAGGTAATTATAAAATCACTTGAAACAGCTGTTTAGTTTCTATAAATATTTTATTGTTATTGTTTGTTCCAATTATGTTTTATGATTTTTAAATATCAGTAAGTTTTAAGGACTGAAAAAATAGATCTAGTTTTGGTTAGAGTCAAAAGCAAAATTGAAAGGTGGATAGTTAAAAGGTGCCTCCGCTCAAGTTCGGGGACAGGAACTATGACATCCATCGTGATTGAAACAAATTGCCTTTTTGATTACAAATATCACAGAACTTTCCATGACCTCGATTGATCAAAGTTTTAACTTCGTAATGTAAGTCGTGATTGAGGAGGGTCGGATGGAGGAGCCTTATTTTCGTCAAACTTTTTCCCGCAGCTGCACGTAGGTAGCTAGTCGGGTTCCTTCGTAAAGACTGAGGAACACTTCGTGATAGAAAAATAGCACATTATTCTCAAGCACTGTGCAATACCATCAAGAAGGAAATCTGTAGGCGAAGATTTCATTTTTGAACAGCATACCGATCGTAAGCCCAATGCAAACTTAACCAGAGATACCTGAAACAAGAAGAAAAACAATAGATATTGAAATTAATGAAATGATCACCTCAATCACCCATTCTGAACCTCATCGAATCGGTTTGGATGACTGCTGGAAGCGGAAAGAAGAGAGAAACATCTAAACCAGATATGCTATTGAGTATGCTGACAAGGCAGTGAAATGAAATCCAAAGTACAACATTACTTAAATTATTTAACAAAATACCTAGAATATGTGCAGCATTGATTGTCAACAAGGGGGGCTATTTTGACGAGAGAGCCTGAAAGCAACTGTGCTATTGAAATAGATGTCTTGCATTTTGTGATGTACAGTATATAGCACACACCAGTTGATCCTCTTACAGCTCTTTAGTTCGTCAGACTTCACTACTTTACATATCTTTCACTGTCTATATATAGTAGTTAGCATCACTTACTACGAATCCGCTGGCCCCAGTTCGATTTCCGCTGATCGCAGATAGCGCTCAGCTCACCCAGCTGTTCATCCTTCCATACAAAGACGATTGGTTGGTAGATAATTGGGTAGCTTAGTGGTTAAGACGCTGAGCTGCTGAGATCAAGTTCGGGCGAGGACTTCGTAATTTCTGACCATCATCAGTGGATAGTGGTTTGGATTCCACGTTAAGGTGTAGGTCTAAAGTAGAGCAAGAAGTTTAACTTTCGTCAGTATGAAAAATTTGGGTAAAAGCAAAACGAAGGTTACCAAGGTGTATATAAAAATTCGGAACCTGAAGTAAAAGGAGGAGCACAGAGGTGGCTTCTTCCCCCACTGCACCCCGAGCACAACTCTTACCACTGCACCATCCTGAAAAACAAAAAATTTCCTTTAAAGTACAACTTTTGAGCGTATCTCTTTTTATCATGTTTTTCCAGAGAATGTACTAGTCAATCCTTCAGTAGTTGTTACTCGTGTAAATTATTTATTTAGAATTTTCAGAAACGATTTTTTCTTTGCTGTCGTTTGGCTGTGCTTTTAAGTGCCAAATTCAGGATAACTTAAAATTTTTTCAAACCATACGCCAAAAGTATTTTTAAGTTTGTTTGAAGTAAAGATGTTGATTTTAAAGTATATTATTATTTCTATTCGGATTTGCCAGCGATTGTGATGGAAAGAGAGTGGTTAGTACCTGCCGTTGGCGGAACACGACATGAAATCGATAATAGATGAAAGTTTACCAAAAAGGGTTAGTAATGTGATCTGCAAAAACGTGGAAGAAACTTGGACACGTAATTGAAATGAGCTATTTGTGTTTGATCAAACAAACTTAGTGACCATATTTTTTGAGATTGTGTTCTGTTCTCTCTCAAATGCCGTTTGAGCACTAAAGTACTCTATTCTACCAAGGACAATTATTATATCCAGTCATAGGTTCAGTGGGATGACCTGTATTTATGAATCTGTGCCTCTGTATTAGCCTGTTTCAAATGACAAATTGGTTCCTGTGAAAAGCTTTTTTATTATGATTAGAATCTTAATCAGCTTTAAAAAATTTGATCCTTGAAATTGCTGAATGGCTTTTGGATATACCTTATTGCATGGAAGGGAAAAAAAAAAAAAGAGAGAGAGTGAGTTTGTTTATTGTTTGTTTGTTTGTTTGTGTTTGCCAACTCGCCTTTATAAATTAGACTAAGACAGAGAGATAAAGTGCTTGTTGGATACCCAAGTATTTTTGTGCATTGCGAGGAACATAATGAGATCCTTCACGGTTTTCATGCATATTGAGATCAATGTGTTTCCCCGTTCGCAGTGTAACACGAACGGATTTTAATATCAATTGTACTCACCTTAACTTGTTAGAATGTACGCCGTGAATACTAATTTCTAAACTCATTTCCCCCAATTCACACTTTTTTTTAATTTTTTGCACGCGAAGTGATGTCAGCACCTTCAGAATATGGACTTCAAGTGCGTAACTTCTACATCGATATTTTCGACTGTGTCCCGCATAATGTAATGTGCATAAAACTGTAAAACTTGAACTTTAACCATGATTATATATATATATATATATATATATATATATATATATATATATATAAAACTCAGAATGGTCCCCTGAGTTTTTTATGATACACACAGACAGTGCATGGAACAAGGAACTCTTCTGGGAAAATTAAATCAACTATAGTCCGAATAAGTAATGGTAAATGACAAATACCATAGTTTTTCTTTTTCATGATGCTAGCCCGACGTGGGCAACGGAAAAAACTATGGTATTTGTCATTTACCATTACTTATTCAGACTATAGTGGATTTAATTTTCCCAGAAGAGTTCCTTGCTCCATGCACTGTCTGTGTGTATCATATATATATATATATATATATATATTATTATTATTATTATTATTATTATTATTATTATTATTATTTAAACCGTTTTGGGAATCAGAAAATAAATTTTCAATGACATTTTCTTGAATGAATTTATTTTATTTGTGTTGAAATCGCGCATGTTTTTCACAACTTTTTTAATCCAACATAGAAGGCAATTTATAAATGAATCCTTATTAAGGAGGTTTCAACTTACGACACTTTGTGTTTTAAGAGTTATTACAGATGTATTCATTATGTTTTAGTGTAATGAGTTTTGATTTTTTTAGTCTAGTCAATTTGTTAATGAAGGTTGTCTAAATTGCCGGTCACGTCAATTATCAGCGGGAAATTTAACCCCTTTTTCATTTATATGATGATGATGATAACGGTAATGGTGTATTTACTGAAGGTCAATTACAAATCTAATTTTACACTGCATTTGTGCATTCTACAGTTGAATTGAATGGTCCCAATCGTCAGTAATTGTATTTGAAAATAAATGAATAAGGATTTAATGTCAAAACGAGGACTTTTATCGTTTCTAATATTCAATTCGTTATTTTATTTAAGAAAAGTTATGTATTCGTCGTTGTTAAGTTGTTCTGAAAGTTCATTAATTTTTTTCTGCATGTACGCGTATGTTTGGCAAAATTTGGGGTAAAATGAACCTTTTAAAATTTTATGTATCTTCTCACTGCCTTCGGTGACTTAAGAGAAAATTTTGTAAGTGAGAATTCTGAAGTGCCTTCAGTCAAGATGTTCATTAACCATTTATTTTTTCGATGTGGTCGTAACATTTAATTCGTATATAAGATTTTTCTAAAAAAAAATTGTTTCACGTACAGAATTGGTAAATTTAATTATTAACATCAGTTTTATTAGTTTTAGATGAGTTTGCATCGTAATTGTAGAAATTTTAAGGAAAAATCTTACTCAAAATAATTTTATAATTGAAAAAATTATTAGTATGAAGGTCGAAGGTCGGAAGTAATGTACACCTCTTTCACGATTTAACTTGGAAGAACTTTTTTGAAATTTCAATTTGACCATCGTCTTCCATGAAGCGATTTCATTATTAAGAAGTGCATTCGGTGATCTTGTATCAGGCGATAAATTACGTTTAGTTTTCAACGCCAGGAAAGCACCAAAATTTAATTTGCGAGTTTAATGGTTGAAATATAGTGTGGGCATTATTACTTCATTCAGTTCGACATTAGTTTACGTTTAGCATCAATGTAACTGTGACATTCAACATTTCCTACTTATCAGATAGACTCACTCCGGAATATTAAAAAAAAAGAACATTCAAGACCTCTATAAACTGTCACAAAAGCCCGAGCATTGAGTAGGTAGCGGCAGCGAAGAGGTCAAATCCCGGACCTTTGCATTTTGAGTTCAATCCGTACTCGGCACGAGAACCCTTCAGAATATTGGATTTTAACTGAGTGAAAGACTATCCTTTAGTCATACAGTAAATCTAATTTGATATTGCGAGATCACCGAGTGTTGAAAATGAATGTGGTCAATTAATTTTAAAGTAGAAATTGTTAAATTTAATTTTTTAATTTGAAGTAATTACTCTAAGTATTTGAGGTTCAAATTTTATTATTTTGAAGTTTGTTACAAAATTTGTGTTAAAATTAATGAAGTTTAATTGTTTTTGCTGCGCTTCATTGCTGTCATTTTTAAAATTAACAGCGTTGATTTGATTGTATTTTGTAGCTTCATTTTTCCCGTTTCTCCTCCCTTAAGTGCGTTCCCTGAAGCTTTGCATTCAAACAATCAAAAGTATTTTTGTAGTTTAAGTAAAGAAGTTTGTATAAAGAAAGATAAAATGTTACTTTTTAAGTTCAGTGTTTGAAGTTAAAATGATTTATATAGAATGCTGTTTCAGAGTTTTTTTCCCTGAGGGATGAATAGCTTGTCTTATTCTCACCACTAAAGAGATAAAACTTAAAATTTTCTATTAGTTTTATGTAAACAGACAAAAATGTACAGTTTTTTAGACTTAAAAAATAAATATTTTTAAATATGTTGTGTCTGATTCCATACATTTCTTTGAATTCGACTAATGAGAAGTCGTTTGTCTCATCTAGGGATACTGCTTGCTGTAAGATAATTATGTTTAATATGTTGTCCGCAGTCCATTTATTACCTTTGCTTTTCAGTAAAAGTTTTTGCCAAGTTATGGAAGTTCATTAAAAATAAGCGAACTTTTCAACTTTTCCTGTCTTGTCCACTCGCAACACCACTTATTTTTCGGCTTCGTATAGAATAAATTGCTTTTCCTTCCATTTACTATCTTCAAAATAGCACTCGGATCCAAAATAGTTTTCGAATCCATCAAAGAGACGTCTGGTTTGGAAATCTTAAGTAAAAGTTGCTAATTGACAAAATTTGTCTCTGTACTAGATGCCACCGTCATATAACAGGGAACGTACAACTTAACGTGGAATCTGACCGCGGGCTGTAACATCATCTGTACGCAGAAGATGGTCACCCATTTCCCCAACGGGAGACAGGTTGACCAAGATAAAGAATACTCCTTAAGGTTGTTTATGTTCACGTAGGTAATACAGGGTGTACATAAAGTCAGGATCTATTTTGTGAAGCACTTGGAAATTATATGGAATTCAATCATAAAATGATAGTGGTAACATTTATTAAATAATTAAGAGTAGGATTCGACGTGACGCCCATCAGTATCCCTGCACAGCTCAAATCGTTCCGCAGCATTTCTAAACACATTCTGGAGCATTTGCGGGGTTATGTTATCTGCAGCAGTTCGTATACGTGTACGTAAGTTTTCAAGACTCGTAATCTTCGTCTGATAGACGTGCGATTTGATAAAGCCCCATGCAAAGAAATCTAAAGGGGTTAAATCTGGTGATCTCGCTGGCCAAGGTCTGTTGCTTCCGCGTCCGATCCAGCGATTTGGAAAACGTCCATTTAGATAATCCTGAACAATTTTGGCATAATGACAAGGAGCACCATCATGTTGATAGACGACGGTACTAACAATCCTATCCCCGTCGTCTATCAATGATGGTGCTCCTTGTCACTATGCCAAAATTGTTCAGGATTATCTAAATGGACGTTTTCCAAATCGCTGGATCGGACGCGGAAGCAACAGACCTTGGCCAGCGAGATCCCAGATTTAACCCCTTTAGATTTCTTTGCATGGGGCTTTATCGAGTCGCACGTCTATCAGACGAAGATTACGAGTCTTGAAAACTTACGTACACGAACTGCTGCAGATAACATAACCCCCGCAAATGCTCCAGAATGTGTTTAGAAATGCTGCGGAACGATTTGAGCTGTGCAGGGATACTGATGGGCGTCACGTCGAATCCTACTCTTAATTATTTAATAAATGTTACCACTTTATCATTTTATGATTGAATTCCATATAATTTCCAAGTGCTTCACAAAAATAGATCCTGACTATGTACACCCTGTATTAGCTTGGGAGTTTTTACACATACTGTTTTATTTTACTCTTGGAAAGAAAGTTTTATATACAGAAGAGAAGAGAAGACCAGGAGCAAGCAAAAATGTTGATGGCTCTCACAAATGAGCTTATGCTGACACAGGAGAAAATACCAGAAAAAATAACTGCCTGCATCTGGTATTCGCGAATAACTCGAACTTGATTGCTGATATAAAAATAACCCCAACCATTATCTCAGACCACAACTTAATTGAGTTATCAACAAATATGACAGCATTAAAAGACAATACACATATTGAGGAAAGAAGTAAATTCGGGTCCTTTAACTTAAACTCCAAGACTATAAATTGGGAAGCAATCAGATCGCACATGGCCCAAATAGAGAGGAGAACAATTTTCGAGAATAAAACAACCGAAGAAATGCTAACAACCTTGGAAAAAAAACCGCTGAGAAATTTAGAAAAATATGCTCCGAAATCACAACCAAAAGGAAAGAGGAGCTGGTTAGAGAGGCAAAAGAGGAGACTATTCCGCAAAAGAAAGAGTGGAAGCGAAGTTAGGCAACTGCGGAGATAATGACAGGAAAGTAATATAAGAAAAACGAGCGTATCGATAGGAAAATACAAGCCCTGATTAAGGACCATACAGAGATGGAAGAGGAAAAGGCGGTAGAAGCAATAAAGGAAAATCCAAAATACTTCTATAGCTATGCAAAAAGGAAAACAAAAACGCGCGCTGCTATTGGGCCCTAAAGGACGAGAAATAATGAACTAACCGACGATCCAAAAGAAATATCTGAAACATTGAGAGCCCAATATGAATCGGCTTTCAGTACCCCAAAAAGTGACAAAGCGATACCTGACATAGATGCATTCTTTGAAGATGTAGCGAGAGCTACAGAACAAATTTAAACCACATTCAGCTGCAGGTCCGGACAACTGGAACGCATTATTATTAAAAACTGTAAAAATGAAATAGCTACACCTTTATACTGGATATGGAGAAGATCCCTAGACACGGGGGAAATACCGAACATCTTGAAAAGAACAAACATTGTCCCTATATACAAGGAGGGGACAGATCTCAAACAAAGAACTGTAGACCAGTGTCATTGACGTCCCACCTTACCAAAGTATTTGAGAGAATAGTTAGAGAGAAAATTTATGATTTCCTGGAGACACGGGAAAGATTCAACGAAAATCGGCATATGGATTCCGATCAGGTAGATCATGCCTATCACAACTAATAGAACACTACAACAATATCGTAGATGCACTGGAAGGCAATGACAACTACGATGTTATATACACAGATTTTGCTAACGCTTTCGACAAATGTGATCATGGTATAATAGCACATAAAATGAAATATGGGAATAACAGGCAAAGTGGGAAAATGGATCTACAACTTCCTCAGAGAACGTTTGCAGGCGTGAAAATTCAATATAATCATCAGAATCGGAAGCACGCAACTCAGTACCATAAGGGACAGTACTGGCCCCACTCCTGTTCATTATCATGCTAACAGACATAGACAGCGGAGTAAACAGTAACATCCTTTGCAGACGATAAAAAGATCAGCAGAAAAATCAGCGATGTAAATGAAGTGGAGGCCTTGCAGAGGGACACAAACAAAATATACAAATGGTCAGAAGATGACAACATGTCATTTAATACCGAGAAATTTCAGCTCTTGAGATATGGTAGAAAAGAGGAACTTAACCCTTTCGCTCACGAATTATGACATAGGGTAAAAAAGAAATTTGCCTTTATGTGTGGTTATATAAGAATCAATATGGTTTATTTTTCAGCTACACGATTATTTTCTCTCATTTTTCAGATTATGGCTAGAAGTACTCGTTCATCTGCAGAAACGTGAGTTTTAGGAAAGCCCAGCAACGAGTTATCAACTGCAAGGCTACCCACATGTGGTGATGTGCTTCGTTTGGTTCAGTTTCACCACCATGAACGGTCGAAGACCTTGAAAGAGAGCTAAAACTTGGCCTGCAAAGAGGCCCTGCAAGTATGGCAGAGAGCAAGGATTCCTACACAGCTAGTCGATTCATCAAAGCTGTACGAAGAGTTCCTTGCGTTGAAGAAAAACCGCAAGACGCAGTTACAAAGCCGCAGAGTGAAAGAGAGCATGTTCCAAGAGACTCTCTCAGCTTTTCGACGTTGCCTCGAAGGACGCCTTGAAGGTGATAGACAATGAAGAAGACCGCCAATTCCTGATGATGCAACGAGACGACGTCTTTTCCTGCAGTATGGCAGGCCCTGACAAGATTAATTTTGCCAAGGAATACCGCAAGAGGTGTCGACAGGAGAAAGATGCTGACAAAGCTCTAAGGTACAAAGAAAGAGAGGCTGTATTCCAGGCTCGAGCTGCTGCTCTTCCATCATCCAGCACATCCACTTCATCCTCTGAAGAATTCAACGCTGAAGACGATGATTATCGTCCGTCGACTGCGACCGGAAGAGCAGATGTACTCTCTCATCCTCCGAAACGAAACACTATCTTCACATCACTAGATGTGGTTGCTGCTCTTGATCGCGTCAACATTCCTGATCGAGGAGCAGTCTTCGGTAGCAGCTCCATCCGTCGTTCAAGCAGGCAAGCAAGGCAGGCAGCCAAAGAGGATCAAGCTTCGTTTTCTGTCGAAGGACCCCTTCTTCACTGGGATGGGAAACTACTTCCCGACATCGGCGGCGCAAAGAAAACAGCCGAACGAACCGCGGTAATCGTTACGGGAAATGGGATGGAAAAACTCCTAGCCGTGCCAAAAATACAACGAGCTACAGGAGAACAGGCCAAGGCTTGCATTTCGACGATTAATGACTGGAATCTTCGCGGTGAGATCCAAGGTCTTGTATTTGACACAACTGCGTCTAATACTGGCCTTCACAGGGGAGCCTGTACCATGATTGAAAAAGCAGTAGGGAGGGAACTTGTCTGGATCGCTTATCGCCATTATATCCTTGAAGTCGTCTTGTCAAACACCTGCAACGCACTTCTTGGACCCACAGGTGGCCCGGAAATGACTCCCTTTAAACGTTTTCAGAAAAAATGGCCATCACTTCAGAAGGATTCCTTCATGAAGGCTTCAAACAACCTATTCAGAAATCCAAAGACGTTCCATCTTCCAGAGGGAATGATCCAGTACTTCGCAAAGGCACTGGAGTCTAAACAATCGCGTGATGACTACGAGGAATTGCTACGACTCTGCCTCACTTTCCTCGGGTGCCGTGATGAGAAAGAAGTCAAGGTCCGCGCTCCAGGACCAACTCACCATGCACGCTGGATGGCCACGGCCATCTACGTACTCAAAATTTATCTGTTCAAGCATCAACTACAGCTGACAGTACGTGAGACGGAGAATATCACCGAGCTCTCTCTGTTTATCGCCTCGGTCTACGCACGTTTTTGGAACGAGGCCCCGTCGGAATCGAAGCTCCTTTCAACGATATTCTGCTTCTTAAAATCTCGCAAAAGTACCCAAATCAGACCATTTCCAAAGCAACATCCACAGCTCTTCAACGGCACCTGTCGTATCTTGGAGAGCATCTCATCGGCCTTGCATTCTTCGATCCTAGAGTCGATGCCGAGACCAAACTGAAGATAGTCGTAATCCTCCAACGTAGCGAGAATACCAGTTACTCGTCGATTGAAGCTTGAAGGAAACATTGAAGATTTGAATTTTTATGAAATGGTCACCAAAAGGACCCTGGGAATCTTCAATCTGTTAAAGAAAGAAGGAAGAAAGGCAGCGGAGGATACCTTCCTGAGGACCGATCCCAATTCCTGGACGGAGGATGATTGTTTTCAAGAGTTTTGACTTTCGACGCATAGCGATCAATCTAAAAGTTGTCAATGATTGGACGGAGAGGGGTATCGCCCTTATCAAGGCATATAATACATCTTTGACGAAGGATGAAGAACAAAAACAATTCATCCTCCGATTAGTAGCAAAACATCGCCAAGACTACTCATCGTCTTCGAAGGAGTCAGTGATGAAGCGTTAATCTACAGTAAGTAATGATGTATATTACAAACGAATGATAAATGTAATTTTCTATCAAACATATCATTTTTGTTCTTTAAAAATGAATGTTTTCTTGAAGAGTTATTCTGTTTTCTAAAAAAAATAAGCTGTTTTCTTTGAGATCTAATCTGTTTTCAAACAAATAAACTAGCATTTGCCCTTGTTTTTTCATTTTTTAACCCAGAAGCAGCCATGTGGAGGTAAAAAAATTACAAAATTTAATTTTTTGGGCCCCCAAATTGCTCATGTATGTGTACATATAATACACATATACATACATATAATACATACACACATACAAAATTATATATGCAAGGGCTGAAAAATTATGTATAAAATCTTTTAAGTTGAAAAGCAGAAAGTGGAAGTATCAAGTTTTACAGATGGAAAACTCGTGTGAAGAAAATAGCAGGTGGAAAATCTCGCATTTTTTTTACATCTGATTACAAGCAACAAAAGTTATACCCACGAAAAATACTCCATCAAAATTTTAAGAACTAGTGTCCGTAGTACGCGTGGCGCTGACATCACATGCAAAACCCTAATAAGCATGGAAACCGAGCTAAAAGTTGTGCTACCTAGCCTAGTCCCTATCCTTATTTTATCTTGGTATTTTGTCAGACATTTAAATTTTAAGAACCTAAGATAAAATTATGTGCTTTATTTCTGCATATTAATTTTGAATACTATACAAAAATAATGATAAAATAAGGATACTATTTTCAGTTATCTTGGTTATATCTTAATTACTGGTACGAGTGTAGACTCATCTAAAATTAATTAAAAAAAGAATAAGAATACAAGACTTTATGTTCTTACCGTTGTACTTGTAGTTGTGCGGATTCACTGTTCGACTTCTTGAAAAAGCGGTCCAGGGAACCACAAGCTCCATATCACTTCATTCCGGTATAAAAACAAAACGATGGCCTGATTTTTGGGGGATAAAAAGTATAGGCCTACTTCCGCCGACCGTGTCTCATTGCGAATAACGTGCGAAATTCAAACCAAGACTGCTAGGTTGGCATAGGCTATGTTATCGCCAAAATTTATGGGTAATTGACAAATATCGGTAATGCCAATAATAACAAGTTTTTCAACTTTAACTCTTGATAATACAAAATAAAAGCATAAAAGGGGGCGCGGCCCCATGTGCCCCCCGTTATGTACGCCCCTAAAAGTAACAAATACAAAACTCGTAGTTGGGGTTGCCAAGTCAACAGATCTTGAATAAAGGACACTTGCACGCTATCGTATATTCCATTGCTTATCATGATAAAAATTTACTTGTGCAATATTTTTTACAATTTCTTTATTATATTCATAGATGAAATATGTCTAGAAAGTCGTACACTTGTATAATTTATATAATATTAGTAAAGAAATTGGAAATATTTTTGTTTTTTGGTCTTTTTTCTAAAAAATCACTAAGAAAAAGTCTTTCGTGAATTTTTCTAAAAAAGGTGCTAAGACATGCGTATTGCGTAATGAGTGAACGCTTTAAAGTTTAATGCATAAGGTTATTAGAAAAAAAAATTAGACACGAACAAGCCTTAACTTTCAGTAGCGCGACACGTAAAATAATGTTTTCTAACTTTCTAAGAGGGAAACCTAGTATATAATTAAGTATTCTTACTTAAGTATTCATCTGAAGATATTCTTCAACTCATAAAAAATAGAATCACGTCAAAAACTCATGAAGCCGGTTTAATATGGCAATTTGGCAAAGCACAAAAAATATGTTAGCGTGCGATGCCTTCCTCGTTCCTCTCCAGCAAGGATGACAATGGCAACGGGCATGGGGGCAGGATTGCCAACTCTGATTTACTAAAAATCACATCTGAATGTTGAATCTCACTTCTCCCGATTAACGAATTAATTAAGTTTGAAAACATCTCCGTCTCAAATTTTTAGTGATGAATAAAATTTTGAGAGTCAATTACTGAATTAAAGGACATATGGCGTCCTTTCCGAGTTTATCAAAGGACAAGGACACATGAGCTGAAATAAAGAACTGTCCTTTGAAATAAAGGACACTTGGCAACCCTACCGGGAGTCGTAGTTTTCATGTAAGTTTTGCAGTGATACAAAATATCATTAAAATATTAGGTTAATATTCGTTTTAATGCTTTGTTCGTTTTCGATAGGAGACATTCTATGACAATTTAACATATAAATTCGTATTCAGGACACCTTGAAACCTCAGGGAAACTGATAAAAATCAAGGAAATGTAATAATTATTTTTTACGGAAAAAAAAATTTTAGACGTAAAAAGCAGCCATTATAGGCCATTGACCGAGTGTTTACCTCTTTCCGCTGTTAAAATTTTGCCGGTCCTCGTCCTCTCCAGTTTTATGGGGAGACATCTCGTGGCAAAATTAGGAAACATAGGTCAAATCAGCCAATTAAATCTGGTTTTTGTTTCATGTTACCTTATCCGACCAATCAGACACGTGCATTTTGAATCTCCAATAATGCATACTCATCCCAAAATCCTTATTCAGTTCGGTTTTCGCTATAGTTTGTCTGGGGTGTGATTTGGATTACTTATAAAAAGAAGACGGTGCTGAAGTTTTCTTTACCAGTCACGGTGTTTTACCTACTCGTGTTATTTGCCCGCAGTGTGGTCATGAGTGTAATTATAGAGAAGTTGCTGACCAATATTATTGCAGAAGATTGACTCGGGACGAGCGCGGCAGAAAAAAAAAGTGTTCCTTCTCTGTTTCCCGTCAAAAGGGCACGTGGGTTGAAAAATCCCACCTCAAACTGTGGCAAAACTTATTGTACGTTGGGTTATTCTTGACAAAGCGTTCGACACAGCTAGATGCACAGCTCTATTTAGCGTTGGCTTCCGAGAGTGTGGTTAATTGGAGGAGTTTTTGCTTCGACGTCTGTGAGCATTGGCTAGGCCAACAAGTTCAAATTGGGGCCTGGCGAAATCGTCTATTTATTCCTGTTGGTCGCCGCTGATTTGTACAAACATCCCAACGCTGCTATTTAAGGTAAGAAATTGCGAAAAAACACGGGTTAGGTTAGGTTAGGTCTGAACCAAAACACATTTTTCTGGTGTTTTTTGGTGTGATTTGTTCAAATATGAACTTCGTTTCTTTGGGAAATGAGCCGTTTTTGAGAAATTTTCAATTTTAAAATTTCTCAAAACGGCTCATTTCCCAAAGAAATGAAGTTCAGATTTGAACAAATCACACCAAAAAACACCAGAAAAATGTGTTTTGGTTCAGAAAGGAGAAAAAGCACTAAAACGAATAATTACCAAATATTAAAATCGACATTTAGTCAGGGATATTATCTAGGGCGCAGTCCAAAAGAAATTTACAAGGAAACTTGGCTGTTAACAACATTGGGTGTATGCAATTGGATGAGTGACCATCTTCTGCATTCAGTCTTTCTCGTCAAAATATCCTCCTTTGTTGTTGTTGTTGTTGTTTAGCCGATCAGCCCACCCTGATCGAGCAAGCCGGCGGCACGCAGGTAACCGATCGCCCTCTCCGGAGTGGACCAGAGGTTCAGCGCACTAGTGATGTTGTGTTGTGTTCGTTGTTGTCCTCCTTTGTTGGCAATTAATGATACACGTATTCTTGGCATTTTGTTAAGTAATTTAAGTGATGTACTTTGGATTTCATTCCATTCCCTTTACAGCATACTCAACAGCATATCTAGTTTGGCTGTCTGTCTCTTCTTTTCCCTTCCATCAAAGTCATCCAAATCGATTCAGATTGGGTGACTGAGGTGATCATTTCATTAGTTTCAACTTTCAACACCATTTGCTTTTCTTCTTGTTCCAACTATGTGGTTAAGTTTGAACTAATCTTAAGATAGTTACGCTGTTAAAAAATTATGAAAGTCTAAGCATGATCTTTTTTTAACAAGCACTTGAACTGCTTCTAATTTCAGTTCAACATCAAATGTATGCATATAGAAAGAAAAGAATTTAACCAGATACCTGGAACAGCAAGACTGAAACTGATGAAATGGGCACTTTCCAGTTTGTCTTATTTCCCTGTATGTAGAAAGAAAGAAAGAAAAAAAGATAGATAGATAGACAGATAGATCAAAGGCCCCAGCGTGCACCTCGACACGAGTTGTACGGTGAGGCGTGCTAACATTTTTCTTTGAACTGGACAGAGTAGAGAGGGCCCGGAATTGCGACATCCTTAAAAATCTAAATTTTGACAACTGGCCATTATTCATGGAAGTTTATTTGATTCCCATTGAGAGAATGTTGCAGTTAGGAGTTCTGTCTGTACAGTATGAAGAGCTGGGACCTTGTGTTTAAACATTAGGCTCAGTCCCATCTCCCGCTTAGTCTTTCTTAAACTAGATTATGGATGACAGATACCGCGAAGATTTATTCACTGTAGTACTGTGCGCTGCTTTTGAGAAAAAGTAGCGAAAGCAGTAGGGGTGCTACATTTTAGAGGAATTCCAACAGCTACTCGCTACTTTTCAAGTGAATAAAAACCATTTTTGTTCTTATAGTTTACAAGGTAATAATAATTCACTATATAAAAGCAATGAAAAATTAAATTTGGGCCACTAACAACGACGTGGTGGGGCTTGGAAGTCTGCCTACGTTATCATCTGGAATGGACTACATTTAACTTGGTCAGCATCGAATTCCTCATGCTGCCGCGGATTATCATTGAGACAATTGAGGCTTGAAGCCTCAATTCCCATGCTTGAGGGGGGGGCCCCCCCCAATCAAAATGGATCTAGTTAAGCGAGGGTGACTGTGTGTTAATTTCACCGGGGCTTATTTCGGTGTTAATATGCCAGATATTGCCAGTGACCCTTGATTACACTGTACAACAAATTTTCGGTTCAGAAAAAAAACGGGAATAACATTCAGTCATTCTTAATATTTCGAGTGTGCTGATTCCAAATCTGAAATTAGTATTTTTCTATCACGTCACGTGTTTTTGTAATGACTGCTTAAAATCTTCATACCAAAAAATAAGAATATATTGATAAACAGATAGGCTTTATCATATGGAACAGTTTAATTATTGCTATACTTCAACATATATGCACAAAATTAACATAAAACGCTCGTATTATACTGTTTTCAACTCATTATTTGTATTTATGCTGGCGTTTGTGTGATGCTTCTGGTTGGTCACGCTTTAAAAATCAGCAGAAATCGGCCAGCATAGCAGGACTCCACTCCCCTTTGTATCGGCTCTCCATTGTGGCTATATCCTGGTGGAATCTCTTCCCGTGTTCGTCGCTAACACCAGATGCGTTTTCCAGAAAGAATGAGAGATGTGAATGCAAAAAATGAATTTTCAATGACATCTTACAGTACACCCGAGACGTTGATATGAGTTGATAAGTTGATCCACAAGTGCAGCATAGTTGTCGTATTTAGTCTTTCTTAGTAGACCGCTGCACACGTTTTTGAATGCACGCCATGCTGCCAACTCAACCTCATCCATCCCCGCTTCAAAGTGTTCGTCTCGCATGAGTTGGCGAATTTGAGGGCCGACGAATATGCCTTCTTTAATCTTGGCATCACTTATTTTTGGGAATTTTTCCTTTAGATATTTGAAGGCAGGCTTATCCTGTTTCAACGCCTTTGCAAATTGTTTCATCAGCCCTAGTTTTATGTGAAGTGGCGGCAAGATAACCTTTTCCTTTCGTACTACTGGTTCGTGAATAACATTGTGAGATCCAGGTGAGGAGTTGTCTCGTGGCGGCCATACTGAGCGTGTGTAGTGTTCAGACCTTGCTCGGCTATCCCACTTGCATAGGAAACACATGTATTTCGTATAGCCAGTTTGCAATCCATTGAGAATAGCCACAACCTTCAAATCTGCGCAGATAAGCCATTCATGTTCATTATATTTTATACAGTCCAGAATGAAAGCAACATTGTCATACGTTTCTCTCAAGACGACTGAATGAGCGATCGGAACAGAAGGCATTGTGTTCCCATTGTGTAGCAGTACACCCTAAACCCTTTAAGGACTAAAGGTGCAAATTGCTAACGTTTCAAATACACGCATTCATAACTTAACCCTACAAAAAACTCAGGGCTTAAAGGGTTAACACTGTAAAGAGATGCATCAATGAACAATCTCCACTGATTCGGTTCATAGCACAAACCCAGAGCATCGAACAGACCATGTATATCAATGCAATAACAAAGATTGTTCTTCATTGTGAAATATTCCTACAAATCCAAGGAGCGCTTTCGGAATGCTGTAATTCGTAAGTCTTCCGCAAGCAGATTCCATTCTTGTAGACGTGAGGCCAGCAGTTCACTTTGTTGCTTGGTAAGTATAGGGTGTTCGGAAAGTCACTGTGCACTTATATTTATTTAATAGCATACAATAGTATAACATTGCATATATGATAGAGGTTATGGATGGGACCATCAGAACTTATAAAAGGTGTTGAAAACTAAAAAAAAATAATAATAAAATAAAAAAAGAATATAAAAAATATAAATATAAATATAAAAATATAAAAATATAAAAATATAAAAAAAACATTAATTATGTAAGTGCACAGTGACTTTCCGAACACCCTGTATTAAATCACGGACCAAATCATTGAGTTCAGGCTGCGTGATGAGATGTTGTTCTTTCTTGGACTCGACTTGAGCTTCATAGCATTCACCGTCTGATTCCGATTTGTCAGAGTCTGTGTTATCGGTCGGCATTTCAGCTGGAGGACGAGGGATAGGTATATCTGTAGAATGTTCCACAGGACGCATAGCAGAACGAAGATTTGGGTAGACTATAGCCTTTTTCCCTTTTCTGTTGTAACCTGTAATGTTAGACAATAGACATTACATTGTTGACTACTTAAGAGAGCATAATTGTATACTGCATTATGCAGTGCAGGATATGCTAAAATGTGCTAAAAACACCAAATTTGACGTATATTCAGAAAAATAAAAGATTCAAACCTGTGATGTTCGTTAAGCAGAAATAGCAATCAGTTGAATGGTCCAGCGGCTCTCTCCATACCATTGGGACACCGAATCCCAGACCAGGACCGGTGCCTTTGAACCATGCAGATAACGAGCTTGTACATTTCACACAGCAGATATGAGGCGCCCAGTGCTTGTCCTGATCACTAACTTTGCATGCGAAGTATAATTCATAAAGCTTTTTCACATGAGAAGTCAACTTCCTTTTATAATGTTTTAACGTTAATGTCCCACAAATATAACAAAAACTGTCTTGCGAATTTTTGCACTCTCTAGGCATTGTAGCATAACATCAATAAAAACCTGTAAAATAAGAAAATGATAGATCAATTTGCAATTTCACACAATATAGACGTTGTCGGTGAAATATACATAATTTGATAGCTGTTATTCAATAATACTCACTTATAGCACCGATTTATGATAAAATATGGCTGACAATTTTGTTTTAAATGATTAATGAAAGAAATTTTTCATAAAATCAAAGTGGAAACACAGAGCCGAACACCACCACCACAGCATATGCATGACTGAACAAAATGTAAAAGATGCGTTCAGAGAACCAGTGGTTCTCAAAATGATACAATGAAATAGGGTCATTTTCATAAAATCGGTGGGTGATACAAATAAATGAGTGTTATTTTCGCAATCTCTGCATATAATTAGCCGTAAAAATGACGATCTCATTTCCGTTTTTTTTCACTGTTGTACAGTGTTATTATTTTGCAAGCTTCATTGTTAGTCTAAAATTTTATCCTTATAAATATTTTGTTTATATTTAATTTAATTTTTTTAATTAAAACATTTGGTAAAAATTGTTTTATTTTACGTTTTATAGGTCCTAAAGTAAAGTTTGTTTAATACCGTTTTGTTTTAGCAAACGACAAAATACACTGTGTTAAGGTTCTTTTATGTTTGTTTTTCAATTAGCCTAAGCATCATGCATGTAATTTGTGTACTATGTACTGCACGTGTATTGTTAATAAAAATCTAGAAAAGAGCCCCCAAAATAAAATTAGCCTCAGGCCCCAGGTACAGTTAATTCGTCCCTGCATGTAGTCACACTTATTTTATTATAAATAAATAATGCGTATGTGAACGTTTTTATTATTTTCACTAGGGTGTGGTCAAAAAGTAACATGAAATAGTCCAGTTCTACTAGTAGCACTTATTTCTACAAATAAAAGAAATGTGAATTGAATCAACACAATTTTTACAATCCCACCACTATAGAAGATGTTTCTTCCTTTTGCCTGCTTTATTCATGTCCTATTGTTCTGTACAGTATACACATTTTTTTCCTTGCACAGTCAACACCGGATTAACGCACAGACCACCTGGTCCCGGGCGTAGGGCCGTGACCATACAGGGCCCGCCGGCTACCCAAGTAAAAAATTTTTTTTTTTTAATCGTTTTTATCTTTTATTTTATTATTTTTAATCTTTTTTTTTGCAGATGTCAATAGACTAGTTGAACTAAGACATAAGCATAAAAGTGGTGCTTCTAAAAGAAAAAATAAACCAGCAAATACAAATTTAAAAAAAGTAGCTTTTGGTTTATCAGAGTGGTTGAAAGAAACTAATGTAACAGACAAGCAAAATCAATCAACTTCAGAGGGCAACAATTTTTATAATCCTGCGAATGCTTTAACAGTGGATCAAAATCAAGTAGAGAACAATAAAGCTTCCACTTCCAGTAGAAAGTAGAAAAGTTTCTTCCAGTATAAACTACTTCCTCTTTCGCTGAGCTGAAGAGAAGGGCAAAAGTGTATAAAAATTTTTATAATAGATTTGAAATTTTTTATGAATGGAAAAATATGTCCACTTTGCAGATGCGACAGGCTGCAACACACTTAAAAACAGTGTATGAAAATGATCTAGAGGACTCATTTGAAGAGATTTTGCATTTTATAAGTTTTATTTCACAGTACAACAAGGGAAAACACTTAGATGAATTATCTCCCTCTTTTTTTTGTACAAGTTATTGGCTAACAGCGATTTGGTTGCAACATTTCCTAATTCTGCTATTGCATTAATAAGAATGTTTTTGATTCTACCCTGTACAAACGCAAGTGGTGAACGTTCTTTTTCTGTCCTAAAAAGAGTGAAGAATTATATCGTCGCTTACATCTTGAAAGGCCTTAGCTCGCAAAAAGTCATTGTTCAGGAAATAAGAAAAACTGTTTTGTTGCTCTATATATTTATATTTTTTTCAAATTCGTCTCAATGCTAAAAATGCTT
This sequence comes from Bathynomus jamesi, assembly GCA_023014485.1. Classification (NCBI taxonomy): domain Eukaryota; kingdom Metazoa; phylum Arthropoda; class Malacostraca; order Isopoda; family Cirolanidae; genus Bathynomus; species Bathynomus jamesi. The sequence continues at coordinate 406,615 of JAJOZX010001109.1, read as the reverse complement.
TCTGACTGGAGGAGAGCTAGGCCCTTTTGAGACAAGGTGCAGAACGCGAAAACGAACCGGTCTTTCGATAAAAACGTTTTCTTCAAATTTTCGAGCTAGGACCTTTCAAGATATAAGCGACGATACGAGAAGTTCCATGTCTCAGGAATGACTTGATTCATTAGGTCTGTTAGCAATAGAAAGTGAAACTATGAACAACTTAACATTGAAGGTATAATTGATAATGTTGCCAATATAAAATGCAGAAAAAATCTTTCAAATAAATAAAATTATTTGAGTTATATTGTATAATTTTTTAGCGACCGTAGGTGTGCAATATGGATATTAATGAGTTATGAGATAATTAATGTTACATTTCTTTTGTGCATTTTAACAGTTAATAGGCTATATTGTACCATCATATATTATTTTCTGTTAGATTAAGTATCTTTGTGAATATATGATAATAAAAATGATGTAATTTTGTTTATGAATTTCATGATTTTGTAGAGAATGAGGGGGCCCCAAATATTACCTGGGCCTAGGGCCCCACTAAATCTTAATCCGGTCTTGCGCACAGCTGCTCACCTATACTCAGTGTTGTGCGCACTACCTCCTGAAAATAGTGGCGCTGCCACTACTCGGGCCAAAATGTAGCGGCACTACCGCTGGAGCTACTTATTTGGAAAAGCAGCGCACTACTGCTGCCATCACCGCTACCGCTACTTTTGAAAAGCATTCAAAATTGGAATAATAATTTCCCAATTTGGGCAAGTATTAGAAAATAGTATCACTGTACAATAGTGTACATATGGGAATTTTTTTTTTAATTAGAATTAGCCTGATGTCGCAAAAGTTGCGTATGCATATGAGAAAGACACTAAAAAAATTAATTTCCTACGTGCATATCTTCCGCTGCCCCAAGCGAGCTAAAAATGAGAAAATTCCTTATTTTTGGCTATTTTCATAAAAAAAAAAAAAAAAACTTGGAATTTGGATTAACCTGTTGTCGTAAAATTTGCATACTGATGAGAAAAACGCTTTGTAAAAAATATTACTGGCCCCAAAAAATATCTTCCATTGCTCGAGGCGAATGAAAAATTGGCCAATTTCTTATTTTTTAGCTATTTTCGTCAAAAGATGAATTTTAGAATATTGATTGGCCTCTTGTTGTAAAAGTTGTGTAATGATGAGTAAAATATTGTGTATAAATCTTAGTGGCATCAGACAATATCTTCCACATCGCGATACGTGACTAATCACAAAGTAACACTTCAAGGTCATACAAAGGCATGCCTCTCTCAGTCTGCAGCTGCAGCTGGCCCTCACGCTTTGTTAGTATTACTAGAAGATCCGTGGAAGGTGGTTGTTCTCTGCTGTATGATATAGCATGCAGCAATAAGCAAGAGCTTACTGTTTATTATTTGTCTTTGGTTGTCTTTTATAGCATTCTAATTGATTCTTTGTTTGCAGAAAAATTATTATTCATGAATAATAAGTGAGAAATAATTGAATAAAAATGGCTCAAACTAGAGAAAAATCCAAGTGTCCTATATTTGGGAACCCTTGTTATATGTCTCATAATAGTTTACTGACTCATGAATCAATCATAAAACACTGTCTAATGCTAACAATGTGTTCAGCATATCACGTTCCTACATTATCGGCAGAAAATGTAGAAAATGTTGCTAGTAAAGTAGAAAAGATGTGGGGCTACATCAAGCATACCCATTATTTCACACCAACAAGTTGTGGAAAAAATCAAAGCTTATCATGTTAAATATCGGAACATTTTGAAACCCCTACAAGCAGCGAAAAGATAATGATTCTTATAAACTGAGGAAAACCAATTTCAGAAAAGAAGCTTCAAATCTATTTGACTCAAAGAAAGATTATAGGGTGTAAACTTGGTGAACAGTGATCAGAGTGAAAACGTAATACTCGCATAAAGTGCCTAGCATGGTTGGGTGGATGGGCGGGCACGGGCAGAATTCGATATGCAACCACCTCCTCGTGGTGAGTTCTGGATGATAAGAAATTCAAACTACTTATCAGCTGAGAGTTACATTTATATTTTTTATAAATAAAATAAACTTCTGTGGCCAGTAATATTTTTACAGTTTTTTCTCATTAGCAATAGTATGCGACTTTTACGGCAACGAGCCAATCAAAATTCCAAAATTCATTTTCAGCCGAAAATAACCAAAAATATGGAAATTTCTTTTTTCACTCGCTTAAGACAGTGGAAGATATTTTCTGATGTCTGTAAGATTTTTACAGAGTGCGTTCCTCATCAAAACGCATCTTTTATGAAAACAAGTCAATCAAAAATCCCAAATTAAGTTTTTTGACGAAATTAGCCAAAAATAGGGAAATTGCTAATATTTCACTCACTTGGGGCAGTGGAAGGTATTGTGTGAAGTTAATGAGATTTGTAAGGAGTGTTTTCCTCATCAAAATGCAACTTCTACGACTACAGGCCAATCAAAATTCCAAAATTCATTAATTCGACCCATCCTACTGTACTGTACATATCTGTAAATCACAACTTCATTAGCTAAGTTATTGCTTTCACTTACTATAAAATTATTAGCTTATGTTTGGAGTATAATTTTTTTCACTTCTATCACTTTTGCTTGCGCGCGCAATACTTTTGGAGTTGAAACACTGATCTATAATAAAAAATTGTGGGAATTAGCCCGTTAGGGAAATTCCTTAGAACTCTACAGTGAAAACATTTCCACTAAGTTTCATGAAGATCCGATGAGTAGTTAAAACTGTAGCCGTGACAAAAAACGGAAGAAAAATAATTATAATTTTGAGCGATTTCAGTAAGAATTTCTACTTCACATCAGGTCACAATTTTTGGAATTCTGACCCCACTACAGAGGAAATTTTGCACATATAGTCCAAAATTTGGCTCATTACGTAAAAGATTCTTATGAATTTTCAAAGCATTTCAGTTACTATTTACTTTAAAATGGAACAAATTACAATGTGTAAATTTAATTACATATATATTTCACAATGATTATACACTGGATGTTCAGAAATGAGTTTTTTAATTTTTGTTTAAATTCAGCGCCTGGTTTATCTCTTCCAGCATCCAGCAAAAGTCAGCCATCATGTGAGGAGCCCATCGTCCCTTAAAGTTTTCTTCCAGCTTTGATATAGCCTGGTAGAATCTTTCTCCGTGCTCATCAGACACATCAGTGACATCACCAAGATTTTCAGGGAAAAAATCAAGATGACTGTGCAAGAAGTGAATCTTTAGAGACATACGAGCTCCTAGGTCTTTATAAGCATCTAGACGTTTTTGGATGAGTATTTTATAGTTACCAGCCTTATGACTGCTAAAAAAATTCTGGCACACAATCTTGAAGGAATTCCAAGCACATAATTCATTTTGTTCAAGGCGTTCCAGAAATTCATCATCATTTAGAAGAATTCTTAGCTGAGACCCAATGAAAATTCCTTCTTTCAATTTAGCATCGGTAATACTGGGGAACCTGTCACACAGATACTGAAATCCACGACAGTCTTTGTTCAGGGCCTTCACAAAATTTTTCATGAGACCGAGCTTTATGTGAAGTGGTGGTAGATAGATCTTTTTTTGGATCAACCAATGGTTGATACTTCACACTGTACTGTCCAGGAACAAAAGTTTCACGAGGAGTCCGTTTAGTCTTGATGTATGATGTAATGTTGTATATCCCTGCTGTCCCACAAACAAAGAAAGCAACAATATTCGTGTACCTACTTTGCATGCCAAGGAGTCAACTCACTTTCAAATCACCACAGATATTCCACTGGTAGTTTTCATAACTAACAGCATTAAGAAGAATCACCATGTTTTCATATGACTCTTTCAGATGAACAGAATGTCAAATTGGTACACTTGAGTAGTTGTTACCATTGTGCCAAAGAACCGCTTTTAAACCGCGTTTAGATGAATCAATAAAAAGACGCCACTGTCTGGGATCATGCTGTATATCAAGAATGAAAATAAACTTTCTATACCAGAGCAGAAGCATAAGTGATTCACAGTTTTGAAAAAACATGAAACATTGGAACTTCTTTTTCGAAAGGATGTTATCCAAACATCTTCATCAACCAAATTCCACTGTTTCAGTCTTGATACCAAAAGTTCATACTGCGATTTAGAGAGAGACAAATCCCTTACTAAATCATTCAAGTCATTTTGTGTGACGAAATGGGGTTCATTTTCATTACCAGGCCAAAACTCTGCATCACCAGCACTGTGTTCTGAAGATTCTTCATCAGAAGAGAAATGAAGCACTTTGTTGCCTTCTGGTGATGCTGGAACTGGTAGTTCATCACTGTGAGGTACTGGTTTCATAGCTGAGTCAACCACAGGATAAACAATTTTATGCCTGGTTTTGGAAGTAAATCCAGTTATTTGGCTTGGTAGAAGTAGCAGTCATGCACATGATTTTTTGGCTCACGCAAAATCATTGGCACTGCAAGTGCCATGCTTTTTCGTTTACCATTCAGCCAGTCTCATAGCTGGCTTGAACAGAAAGTGCAGCAAACGTGTGGTGCCCAGTAGGGTGTACCATTTTTGGGTTATTTTCAAAAAGTCAAGGTCCAGGAGTCTAATGTTGTGCCAAATGATGTCCTAAACACGAATTTTACAGGCATTTTCTAATCCGACAAATTTTGAATCCCCCCCACCCCACCTTGAAATTTTGCGCATCCCCTTTTCCTAAAAACCCCATATATCTCAAACACTATCAACTTTATCGAAAAATGTTATAGAATAAAAATGATTTAGAATCAAAAGTTCTATCAGAAAAGTTCATCAAAATAGAAATTTACTTAATTTTGAAAATTTTCATTTATTTTTTAAAAATTTAAATTAAAAATTTTTTTTGCTTGCAGTGCCTTCTTCTTAAATAAGGTGTTACCGCCACCTTTGAAGCATCACCCCAATGCAGCTTCGCGGCGATGGGCTTTGTATTTGCTAGTTATAATGCAAATCATAATTAGTTTTTATTATAACTAGCCTATACAAAGTGAGGACAACCTCAAAACTATATATATAAAATAAAGCTAAAAATTAACACTTTATCTATAGTTGTGAGGTCCCATCGTTTTTTTTTTCCTTTATTCAACACTTTCCTCAAAAAAATAAAAAGAAACAAGTTTCCTAATTAGAAATCATTGATATAAGAGCTTTTTAAACATAAAAATAAGAAAAGACAATTTATGGTATATTTAATAACAAAAAAAAATCAGCCTCTTCTAAATTAAAACAATCTCTGCAAATAAAAATACCTAATCTATCTGTTAATGAACTATTCTTTACTGAGTTTCATTCTTTTAAGAGTCTCTTTACTAGGATCAGGAATTAGTCTTCTATTCTCTTCCACAATTTGCAAAAGACCTTGAAATTCTTCTTCATTTTGACATTTGTCATGAAAGTCTTGAACCAGCTTGATTCCTCTTTCAGCGGTATCATTGACTACTCTAATAGATGAAAGAATGTTTTTTAGTTTGTTGTAGTCATCGACCTCTTCCCATGTTGATGCTGGTTTCTTTATCCATGAGTCTGGTTTTGACCCACAGCATTGAAATAAATGCCATGAAATTGGACCTACTAGCTGATGAAGCTTTGTGTCTTCCTTTAAAATGGGGAAAACAGGTTGTCCACATACATAATTTTCTGGAACTGGATATTTGTTTAAGGATTTTGCGATCTTATCTTTTTCATCATTACTTAGCGATCCAAAGAAACTCAAAGGGACCACTTCCTCCGTCAAATACCAGTAATGATTGGCAAAAGATTTCAAAGCAGCATTTGCAACTTCCCTATCTTCCTTCTTGTAATTCACCAAATCATGATAAAACTTCAGATCATTAGCTGGACTATCTAGTGAATTAGAACATAAAAGCCAGTATTTTCCATAAATTAATGCATTAAATAGACACATTCTCTTTAATTTCTTAATCAATGATTCATCATATGATGCTTGGTGGGCAAAAGCATACATTTATTTGTATACAAAATCATTGCCATCCACCTGGCACGGTGCATTGCACCAGGTTTCCGCCAATGACTGTTTTCTCTGGAAACCTCTCCTAAAAGCATTAAAGTTGTTTCAGCAACTTCCTTATAGTCATCACGTGGAAAGCAGTCAGATTTTCTTAAACATTGGGTCATAAATTCTACACATTCTTCCTTTAGGCCTCTTTGATACCTTGATTTAACATCAAGAACATTGTATGTAGATTTCGTATTAATTTTCTTCCATTTAGACTCGCGAAATTCTTTGAATAACTCAAACTCAGGAGATTTACTTGGGCCAAAAATGGTTTCATACACAGCACACAAAACTCTTTCAGCCACATGATGGCGGCATGCTAACCAAACCAATTTCTTTTGCAAAAGTTCTTCAAGTAACTTACAGGAACCTTTCATCCATCCTGAATTGGATGCAGTGGTATCAAATGATACTCCAAAGACATTTTGCTTCAAGTTCCATTTTTCAATACTTTGAAATACAGAAGTGGCTTGAGACAATCCAGTGGAATCATCTATTATAGAAACTGATAAAAGTTTTTCTACATTTGGGTATCCAGTAACAAGTATTGCAAGGCGGTCTTCTTGTTCTGAACATGATTTAGTAAGCAGCTTGCTATCCCAATGTACTAGGCAGTGATCAGGAGGAGTAAAATCCTTGATGCAAGTTTCATATTTTCGTTTTCTTGTCTTTCGAGCGGCTCTTGCAGATGTGGTCCTGGAGAGAGACAGTTTTTCAATATCCTTGCCACACCTAATGGCTACTGCAGCAGCAAAAACAGTCCGTTGTCCAATAGAGAGATTAAGTCTGTCTGCAGTGGAGGAAACCAATGGCGAGGCAAGAATATTTTTGGGGCTGGAAGCATTTGAAGGTCCTGCTGTAGGTTCTGTCGGAAACTCTTCATAGCTGTCTGTCTCAGAACTGGTCGTGCTAGAAAGAAGGGTCTCTGATGTTCTGGCTGTAGCACTCACTTGCTTCACTGATTTATGTTTCTCTTTGCGTTTCTTCTCTTTCTCTAATCTAATGTACTTGCGCTGTACTTTTGATGCATAATCTGCATCTAGCAAACCTAAACATGTTTCTCGTTTTGTTCTTTGATCTTCTAAGAATGAAATATCATATGCTTTCTGAGGCTCAGTTCTCATGCGGTCTTTTTGGATTAATTCAACGGCATTTTGAGAAGAGATGTCAAAAAGGGAATCCATAATTTTCATGAAATTAGAGAGTTCATTTTCAAAGCTTGCTCTTTTTTTGTGCTTGATTAAATTATTATGCATTTCTTCTAGATTTAACAGCATCTTCCTGCCTTTAGGGTTTTTACTAATATCTATAGTAGGAATGCATGCTTTTTGCCATATTATTAGTAGCTTTGTAGAACTTCATTAACAGTAGAATCTTTTGTAACTTTTGGACCCTTATACTGCATTCCCCGTAAATAAATAAAATGGCTTAGAACATCTTTATTGGATGGTAAAACAATTTTAGATGAACTCATAATATCAGCCTGCAAGCGACCAAGAATAAAGTCATGCTGTTTTGTAGCTGTTTGACTCATTTTTTATTTATTTTTCAAATAAAGCAGTCTGAAAAGAAACAATAAGAGTAAAAACAATGCTTGTTTATTAAAATTCAATGTAAAAAAGGATTTTTTAATTCGGATTATACTCACAATATACTCATAAATAATGTAACTTAAGCACCTTATTTTATATTAATACAATAAGGTGCTCTTGGACAAAAGAAAATGAAAATTTTCAAAATTACGTAAATTTCTATCTTAATGAACTTTTCTAATAGAACGTTTGATTCTAAATCATTTTTATTCTATAACATTTTTCGATAAAGTTGATAGTGTTTTAGATATATGGGGTTTTTAGGAAAAGGGGATGGGCAAAATTTCAAGGGGGTGGGGGGATTCAAAATTTGTTGGATTAGAAAATGCTTGTTAAATTCGTGTTTAGGACATCATTTGGCACAACATTAGACTCCTGGACCTTGACTTTTTGAAAATGACCCAAAAATGGTACACCCTAGTGCCCAGCTTTTCTCTTGGTCTCCAAGTTGACAACCAAAGTAGTGATAGTAGGCTACTTTAATGAGAGTGGCGTAATGTTCCTGCGTTGTGAAGATGAATGAATAAACCATAAATGTAGCAGAATGAATCAGGTTTATTGGGTTTATTGCTGCAGCCTCTAGAAGCACACATTGTCATCAAACCTGAAAAGAGAGAAAAGTAGGTGAAAACATAGTTAAACATAAACATTTGAAAGTAAACATTAATGGAAAATCTACAGGAAATATGGTCAACCAAACAAATCCATCTTCTGTACAGAAAAACCCCGATCCGATATGCAAAAAAAAAGTTTATATTCGAAATCAGCACCCTCAAATCAGTAGAATACAGTTACTTTTGAGTCTGAAACAAAAAATTTGTTGACCAGTGTAATTAGACTTACATTTGAACCTCCGAACTTAAATGGTTCAGAGGTTAACTTTTTTCCTCTCATAACTTTCCTCTTTCCGACTCAATTTTAATGAAACAAACTATAAATTATTCAGTATTTATTGAGGTTTTCATCCACAAACATTCGTATGCACTTTACACTTTCACATATGCTCCTGCATTATCACAACATTTCCTTAGACGAACAGGTATGTTGTCCACTACTGCTTGTAACATGTGTTCAGGAACATTGTTGAGAATATGGTTAATTTTTTCCCCCAGTTCACCAAGATCTTTAGGTTTGTGGCGGTAAACTTCTTCCTTAGCCCAACCTCACAGAAAGAAGTCATAAGGTGTTAGTTGTGGGCTGCGAGTAGGTCATTCATGCGCACCACGTCTTCCAATCTATCGTTCTGGAAATTTGTCACTCAGCCATGCCCGCACATCATTAGAAAAATGAGGAGGTGCTCCGTCCAGCATGAAATTAAGATTAGAGCGTTAGGTAAGTAAGTGAGCATCTCTTTTCTCATCTCTTGGAGTTGAGGGTTCTCGAACAAGCTGTCCGATGCTGAGACAAATGCTTCGTGGGAGAGAGATGGCCATTCCTTTTGAAATCGCTTAAAAAGGCCTGTTTCAGGACTTCCTGTTGAGCCAAATATTGAGGCAAAGACATCAGCAAGTACGACTTCAAGTATATGATGACAACCGATCCAAACTAGCTCGTGACCCAATGCTTCTTCAATCCTGACACAGGCTCCGCGATGTAAACCCGTGTTTGACGCAGTGGTATCGAAGACGAGACCTCTCACATGCTGTTCCACGTTCCATAATTTCATAGTTTGAAGGCATGCCTGGGCCTGTGCTTCTCCAGTTCCTTGTTTCATCTTTGGGACACCAAGCAGCTTCTCCTGTCCATTGAATGTTATAAGGATTGCTATCCGATGCACATTCGTCTTCTTCCCTTCAATGCTGGGGAGAAGCTTTCCGTCCCAATGGAGAAGGACAGGGTCTTCTAGAGAGAATGATTCTAGGTCTTCTCGAGCTGCCTGTTCTCGCCCACTTTCTCTGTAGCGATGAATAGAGCTCCGAGAGCACGTCATCCCAGACAGATCATGCCCCGCGGCCTGTAATACAGCTCCAGTTACGAAAACAGCATTCCGGTCAGAAAGATTGGTGCGATCCATTGCTCCAATGACTTCTGGAGATTGGAAAATGTTCGTAACCTTGTTCTTGGGACGCTTTGGTGCCGGAGCTTCAGACGAAGAAGGAATCGGAACCGATGGTCTATAGTCGTCGTCGTCTTGCGAAAAAAGGGAAGAAGAAGAAGAGGAAAGATCAATTGATGACACTCCTGCTTCTTCCAAATCTTTCTGTGTTGCTTCATGCCTTGCCTTCCTCTTGGCTTCCTTCTCCATTCTGGATCGCTTTCTGTCCTCTTGTGTAGTCGTTTCCTTATCAATGCCAGCCATGCTGCAAGAATTGACGTCCTTGCGCTGCATGGACAGGAAATTTCGGTCCTCAACGTTGACGATTGTGCTCATGGCATCACTGGTTGCGATGTCAAACAGTTCCTGGATGTCCGCTTTGAAGATGTCTTCATTCATTCTATCGCTGGCACGTTGCCTGGTCCTGTGCTTCTTGAGTGTTTTGTAGCGGTCTAAAAGCTTTGAAAGCTTACGGACACAGGAGTCGATCCGTTGAGTTGGGATCCGCGCTCGGGTCCAGACTACAATCACCCTCTGGCATGCCTGGTTCAGACTGTCGGAGGTGGTTTGCTTTTGATTGATGTGGTGGTATTGCCCCAAGAGGAGGGCGTCAAGGCATGTAGGGAGCCTTGACGTGGATAAAGTTCCAGTTGCCATCCCTAGAAGCCAAACTTTTGGAATTGATCGAGTTTGAGCCATCGGACCTACGGAAGAAAAAGTACATTATATAATATATATATTCAGAGTGGGGCGACCTCTAAATATTCACCAATCATGCTGCAATTTTGCACAGACCATGTGGACACTACATGGACAAAAACCACACTTGTGGAGACTATCTAACACAATTTTGAAATTTCCCCTATGGATTTGGACCACCCTAATTATATATATATATATATAATATATATATATACAGGGTGTCCCATAAGTCCGGCATGATAGGAGAAATTCATATTTTTTTATTTCTACAAACCATAATTCATATTTTTCTTTCTACAGGCCATAATGTCTGTGAGCAAGGAAGAACGAATCCAGATAATTCTACTCATAGGAAATCGGAGTCAAAGAGAGGCCGCTGCTGAATTTAACAGACTGCATCCAGACTGCATCCAGTCAAATCTTTTTCATGCTGATCAGATATTATATATATATATATATATATATATATATATATATATATATATATATATATATATATATACACACAGTATATAAGAATAAAAAGGATGATGAACGCCCAAGTCAACATAATGAAGATTTAATGTCAGACGTTTCGGAACTTCATAAAATTAAAATCGGAAGTCAAACTCCCGTCATCAGTGCTAAAACAATAAAAGGTAAAAGGTTAAAAATAATATGAAACTGGTGAAAGACTAATTAGACAAGTATCTAATTAACTCAGTTATGAAATAGTTTCAATAGTACAAGAACAAGAAAAAATCACACTGACGACACTATCCTCATGTTCAGTTAAGTTTAAATAACATAAACTCAAATGAAACTAAAGCAACTTACAATATATTTATATATATAAAATATTAACTTACTATGTTTAATTTATACACAGAATTATAATCATTTAACTTTGGCTTTTATCTATATACATATAAGGACTCCATAGTTCTCAGATCTGTTTCATTGTGCAGGGTGGTTAAAATTGAGAAATTGATATTAAATGGATGGTTGTTACTTTCGCAATGTTCACAGATTGAGAATTTGGCTGGTTTACTCAGCGGTAGAGAGGTGCAACTACTGATGCCACGATGCTCAATGACCCGTACCTTAAGTTGGCAGACTGAGCTGCCAATATATTTGGCGTTACAACCACAATTAAAAGAATAAGCCAGGTTGGAGACGAGGGCATCGGGCAACTTTTCCTTAAGTTTAAAAAAGGAACTAATGCTAAATTTATTGATAAAATAAATTTAAAATCAATCTGTGGATAAAACTGGGCGAGGAAGCGTTTTAGGTCTTTTTCATTCTTTGGCTTAATCAGCCATAAAATGGCATAGATATATATCCTTTATCTTTATGAACAGTGGGAACGGAGAGTTGGGGTTTAAAAGATGATTTAAATAATTTAGAATATGTTTCATAATCAAGTCCTTTGGATAAGAATTGAAGCTAAAATAATCAGTTAAAAATACATCTCAGAATGAAAAGAAAAATATCAAAGGAAACCTTGAATGCGCGGTCAATAAGGGTTTTAATAGAATTAACTTCAAAGCCAAAAGGAACACCACTTAAAAAATGTGTACCTAGACCAATGAAAGTTTTCGTATGATATAGGAAAGTTTTAAAATTATTATTAGTTCTATGAGTATTAGGGTGTGTCAATTTTGGGGGTGAAATGACTAAATTGAAAATCACGTGATTTGGTAGCAATTTAATGTAATCATTTGGCATACAAAATAATATCCTTGCTTCAAAAACAATAAAAAATAACTCCTACCTACATCAATTTTAATTAAAAAATTCCATTTTTCCGTAAATTCCTAAAATAACAAATGTGCGCAAACATCCTATCAACATTTAAAGTGGCAATAAGATATCATTCAGAGTCTTTATTTGAAAGTAACCAATGCAGTCATGTCCTTTTTGCTGCGGTTCCTTGACATCAGCATTCGGCTTGCTACTTGCGCTTTGATGTAGCCTTCTCGCCTCTCGTGACTGTAAACTTGACTAGCTGCTTCTGTGACCATTTTCACACATCTCTCCACACTATGAATGTGAGAAGGCCACTTTGGCACTTGCATTGGGGCCTCTTTAAGTTGTGTTAAATCTTTGTTTGTTATACATGTTGTCAGTGGTGGCTCCAAAACTTCCGAACTCAAGTTAACTAATTCTGACAATTTCGTGGCATTGACGTTTATCGGAGGTACCTTCCTTGTCTACACACACAGAGCAGTCTCCCAGCTGGTCATCATCTAGAGATGTTCCTCTAAGCTTTAGAATAATTTCCACGGCCTCAGTTCGCTCTTTGGTACATTGGCTGCAGAGTATTGCTTGCAAAACTGCCTCTGGCCTAGCATACCAAGCGGACCTTCTCACCACAGGTAACACGATGTCCACCACTACTTTCCTTTGGTTTCTCAGTAGCTGTAATTGAAACAAGATGTGGTTAGGCCCCTCCATCCACATTGGATTAAGTTTTACATTGAACCAGTGAGGAAGATAAAACCCAATAATAAATTCAACAATCAACATCAAATTCTGTAGCATTTTGCCCTTCAGTGCATGTTTGGAAACCCAAATCCTGCAGAAACGAATCGCTGTAGTTAACCAACGACTGTGACTTACGGGTCCAATCTCCAAGAGAGCCAGATTTTCAGGCAACTCTCCTGATCTGATTGCTTGAACAATACGATAAGCGTAAGATTGATCCGTGCTGAGGTCTTTGATAACTTCTTCAGACAACACTAGAAGGGGAGGGTCTACTTCGACCTTTGGAAATTTTGTAGTTATTCTAATTCCGTTGCTTCATCTAGCATGTTGCCAAGGGGGCCTGACCACTTGTTGTTGCTCTTTGTAGGACCATCAAGTTCCTGGATGAGACGACGAAGAGGTAGTTCCCCTGTGTGCAAATCACATACAATCCAAACAAGCCTTCTTCCAAGTTTTTTCTCTAAATGCGTCATAACACCGCCCTGCCATCCAGTGTTCACTGCAGTTGAGTCTCCACCAAAGGCCTGCAGTGAACTGTCAAGTCTTCTTTTTGAAGCCAACATATTATTTGATCAGCAATTGCCTCTGCATGTTTCTTGCCTTCTACTTCTGCTTCAGGAACAAAGTGAAACAAATAGCGGCCACCAGGTTCGGAACACACAGAGTAGTGTTCTTTTTTGATGAGACCGGGAAACTTTCTGTCCATTCCCTCTACCTCTAGGAGAACTTTTGTGTCATCTCTTCTTCCATCAAACAAAAGGCAAGAGAGACCTTCCTCCTTCAAATCTTTTTCATGCTGATCAGATATTTCCTTCATTATTTTTCTTGTGTGTGCTCTTCTTATCTTATTATGATCTATCACTAAGGATGTATCCTCTCGGCTGATGAGGCCTGCATCTATCCAAGCGGCAGTGGCAATCTCTGCAGTCTCTCGTAGCCCCGTATGGTGGCGAATACTGGCAAGGGCAATGTTTGAGATGTCTTTAGTGTTGTATTTCATTCTCTTCGGCGAAGGTTCAGATGGCATTTTGGAGCTATCATCTGATGTTGCTTCTTTCTGTTCATCTGAAGAGCTTTCAAAGAAGTGAGAAACCTCTTGATAGAGCTCTTCATCTCTTTGGGTGGCTTCTTCACTCTTTTTTCTTCCTTTCTTCCCTCTCTCGGATTTTCTCTTTTTTCTTAGCAATAACAATCTGTTTTTGGTTTCTGAATAATCTGCCGAACCAATCTGCATACTTCCTTGGCCTCCTGCCTTTGTTCTCTGCGCCTTTATGAAAGCCAGCTCCAAAACAGGGATCTTCTTCTCACGAGGACAGCGACAATCAATGTGAGGGTGAGGTTCTCTTCTGCATGAGGGAGAACAATTGGCTTCAGAACACAACTCTATGGGACACTGGCAGTTAAAAATGTCAAGAAGAGTATCAAGTGTGTGCAGAAATTTATTTTTCTTTGCTAGTTTTCCTTTACCAAGTGATGTCTCAACTGCTTTGTGCCACAGCTTTGTTAATTTTAGCTCAATAGTTCTATACTGATTGAGTACAGGTGGTTTGAATAACACATTAGCTTTTTTCCACTGATGCAGAAGAGGGGGAATCATGTCCCTTATGAACTCTTTCTCTGTGTAGTTCCTTCTATCCTTTGTATTTTGTTCACGAAGGAGTAACCCTAGTCTCGGCATGTCTCGCACTGTTGGTAGTTCTGATACGGGAGGCTCCTTGCCTGTACCGACTAACAGGCTCAAGTGGCATGACGACTGACCTCTTGTCTTCAATTTTGGCATCTTAGGAATATCTGAAAAGAAAGAAAAACATTTAAGTATTTTATATCAATTACGATGTTTTAAAGTTTAGTCATTCGATGTTCTAAAATTCAATAAAAATATATTTCATGGGATTACAACATAATTAGACAGAAGAATATGATAATAATAAATAATTGTAATAATCAGTAATCCATACTTACAGTTAAACTGTAGTATTCGTCTAGTAGAATAACTATGAAGTAGGTACAAGAGCAATAACAGCAAACCACCGTCTATGACATATAAGAGGCAACTGAGGACTGAGAGTGAGGGACAGTTCTATTCATGTTGTGACTTGTACATTGTACAACAACTATATGACCTTGAAAACACTCCATATGCGATCAGTGGGATAATTCTGTGACAGATGAATAGTTAATCAATTTATGTCCTATTATTTAGTAAAAGAGTCAATTTCTGAAACTTTAAGGTAAAATTGATGTAGGTAAGGGTTATTTTATTTCATTTTGGTTAGCCAATTTCAAGTTTTGACATGAAAAGACACTATATTTTCACTACCAAAATTGATTTGAAAAAAGTTGACAAAATTGACGCACCCTAATGAGTATTGATGTCCAAGAAAGGTAACTGAGTATTCTGCTCAACTTCTTTAATGAATTAAATGCTGGGATGTTTGGAATTTAGATAACTCAAGAATTGGTCAACCTAAAAAAAGTGTTGGATGCCCAGTTCCTTTCTTGGACAATGGACATCAATATTACTGTACTGTATCAGTAGTGTTTGATATGGTTAGTATCTACTGTTAGTATCAGTAGCCACGCCACCAATATATCGGCAAATGATCTCTTCCAAACGTGAAGTTCTCTCAAGTATGTTGAGGTTGTCTCTCGGGAATGTTTTCCGACAATAATGAAAAATTAATAAAGTATTGGTTTAGATCAGCGCTGTCCAACTTGCGGCCCGCGGGCCGCATGAGGGCCGCGGAATGGACGTTTGCCAAATTTCATTTCTGAATTTTCTTCCCTATTTTGTCATTTCTAGTAGGGAGAACAACATTCAGCGGGTTTCTAAGTCGTATTGACCAACAGTGTATGATTGTAGGCAACATCTTGGCCGCGCTTTATAGAAGTTGGACAGCACTGGTTTAGATAGCCAGGGTTAAGAATTTTTTAAAAAATCGTAAGAAAATCTAGAGCCTAAGCAGTGGCGAACTTTGTTCATTTTTTTCTTACTAGTCTAACCTCTGTCTCAACAAAATTTGATTACGTGTCAGAGGGACCTGATGGGGCCGTGAGTTTCAACAAACTAGCTTTAGCAAATTCACAATATTACTTAGGACTTCAGCAGTTTCGATGTATGCGTACTGGTCTATTTTGTGTACCGTGATCATATAAGTTAGTTTCAGCAAAGTTTTTCAATGGGTCAATTTTTGTACTGACCACTCATACCAAAGGGGCCCCCATATTCGGTGCCAGTTTCTTCATACACTACTGTAGAGTTAAAATACTATTTATCTTGGAGAAAGCTCCTGGTTAGTTCCAGCCAATTGGCCACCGGGCAGAAGTTAGGTTTGATAAGAAAAAACGAACTCAAATAGGCCTCTCATTGTGTGAGGCCCTAAGCTGTAGCTTACTTAGCTTGTGCGTAAATCCGGCATTGCTAGGCAGGATGTCAGCACAGAAGCACAGTTCTTGAGAACAAGAGAAGGAACACCATCAGGACTGTACGCCTTACTGGAGTTGAGCCCAGATAGGGGACAAAGAACATCTTTGCAGGATATTCTAATTTCAGTCATAATTAAGTTGGAGGGAGGAGCTGGGGGAGCAGCACTGGAATCGTCCAGGGTTGAGTTGGAGGCGAAAGTTTGAGCGAAGAGTTCAGCTTTGTCAGGAGAAGAGGCGGCGGATGAGCCGTCGGAATGGAAAAGAGGAGGGAAAGAAGTAAAATTGTCGGATACATTCTTAGCTACATGCCAGAAAGAGCGAGAAGAATTAGAATTGGATAGGTTTTCTCATTTTTGTCTGATGAAGGGACTTTTGGCGAGTCGAAGAACAGATTTTGTATGATTCCATGCAGAAATATAAGATGAGTGAGAGAGAGGAGTTGGATGGCGACGGTACGTTCTGAAAACCTTTTCTCTGTTGCGAATAGCATTAGAACAAGTAAATTTAAACAAAGGTTTTTTTTTTGCAAAAGTAGTAGAAATAATATATGGAATGCACGCCTCCATGCCCGAAAGAAACACCTCCGTGATGCGCTCAGCACACTGGGAGGAGCCCCGGCCACGGAAGCAGTAATTATTCTATGGGAAATCAGACAGTACTACCTAAGGGACTCCCAATCAGCGGCGCCACAGTACCAAAGGTGTTTCCTCTTGGCAGGATTCAAAGGCCGAATTGGAGAGATAAGGCAGGAAGCAGATATAAGATTGTGGTCGGAGGAGCCCAACGAAGAAACAAGTTTGACAGTATTAGAAGAAAGATAAATAGTGAGAAACAAATCCAGAAAGTTGGGCCAATCCCCAAAGTCATCGGGCATACGAATAGGGTGCTGAACAATCTGCTCGAGGTCATTCGGGATAGAAAAGTTGTAAATTAGTTCACCACAGATGTTAGTGAAATGAGAGGAAAGCCAAAACTGGTAGTTAATGAACATTGAAATCACGTAAAATGGAGATTTCAACAAAAGTAGAGTGGGATAGAATGTATTCCACTTCGGAAGTGAAGTAGTCAAGAATTTTGGATAGTCTTTGGAATTAGGAAAAAGGTAGATATCTCAGATGTGTTTAGTTTGCGATTGGCACGTAAGACGTAGCCTGAGGGTATAGAATTCGGAGGATTCAATTTCGGAACTATGAGAACAAGTTATGTCATTGCGTACATGTACGCAACATCCACCTTTGGAGTGCAATTGAATATAGAAAAAGTAAGAGGGTACAGAAAAGTGGTTGCTGTCAGTCGTCCCAGACACCTGAGTTTCAGTGAGGAAGAGAAGGTAAGGTTTAGAGGAGGAGAAGTGGTGTTCAACAGATTGAAAACCTGAAGAAAGCCCACGAATGTTGCAAAAGTTTATGAAAAGTGAATTGGGCAGGGGCCCAGAACATCTTGAATGGGCAGTAGCAGAACTAGCCTCACTGTCCGGGTCTGCGTTCTCGGTATCGGAAGCGGGGCAGCCAGGAGTTGGGACATTTATGGTCCCCTCCCCAGAGGACTCCGAGGTTCTTGAAGTCGTTGCTATCTTTTTAATTTTAAAAAGATTATGTATGTGTAAGATGCATGTATGTGTAGTAGAGAGTAGGGAGAAAAGTGTGTGTTTGACTGGACTGCTCGGGTAGATGAGACATGGTAAAAGATTAGATAATGAAGACAGTGGCAGGAGAAACAGGAGTTCCAGCACTACTTGTCTGCTGCCTAACTCCTAACCCCCGGAGTACTTCCCTGGTCGATTAGTGTCTACAATCTCCTCCTATAAATGTACAGTCCAGTTCCTTTTCATCCCTCAAGTTACGTCTGTTGCTCTCAAATTTTCGTTTTCGTCGCGTTGTGAAACTTTTGCATTTCTGCACATTTCACCTTAAAAGCCACGTACAAGTAATTATAAAAATGCACTTGTATCACGTTTTCTATTCATTTTCAAATGACTTCTGAAGGTTTAATGGTATCATTGATCATTTTATAAAGAACGACGTTTCCAAGGTAAATTTTATTATTAATATAACTTCAATTATTTTGTGTTTTAAAAGTTCAAGTAAAAAAGTTAGCTGTATAATATTAGATTTAATTCGTTGTTTCTTGCATTATTTTCAAATCGTTAAGAAAGGCACTCTCTGAATATAAAAACAGTCAGAAAGACCTCATAAATGATAGGAAAATGGTGAAAACTGGTGAAAATGTAGAAAAGTCATCGCATGAGACCTAGCAATAAATAAGAAGGAATAGAAGCGTAAAGATACTGTAAGCAAATAAAATAAATAAGAACATAAGAACATGATGGAATCATTTAATGGGTCATCAAAGGTGTTATTTAAATTTTTCTCCAAAGATTATCCAAGACTGGGATAATGGCGCAACGAATGGTGTGGCACATTTGCAGGTTTAATTCACAAGTCGCTCTTACCAGAGTGAATTAAAGTGCAAGTGACATTATGTTTTATAAGAATCTTTATCTATTTATGATGAAAAACGATTAAACTCCTGATGAAGTTTCTGTTGTTAATGGTTCAAAAAAGAATAACGATTTCCTTGATATTCTGACTAAAGTACCCAAACTTGCTGGTCATCAGTTTTTTTATCATAATTTCTAATTTTGATTTTCAGATTAAACACTGTAAATACCCTGATATACTGTACTGAAGATATAACCAGACTACTGAACCCTTATCCACAAAGGGGACTTTCTTCATAATAATAATAATAATAATAATAATAATAATTATAATAATAATTTTATTATTCTTTGCTATATTTACTGGGCATACATGAGGTATACAAAGAGTGACATATAATAACACACACCTACATATATACATATGATGATAGTGCGACAGTTAATGTATCCCTAAGCATATGTGTAGAAAATATAATACAATAGACAATATAAAACAATATTAATAGCAACACGACAATAATAATAATATCAATATTACAATTTATTATTGTTTTATGCGAGTTGATGAGCCCATCAGTTGCTACAGGAAACATACGTGTATATATATATATATATATATATATATATATATAATATATTATATATATATATATATGTATATATATTGTTATGTATGGGAATAATATAATAAGGCTAATTAATTACTGGTTATAAATTAAACCACAAACAAAATGATCATGCAAACAGAATGAATTGTATGTATAAATAAATGGTTCAGAGAAACAAAGGGAACGACCGAACTGGCGATTCTGCCTTTTTCGTCTCTGAGACGACGTTTTATAAATGCTTAAGTACTGTACATAAATTTTAAACAGATGCATGTTAAATACTCTTGTGATTTAGGGAAAAAGACATGAATTCAATTGTCTATTTAATTCTGAATAAACTCGGATAAAAATACCATATAAAAGTTAGTTACATAAAAATAAAAACATGTTTCACTCAAAACAAAGAAAGAAGGCGTTTCGAAAGTGAACGTTCATTTATGAATAAAATGGGAAAACTCCGTTAAAATTAAATTGTTACATTGTTATTGCTGGGCAATAAATACATTGAATGTATTTAAATACTAAATACTAAATACATGGGAGAAATGTATTTAAATACTAAATACTAAATACATTTTACGAATGTATTTAGATACTAAATACAAAATACATCAATTGTATTTAAATACATTTGTAAATACATTTTAAATACATGCAAATTTTAACATATGCATTCACTAATTCATGAGTAACAACAATATAAAATGCTTGATAAAGGATAAAGAAATAGTACAATCTAATTTCCGATTATATTTCCATTTTTAGAACAAAACAAAAACAAAAGAACTTAGAACTTACGATGTTCAACCAGTGACATATTATACTCATTATATCATTGCAAAATGAGTAACAATTAATGAGTAGATGAGACATAAAAGTAAACATAAGACGTAAACATAAACATAAGGCACCTTACGAATTCTCTTTTATTTCAAGTTGCTGCGGATCAAAAACCAATCTTTCAAAAGTTTTGTCTGAAGAGTTTCTTTTGGGAGTCAAATGATTCCCGCGAATGAGAATATTCGCTCTACCGGTGCCGAAGATGGTAATGTCGTGTTATAGCGGAGGAACAGTCTTTTATGAGAGGATGTTTTCCCAAACTGTTGAAACATGAACCATGCTGCACTACACTGTCGACGCGTCGTACTGTGCTAGTACAGAACGTGTATTAAACAGTAAAAGTATTTACATTTTTATATTTTGAGTATTTAAATACATTGTATTTAAATACTCATTAAAGTATTTAAATACTCATTAAAGTATTTAAATACTGTATTTAAAATACATGAAAAACAATGTATTTATAAATACAGTTTTAAATACACAAATGTATTTAAATACGTATTTAAATACAAATGTATTTAAATACTGCCCAGCTCTGTGTGTACATAACAAGCAAAGTGATTATATATCCAAGTCACTATTCAAAACATACAGTATTATAATCTCTATAAAATATACGTTCATTAATTATATTTCCTCTCTGTTATTTAATCAATTGCTTTATTAATATTTTTTAATTTTATCCCCACGCTTTCCGGGCCCCCCAGAGGTCCTGGCCGCCGGGATTTAACTCGGCTTCCCCGACCTCTCGGCGGCTCTGCCATCACGTACAGATTTTTCACAAAATGTCATATTTCATATTACATATGTAAGTAATTTTCATTAAATTTTGATTAAAAACTACTGCCTATAAATGCTTATAAATGCTTGGTTTCACCAAGACATCAGAGAAATAGAGAAGAGATATCAGGGAAGGTGGGATATCAGCATAATGGCTTATTACTGCTGGATGTTGAAAATAGATACTCCAAATTATTACATAATTGAAAAGGAACAGCGCGTACAAGAAAACTCAGACGAATAAAGATGAATATGCAATTGACGTTTAATAGTCTTCTTTCTTTTAAAAGTTGTTTGCATTTGTAATTGGTATAACAAAGCGAAATTGGTATCTACTGTAATGTAAATTGAAATAAATAATATCGATTTATGTTGTTGTTTTTTCCCTTTCAGTTTGCTAAAAATCCTTACGTGATAGAAAAAAATGGACACTTATTCGAATCAGCGTAGTTGAATTATATATAATCAGTATTAGTAAGAAAACAACGCTACAAAGTTCTCATTCGCAGGCCTGTGTTATTAACAAGTTTAATGGCATGTAAAATTACACCTTCTAAAATGTTAATAATTCTTACAAATAAGATTAATCAAAAAAGAGAATCTTATTTGGGAATATAAATTCGAAGCGGGAAGATGCCCAAAAGTCACAATAAGGGAAACGGGATCAGTGCATTTGAGAACGTGTTAAATAAAGGTTCACTCTCACAAACCCTGTGTTGAATTTTAAATAAGAACATTAGATTTATTTCTCCTTTTAAGAACAAAAAACGAGTTTTTAATGGAAGTTTGCTCAAGTATATAAATATATATATATTGTGAGTAGTATAGCCGCAAAAGGGGAGAGTGCAAGAATGTTGCAAGTGATGACGTAATGCTGCAATGTCGCAAAGGGGGTGGGGGTTGTTGCAAAGGGGGTGGGGTGTTGCAAAAAAGAAAAAAAAGAAAAGAAAGAAAAAAAAAGAGTACTGGCCTTTGTTGCCAACCGGGGTTGCAAGGGGCATGCAACTTGGGGACGGAGTTTCTCCCCCAAGCTATTCCCCCCAAACGACCAGAAAGGAGGAGGAGAGAAAGGAGGAGAGGTGTTCACCTGGCAGGAGCCAAGTGCATATTAAGACTTCAGCCGAGTAGGCGTTGTTTTATAGGCTCCTAATCAGCCAGAATCAGCCAGTTGGCTGAGCCAAGGGGTAGGGGTACACCTGAAGGAGAGAGAGACACCTGAAGGAGAGAGAGACACCTGAAGGAGAGAGAGACCTGAAGGAGAGAGAGAGAGACACCTGAAGGAGAGAGAGGAGTTCTCCCCCAAGTTATTTTCGTTTACCTAACCTAAGAGGCCTCTAAGGGGTTTTCCCAAAGGGCCAGAAAGAGAAGGACCAGAGGTCCTTGCTCGGCTGGGAGCCGAGCTGGAATGAATACGTCAGACGTCTCTCGGCCTTTTATAAACCTCTATTCTGGCTGAGTTGCCAGATAGCGCCATGTATTCAGTTGCTGAGTTGTCAGATCACGCCATGTATTCAGCTGCTGAGTTGCCAGATCGCAGCATCAGATAGCGACATGTATTCCAGAAAACCATATATTAATCATCCATTGTGTACCACAATTGAAACCAATTAAATTCTGTTTATTAAATAAATAATTTTTACACACTTAATTTTTATTATAAATAATTGAACAACGAAACAATATGAAAATTTACGAAACAATTCAATTAAAAGTTGAAATTACCCCAAATACAATCCGCTATAACGGGGTCGGACGACATGAGAGATCTTCCTTCCAGACCGCTCTTGATGTATATATATATATATATATATATATATATATCTATAATAATATATATATATATAAACGAATAAACAACTCGCACACACACACACACACACCTGAGGGTTGAGAGACCTTCCCCCCAATCCCTGATAAGTCTCCCTTCACTTCAAATGAAGAGAAATTTATGAAACACACGCTTGTCTGTGCACAAAGCATATAAAACACCATAATATATTTATATAGTTAATCAATCGAGCCCCATCTATTTATATATATATATATATATATATATATATATATATATATATATATATATATACTCGTACATTCCCCAGCTGTGTTTTGTACATGAACAACTCGTGCACACACACTCACACACACCCCGGAAACCAAAGCTTTTTTTTCATCTCTCCTGGGGATCTTCTGATTGGATTATCGACCCACAGTTTAATGTGGAAACGAATGCTCTTTTTAAAATATAATTAGAGGATATATATATGGAAGGGCTGTAGTATCTCGTTTCGCCGAAATAAAATCAAAACAAACGATCGTGTTCGCATCAATTCGAATCGTCCCTAGAGACCTTTTTTTCGGCCCAAGAGAATATCCTTCTACAAGCTATTCGAGCAGAAACCACCACTTACTTCAAATATTAATATTTTCATTATTATTATTTCTACAATGAAAATATTTACGCATAATTTGTATGGTATCATATTCTTAGCTAACTTCTCTGTTGTTGAAAGAAATACACAATTATATTAAATAACAATCCGCGAAAGAAATAAGGTAGGCATACCTGAATTTACTAATAACTATATATATATAATTATATATATATATATATAATATATATATAGAAAGAAGCGAGAGTTTTGTTCAAATAAAGGATTCCAAATAATATTTCCATTTACTCAGTTTTCCAATGAGTTATTAGTAATATAACAGAATTAACAAAGTTACCCAATAAATAAATCGTTAGACTGAAAATTATCATATTCACACACACACACACACACACACACACACACACACCACACACACCTCTGTATATTACGAAAATCAGGAAAATGCCAAACGTGTATTAATTTAAATGATCCTAAACGTATATTATAAGAAATTAATTACTATTTTCACCTTTTAAGAGAGCCATTTATTATAAGATTTATTTACTCAATATAAGAAATTAAACGCGCGCGTAATATATATAACTCAAAACACACGTGCCTGCGTTGAAACCTTTGAAAGGTGTGGGCGTTCACAGAGGAATTTTTGCTGGAACTTCCTCTCTCTCTCTCTCGTCTCCCTTCTCTCCAAATCTTAGCTTTCACACAAGCACACACACACACACACACCTGTATATATATATATATATATATATATATCATGAAAATCAGGAAAATAACAAACGTATATTAATTTAAATGAAACTAACATACGAGCCTCATTCCCCAACCCGGCTATATATATATATGTATATATATATATATATATATATAATATATATATATATATATATATATAATAACGAATAAACTCGTGCACACACACACACACACACACACACACTTCCCGGAAACCAATGCATTTTTTCATCTCTCCGTGGAGCAGAAAAAATATTACGCGCTTTTCATCTTAAAGTGAATTAAAGCAATTTTATGAAAAAGAATATGAATTTCAGAACTAAGTTAACATTTATACAAGGCTAGAAGCTTTATCAACTCCTAATTTATTTCTCAAGGAAAAATACCAAACGTATATTAATTTAAATGAAACTAATCGTATATTAATTTAAAACAAATTAATTTTCTCCTTTTAAGAAGTTAATCAATAAACGTACGCGAAACACACGTGTTCTCCCGAAATCTTTTGAGGTAGGACGCGAGCATACATTCGTCATCGTGTCCGAAGAGGATTTTCTCCCCATAATTTTACCTTTCTTGAAGTCACATCGACCAAAAAACTCTCCTGACTCCGTTTCTTATCGAATTGTGAAAAATTACTAATAAATTGTAAGTAAAAATAAAAACCACTTTTGGAAATCATACAATGTTTTGCATTGTATAAAAAACATTGCAACTGTTTGGGAGGATGTTACTGCGATTGAAAATGTCGATGAAATTAATAGAAAAATAATGCTACTAGCCAATACCATCAATATATATATATATATGGCGTGATGTAGTATCTCGCTTCGCCGAAATAAAATCAAAACATTTGATCGTATTCACAAATCTACACACACACACACACACACACACGCCCCGGAAACCAATGCATTTTTCATCTCTCCGTGGAGCAGAACGAATCACACGTGCTCGCCTTGATGAATTTAATGTTAATGAAATCGTCAAGTAGAATATTATGTTCTATTACATCAATCACCTTACTCAAATCCACCGCCAATACCCTCAATTTAGTAATAATAACAACTATCTCTCATACACTATATATATATATATATATATATATATATATAAATGGACTTTCACCGAATTAAAACAATTCACTAAGCAGTTAAAGATTTCGCTCTATTATCATATTCACAAATCCACACACACACACACACACACACACGTTGTGCAAATTTGATGAATTGTACTTTTTTAATAAAATATATTTCCTGTTTTGGTTATAATGTACTTTTTCATAAAATATTTTTCCTGATTGGGGACAATCATCAAACCTGTGTAAGATAGCCATCCTATATCAAGAACCTTTTCCTAAATATCTTCTTAGCTGTATTAACATCTTTGCAAGAAAAAGAGAGAGTTGTATCAGATGCAAACAATATGAAGTTCTGTGTATCAGATGAACGTGGAAGGTCATTGATATATAATAAAATAACATTGGCTCCTGCATTGAGCCCTATGGTGTTTGGCAAGCGCTTTAGTAGAGCAAAACCTTATTTGCTGATACAAAATTGTATCTATCGGGCAAATAACTTTTAATTCAATCACTGATTGCCCCTCTAAAACCGTAACAATACAAATTAATAAGTAGAATATTATGGTCTATTACATGAAACACCTTGCGCAAATCCACCGCCAATACCCCAGAAAATGCATATGATCCATTTCCAGATAGAATCCTAGTCCAATCTTATTTGGTTTTAGAATTTATAAATCTTAAAAATCCTAGTGCAGTCGTATTTGGCTTTAGAATTTATAAATCTTAAAAAGATGTAGGAAAACACAAAGGAGAAAATGAATTCCTAACATGCATTTACATGCTCATATATTCGTAGTAATAATAATAATAATAATAATAATGTTAACAATAAACATATATACTATTCAAATACTATGGGTCATAGGTGCCAGGTACTCATAATCACTGTCATCAAAATGAATTAGCCACAGTTTACTAAGAGCCTACTAAAATTTTATTATTATTAAAATGTAGCTGATGACTTGGATTACCTCAATAGGCCCAAGTGCCTTCATGTTTTCCAAATGAAATGTAATGTAACGTAATAACTTAGCTAAGAATACGGTATACACTATTCACATTCAACAAACTATCTCTTACATTCATGGAAGTGTCTAAATTGTTCTTTAAATTAACTAAGCCGTACCATTTTAAATTTTTACATTCAGGTAGCTATTATTATTATAGATTTTGGGCATGTTTGTGTTTTTTCACACATTAGGATCATCATTCTTTACAATTTTCTAGTTCACGTAATCATTGTATGAAAATTATAAGTATATTTATTACTTTTGACATGTTCCACATACTCTTTAGTTTGAGACTTAAGGTTTTATCCAAAAATCCAGCATGGTTAAGCAAACTTAAATAAAATTTTTAGCCAACATTTCATTCGAAGGTGATATTGCTAGATACTTAAATTGTCATTCATAGGCTCTTGAAAAAAATGTAATGAATTTAAAATTAATTACTTTACATGTCACAAATACAAATTTAAGGTATGTCTATAGTGAACTAATCAGATGTTATGTAGACAATAAATAATTGTAGGTCTTGAATTTATGATAATTGTTGTAGGACTCATAATCTAATTGCTGACAATTAGAAAAAAGAAAGAATTCAATAGTTTAACCATAAACTAAATAAAATATACATTTAATTTGGTTTTGTACATATACCTATTTAGTTTATAGATATAGACTAAATTTATTTCGCATTAGCTATTTGATAAAACATTTATACATAAATACGAGGTAAGATTGAATCCACATCAACACAAAATTTTAGTCGCCAAAATAACAGTCTGAGCATTGTGTAGAAGCTTCAAATTTGTTACGCCAATACAACTTCTGGTGGGCCTTTCAATTTTGCAAGCTAAAAGGCTGTGGAACAAATAGTTTCTGAGTTACAAGGGATTAAATATGACACCATTTTGAAGCTTGTATCAATTCCTCCCACTTTTATGATTACCATTTTCAAAAGTTTTAGTTCACAGCCGTTTTAATACTCCTAATAATCTCTATGGGTTGTAAATTTATGAGTGAAATAAAAAAAATAACCAAAAAAGGATTTATTTTTATTTTTAAAAATTTCCAAAAGTTGATATTTTCACAAAATTTGCAAAATTAACATCAACTTTGAGGCTTAATATAAAGGTGCCCAAAATTAGTCAGGAAGTTGGTACTTCTAGTAAAGAAAGATACATATGTATACAAAAACATA
Organism: Bathynomus jamesi; assembly: GCA_023014485.1. Lineage (NCBI taxonomy): Eukaryota > Metazoa > Arthropoda > Malacostraca > Isopoda > Cirolanidae > Bathynomus > Bathynomus jamesi. The sequence continues at coordinate 379,259 of JAJOZX010001109.1, read as the reverse complement.
TATTAAGGAATAGATCTTAACTCAACTCCTTCATATAGTTTTGCTATTCAAAGAAAAGTACTTTGTGAAAATTCTGAATTTTTTCAAAATTTTGAAATGTTTAAATTTCTTTTTACAACATTGAATTGTAATTTTACTTCCATTTTATTACTTGGTAAGTTAATTCACAAATGTTAAATTAGCTGAAACCAGAAACTGCATGATTAATAACTGCAAAACATGTCCTGCTTTAAATGAATTACGGGGTTGGCTTCTTACCATTTTTGAAAACAATGATTATGACATGGATGATGAGGTATCCTTTAAGCAGTGGCTTCATACAGACTATACCCAACTGGTCACAATGACAAAAAGTGTTTCGAATGTAGTAGAAGACATATGTGAAAGTGTAAAAAAGTTGAAAGTACACCATTTCATAGCAGAACCCCAAGCAAAATATTTGTCCAACTGTAAAGAAAAATCCCAATGATTCTACAGCATTAGTGCTTGTTGACTTCTCTGAAAACTATAGTTTTATAATTCAGGATGCTGCACAAGGGCATCACAGGGACAATAACCAGGCTACCTTGCATCCGGTAGTCTGCTATCAAAAAGTTGATGGTGAACTAAAAGTTATAAATTTTTGTGTAATATCAGATTCACTTACACACAACACAACTGCAGTTCATTCTTTTTATGTGAAGCCTTGAAATTACTTAAAAGTCAGAATCCTAAACTAAACCATATTTGTTACTTTAGTGATGGCGTAGCAAGTCAATATAAAAAGTATAAAAACATCATTAATTCAGTGTTACATGAAAAAGATTTCCAACTAACATGTGGATGGAACTTTTTTGTCACCTCTCACGGAAAGAGCCCCTGTGATGGTGTTGGTGGCACTGTCAAAAGGTTAGTTGCCCGGGCAAGTCTACAAGCAACAAGTAAAGGTCACATCACCAATCCAAAAGAGATGTTCGATTGGTGCAAATCTAATATTAATGGTTGTATCAAGCTGAATAATAAATTGTCAATTTATGGCTGTGAGGCCATGGAATGTTGAAAACAATCAGACTTAATGCCTGAGTACAATAATAAATTCCTGAGTCAGTGCCTAAGCAATAAGCATGTGAATTATTGGCTATAAGTTCATGTTCTTTTTTAATATGTGTTGTTTTATGTAAATTCGTATGTAAACTTATATACAGCCATTGAGGAGGTTAAAGATCACCCTTTTTAAAAAAGACAACTGCCATTATCTTACTCACACAGGAGTCTATAGAAAGGATGCACCCACAACAAAACTTAGGGTTGTGTATAACTGTAGTCTTAAAGATGGCAAAAAGCATAGCTTGAATGCAAAGCTGGGCACTTGCGGTTTTTTTTGCGGTACTGCGGTACTGCGGTACTACCGCACTACCAAACCGGTACCGCATAACGCAGTACCGCAAAGGATCGCTGAAAGTACAGGCTGTACTTTCAGCGATCCTTTGCGGTACTGCGTTATGCGGTACCGGTTTGGTAGTGCGGTAGTACAGCAGTACCGCAGTACCGCAAAAAAAACCGCAAGTGCCCAGCTTTGCTTGAATGACTGTCTCATAGAGGGGCCTAATCTTATTTCAGACCTTGTAAAACTCCTTCTAAGATTTAGATTAGGTGACTATGCAGTTCAAAGTGATATAAGCATAGCTTTTTTGAGAATTCATCTGAAAAATGACTATGACAAAGATCAACTAAGATTCTTGTGGTTTAATGATCCATATGACTTAAATAAAGGGTTTAAAACATTTAAATTTAATGTGGTTTTGTTTGGAGCAAATGCAAGTACTATTAATGAATCTGAGACAGTAAGATGTTACCCTTACAAGTTTGCCAAAGTCAGAATAATTGTTATAATCTAATAGTGACTCAACTTTATTTGTGGTTATCATGTTAAATTTTACATTAATTTGTTCTGCTGGCCACATTGTTTCATCCTGAATGAATTCAGGTCCATGAAACCAATTTTTGTTGGATTTTAGTAATTTACAGGATAATCCTCTTGTAAGAAAGTCTGCAGGATTTTGTTTTGTTGGAATGTATCTGAAGGTTATGTCCAAATTTTTGAAGATCACTTCTATGTAGATAACCTTGTAGGATCAACCAAAACAGAGTCAGAATTAAATGAAGTTTACATAAAAGCAGATAAAATAATGAAAGAAGGTAATTTTGAATTAAGAGAGTGGATCACAAATAATGAGAGACTAAATCAAAAAATAAAATCAGAAGACAAAGGATTAACAGAACCAACAAACAGGGTGAAAACATTAGGTATGATCTGGGATCAGGTAATGGTGCGGGTGCTTGAGGTGGGTCGGGTACAATCTCCTCAGGCTGCCCTTGTGGCGGGGAAAATATTGTGTGGAGGTAATTATGTGCTGCTTCTAAGTAAACAAAACGGGCTTTATGTAACACAGTGGCAACTAATAATGATTTATGCAAAGATGCACCAGCTCTTCTGGAACGTCTGGATGCAATTTTACCGAGCGATATATTTATCAACTTGTGTGCTTCAAACCCGTTTGGAACATCAGATATCATGTTCACCACCTAGGAATTGGTCAAGGCACAGAGAGCTAACTAACACGACTCTATACTCTATTTCCAATCTTGTAATGAGTTAAAGTGAAAGTTTCGCCTGCCTTTATACAATGTCGTTTTGACGTCATTATCAAGCACCGCGCATGGAATTTCCAGGTAGTAACATGAATCACGTTGCTGTTCTTTCACCTGTACACACACACACACACACACACACACACACACAGGAGAAAGTGAAACATGATTTATTTAATAAAAGAAATATTCAAGCTATATATATTTATCATACACGTGTAAGTTAACAATAGGCACATCAAAGATTATATTCAAGATGTACATATTTAAACGTGTGATAAATAAGTTAACAATTGACTTTCTGTGTTAACATAATTTCAATTGTTAACTTATTTATTACACATGTTTTTAAATATATGTCTTGAATATAATCATTGATGTGCTATTGTTAACTTACACGTGTATGATAAATATATATAGCTTGAATATTTCTTTTATTAAATAAATCATGTTTCACTTTCTCCTTGTGTGTGTGTGTGCGTGTGTGTGTGTATGTGTGTGTACAGGTGAAAGAACAGCAACGTGATTCATGTTACTACCTGGAAATTCCATGCGCGGTGCTTGATAATGACGTCAAAACGACATTGTATAAAGGCAGGCGAAACTTTCACTTTAACTCATTACAAGATTGGAAATAGAGTATAGAGTCGTGTTAGTTAGCTCTCTGTGCCTTGACCAATTCCTAGGTGGTGAACATGATATCTGATGTTCCAAACGGGTTTGAAGCACACAAGTTGATAAATATATCGCTCGGTAAAATTGCATCCAGACGTTCCAGAAGAGCTGGTGCATCTTTGCATAAATCATTATTAGTTGCCACTGTGTTACATAAAGCCCGTTTTGTTTACTTAGAAGCAGCACATAATTACCTCCACACAATATTTTCCCCGCCACAAGGGCAGCCTGAGGAGATTGTACCCGACCCACCTCAAGCACCCGCACCATTACCTGATCCCAGATCATACCTAATGTTTTCACCCTGTTTGTTGGTTCTGTTAATCCTTTGTCTTCTGATTTTATTTTTTGATTTAGTCTCTCATTATTTGTGATCCACTCTCTTAATTCAAAATTACCTTCTTTCATTATTTTATCTGCTTTTATGTAAACTTCATTTAATTCTGACTCTGTTTTGGTTGATCCTACAAGGTTATCTACATAGAAGTGATCTTCAAAAATTTGGACATAACCTTCAGATACATTCCAACAAAACAAAATCCTGCAGACTTTCTTACAAGAGGATTATCCTGTAAATTACTAAAATCCAACAAAAATTGGTTTCATGGACCTGAATTCATTCAGGATGAAACAATGTGGCCAGCAGAACAAATTAATGTAAAATTTAACATGATAACCACAAATAAAGTTGAGTCACTATTAGATTATAACAATTATTCTGACTTTGGCAAACTTGTAAGGGTAACATCTTACTGTCTCAGATTCATTAATAGTACTTGCATTTGCTCCAAACAAAACCACATTAAATTTAAATGTTTTAAACCCTTTATTTAAGTCATATGGATCATTAAACCACAAGAATCTTAGTTGATCTTTGTCATAGTCATTTTTCAGATGAATTCTCAAAAAAGCTATGCTTATATCACTTTGAACTGCATAGTCACCTAATCTAAATCTTAGAAGGAGTTTTACAAGGTCTGAAATAAGATTAGGCCCCTCTATGAGACAGTCATTCAAGCTATGCTTTTTGCCATCTTTAAGACTACAGTTATACACAACCCTAAGTTTTGTTGTGGGTGCATCCTTTCTATAGACTCCTGTGTGAGTAAGATAATGGCAGTTGTCTTTTTTAAAAAGGGTGATCTTTAACCTCCTCAATGGCTGTATATAAGTTTACATACGAATTTACATAAAACAACACATATTAAAAAAGAACATGAACTTATAGCCAATAATTCACATGCTTAGGCACTGACTCAGGAATTTATTATTGTACTCAGGCATTAAGTCTGATTGTCTTCAACACTCCATGGCCTCACAGCCATAAATTGACAATTTATTATTCAGCTTGATACAACCATTAATATTAGATTTGCACCAATCGAACATCTCTTTTGGATTGGTGATGTGACCTTTACTTGTTGCTTGTAGACTTGCCCGGGCAACTAACCTTTTGACAGTGCCACCAACACCATCACAGGGGCTCTTTCCGTGAGAGGTGACAAAAAAGTTCCATCCACATGTTAGTTGGAAATCTTTTTCATGTAACACTGAATTAATGATGTTTTTATACTTTTTATATTGACTTGCTACGCCATCGCTAAAGTAACAAATATGGTTTAGTTTAGGATTCTGACTTTTAAGTAATTTCAAGGCTTCACATAAAAAGAATGAACTGAGTTGTTGTTGTGTGTAAGTGAATCTGATATTACACAAAAATTTGTAACTTTTAGTTCACCATCAACTTTTTGATAGCAGACTACCGGATGCAAGGTAGCCTGGTTATTGTCCCAGTGATGCCCTTGTACAGCATCCTGAATTATAAAACTATAGTTTTCAGAGAAGTCAACAAGCACTAATGCTGTAGAATCATTGGGATTTTTCTTTACAGTTGGACAAATATTTTGATTGGGGTTTTGCTATGAAATGGTGTACTTTCAACTTTTTTACACTTTCACATATGTCTTCTACTACATTCGAAACACTTTTTGTCATTGTGACCAGTTGGGTATAGTCTGTATGAAGCCACTGCTTAAAGGATACCTCATCATCCATGTCATAATCATTGTTTTCAAAAATGGTAAGAAGCCAACCCCGTAATTCATTTAAACCAGGACATGTTTTGCAGTTATTAATCATGCAGTTTCTGGTTTCAGCTAATTTAACATTTGTGAATTAACTTACCAAGTAATAAAATGGAAGTAAAATTACAATTCAATGTTGTAAAAAGAAATTTAAACATTTCAAAATTTTGAAAAAATTCAGAATTTTCACAAAGTACTTTTCTTTGAATAGCAAAACTATATGAAGGAGTTGAGTTAAGATCTATTCCTTAATATATGTTTTTGTATACATATGTATCTTTCTTTACTAGAAGTACCAACTTCCTGACTAATTTTGGGCACCTTTATATTAAGCCTCAAAGTTGATGTTAATTTTGCAAATTTTGTGAAAATATCAACTTTTGGAAATTTTTAAAAATAAAAATAAATCCTTTTTTGGTTATTTTTTTATTTCACTCATAAATTTACAACCCATAGAGATTATTAGGAGTATTAAAACGGCTGTGAACTAAAACTTTTGAAAATGGTAGAGTCATAAAAGTGGGAGGAATTGATGCAAGCTTCAAAATGGTGTCATATTTAAGCCCTTGTAACTCAGAAACTATTTGTTCCACAGCCTTTTAGCTTGCAAAATTGAAAAGCCCACCAGAAGTTGTATTGGCATAACAAATTTGAAGCTTCTACACAATGCTCAGACTGTTATTTTGGCGACTAAAATTTTGTGTTGATGTGGATTCAATCTTACCTCGTATTTATGTATAAATGTTTTATCAAATAGCTAATGCGAAATAAATTTAGTCTATATCTATAAACTAAATAGCTATATGTACAAAACCAAATTAAATGTTTATTTTATTTAGTTTATGGTTAAACTATTGAATTCTTTCTTTTTTCTAATTGTCAGCAATTAGATTATGAGTCCTACAACAATTATCATAAATTCAAGACCTACAATTATTTATTGTCTACATAACATCTGATTAGTTCACTATAGACATACCTTAAATTTGTATTTGTGACATGTAAAGTAATTAATTTTAAATTCATTACATTTTTTCAAGAGCCTATGAATGACAATTTAAGTATCTAGCAATATCACCTTCGAATGAAATGTTGGCTAAAAATTTTATTTAAGTTTGCTTAACCATGCTGGATTTTTGGATAAAACCTTAAGTCTCAAACTAAAGAGTATGTGGAACATGTCAAAAGTAATAAATATACTTATAATTTTCATACAATGATTACGTGAACTAGAAAATTGTAAAGAATGATGATCCTAATGTGTGAAAAAACACACACATGCCCAAAATCTATAATAATAATAATAGCTACCTGAATGTAAAAATTTAAAATGGTACGGCTTAGTTAATTTAAAGAAAAATTTAGACACTTCCATGAATGAAAGAGATAGTTTGTTGAATGTGAATAGTGTATACCGTATTCTTAGCTAAGTTATTACGTTACATTACATTTCATTTGGAAAACATGAAGGCACTTGGGCCTATTGAGGTAATCCAAGTCATCAGCTACATTTTAATAATAATAAAATTTTAGTAGGCCCTTAGTAGACTGTGGCTAATTCATTTTGATGACAGTGATTATGAGTACCTGGCACCTATGACCCATAGTATTTGAATAGTATATATGTTTATTGTTAACATTATTATTATTATTATTATTATTATTATATTACGAATATATGAGCATGTAAATGCATGTTAGGAATTCATTTTCTCCTTTGTGTTTTCCTACATCTTTTTAAGATTTATAAATTCTAAAGCCAAATACGATTGCACTAGGATTTTTAAGATTTATAAATTCTAAAACCAAATAAGATTGGACTAGGATTCTATCTGGAAAGGGATCATATGCATTTTCTGGGGTATTGGCGGTGGATTTGCGTAAGGTGTTTGATGTAATAGACCATAATATTCTACTTATTAATTTGTATTGTTACGGTTTTAGAGGGGCAATCAGTGATTGAATTAAAAGTTATTTGCCCGATAGATACAATTTTGTATCAGCAAATAAGGTTTTGCCCTACTAAAGCGCTTGCCAAACACCATGGGGCTCAATGCAGGAGCCAATGTTATTTTATTATATATAAATGACCTTCCACGTTCATCTGATACACAGAACTTCATATTGTTTGCATCTGATACAACTCTCTCTTTTTCTTGCAAAGATGTTAATACAGCTAAGAAGATATTTAGGAAAAGGTTCTTGATATAGGATGGCTATCTTACACAGGTTTGATGATTGTCCCCAACAGGAAAAATATTTTATGAAAAAAGTACATTATAACCAAAACAGGAAATATATTTTATTAAAAAAGTACAATTCATCAAATTTGCACAACGTGTGTGTGTGTGTGTGTGTGTGTGTGTGTGACCCACACTTTCTCTGACAAAATCTGTGTGTGTGTGTGTGTGTGTGTGTGTGTGTGGATTTGTGAATATGATAATAGAGCGAAATCTTTTAACTGCTTAGTGATTTGTTTTAATTCGGTGAAAGTCCATTTATATATATATATAGTGTATGAGAGATAGTTGTTATTATTACTAAATTGAGGGTATTGGCGGTGGATTGAGTAAGGTGATTGATGTAATAGAACATAATATTCTACTTGACGATTTCATTAACATTAAATTCATCAAGGCGAGCACGTGTGATTCGTTCTGCTCCACGGAGAGATGAAAAATGCATTGGTTTCCGGGGCGTGTGTGTGTGTGTGTGTGTGTGTGTAGATTTGTGAATACGATCGAATGTTTTGATTTTATTTCGGCGAAGCGAGATACTACATCACGCCATATATATATATATATATTGATGGTATTGGCTAGTAGCATTATTTTTCTATTAATTTCATCGACATTTTCAATCGCAGTAACATCCTCCCAAACAGTTGCAATGTTTTTATACAATGCAAAACATTGTATGATTTCCAAAAGTGGTTTTTATTTTTACTTACAATTTATTAGTAATTTTTCACAATTCGATAAGAAAGGGAGTCAGGAGAGTTTTTTGGTCGATGTGACTTCAAGAAAGGTAAAATATGGGGAGAAAATCCTCTTGGACACAGGACGTGACGAATGTATGCTCGCGTTCTACCTCAAAAGATTTCGGGAGAACACGTGGTTTCCGCGTACATTATGATTAATTCTTAAAAGGAGAAAATTAATTTGTTTCAAATTAAATACGATTAGTTTCATTTAAATAATATACGTTTGGTATTTTTCCTTGATAAATAAATTAGGAGTTGATAAAGCTTATAGCCTTGTAATAAAATGTTAACTTAGCTGAAATTCATATTCTTTTCATAAAATTGCTTTAATTCACTTTAAGATGAAAAGCGCGTAATATTTTTTCTGCTCCACGGAGAGATGAAAAAATGCATTGGTTTCCGGGAAGTACATTATAACCAAAACAGGAAATATTTTATTAAAAAAGTACAATTCATCAAATTTGCACAACGTGTGTGGTGTGTGTGTGTGTGTGTGACCCACACTTTCTCTGACAAAATCTGTGTGTGTGTGTGTGTGTGGTGTGTGTGTGTGTGGCAATATATAGCCGGGTTGGGGAATGAGGCTCGTATGTTAGTTTCATTTAAATTAATATACGTTTGTTATTTCTTGATTTTCATGATATATATATATATATATATACAGGTGTGTGTGTGTGTGTGTGTGTGTGTGCTTGTGTGAAAGCTAAGATTTGGAGAGAAGGGAGACGAGAGAGAGAGAGAGGAAGTTCCAGCAAAAATTCCTCTGTGAACGCCCACACCTTTCAAAGGTTTCAACGCAGGCACGTGTGTTTTGAGTTATATATATTACGCGCGCGTTTAATTTCTTATATTGAGTAAATAAATTCTTATAATAAATGGCTCTCTTAAAAGGTGAAAATAGTAATTAATTTCTTATAATATACGTTTAGGATCATTTAAATTAATACACGTTTGGCATTTCTGATTTTCGTAATATATACAGGGTGTGTGTGTGTGTGTGTGTAGATTTGTAAATATGATAATGTTCAGTCTAACGATTTATTTATTGGGTAACTTTGTTAATTCTGTTATATTACTAATAACTCATTGGAAAACTGAGTAAATGGAAATATTATTTGGAATCCTTTATTTGAACAAAACTCTCGCTCTCTTTCTATATAATATATATATATATAATATATATATATATAGTTATTAGTAAATTCAGGTATGCCTACCTTATTCTTTCGCGGATTGTTATTTAATATAATTGTGTGTATTTCTTTCAACAACAAAGAAGTTAGCTAAGAATATGATACCATACAAATTATGCGTAAATATTTTCATTGTAGAAATAATAATGAAAATATTAATATTTGAAGTAAGTGGTGGTTTCTGCTCGAATAGCTTGTAGAAGGATATTCCCTCGGGCCGAAAAAGGTCTCTAGGGACGATTCGAATTGATGCGAACACGATCGTTTGTTTTGATTTTATTTCGGCGAAACGAGATACTACAGCCCTTCCATATATATATCCTCTAATTATATTTTAAAAAGAGCATTCGTTTCCACATTAAACTGTGGGTCGATAATCCAATCAGAAGATCCCCAGGAGAGATGAAAAAAAAGCTTTGGTTTCCGGGGTGTGTGTGAGTGTGTGTGCACGAGTTGTTCATGTACAAACACAGCTGGGGAATGTACGAGTATATATATATATATATATATATATATATATATATATATATATATATAGATGGGGCTCGATTGATTAACTATATAAATATATTATGGTGTTTTATATGCTTTGTGCACAGACAAGCGTGTGTTTCATAAATTTCTCTTCATTTGAAGTGAAGGGAGACTTATCAGGGATTGGGGGGAAGGTCTCTCAACCCTCAGGTGTGTGTGTGTGTGTGTGTGTGTGTGTGCGAGTTGTTCATATACAAACACAGCTGGGGAATGTACGAGTATATATATATATAGAGATGGGCTCGATTGAGATTAACTATATAAAATATTATGGTGTTTTATATGCTTTGTGCACAGACAAGCGTGTGTTTCATAAATTTCTCTTCATTTGAAGTGAAGGGAGACTTATCAGGGATTGGGGGGAAGGTCTCTCAACCCTCAGGTGTGTGTGTGTGTGTGTGCGAGTGTTTATTCGTTTATTATATATATATATATATATATATATATATATACATCAAGAGCGGTCTGGAAGGAAGATCTCTCATGTCGTCCGACCCCGTTATAGCGGATTGTATTTGGGGTAATTTCAACTTTTAATTGAATTGTTTCGTAAATTTTCATATTGTTTCGTTGTTCAATTATTTATAATAAAAATTAAGTGTGTAAAAATTATTTATTTAATAAACAGAATTTAATTGGATTCAATTGTGGTGCACAATGGATGATTAATATATGGTTTTCTGGAATACATGTCGCTATCTGATGCTGCGATCTGGCAACTCAGCAGCTGAATACATGGCGTGATCTGACAACTCAGCAACTGAATACATGGCGCTATCTGGCAACTCAGCCAGAATAGAGGTTTATAAAAGGCCGAGAGACGTCTGACGGATTCATTCCAGCTCGGCTCCCAGCCGAGCAAGGACCTCTGGTCCTTCTCTTTCTGGCCCTTTGGGAAAACCCCTTAGAGGCCTCTTAGGTTAGGTAAACGAAAATAATTTGGGGGAGAACTCCTCTCTCTCCTTCAGGTGTCTCTCTCTCCTTCAGGTGTCTCTCTCTCCTTCAGTTGTACCCCTACCCCTTGGCTCAGCCAACTGGCTGATTCTGGCTGATTAGGAGCCTATAAAACAACGCCTACTCGGCTGAAGTCTTAATATGCACTTGGCTCCTGCCAGGTGAACACCTCTCCTCCTTTCTCTCCTCCTTCTTTCTGGTCCTTTGGGGGAAATAGCTTGGGGGAGAAACTCCGCCCCCAAGTTGCATGCCCCTTGCAACCCCGGTTGGCAACAAAGGCCAGTACTCTTTTTTTCTTTTTTCTTTCTTTTTTTTTTTTATGTTTTTGCAACACCCCCACCCCCCTTTGCAACAACCCCCACCCCTTTTGTAACATTACGTCATCACTTGCAACATTCTTGCACTCTCCTCTTTTGCGGCTATACTACTAATGTGCCGTAATGATAAAAATCAAATCGTGTGGCACTTAGAAGCGAAATCGTTCTTCTAAAATTTGAGTAAATTACTTACCAAGCTAAAGTGAAACGGAAAATTCGCGTCTGTTTAAAAGACTCCCAAAAGAATCTATCCTATATTCCGGAGGAAGAAATCGGAGACACTCCGTATATTCTGTTCGTGTCGGTAAACGCTCGAAAATAGTGTATCCTTGATTCACCTTTAGAAAACGGAGTCCGCACATTCGGTAGAAATATAAAATACACAGGATTATAATGTACAAATTCTCTAGAGAATAATTACCACTGTTAAAAGGAATTAGGTAAAGAATGCAACTAAAGCATGCATTAAACATTATAATTGGAATTCAATTAAAATTGTAATATGTATGTGTTTATTCATTTTAATGATCTGGCATATTACAATACGGCTGTATTCAGTTAAACAAGTATAAATTGCAGATTAAAATTGTCTAACAGTCAAATTTAAAGTGTTTGTGCATTTTATTTAATTGTCTCAATATCTAAAGATAATTCAATTAAAATTGTAATATGTATGTGTTTATTCATTTTAATGATCTGGCATATTACAATACGGCTGTATTCAGTTAAACAAGTATAAATTGCAGATTAAAATTGTCTAACAGTCAAATTTAAAGTGTTTGTGCATTTTATTTAATTGTCTCAATATCCAATCTTTATTCTTTGACAAATTTTCTTTACTGTCAAAAGTTTCATTTGCATTGTAATTGGTTTAGAGTTGTAATAAATATATTATTTTTGTAAAAGGTTTATAATTATCCACCTACACAAATTGACAGAGAAATAAGAATATATATAATCAGTAATATATATAACCTTGGGCAGGGCCGCCGAGAGCTGCCCCGGGCCCCGGGAAATGATTGGTATATGGGTCCCCCTGTTCAATTAGTATTTTATTATGAATGTTTTTTGTATACATAACAAGCAAACTGATTATATGTCCAAGTCACTATTCAAAACATACAGTGTGAATAAACAACTCAGAAGAATGCAAAAAACTTCACTTTTTTCTACGTGAAGGTCAAAATATGAAAATAAAAACCCACTCTAATAGACAGAGTTTATTTCCACAACAGTTTCGACGCCCACTGGCATCCTCCTCGGGTGGATACAGTAAAACGAATGAACCAAAACAAGAGGGAAAAAAACAGTCCAGGGACCGACCGAACAGAGGTAATAATAAAGGTAATATTATAAATTTAATAATTAGGGTAAAGGTAATAATAATAAATGTTAAAAAATATAAATGCAATAATAAATGCAGTAATTATGTCAAACTATTAGAATCTGTATGTATAAAACAAGAAGATAGTTTTAATTTGTGCGAATGTACTTATAAGCGGGACCCTGTAATAAAATGCCCTTCCGGTGTCGGGAAAACGGTATCTAACCTAGGTGCGAATTTCTCAATGGTCTCTGGATGGTTTCCTAATCGTCTTTTTCATTCGTTTTTCGGTTTATAAGTTCTGTATAATAAACAACAATGTAAACCAATGTAATAATAAATTTATAATTTCTGTAATAAATAATTATGCAATATTAAATGTAATAAATTGGATCTTTTCCGTTTGACTGCCGCCATTGAAACATAATTAAACTTTTTGTATTTTGTATTTTAACTGAAATGTCTTGATGATACAAAATAAGTTACTTTATAAAAAAGCTTTTCTTAATTTCCCCTTCAAATTTTCTTTCTTATAAACAATTTTAATTACTTTCAAGATCCATGCTTTTTTTAAGTTTTAATCGTGTACTCAGAAAAATAAGGGGATCACCTGAAGATCAGGGCCTCCAGCCTTCTTTAGTTAGCTTTATAAGGCTAACTAACAAAAATATCACGACCTAACCTAACCAATCGTCAAGGTCGTACAGTTGACCTAACGATTGGTTAGGTTAGGTCGTGATATTTTCGTTAGTTAGCCTTATAAGGCTAAGTAAAGGAGGCTGGGGGCACTCACCTCTTATTTTCAATGGGCAGTCAAACGGAAAAGATCCAATAAATTTAATAATAAATGTAATAATTATGTAAAAAATAAAATAATAGAATCTGTATGTTTAGAACAGGAAGATAGTTTTAAATTTGTGCGAATGTACTTAATAAAAATGCCCTTCCGGTGTCGGGAGAATGGGATCTAACCTAGGTGCGAATTTCTTAACGGTCGGTCCCTGGACTGTTTTTTCCCTCTTGTTTTGGTTCATTCGTTTTTCTGTATCCACCCGAGGAGGATGCCAGTGGGCGTCGAAACTGTTGTGGAAATAAACTCTGTCTATTAGAGTGGGTTTTTATTTCCAAACTTAGAAGAAAATGACCATTTTATTTTTCGAATCAATTACTGTACATTAATTTTATCACCATACAATTTACAAATGCAGTACCAGTCCATGCAGGCAAGACAATTGTTTACTGCAAGATTTTCATAATTAGAAGTGTACTTTCTTTGCCTTCTCTCTAGCAAAGTGGTAAATGATTCTGATGAAACTTAAAGTACGGGCTAACTGGCTTTCAATTACAATGGTTCCCAGATCTGTCAGTCGGTCTTGGGCATTGGTGGACCGCAGATAATATTTTATCTGTTTCAGTTAGACTATGATAATCTCTATAAAATGTATGTTCATTAATTATATTTCTTCTCTGTTATTTAATCAATTGCTTTATTAATATTTTTAGATTTTATCCCCCCCTCTTTCCTGGCCCCCTAGAGGTCCGGGCCCCCGGGATTTATCCCGGCTTCCCCGCCCTCTCGGCGGCCCTGACCTTGGGTTAAATCACTATGATGTGGTTTAAATGAAAACAGGCTGAAATAATGGTATAATTCATACCGTAAATATAAAGAAGTAACCGCATCATCATAACAATATATATATATATATATATATATATATATATATATATATATATATATAGGCAAGACAATTGTTTACTGCAAGATTTTCATAATTAGAAGTGTACTTTCTTTGCCTTCTCTCTAGCAAAGTGGTAAATGATTCTGATGATAGAGGAACAAGTATACAAAGAAATTCCTTCTTCTACGCCATCCTCATACATTCTTAGAAGACACGTGGTCAAGGAATCAGAAACAATGAAAACGTCTGTTTTTTCCCAAAAGGCCCGCGAAAGCAAGCCCTTGGCAACAAAGGACGCGAAGGAGGTGTCTCAGAAATGTCCGCGAAACTCCGCGTCTCACATCAGAGGTTATATAAGCGAGGGTCCACTGATACACTTCCTCATTCTCACTCGCTTGTCATTTTCTCGTCTTGGTCTCCACCTTCGTCAGCAGCGACATTCATCACGTCACCCGCTCTCCGGCTTTCGCCGGAGAGCGGCCTGCTGTTCCTTCAAAACTTCCGATCCATCATGAAGCAAGACCTTCTACAGACCGCCTGCAGAAGCATTCCTTCGAAGCCCAGCGCCGTTAGACTTCAGCCGGTTTCAGTCCCTCAAGCATCATCTCAACTCTACACGAAGCCAATCAACACTTGAGGCGACCGGCGCCCGTTCAACAAACTTCACTGGGACTGTCAACATCACCTCGGGCCTACGTTCTACAAGGTCAACCTTCAAACATATCTTTCATCTCAAGAGGCTGCATCAGGCGACCGGCGCCCGTTCAACAAGCTTCAATAGGACGGTCAACATCACCTCGGGCCTACAGTCTACAAGTCAATCTGCAAGTATCTATTCCATCCAGAGGTATTCAGTATCGGTAAGTCTACCCCTTTTTGCCTCGTCTTAAACAATAACGCAAAGCCTACATCAGTGTACCGCAGAAGCGTAGGCTATAAACGCAAAGTGTTTTACAAATTGTTCAAGCTAACTCTCGTAAAAACGCAGTAGGCCTATTTCCTAATCCAAGTGTCATTACAATACAATTATTGTGTATCACCCTGTTATGGTGATATTTCGTATGATTAATTATTGATTGTGCGTCAGACTAATTCTCTAATACAAACCCACACTAGGCTTATTTTCTGTGCCCAGTTCAAGTGTCATTCCAATACCGTATGCGTGTACCATCCTGCTATTGTGTTCATTCATGTAATCCATAAATACTTTGCATCCGTTAATTTATGTGATTTATTTAAGCATTTCATTAATGACGGCCGAATCCACTTGCAGTGTACCAACTTACTTACATTTCTTCCATTATCATTAGGCTGCATCATTTATTCGATTTTCCATTTTGCATACCAATAGCCTACCATAAACGAGTGTATTACTTAACAATTAATCTGTATAACCATTTCCTCTTTTGCTAATCTTCAGTCAGATTTAGCATACTATAAATGCCGTTATATAATTGTTAATCACCGTAAATACCTTCATAGCCATGTTAATCACTGTGAACAAATAACAGATTTATTTTCTTAATTAAATACAAAACAATAAGATAATTTTTCTAACCTTAACAATATTTGCTTGGGTGTAATCCAAGCTGGTGACTTCGAAGCAATTCGTATCACTCAGAAATATTATAGTGGGCCTACTCCATTAGCCACTTTCAACCGGTGATACTGTAGGACATCATAAATTGTTGACCCAGTCTGTCATTAACAATCAATCATTATATCAATTAATCATTAGCACCAAATTAATGAGCATCACCTCGTTCGACTAAAATTGGGACCACTATATATATATATATGTGTGTTTGTGTGTGTGTGTGTGTGTGTGTACGTATGCTCCCTGTAGCAACTGTTGGGCTCAAATAATATATATATACCGTATATGTGTGTGTGAGTGTGTGTGTGTGTGTGTGTCAAACATACATTTCTCTCCCTAGTCTTCAATATACATGCATGCATCTTACACATACATAATAATTTCAAAATTTAAAAAATGGCAACGACTTTAAGAGCCTCGGAGTCCTCTGGGGAGGGGACCACAGATGTCCCAACTTCTGGCTGCCCGCTTCCGATACAGAGAACACAGACCCGGACAGTGGGGCTAGTTCTGCTACTGCCCATTCAAGATGTTCTGGGCCCCTGCCCAATTCACTTTTCATAAACTTTTGCAACATTCGTGGGCTTTCTTCAGGTTTTCAATCTGTTGAGCACCACTTCTCCTTTAAACCTTACCTTCTTTTCTTCACTGAAACTCAGGTGTCTGGGACGATTGACAGCAACCACTTTTCTGTACCCTCTTACTTTCTCTATATTCAATTGCACTCCAAAGGTGGATGTTGCGTACATGTACGCAATGACATAACTTGTTCTCGTAGTTCCGAAATTGAATCCTCCGAATTCTATACCCTCAGGCTACGTCTTACGTGCCAATCGCAAACTAAATACATCTGAGATGTCTACCTTTCTCCTAATTCCAAAGACTATCCAAAATTCTTGACTACTTCACTTCCGAAGTGGAATACATTCTATCCCACTCTACTTTTGTTGAAATCTCCATTTTACGTGATTTCAATGTTCATTAACTACCAGTTTTGGCTTTCCTCTCATTTCACTAACATCTGTGGTGAACTAATTTACAACTTTTCTATCCCGAATGACCTCGAGCAGATTGTACAGCACCCTATTCATATACCCGATCGCTTTGGAGATAGGCCCAACTTTCTGGATTTATTTCTCACTATTTATCTTTCTTCTTATACTGTCAAACTTGTTTCTCTGTTGGGCTCCTCCAACCACAATCTTATATCTGTTTCCTGTCTTATCTCTCCAATTCGGCCTTTGAATCCTGCCAAGAGGAAACACCTTTGGTACTGTGGCGCCGCTGATTGGGAGTCCCTTAGGTAGTACTGTCTGATTTCCCATAGAATGATTACTGCTTCCGTGGCCGGGGCTCCTCCCAGTGTGCTGAGCGCATCACGGAGGTGTTTCTCTCGGGCATGGAGACGTGCATTCCATATATTATTCCTACTACTAATGCAAAAAAAAAACCTTTGCTTAACTTTACTTGTTCTAATGCTATTCGCAACAGAGAAAAGGTTTTCAGAACGTACCGTCGCCATCCAACTCCTCTCTCTCACTCATCTTATATTTCTACATGGAATCATACGAAATCTGTTCTTCGACTCGCCAAAAGTCCCTTCATCAGACAAAAATGAGAAAACCTATCCAATTCTAATTCTTCTCGCTCTTTCTGGCATGTAGCTAAGAATGTATCCGACAACTTTACTCCTTTCCCTCCTCTTTTCCATTCCGACGGCTCATCCGCCGCCTCTTCTCCTGACAAAGCTGAACTCTTCGCTCAAACTTTCGCCTCCAACTCAACCCTGGATGATTTCACTGCTGTTCCCCCAGCTCCTCCCTCCAACTTAATTATGACTGAAATTAGAATATCCTACAAAGATGTTCTTTGTCCCCTATCTGGGCTCAACTCCAGTAAGGCGTACAGTCCTGATGGTGTTCCTTCTCTTGTTCTCAAGAACTGTGCTTCTGTGCTGACATCCTGCCTAGCAATGCCGGATTTAGGCACAAGCTAAGTAAGGTTTCTCTCTCAAATAGGCCTCTCAAATAGGCCTCACACAATGAGAGGCTTATTTGAGTTCATTTTTTCTTATCAAACCTAACTTCTGCCCGGTGGCCAATTGGCTGGAACTAACCAGGAGCCTTCTCCAAGATAAAAAGATAAATAGTATTTTAACTCTACAGTAGTGTATGAAGAAACTGGCACCGAATATGGGGGCCCCTTTGGTATGAGTGGTCAGTACAAAAATTGACCCATTGAAAAACTTTGCTGAAACTAACTTATATGATCACGGTACACAAAATAGACCAGTACGCATACATCGAAACTACTGAAGTCCTAAGTGATATTGTGAATTTGCTAAAACTAGTTTGCTGTAACTCACGGCCCCATCAGGTCTTTCTGACACGTAATCAAATTTTGTTGAGACAGAGGTTAGACTAGTAAGAAAAAAATTAACAAAGTTCGCCACTGCTTAGGCTCTAGATTTTCTTACGATTTTTGAAAAATTTCTTAACACGCTATCTAAACCAATACTTTATTAATTTTTCATTATTGTCGGAAAACATTCCCGGGAGACAACCTCAACATACTTGAGAGAACTTCACGTTTGGAAGAGATCCTTTGCCGATATATTGGGGGCGTGGCTACTGATACTAACCGTAGATACTAACCATATCAAACAGTACTGAAACAGTACAGTAATACTGATGTCCATTGTCCAATAAAGGAACTGGGCATCCAACACTAGGGTGTGTCAATTTTCGGGAGCAAAGTGAATCTTTAGATTTTCAAAGACTACTAGTGACCAAATAATGCATTTTTATGTGCTAAATCGAAATATGGCTATAAAATCCAGATTTGACCACTACTTATATTTGAAGTTGAAGTTTACGAAAAATCAGCAGTTTTTGCAAGTATTTTTTTATTGTACATAACTACATTTTACCTACATTACATACAATTAAAGACATTTTGATTGTATTTCAGTATTAAAACTTAGAAATATAGATAGGTTTCTTGAACTTTGCCAAGGATGCCATGTGTGCCTTGCTCTTGTTCCTGGACATGAGCTCCCTACTGGCCACCTGGCCACTGACGTACGCCTCCCTCCTCTCTTGTGAGTAAACATGTTGTGCTGCTTCAGTTGTCATCCTCACACACCTCTCTACTGACTCTGTGTGTGTGTGTGTGTGTGTGTGTGAGGGCCATGCAGGAACTTCCATTGGTCTATCCAGAAACTCCTTGATTGCAGCAGTGGTGAGGGAGCAGGTCAGAGGAGGCTCAGTCACGTCAGAGTTCCAGTTAATAAGCTCCGAGAGTTTGATGGCATCTGGGTTGATGTCAGGAGTCTTCCTGGGTCTGACACTGCAGTCTCCTACTTGTGTGTCATCTCCTTCACCTCTACTGTAATTTCCAGTATCCTCTTCACTGCCTCTCTCCTCTCCTCCTCCGCCTCACTGCCCAGCATGGCCTGGAGCACAGCCTCAGAGTGTGCATACCAGGTTGACCTCTTCACTGTAGGCATCACTATTCCTATCACCTCCTTCTTCTGACTTCTGAGCAGCTCCAGCTGGTACAGTACATGCCTGGGACCCTCCACCCAGCTGTGATTTAACTTGATGTTGAGCCACTATGAATTCCACTATGAATTCCACAATTATCCTCAGATTCTTCAGGTTCCTACCCTTCAGCCCATGTTTGGAAATCCACAATCTGCGGAACCTTAGGGCCGTGGTGACCCACATACTGTGACAGATTGGCCCAATCTCCAGGAGAGCTAGACTCTGAGGTACCTCTCCCGATCTGATGGCAGTAATGATTCTGTAGCTATATGATTGGTCTGTGCTGAGGTCCTTGACTACCTCCTGACTCAGATGGGGTAGAGGAGACCAACAGTGATCCTCGTGAAGTTTGGGTTGATCTCCAGCTCAGTGGCAGTGTCTAACATCTTCCCTAGGGGCCCAGACCACTTGTTGTTGCTCAATGTCTTGCCATCCAGTGCAGTCACCAGGTGTCTGAGACTCAGCTCCCCAGTGTGCAAGTCACAGACAAACCACACCAACTTCCTGCTAAGCTTGGCCGCCACATAATGCATTACTCCTCCCTCCCAGCCAGTATTCACATTAGTACTGTCACTTCCTATGGCCAAAAGGGTCTGGTCTGCTCCTCTCTCTCTTAGCCAGTTCACCAGATGATCAGCAATGACCTCAGCATGACTTCTCTCCTCTGCAGCTTCCTCTGGTACAAAATACCACAAATAT
Organism: Bathynomus jamesi; assembly: GCA_023014485.1. Classification (NCBI taxonomy): domain Eukaryota; kingdom Metazoa; phylum Arthropoda; class Malacostraca; order Isopoda; family Cirolanidae; genus Bathynomus; species Bathynomus jamesi. The sequence continues at coordinate 359,044 of JAJOZX010001109.1, read as the reverse complement.
TTCCCACCTGGTTCATTGCACACTGTGTAGTGTTCTTCCTTAATGAGGCCAGGAAACTGTCTGTCACTGCCCTCAGCTTCCATCATCACTTTGATGTCATCTCTTTTCCCATCAAAGAAGATACAGGTGATACCATTTTCCCTAATCTCTTCATCAAACTTCTTGACCAGCTCCTTAGTCAGTCTCTCCTGAGCCCTCCTCACCTTGTTGTGGTCAATTACCAGTGCTGTGTCAAACTCTGTGATAAGACCAGCATCAATCCAGGCAGCAGTGGCAATCTCTGCAGTCTCTCTCAGCCCAGTGTGATGTCTCAAGCTAGCCAGAGCTATGTTGGTGATATCTTCAGTGTTGTATTTCTTCTTCTTAGCCACAGGCAAGGAAGAAGTTGTCGCAGCCTCTGGTATGAAGTCTTCGTCCTCCTCTCTCCTCCCTGCCTCCTCCAATATATCTCCAGTCTCCTCCAACTCCATCTCCAGCAGTGACTCCTCCCTCAGCTCCTCTTCTTTCTTGGCTGACTCCTCTGCCTTCCTCCTCCTTTTCTCCTCGGCCTTCCTTCTCTGCTCCTGTCTCTGCAGCACTGCTTCCTGTCTCCTAGTCTTATGGTGATCAGTTAGACCCATCTGGTGTGCCCCCACATTTCCCACCTTTTCTCTCTGACTTTTAATGAAGGCAAGCTCCTGCACTGGTATCTTCTGCTCGCTCGTGCAGCTGCAGTCAATGTGAACCTCACTGTTGCAGACAGGGTTGCACCCAAGCTCACTGCAGCTCCTGATCACACAGTGACAGGTCAGGATGTCCACCAATTTGTCCAGTTTCATCATGAACCTATATTTGACCTCTAGCTTCACATTGCCAATGGACACCTTCACTGCCTCATCCCACAGTACTTTCACTTTAACCCTGATCCTGACCTCAGTGTTGATTACAGGTCCTGTGAATAGAGCGTTGGCCTTTCTCCACTGAGCCAGTAGCCCTGGAACAATGCCGTTGTTAATCAGGTAATTAACTGGGTAATTCCTCCTGTCTTCCTCACTCATCTCTCTTCTCAACAAATCATACCTCAGCAGATCTCTGGCTGTGGGCAGCTCAGCAGGAGGAAGTTCCCTCCCAGTTCCCGCCAAATGACTAAGGTGACAACTTGATTTGCTTCGGGTTCTGATTTTTTTCTGACTCATCCTGTGGACCTGTGAACAAAAGAAATGTCATTGAAATTTGGATAGGCCTACTGATTATGATTATATAAAATTAAGTCAATTGAAATTCTTAATATCTTCCTATAAGCTCAGATAAAAGGTTGTGTTGTTTTAGGTACAAGACTTAATTATTCAAAGTAATGACAATTTCATATATCTATCATATTAAAATATACAGAAAGTTTGGGTCACACATAACATTTCGAATAATTTGAATTACACAATATTTACATTACGAAGTAATCAAAATTGTCAAAAAGGAGGGAAAACACATGCATTCACAATCAAAACTCCAGCATTTGTGACTATGTGAAACTTAGAAACCATACTGCACACCAAAAATAACCAAAGTTGACCACACTTATCAATGGCACATTGATATACGATGCTACAGTCATATTTAGGTTATATTTCAAACCTTTATGGTCAAATATAAGTAGGTAAATGACTTCTTTAAACAACATTAAAGATATTTCTAAGTTTGCTATATAATATGACATCATTTGAGCATTAGTAGTTTGTGAATTGTTGACTTTACTAAAATTGACACCCTAATCAACACTCTTCTTAGGTTGACCAATTCTTGAGTTATCTAAATTCCAAACATCCCAGCATTAAATTCACTAAAGAAGTTGAGCAGAATACTCAGTTACCTTTCTTGGACATCAGTATTCATAGAACTAATAATAATTTTAAAACTTCCCTTTATCGTACGAAAACTTTCATTGGTCTAGGTACACATTTTTTAAGTGATGTTCCTTTTGGCTTTGAAGTTAATTCTATTAAAACCCTTATTGACCGCGCATTCATGGTTTCCTCTGATTATTTTTCTTTTCATTCTGAGATGTTTTTTTAACTGATTACACTGGTCAACACTCATTTTATTGCCAATCATATTAGAGTGATTTTGGGGTAACTTTGTGGTGCTGATTCCGAATATGACATCGGTTTTGCTAGATTGGCTCTAATTTATGAGATAATTGGTACCCCATTGAAACACGTAAAAATGCAAAAAATTTAATGTTCAGGCGGAGCCTACTTACTGGTTGGGTGGCCGATGACTTATATACGGAGGGGGAATATTCTAGAATGATCGCGGAGTAAACACTAAGAATATTCGCGTGTCTCACCATCTAGAATGTTCCGGTAGTTTCCCATATGCATGCGCTACGGTTACGTTTCCTATTAATTGAGGGTATTCATTATCTCAAGAACTAGAGCCAAATCGGAAAAACTACTTTCATTTTGGAATTCAGCAACCCCAAAATACACTAAATTCGTACGAATTTCCTTGGCAACGAAACAAAAATTTTTTTTTGTTGAGCTGTGTTATTTTAGCTTCAATTCTTATCCAAAGGACTTGATTATGAAACATATTCTAAATTATTTAAATCATCATTTTAAACCCCAACTTCCCGTTCCCACTGTTCATAAAGATAAAGGATATATATCTGTGCCATTTATGGCTGTTTAAGCCAAAGAATGAAAAAGACCTAAAACGCTTCCTCGCCCAGTTTTATCCACAGATTGATTTTAAATTTATTTTTATCAATAAATTTAGCATTAGTTCCTTTTTTAAACTTAAGGAAAAGTTGCCCGATGCCCTCGTCTCCAACCTGGCTTATTCTTTTAATTTGGTTGTAACGCCAAATATATTGGCAGCTCAGTCTGCCAACTTAAGGTACGGGTCATTGAGCATCGTGGCATCAGTAGTTGCACCTCTCTACCGCTGAGTAAACCAGCCAAATTCTCAATCTGTGAACATTGCGAAAGTAACAACCATCCATTTAATATCAATTTCTCAATTTTAACCACCCTGCACAATGAAACAGATCTGAGAACTATGGAGTCCTTATATGTATATAGATAAAAGCCAAGGTTAAATGATTATAATTCTGTGTATAAATTAAACATAGTAAGTTAATATTTTATATATATAAATATATTGTAAGTTGCTTTAGTTTCATTTGATTTTATGTAGTTATTAAACTTGGACCTTTTCCAGTTTGTGTACCGTTTTTCATATAATTTATTTTTGATTGGTCATACAACCGCCGTCGATTATAACAACTTTTTAAGAGAGGTAAGTTCTTGATAACCTAACCTAACGTAACCTAACCTAACCTAGCCTTCTGTTTTACTCTATGCTGTGCCTAACAGAAGCAAAGAAACACTAGAAAGTTGCATAAAAGCCAACATTGTAGAAAACGGTACATAAACTGGAAAACGTCCTTAAACTTAATTGAACATGAGGATAATGTCGTCAGAGTGATTTTTTCTTGTTCTTGTACTATTGAAACTATTTCATAACTGAGTTAAATATGTACTTGTCTAATTAGTCTTTCACCAGTTTCATATTATTTTTTTACCTTTTACCTTTTATTGTTTTAGCACTGATGATGGGAGTTTGACTTCCGAAACGTCTGACATTAAATCTTCATTATGTTGACTTGGGCGTTGACCATCCTTTATATATATATATATATATATATATGTTAACCTCTGAACCATTTAAGTTTGGAGGTTTAAATGTTAGTCTATTTATTATTAAGAATGTCTGTGAAGCAGAAATTCTTACTGAAATCGCTCAAATTATTATGATTTTTCTTCCGTTTTTTGTCACGGCTACAGCCTTAACTACTCATCGGATCTTCATGAAACTTGGTGATAATGTTTCCATTGTAGAGTTCTAAGGAATTTCCCTAACGGCTAATTCCCACAATTTTTTACTCTAGAGCAGTGTATCAACTCCAAAAATATTGCGCGCGCGGGCAAAAGTGAAAGAAGTGATAAAATTCTATTCTAAACATAAGTTAATAATTTAATATTCAAATATTGCTGTTACTAATAGTTTTTATCGGTATTAGCGATTAATTCTGAGATCTTCGCTTTTCAATCAATCGTGGTGAAACTTAGTAGGAATGTTCAGAGAGGAACGTTTATTGGAATGATTATATCTTTCATCTGAGCAATTCGTTACCATTAGACTCAAAAGAGTCGCAGTATTGCTTCTACATTAGGGAAAGCCAACTGAATATTGTCTTGGATGATGATTTGATACAGATCTTGGTGGTATAAATGTCTTTTATCTGAGTAATTTTGTTTGATGTAAGCATGAAAGTGTTTAATTCTCCAACAAGAGTGACATTAACATCCTCAGGATAGTTTTTAGCCAGAAGCTTTACAGTTTTACTCAGCTGTTCTTCCGAAGCGTCTACATCAACCAAAAAGGAATAGTTGCCTGCAACATTTTCGTATGTTTGTTCTTTTATTTAAATTTGTTTCAAGAGCATCCATCATAGGAATAAAAGATTTAATTCAAAACTTGTCTCTTGGAGAAAAGGTCTCATCGGCATTAGGTGCATCACCATTGATTTCTTTTTTTCTCAATCTTTTCCTCTTATTCGCACACTTGTAGTCTACCGAAGGCAGGATCTCTTTTGCTTTTAATTCAATTTCACCAAAACTTTCACGGGTGTCTTTCAAGAAGTGAATAAGTGACGTGTAAAGCTTTGCACATGTACTAAGGGTTACATGTGCATCCTGTAGGCCCTACGGGCCTTGCTAGTTTTGTGGAACTGATGTTAGAAAATCTAGAAGAGGAAGAGCCATTGTTATCCCAAGGCGATATGACGACTAAGCTGATTGATGCAGCATTGCTTGTATATGTACAGGGTGGGCGGAAAGTAGCTCCCTATTTTGGATTGGTAAAAAAATACGTATATTATCCATTTATTTCAGATGAAATAATATGAAAAGGTACGCATACATGGTAGGTTTTCTCTAAAATTCAATGTGGGCTCCAACTCTTTCCACCAGCTTCTGGAGCCGCCCAGGAATGGCGTCCACTGACTTTAGCAGGAACTCCGGCGGGATGGAGGACATGACTTCCCGAATTCGGTCCTCCAGTTCTTCCAATGTCCTCGGTTTGGTGCGGTAGACTTCTTCCTTTACCCACCCCCAAAGAAAGAAGTCGCACGGTGTCAAGTCGGGGCTCCTGGCTGGCCATTGATGTGGACCACGACGACCCATCCAACGCCCAGGGAAGTGGGCATCCAGCCACTCACGGACAACAAGAGCGAAGTGCGGAGGGGCGCCATCTTGCATAAATATCAGATCGTTGATGTTCTCCCATTGGGGGTGGGTAAAGGAAGAAGTCTACCGCACCAAACCGAGGACATTGGAAGAACTGGAGGACCGAATTCGGGAAGTCATGTCCTCCATCCCGCCGGAGTTCCTGCTAAAGTCAGTGGACGCCATTCCTGGGCGGCTCCAGAAGCTGGTGGAAAGAGTTGGAGCCCACATTGAATTTTAGAGAAAACCTACCATGTATGCCTACCTTTTCATATTATTTCTTCTGAAATAAATGGATAATATACGTATTTTTTTACCAATCCAAAATAGGGAGCTACTTTCCGCCCACCCTGTATATTAAGTTAAGGTGTATATATATATATCCATCTCATAATTGTAAGGTTAGTGAAAAATTCACTTAATTTGGAACTAGCATTTTTGGGCTCTTGTGGCATCATTGTTCGAACACTCTTGTGGCATAATTTTTTGGGGCACCGGCGCATCCTTTCTACTCGTTTGTTGAATGCGGCACTTAGAGGGCGTGGTCTTATAGAGAGCTCTCTTGCAATTCAGTTTGGTTGATTAGATACAAGATTGTTGCATCGTGAATGGTGCAGGTTGTGTTGTTGTTGCAAGGTTTAGAAGGAAGGGTGTCCGGCGAATTTGTCTACAACAATTTTTCTAAAGATACAATTCATCTACAACAATTTGTCTACAACAATTTACCTACAACAATTAGTCTACAGATACAATTTAACTACAATAATTTGTCTACAGATACAATTTGTCTAGAGAAACTATTACTAATATTATTTAAAAAAATGACGATGTTTTAACAGTAAACTAACGAAAATATCATGACTTAACCTAACCAATCGTCAAGGGTGTACTAACTTTTTATGGCCTTTCTCTGAATCAATAAATTGAAGAGGCATTGTGGGTTACTGAACAGTGAACAATGTAAAAGTTCCAGGATGACTGCAATTTTAAGTGCGAAAACCTAAGACATAAGTTACTAAGATTTAAAAAAGGCAACAAACGAACAAACGTTTCAGAATAGCTTAAACTATAAAGGCACAAACGCAAGACTTAAATTATAAAAGTTAGCAACTAATTTTCGTATTTAAATTATATTTGTTTTTTTTTTAAATAATATTAGTAATAGTTTCTCTAGACAAATTGTATCTGTAGACAAATTATTGTAGACAAATTGTATCTGTAGACAAATTATTGTAGATAAATTGTATCTGTAGACTAATTGTTGTAGACAAATTGTTGTAGACAAATTGTTGTAGATGAATTGTATCTTTAGACAAATTGTTGTAGATAAATTCGCCTAAAAGCAGAGAGAAGACCATAAATAGTGCCCCTTTTGTTTTTTTCTTAATTTTATGCAACTGAGGCCTAAGGTAGCCCCACATCGAGTCAGCAACCCTGAGGTAGGACCTAATAGGAATTCCAAGTCCGTAAGTTTGTTTTAGTCTACCTTAACTTAGGCTATAAGTTAAAGTAGCCCATCAGAGCTTGGCCGTTCAAGGCTCAGTTGAGATTCTGAACCCAATCAAAATAAATAAAATAACAACTGATCTAATAAACGGTTTCAGATAATTAACATGAACTCAAATTCTAATTCCTCCATTTTCTCCAACAGAATGTCAGCCTCTCTCTCCTTGTATCACCCTTTTCACCGTCATCAGTATGGATATGAGTGAGGGCATCAATAATTGGATCATACCCCTCAGCCATGGCTGAAGTGGCCTTTGCATGTTCTTCCCACCTAGTGTCAGAGAGGCGTTTTGTTACTGTGGAATCAGGTCTCAAATATGATTTAAGTGCTGTCCAACGTTTTGTAGAGGCAGAAAAAAATGTGTATAACTTACACAACACCAAAAAAAATTTACTGCATACAGGCAGCACTCAACTGCAGCATGACCAACAGGGTTAAGTGACTGTCTAGCACAAGGAATACATATGGCATACTTATTTTCCTTTAGAAGTTTCTACTGCATGTCATTATACCTCCCTGACATGTTCGGTACATTATTATTTGACTGTCTTCTGCACTTACCAAAGTCAACTTTGCAATCATTGACTAGATAATCCAGCACCATATTGGTCATACTTTCACCATTGTGCTTTTCTAATTCAAAGAAAGATAGAAAGCATTCAATGGGAAGACCATCATCGAGTGACACATACCTTTGGTTAGCTTCCGCCCGAATTGTTCATTCTGATGAAGGTCAAGCTCTTCACTCCACCTTAGACCTACAGTTTAACGGGGAATCCGAACCACGCCCCACCAGCAGCCCAGCGTCTTAACAACTAGGCCACCCAGGGTACCCATTTATCTACCAACCACTTTATTTATTGTATGGAAGGATGAACAGCTGGGTTTTGCTGCGTGCCGGTTGCTTTCACCGGGGCCGATGGATTCGTAGTCAGCAACGCTAACCACTACACCACCGAGGCGCAGCTGACAATTGGTATTTTATTTATTTTGATTGAGTTCAGAATCTCAGCTGAGCCTTGTACGGCCAAGCTCTGAAAGGCTACTTTAACTTATAGCCTAAGTTAAGCTAGACTAAAACAAACTTACGGACTTGGAGGTCCTATTAGGTCCTACCTCAGGATTGCTGACTCGATGTGGGCCTACTTTAGTCCTCTAGCATAAAATTAAGGAAAAAATGGGGGGTACCAGGGCCGGCGAGAGCTGCCCCGGGCCCCGGGAAAGGAGTGGTATATGGGCCCCCCTGTTTACTCAGTATTTTATTATGAATGTTTTTTGTGTACATAACAAGCAAATTGATTATATATTCAAGTCACTATTCAAAACATACAGTATGAATAAACGTCTCAGAAGAAAATGACCATTTTATTTTTCGAATCAATTATATTAATTCTATCACCATACAATTTACAAATGTAGTACCAGTTCATGCAGGCAAGATTTTCATAATTAGAAGTGTATTTTCTTTGCCTTCTCTCTAGCAAAATGGTAAATGATTCTGATGAAATTTAAAGTACGGGCTAACTGGCTTTCAATTACAATGGTTCCCAGATCTATCAGTCGGTCTTGGGCATTGGAGGTCCGGGTCCCGGGGATTTAACCAGGCTTTCCCACCCTCTCGGCGGCCCTGGGGGCACTACTTATGGTCTTCTTTCTAAACCTTGCAACAACACAACCTGCACCATTGCATGATGCAACAATCCTGTATCTAAACAACCAAACTGAATTGCAAGAGAGCTCTCTATAAGACCATGCCCTATCAGTGCCGCATTCAACAAACTAGTAGAAAGGACGCTACCAGTGCCCAAGCAATGATGCTCCAAGAGCCCAAAAAGGTTAGTGAATATTTCACTAACCTTACAGTTATGAGATGGATATATATATACCTTAACTTAATACAAGCAATGCTGCATCAATCAACCTAGTCATCATATCGCTTTGGAGCAACAATGACTCTTCCTCTTCTAGATTTTCTAACAACAATAACAGTTAGTTGAGCAACATGTGAAAGATCTGGTGTAAAGTCAACAGACAAACTGAAGTATCCTGTTTTCTCAAGTCTTCCAAAATAGATTGTCTTACCTCTTTAGCCATAAGCTGGATGAGTTCATCGATATTGTTTTAGACAAATACGAAGGCTTTCCAGATCCACTACTTCCATAATGCTTAATATGGTTAGAAAGAAATGGATTAAACTTAGCAATGAGTTCTATCAAACCAAGAAAGTTCCCGTTATGGGGCGACCTAAGCTTTTCATTGCCTCCCCTAAATGCTAATCCACGTTCCGCTAATGTGCACACAACTGCAATAATACGTTAAAGTACATGCCTCCAGTACTCTTGTTCCTGTTTCATCTGTTGAGCTAGGTGTGAATCCAAGGTTAACTCGCGAATCGTCGTCAAATATGTAAGGAAAGCTGTTCTATGCTCCCCAGAATTCTCATAATTTTGAATTGCAATGGGGTTTCGCCAGTTATTAAACCCATCCCAAGCCACTGTGGTTGATGATGTGCAAAATACCTTGCAAAGAAAAGAGTAAACACAACCGGTTGTTGGAGAGTATACTAACCATTCCCGATTGTATTTTTTCCCATCAGCTTTCGTTGAATAAAAAAGACCCTTGATCAATATCTGATTTGATTTTTGAATGATCGCTTCGATTTCTCAACTAAACCATCTCACTGTTGACACTCTGAGGGGGCCTTTCTGTAACCAGAATGCAATATCATTCTCGGTTAAGACTCCTCAGAGGCCAAGATCGTTGAACTTTGTGTATTTATTTTCTTCAGCCTGGACTTCAGGCTCTGTAACACGATCAGATGAAGTAGTCACTGTCTGTACGGGGCTCCAATAAACCTTAGCCCCCCTGCCCATGGCCTAAACCATTAGAGGTACAGTAAAACTAAACATACCTTACAAAAGAGAATTTAATCCTGCATTTAATGAGAAACAATTAAAACTTGGTGTTCCCGCCATTGGCTTCCAAGACAGCCTGAATTCGCTTTGGTAGCTTGCCAAAAGTGACGTGAATAGATCTTGATCGTTACGCAAATTTGCTAAAACAGTTCAATGTGTTGCGTCATTGTATCCTTCGAAAATCGATTTGCTGCAGGTTCTTGAAACAAGAGACATTCAACCTTGTCCTTTATAACTGATCCAATGTGTTCACAGACGTTCAGGTGAGGAAATTTCCTGGCCATTCTTCATTTCCAAAGAAATCGATCTCATGGTTCCGCAACAACTGTTGAGTGGCTAATGCCTTAAAGCAGGGGGCCTTATCGTGCAGAAATGTGACCTGATCGACATCCATAACATTGTTTTGGTTTCTTAGAAAAGGAATGATATGCTGGGATAGAATAATATCACGAAAATACTGTTCATCCCAACTCTGACCATTTGGCTTCAGCACCCACATGAGCTTCTTTGCAGTGAACAAAACAAACACACCAACACAGTCTGGACTTTTTAATAATTCGCGATAATGTTCATTGTCATCGATTTCATCTGGTGTTGTGGCCCATACTCGATCATTTTGGTAGTTAGGCCGACGTGTTACGTAAACAAAAAATTCATCGGAGACAGCTAAATGCATGAAATCACCCACATCTCAATCTTCAAGATAATGGGCAAACCACATTCTGTCATCGACAGTGGTGGGCACCGTTAACCAAAAAGTTAACTTCGATAACGATAATCCGTTAACCCCAATTTTTAACTCCGATAACGATAATCCGATAATTTTACTACAAAGTTAACGGAAGTTAACGATAATCCGTTAACGATAACTATTTATTTACTAACATTTAAAAAAATCAAGGAAAAAGCTTTAAAACCCATAGAAAATGGTTTATTTATGCAAAATCCAACAATAAATAGGTATTTAACTGTATTTTTATCAAGTTTTGCAACTTTTTTGCTTAATAACTTTTTTTTTTATTTTTAATAAAAAATGTACTGATTACATGTTTTGAAACCCTTGTAACCACTAACCATTAACTAAATTTTAATTTACCAGAATTATTATGGCGGGAACTGAAAGGTAAAATTAAATTCAGAAAGACCAACTTCTCAAAGTTAGGCCCAACTGCCAGTCTTGACCTCTTGGGCCTCAGGATGTCCTTGCCGAGAGAGAAGAGCCGTTCCACTGCGGCAGAGGACGGCATTGGCGTATTGTACTTTAGGAAGAGGTTGATGAAGATCTGCTCCCCCATGAAGTCAGAGTCGACCATGTCTACCTTCCCATCAGTGTCCAGCCAAGTGTCGACAAGTCTCTTGGCCTTCTGCTTGACACTGGTACTTGAGCCACCGGCCGTCCACCCAGCGAAGAGGTCGTCAGGCATACTGCTGTCGCTAGAGCTGGTGGTGCTGTCAACGTTCCGGTTCCTCAGTGCTCTCTCGACCTCGTCCTCCATGGCGGCCCTGACAGAGACAGTTTGGTCGCTGTCGAACCTGCGCAGCCAGTGGAAGTTAACGTGTTAACGGACTTTAACAGACTAAATATCGAGTTATCGGAAGTTAACTGGTCCGATAACGATAAATGGAAATTAACTTCCGTTAATAGTCCGTTAAAAAAAGTTAACTTCGTTAATTAACTGTTATCGGATTAACGCTTTAGTGCCCAACACTGGTCATCGATGCTAAGTTGAGTTTTTCTTGGCTTTGGAAGTTCATGCCAAGGCTTTAAACCTTGCCTATGACGGTACAGTCGAATGATCTCACCACTAACGATCTTTCCTCTCAACACTTCGATCTCTCTAGAAAGTTTAGCACAGCTGTTTTTCTGCTTACACGTACCGCTTTCAATGATGTCCTTTGTTTCCTGAGAGAGTGGCAAATTTGGGCGGCCAGATTTGGTTGTATCCATTTCACATTCATCCAAAGTTTTATTCCAATTTCTTTTGACGAAGTCCTCACTTCTTCGCAACTTTTTGGCAACCCATGAACGTGTTATAAAGGTGGCTCCAGCATCACGAGCTTCCCGAAATGTTATTGCTCGTATGCGATCTATCACGCGTTGCCTCTCCGAATCACCAATTAATTGAGAAGCCATTATATTATCACTTTATCAGCTAGAGTAATTTTAATACCTGAAATAAATAAAGAATTTTATATTTTTTATAATCACTAAAAACTATTTCGATATAAGTAAACATGTAAGCTGCAAATGGGGGGGCTAAGGTTTTTTGGAACCCCTTATTATCTATTCTAGTAAAAGAGGTGGATGCTTGCGGTTGTTGTGGATCTGTCTGACTCTTTCGAGTCTGAGATCCCTCCTTTATAATAGTGAAATAACTGTCAGCTTTCGGTAATTGTTTTATCTACCTTTCTAGCTGCTGCTTCGTTTTTCTTTTCTGAAATCCACTTTCAAAAGTTCTCTTCATTTTGATTGGCCTCTCCAAAATAATAAGTGAAACAAATAACTTCTTTGAAATTAATAAAAGTTGAAATTAAAAATGGCAATAGGGAATATATTATAAAGAGGCCCTATATAAAATAAAATAATAAAGAGAAATGGAAAATGAAACACTGTAACTTCGCCGCTTATGTTAAGGGTACAATTTAGCTTATGCTTCACATTAAATTAGGAAGGTAAAATGATTAATCCTACCCCCGGCTCAATATAGGTGTGTGTGTGTTTGTCAGCAGTTACAAACATAAAACTTCACACACATATTGAAAGGTCCAGAGGTTGTGCACCTGGGTGTTGAATGCCCGGTTAGGTTAATTGACTGTCCGGTTAGGTTAACTGTACGCCCTTGACGATTGGTTAGGTTAAGTCGTGATATTTTCGTTAGCTTTAACGTTAAAGCTAACGAAAATATCACGATTTAACCTAACCAATTGTCAAGGGCTTAGAGTTGACCTAACCGGGCACTCAATTAACCTAACCTGGCATTTAATTAATCTAATCGGGCATTCAGTTGACTTAAACCGGCATTCAATTAACCTAACCGGGCATTCAGTTGACCTAACCGGGCAACGGGCATTCAACACCCGAAAATGTGTCTGCCTGTCTGTCTGTCTGTAAGCAGAAAAAACTTTTACGTTTCTGAACCGATTTCGACCAAATTTCACATAGTGGGTGGGGGTGATGAGTAATGAACAAAAGTATATGTGTGGCCAGCTCCCCCCCCCCCCCCCCAACCCATTACGGGGCTCGAAGGCCCCAGCACCGCGATAAAACTATAGAAAAGAACGCAGTCATGAAAATCTTGGCTTCACATTGTGACAAGATTTGTGAAGCTTAAGATTTTCATGATTATAGTTTTATCGACCAAATAATTGAACCCCCAATTACTGTCGGTTCAATTATTTGGTCAACAAAACTATAGCAAAGAATGCAGCCATGAAAATCTTGAGCTTCACATTGTGTCAAGATTTGCGAAGCTTAAGATTTTCATAACTGTATTTTTTTGAAAATCAAGTTGGTGAATAAATTTAGAAAAGAATGTAGCCATAAAAATTTTAGCTACGTATCGGAAACCATGATAAGTAAAATAAATGTGACAAGTTGTTTTTGAAATTTAACTGCTTCGTGAACTTCAAGTAAAATCTGTGAAGCTGCATTTAAAATTTAAGTGATTCGTGAGCTAATTGTAAATGTTAAACTCTAACTTGCTTAAAGAATATCCCACCCGTAGGACGGGTATTTTTACTTGTAAGAAATAAATATGAATAAAATACAAATATGAAATGAATAGACACAATATAAAGTTAAGCAAGTTTCTCTAATAGTATCAGAATCAGAGGGCCTTCGTACTGAATCGTAATATGGTTAACCTTAGGCACACTCAAATAATTAAAGAATAACAGGCAAATAAGGAATGATACGAGCTCTATGGCGGGGAAATAAGAATGGCGAAAGATCTAATGTAACCGACCAACTAGATTTGACCGGCAATCAAAGTCCAAACAAAACAGTAATTAAGTACTTTTTGATATGCCAGATATACGTTTAGTATCAGTAGCCACGCCCCCAATATGTATGCAAAGGATTTCTTCCAAACGTGAAATTCTCTCAAGTATGTTAAGGTTGTCTCTCGGGAATGTTTTCCGACAATAATGAACAATTAATAAAGTATTGATTTCAGTCAGCCAGAGTTAAGACATTTTTCAAAAATCGTAAGAAAATCTAGAGCCCAAGCAGTGGCGAGCCTTGTTAATTTTTTTCTTACTAGTCTAACTTCCGGCTCAACAAAATTTGATTACGTGTCAGAGGGGCCTAAGAGTTCCCTGAGTTTCAGCAAACTAGTTTCAGCAAATTCACAACATAACTCGGGACTTCAGCAGTTTCGATGTATGCGTACTGGTCTATTTTGTGTACTGTGATCAGATAAGTTAGTTTCAGCATATATGTGATCATATAAGTTAGTTTCAGGGCCAACTACCTTAAGCAAATGGCCCTGAGCTTTGGTGATGCTCATGGCAAAACTTAGTCGAATTGGGAACTGGAGGCGCTTGAATTGAAATGGCAAGTCCGATGGAATGATTAGAATTCGTGGAATGAAGACATCCTTTCCTGCTGCATGTCCAGCAGTCATTATTGTGGCCTCAATGACATGCGCCCAGCTTCTTTACAGCCAAACACGTTCCATTACAAAGTGTTGGTGGGTCCATATTCCTGAGAAGAATGATAGGTGCACGAATCTTGGGCTGTATATTGTGCGGTGGTACACCTGGTGGCTCCAGAGAATTAAGAAATTCTCTTGGATAATTGACAGCATCGTTAGTGTCTGGAACAGTGTCAACTGACTTGTATTGGTGCATCTCATCAGGTAACTGTAGGAGTAGCCCTCTGTTTATGGCATCAACTGTATCATTCTTTGGTGTAAGGATGGCTCTTTCAGAAAGCCACTTGTGATTCCGGAAATGAGAAATAACATTTGGGAAAACTGAATCTTTGAGTTCTTGAAGTGTTGTGACTGCTTGACTAATGTTTTCGACTGATACCATTCCATGCATGTTCTCAGGAACCATTTTGCCATTTCCCAGCTGAAGTAACCTTCCTGCAAAATTTCCAGCAGAAGCATCACCTGTCAAATGCACTCGCATGTTGGTTGCTAGGGTGAGTCGGTGAATGTTGTTCCAGATATATGAAGCCTTGATGCACGCTTGTAGTTCATCAGCTTTGGTTCCACGTGGAATGACTGGGAGTGTTTGGCGAAAGTCACCAGCCAAGACCATAGTGACACTTCCCATTAGTTTGTCAGTACGTCGAAGATCTTTCAGGGTCCGGTCCACAGCTTCAAGCGCAGCTTTATGAGACATGTTGCATTCATCCCAGACAATGATCTTACACTCCTGCAGAACCCTTGCTTTGCCACTTCCCCTTCCAATGTTGCAGGTTGGTGCCTCTGCACGTGCCAAATTCAAGGGCAACTTGAATACTGAATGAGCAGTCCTTCCTCTGTTAAAAGTTTGGCAGCAATACATGATGATGCCACTGCTAGGGCAATCATGTTTCTGTGTCTAATTTTAGCTAAAAGGAGATTGATGAGAAAAGTTTTTCCTGTCCCACCTGGAGGATCCAGAAAAAAAGATGCTGCCACTTCCACTGAAAACATCTTCAGTGAATCTGTCCAAGACTTGTCTCTGGTCTGGAACCAGACGTTGTTCATTTTCCTGTATGTATTCAGTAAGTTGTTTGTAATTTGTTTCTCTGAGAATATTAGTTGATAACTCATTGATATTAACTCGCTGTGGTGTGGGAGACCGAAACTTTTGAGATCAGAGCAGTGGCGTACTAAGGGGGGTGCGAAGGGGGCGATCCGCCCCGGGTAACAGCCAGGAGGGGGGTGCCATCGGGAGTTAAAATACCAGTACAAGTTTTCAAACCAAATGAAAAATTCGCCAAAGTAAGAAAAAAAATTTAAAATGTTCAAACTATTACAACAGCGTAATGTTAATTTCCACTATAAAGTAAATTTTTATTGGCAATACAAAATTTACAAACGAAAAATTAAATATTTGATAAAAATTACATCGAAAGGCGAACGTTTGTTGACGTTTTAGTCATCAGTTTGTTGAGCATAGCCAGCTGGCTGCAACTGACATTCCAAGGCTTGTTCGTTTGACACTGTGACTCCACATACATGAGGTATGTTTCATTAAATAATTATGATAAAGCATAAAGTGCTGGTGTTTATAACAATATCATGGTACTTATACCAGAGTCCAGTAATTTTTGACAATGTGGTATCATAGTGATGTTTAAGTGTTTATAAATGCATCGTCGTGATGTTATATACCCAGTAAATGCATTGTGGAGAGGGCCATTCATTATGCAACTACAAAGTGTGAGGAAACGGACATTTCTATGGAGAGAAGAGGGAGAGTAAAGCTCCGAAAAAGATGCCAGGAGAGATGGCAAAGGATGCTGGTCTCACATTGCCAGAGGAAGTAAAAAGGGTTATGTTTGAATGTCTTGATCGCTTTCATCAAGAATTGGAGATTCGTTCTAAGGCAATGGATCAAATTCTGTCAATCTTCGCCGTTATTCAGCCAAACACTTTGGTTGTTGCAACAGAAGAACTTCGGAAGTACTGTATATTCCAAATTTTACTCAGATTTTCGATGAATTCTGTGATGAAGATATCAGTGTGGAAATTGGACGACTTCGGCATTTGGAAGCTGCCAAAATCAGCGTTGAAGAGGCAAAAAAATGGACAGCATTGCAGTTTCTGGAGTTTATTGTGAAATAGGATTTTGTGAATCTTTTCCAAGCTTGTCACTGTGTTTGAGATTATTTTTGACTGTCTGTGTGTCTATTACTTCATGTGAAAAGTTTTTCCAAATTGAAATTGATAAAAAATTTCTTTCGCTCGACCATGAGTCAGACAAGATTGACAAATCTGGCTTCACTTTCAATTGAACATGAATATGCAAAGAAGGTGAATTTTGATGAGGTCATTGATCAATTTGCAGAAATTATGGCTCGAAAGCAGAGAGTGTGAATCCTCTCTATTTACGATGAAGAATAGGCTGATCGTTGAGACTAGATTTCCCGTGTTTTTTGTATAAAATAAAATGCAGTATTACCTGTTCGCTGAATTTTTAATGTCCTGCATTTTTCTTACTTCCAATTTGCTTATGATAGTACTGGACTGTTTAAAAATCTACTTGCAAACATATATTTTTCTGTGTATTTAAATTTTAAAATTATTTATGGGGGTTGCCAAAGGAAGGATCCGCCCCGGTGCCAAATACTTCAGGTACGCCCCTGGATCAGAGCCACCTAAATCTCTCAGTTTGTCTTCAATAATTATAAGAGCTCGATTGAAAATGTTATCACAGAAATCTACATTTAGGTTTTGGTTTTGCATTTGTGCCCGTTCAAAATGTCCTCAGCAAGGTTCTCCTTGTAGTTGTTCCAAAGTTCCCGAGGATTAGATATGGCACACATGTGGAGCATAAGAGCAAAAAGATTCCGCATCATCATTGGTGACTGTGTAGCAGCTGCTTCATTCAGGGTGTTACTCCAATGGGCATCATCTTCAAGGAGTCCTCTCAATTGGCAAGCTTGTTTGTAAGTCTCACAGACTCTGCCGTCCACTGTTCGCAGTTCCTCGAACGATGTTGGCCCCTTGACCTCATGTAGAAGTAGACGCAAGAAAAAGCATTTTAAATTGCCAGGATGCACAGTGTAAACACGGGCTAATGCATCACTGGCCTTGACATTAGGATGCTCTGGCCCATTATATCCTACTTCTCGACGGGCCCACTTCTTTCTTCCAATATTCCATATGAAAAACTTGAGTACTTGTTGGTAGATCAGAGTCTTAGCATATTCATCTTCTCTGCAGAGGTTAAAGAATCCTGTGAGAGTCGTGTCTTGTGTAGCTTGGGCACAAAGAAGTGCACTTTCTTCACTGAAGTAAACTCTTTGGCTATTCTCAAGATGTACACTAAGATCTACAGATCTACAGAAGCTAAGGCTAACAAATGCCCTAAGATCCACTCTAAGGTTAGTCCGAGAGAAAGGAAAGAGTAGGGGGTTAAGAGAAGAAAATAAGGGGTTAAGTAAGTAGCAACACCTCTCACTCATGGGTTAACATTCATTCAGAAAAAGAGAAAAAAAGACTCAACATCATCATCTGCCGGCCACTGCCGACAAGTCAGAAAAATAGTCGGAGAGAATAGGAAAGGTGAAAGATGAAAAGAAGCAAAATAAGAACACTTACAAACCATGCAAACACAGTCTTAACTCACAGTCATGCCATGCAAACTACAGACATGCAAATAAAGAGAGTTACAGACATGCAAGTAAGGAGAGGATAAGAAAAAAAAGTAGGTAAAGTTAAACAAAAATTGGGTTAGTTTACTCTACGAGCTACATCTACGTTCATGTTAGTCTAATTTTTTTTTAAAATTTTATTGCTGGCATCACACGCTGACATGTCACAAGCTGGCATTAATCGTCAACAGACTCATCCTCGACCACCACCCCCAGAGCTCCTGTTACTAATTGTTTTTATTTTAAACAACGTTAATATTTTTAAAATGCCTAGCTAAACGGTTCTTAAATATATTAACGCTGGTAGAGTGAACGACTGACGCGGGAAGATTATTCCATTTATCAATTACTTTAAACGTAAAGAAGTTTTTAGCGATATTTGTAATGAAACGTCTGCCACGCAACTTAAATCCGTTATTACGAGTATTGCTATTATCGAAAGTGAACAGTTTGTCAAAATTTACGTTATCGATGTTATTAACGATTTGGAAACTTCAATAAGCTCCCCCCTTAATCTCCTAGTTTCGAGTGAATGCAAGTCTAACTCTTTTATCCTATCTTCATAAGGCTTGTTGCGCAATGACGAAATTAGTTTCGTGGCACGACGCTGAACCCTTTCTAACCTATCAATATCCTCGCGCAAATACGGGCACCAAAATTGAAGGTAAATTTATAGTATTACACCCGTCTCCCTTTGGAGGTGAAATTTATGTTTTTCCTATGGTTTTTGATGTGTTTTGAACAAATCTGACCTTCAAAACCGTCGGAAATTACTCGTTTTTAAGATAACCCCCTCCCCCCAGCCGACAATCTGGGGGGACCCTGGTGGGGACCGGGAGTTCTCGGGTGGGGGAAATCACAGAAAACGAGTCATTTCCGATGGTTTTGAAGGTCAGATTCGTTCAAAACACATCAAAAACCATAGGAAAAACATTAATTTCACCTTCAAATTTGACCTAACCTATCCTAACTTAACCTAACCTAACCTAACATATCATATAACCTAACGTAACTATCCTAACCTAACTAAACCTAACGTAACTTTTTCTACAACGCCACAGTTTCTGGTCTTGACGATATATACTCTGTTTTACAATGTGGACACTTCACTACTGTCGGTAGAACACCGTGAGCAGGCAGAAACTCAACACTTTTTTCTAAATTTTCGTAGAAAGCGACAATACAGCGGTAATATATAATCGAACAAGCACGTGTCACACGAAGCCATTCCGGTAGCAAAGTAATTCAAATTCGAAATGGATGAGGCGCAGTGATTGGGTAGACATGTAACGGTCAGCCGCGCACGCACACCAAACGAACGTACGAACACACACTAGATATACACAAAAAAAAATTTATATCTCAAAAACGAAGCATTTGCGATGGAAACGCTATAGAAGAAAAGTGTCTTAGAATTAAAAAATCTACTTAATGAATATATAATAATTGCTGGACGTTAGACGGGTGTAATACTATAATAATACCAAATTGAACGGCATATTCTAAATGAGGCCTGACTAGGGACTTGCAAAGGGGCAATATAATATCCTTCTATTTAAATTCGAAATTACGCGCTATGAAGCCTAACATCCTATTAGCTTCTGCGCAAGACTCCAGGCACTGATTCCTAACTTTTAAATCTTTAGATACGCGTACGCCTAAATCTACTTCCTCATCAACGCTCGCTAACTCTCAATCATCCATCGTGTACGTGTAATTATTGTTACGAGAACCTACATGCAAAACTTTACATTTGTGTACGTTAAAGTGCATCTACCACTTATCCGTCCACTCCATAATCCTATTTACATCGTCTTGGAGCCTATTTCTATCGTCCTCGTTAACAACCTTACCGCCTATTTTAGTATCGCCCGCGAATTTTTACACGTTACTAGTCAATCCTACATCTATGTCGTTAATGTAAATTACGAATAGCAATGGGCCTAACACTGAACCCTGTGGGACACCGCTACCTACATCCAGTGGTGGGCACCGTTAACCAAAAGGTTAACTTCGTTAACCGCTAATCCGTTAACCAAAAAGTTAACTTCGTTAACCGTTAATCCGTTAATTCGTTAAACATGTAACGGAAGTTACCGATAAACCGTTAACGTTAACTTTTATTATAAAAAAAATGAAAAACACAATATATATAATTTAATTTTCCTCTTCTTCTCGTTCTCCATTTTGTCCATGAGATGCATGTTGCCCTTCATGAAATTAGCATATCAAAGTTTTCATCAGACAGGGATGATCTCTTGGCCCTCAGGATGTCCTTGCCCATAGAGAACAAACGCTCTACTGCAGCACTGGAGGGGATGGCTGTGTTGAACTTGATGAACAAGTCCACCAACACTTGCTCACCCAAGAAGGCAGCATCTGTCAGCAAGTCCTTGGAGTTGGTCTCCAGCCAGGTCTTGACCAAGTTCTGGCCTTGCCCTTGAGTGACCTGTGGCTTCTGCTGCTCTCTTTTGTCTGGATGACAGCACTGAAGAAGTCATCCTCCTCCTCCTCCTCCTCGTTGTTGCTGCCTCCACTGTTGCTGCCACTTCGTTGGACTGCTGCTTCATGGCCTCCTCGACTGTACCCTCCATGCTTTTCCTCACCCTGGCGACCTTGGTGTTGTCATACTTGTCCAACCAGATGAGGCGAAACCTGGGATGGAAGGCAGCAGCCAGCTGGCATTCGTCATCCTCCAGGAGGGGCCCAAACCTTTCGTCGATGCCTGCCAAAAGTGCGTCGACCAAGGCGCTGCAGTAGACGAGGCCCTTGGACTTTAAGTCCTTAAGCCTGAAGATTGTCGCAGCAACTGTTGGCAGCAGAGTCCCAAGGTAGGCTTGTTCCTCCCCCTGGATCTTGTCGAGTGCTTTGGCCACAGGTGACATGATCTGGAAATAAAACAATGGAGAATTAGTAAATTGTAGAAATTCAAATTTGTATTATTCTGCAATATTATTCTACTGTATTTTACTCAATAATATAACGATAATTGAATGAGCAAAACTAAAACGTATCTACTGGCTGGTGTTAAGAAAAATATAACTTTATTGCAATAAATAAATATAGTTGGAATAATTGTATTCTTAAACGTTTACGTAAACAACGCTATTATTGTATCAAGGTCCTGCATTTAATTGTAACCAGAAAAAAAATAAATCGTGGAATTTCCACGAGTCCCGCTAGTTTATTATTAATTTATAAATATATTACCTTGACATACTCTTTCATTAAGTCGACATCCTGGTCTTTGAAACGTTTATTTATGATTTTTTTGGGTTAACGGACTTGAGTTAACGGAAGTTAAATGTAACGGAAGTTAATTAGTCCGATAATGATTTTCAAAGTTAATTTAAAAGTTAAATCGTTAACGAAAAAGTTAACTTCGTTAATTAACGATTAACGGATTAACGGTTTGTGCCCAGCTTTGCCTACATCCAACCACCTCGATTCACTACCATTAACAACGACCCTCTGTCTCCTAGCACGAAGCCATTCCTCTAACAGTTAGCTACCTGACCGCGTATACCGTGCGCTTTAACCTTCGCAATTAATCTTCTATGCGGAACTGTATCGAACGCCTTTTTAAAATCTAAATAAATAACGTCAGCCGCTCTATGCCTATCGTATTCGCGCACTATTTCGTTATAAAATTCTAACAAATTAGTTAAACAAGATCTATGGCGTTGAAACCCATGCTGACTACTCTTAATCAAATCTCTACTTTCTGAGTGATCGATGATACGATCCCTAACTACGGATTCCAAAAGTTTACCAACAATTGACGTTAAGCTAATGGGCCTATAATTGCTAGCTACTGTGCGGTCGCCTTTTTTAAAAATGGGCGTGACGTTAGCTAATTTGAAGTCTTCAGGAATAATCCCCGTTTCCAGTGACTGATTAAAAATCTTCGTTAAGGGGCCTACAATAACGTTTTTCAAATCTTTCAAATGCCTGGGATAAAAAGCGTCAGGGCCTGGAGCCTTGTTAACTTTTAGGCTATCGATATAATGCGCAATCTCACCCTCGTAAACAGTTATTTCATCCAAAATAGTCTCGCTACTAAATGGAACGATATCGTCCACGTCGGGGACATTATTTACGTCTTCTACGGTAAAAACTGTCGCAAAAAAGTTATTGAAAATACCCGCCATCGCCTGAGCGTCAGAAGCCAAAGAGCCGTTAACATCCACTAGAGGGCCTATGTTATCTTTTATCGGCTTACGATTATTGACGTATTCAAAAAACTTTTTTGGATTATGTTTACTATCCGCAGCTATCAGTATCTCTAAATTACGCTCAGCATTCCTAACTGATCTTTTAACCTGACGTGTAAGCTCGATATATCTATTAAAGTTAGCTGCCGTGCCATTGCGCTTAAGTCTATACGCAATGTTACGCTCGTTTATGAACTCGCCTATTTCCCTAGTCCACCACTTGGGCCTACCATGATTTCTAGCGTGCTTGGGCCTACGAGGAATAAACTCCCTTTCAATATTCATAAAACTTTCTTTAAACGCCTCCCAATGCAAATTTGTGTCATTATCCCAGTTATCCCAGTTATCCCAGTCCACTACTTTCATCCTATCCGCAAAACTATCAAAATTAGCCCTACGAAAATCAGGGACTTCTATTACGTTACTATCCTTAGTGTTTTCTATCGATAACTTAAACCTAAGAATTTGATGATCACTACATCCTAAACTCTCGCCTACTTCTAAACTATCGACTATATTTTCGCCGTTCGTCATCACCAAATCTAAAGTATTGTCACCGCGCGTTGGTTCGGTAACTATCTGTCGTAAAAAATTATCCTCCTTGAACTCGGTCAATCTCAAACCCTCCTCATTACCAGTAAAAGTCTCGTAATTAACATTAGGGCAGTTAAAGCCTCCGACAATTATACTATTCCAATTGTCAATAAAGTTACCAAGAAGTGAGTAAAATCTACTATCGGTGTCAAAGAGTTTAACAGGGGGTCTATAAACAACAACAAAATTAAAACTAATACTACGCGCCCTAACTTCAACGCATTAATTGCTGCCGGAAAATCTATCTTAACCTCAATAGCCCTAAGGGAATTACGAATGTACAGCAAAACGCCGCCACCAAACCTATGTAACCTATCATTAGTAAATAGTTTAAAACCCGGTATATCAAGTTCCCCAACAAGTCCCGAGTCACGGTATTTAACCATGTTTCAGTGATAGCAACTATCTCGTAGTTGCCGGAATAAATTATCGCCTTAAATTCGTTTAATTTATTTCTAATACTACGCGCGTTACAATAAAAGACGTTTAAGTTATTTTTTACCACGGGCCGGCGTTTTAAACTATTTTTCACGTCGGGCCCGCGTTCCACAGACCCACAACGTTTAAAGAAGGCTTCGACCTATACAGCTTTCGGCTCTTTTCCGTTCTACCCCAGCAAAAAAAAAAAAATTATATATTATTTTCTACTGTAGTTTTACTTGCTGAATTCAATAATATATATCTTATTTTGGAGAAATTAATAACAAAAGAGTTATAGTCCGTTTATTTTATTTAAAAGTAGAGATTGCATTTAAGATTTCAATAAAAATGTCCTTTCCTTTTTGTCTTCTCCTCCACAGAAATTTACATAAATAAGAATCTATCATATTTCTAGATGTTCCCCAATGTCTCTTGGTCCTTTGTTTAGCTAAATCAACTGTACGCCCTTGACGATTGGTTAGGTTAGGTTGTGATATTTTCGTTAGTTAGCCTTATAAGGTTAACTAAAGAAGGCTGGGGTAGAACGTTATTTCCTTAACTATGTTTATGAAATTCCATTTATCATCCATAACAATATCTACAAAAGAGAAAAAAATTAATAATTATAACCATAACTAATTAAAGCACGAATACTTTCTCCAAAATAAAATATATATTATTGAATTCCGCAAGTAAAACTACACTAGAAATTGTTGCTGGGGTAGAATGGAAAAGATCCCAGCTTTCGCACGTTTTCGTCTATTAACCTACCTAGCCTAGCATTACTTATTTCATTAAAATGCACCCCATCTTTTACAAAAAGGCTAGGACACTGAATTCGGCTCACAGCTTTACGAAGGGTACATTTTCCTCAGCACAAAATCTCTTCTAATTTATTATTCAAAAATATTGTTTTTGACGTAATCCTAAGACCCAACCCGTGCCTAGGGGTAATACCTAGAACTAAAGACCTATCTGACCTCGCCTTCAGGACCTAATTAACCCCCTATACCTCTCCAAAAGGTCAGGCACTCTCGTATCGGGCCTATACGAGTGGTTGCCTCCTACCATCGTCACTAACATCGAGTGACGGGAGGCAACGTCAATCCTATCCACTTCGTCTCTAACTCTGTCAACCCTGGCCCCTGGGAGACAGACCCTCCTCTTTGGTTGGATGCCGTTCAACGAACTCTTTGTCCATGTGGCGCACTAAAGAGTCCCCAATTAAAATAGTTTTCCCCTCATTCACGTCCCTTTCTAAATGGGCGAAAGGGTTCGAAACCTCGATAGGGGGGGGGGATTCCTATCGCCTAACGTACGCGGCCTACCTCCACCCTTAACTTCTCTAAATCCCTCCCCATCTACTACTCTCGACCAACCTTAAACCCCTTCCTCAACTCTATCCAACCTTCCCGACAAGCTACCTAAACTAGAAACTAGGTTACGCACCTCACCCTTCAAATTACTAATGTCTTCAACGTTAGTATTGGTTCGGCTTTCGTCAACCGTAGCCCAACCCCTGCCCTCATCAAGCGTTGCAAGTCTTTCCGTTACCTCACGTACACTGCGTTTTATGTCAACTATTTCCTCCATTAACTCGCAAAAGAAACAAACTGATCTCTCGGTAATCGCCATAGGACCGCGTTATAATCTTTAATTCCGAATACCACCGGTTTACTCTACACCTAACACACGACGCTTTCTGCGACGGCATCGCGCAGTTAAAAATTAGTTTATAACCGTCACAAGTTCAAATTAAATTAAGCCGGCACGCTATGAAACTTCTAAATCGCTGAAAACCACTAATATTCAATTACTTAACTATACAATGTGAATATAAACGCAAGTATAAAATTCAAAACTTTCCAAAAGTAAAATTCTTAGCAATATGCAAAAGTAGATGCAATATCAGAGAGCTCAGGAATGCGTCCGTTCAGTACAGAGTCTGGCTATAGGATGTCTTTCCTGAATTGGAAAGCTCAGAATTCTCCAGAGGGCCTCATTACTGCTGATATATCGGCCTAATTCATATTGTTGAACTTTATCATTCTTGGATACATCCTTCTGAACGGGGCCGTTTCTAGCCATTAGGGGGCCCTAAGCAGTATACCCATTTGAGGCCCACACCCTCCATCCACCAACTCACGCCTTACTACATCACCTCAGCACACACATACAAAAAATGGCTGTGTTAATAAAAACAATTATGAAACAATTTTAATGAAACATTTATGTCCAAACAACAAATATGTACTTTCAGAAGACAACAAAAAATAGTCTTCATGAAATTCCTGAAAATTAGCTTATACATTATAGAATAAATGACACAGAACTATGTATAAAAAATAATGCAATTATCAACTACCAAACATTACTAACTCTACGATACAATCGTGTAATAGCTAACAGTATAAAGAACAGTTTGTATCTTCAAAATTTTTGCTCCTAGATTTTTTCTGGGCGAAATCATCAGTAACATCATCATATGAAATCTCCCTCCACGTCCTGTTGATGCTTATGATGCACGGCCACTAAGGCGATCCTGCCCCATTGATGATCTGAGGTAGTTCTTGATTAGGTTCATCTTAGAGAAGCTCCTCTCGGCTGACGCTACTGTCACAGGTAGAGTGCAGGTAATTCTTAGTGCAACCCAGAGATTGGGGTATAGTTCCTCTAGTTGCTTCTGATGAATGAAGGAGAGAAGCTCCAATGCAATCATGTTGTGTGAAGGTAAAGTCGGCAAGTTCTTAATTTCGAGGGCCAGTTCTCTTCCATCAATGTCAGAGTCAGCTCCAGAGCTCAGTATCTTAGAGAGCTTTTCACACTTGCAGGACAAGTTTCCTTGTTCATTGTGGTGAAGTTTAGGAGAACCCCAAATATGTCCCTCACATCATCTAATGTTTTGAATCTCTCATTTATTGACCCGATGGCACAATCCACCACCACATTGAAAAATTTGACTTCCAGCCTCTTTAAGGCTTCTGTAAATGGTTCGTCAGGAGCTTCGTAAGCAAAGTGCTTTTTTGTGGATCTGAGCCTCTTCTCCTTCAGCACAGCCTCCACATTCATTTCCTCACATCTGTCCCTAGCTACGACTTGTGCTGCAACAAAACCTGTGTTTCTGTAGCTGGTGAGTGAGTCTTTTGTTTTTGTGAGGAGGTTGACTGCCACATCAAAATGCACTGTAGGAGACTCCAGAAGTTTGCTCACATGGTTATCTGCATGAAGAATGTCATACCATACTACTGTGCAAATCTGAAAGCGATAAGACCCTACCTTCTCTGCAAGTGCTTGTGCTTCAGTCCTGGCTATGGCATCTGTGGCATTGTTTCTGACTTCCAACAAGGCCTCTCTGATGTTGTGGCTCTGGTATCGCACAGCCTCAATGCTCTTAAGCCGGCTCTCCCACCTGGTTTCACTCCAAGACTTGAGTGTTATGTTCACGTGCTTGTTTAGGATTGTCCATCTCTGTGTAGCTGCTGAAAAAACGGTTGTACAATTTTGTACGTTGCCAAAGAAGCTGATGGCATCTGTGGAAGCTTTAGCTGCATCAGCCACTACAACACTCAGAGTGTGAGCCCCACATGGAACATAAAGTGCACGACAGTTCTTCTCTAATAACCTTGCCTGAACACCTTTGTTCTTGCCCTTCATGTTCGCTCCGTTGTCATATGACTGTCCTCTGCAGTTATCAAAGTGAATATTCAGTTCATCTAGTCTCTTCAGAATCAGAACTGATAACCCAGGCCTGTACTTTCTCAAGCCTCAAGAAAGCCCAAGAAGTATTCTTTTATTTCTGGTACTTCACCCATTTTAATAGTTCTGATAATAATCGACATCTGTTCTTGGTGGCTTATGTCTGGAGTGCAGTCTGAAATGAGTGAGTAATATTTAGCTTGCTTTATTTATGCAACAATGGCATCCAAGATCTTCCCGCTAATGGACCCATTGAGCTCATTTTGGATGATGTTTCCTATGTAACTTGAATGACTATATTGGCCACTTTCGACTCTGCTGATGTGTTGTTTCATCACTGGATCAAATTTGGCAAGCAGCTCAACCTCCTTCAAGAAGTTGCCATTGTCTCGATTGTACAATGTAGAGGAAGACCCCTGAAAGCAAGTTTCTCTCTGCCAGTGATTGGCTTATATTTACAAGACGTGTGAGAATATCTCGCCAGCGTCTTCGCTCTACCTCCATTAATGACATTTCAGTTTGGTCAATGGTCCTCCCAGTTTTTAGCCGCAGCTCCAGATCCTTCCATGTTGCCATGTTATCTGCATGTTCTGAACTATTTTCATGGCCTTTCAGAAGCGAACCAACGTTTATCCAGTCTGAAAGTCCATCCGTAATTAGTTTGTACGACTTCCTTGAAAACAACTTGCAGCAGAAGCAATAAAGAGCATCATTCCTTCTAGATTACATCAGCCAGCTTCGCTTTATTTTTTCCCCATTAATTAATGTTCTGTACATGTAATGGTGATGAACGTTTCTACCGTCCTCTCTTTTAGGGAATGTGAAATCTGGACTGATTTGAAATGGTCCTCGAGACACCAGATCTGTCTTCAAGGCAT
The DNA here is from genome assembly GCA_023014485.1 of Bathynomus jamesi. Classification (NCBI taxonomy): domain Eukaryota; kingdom Metazoa; phylum Arthropoda; class Malacostraca; order Isopoda; family Cirolanidae; genus Bathynomus; species Bathynomus jamesi. Next base: position 331,236 of record JAJOZX010001109.1, on the reverse strand, counting down.
CTTACAGGACAACTGGCCAGTCATACGGATCAAGCGGTGGAGCAGATCTTGGTTCTTGTTGCTCAGTAGAAATGCCTGTGTGTGGTGTTTGAAGCTGAACAGAAGATGGGCCACTTGTTGGTTCATCAGGCTCTACTTCTACTGGTGTTTGAGGTTGCATAGAGGATGGTCCTGCGCTGTTGGCTCATGATGCTCATCAGGCTTTGCTGAGGATGGCTTTTCCAAATATTTCAGTAGTGCTCCTGAGAAGAACATAACATTACATATTCTGTTAGATTTTGCTAAAATACTCTTTCTTATCTTGTTTTTAATTGATCTGTGTGAACAGAATTTGAGGTGATGTGATCCATTAAATTTCACATTTCGAAATATTATAAATATTACAGAGACTAGCTTACTCTACACGATTCCTGAGCACTTGCCTAGCTTGATAGTCTACCTAACCTAGTTGCCTGAACTGTAATCATAAGAATATACAAGTGGCACATCTCACCTGTGCTACTGGAAAACTTCTCCTCTATTTTCTTCTTTTTCCGTTTTTCAGCTCCTGATGGATAATGTCGTTTCATTTTCCAAGATGCACGAAGTCACATCTAGTTAACCACAACTAATCTGCTAAATAATAATAATCATGATGATAATAAAATAATAATAATAACAATAATAATAATTGTTATAATTGTAACGTTAATCAAATACTTTCAAATAATCAGATCATTTAGGTTTTAACCAACAAAATTCACATTATTTGAAAAAGATGAGAAAAGAATTAATAAACTTGAAAACATAACGAAAATAATCCTAGGTTTTAAAGTGTTACAAAATCTCTTAATAATTAGTAAATTAGTGAAATAATGTTTTACAATACTAGAAAAATTAAGCATTTAGGAAAGTATAAGCATATAGTAAGAATAAAGTTAAATAATATACTGTAGAAATAAGATCTCACAATAGTTATTTACGCATAACGACCAAAACGTTTCGTTTGTCTCCTTTTTATTACATTTGTCTCATACAAAAACTTTAATTAATACAACAATAATAATAATAATAATAATAATAATAATAATAAAGATAATAATAATAACAATAATATTAATAACTTCAGCTATATTCCTATTCTTGCCCACTGAGCTATGACTTGGAGCCTGTCTAGGGGCCCCCTAGTAGCAGCGGGGCCCTAAGCGGCCGCTTAGTCTGCTTATACCAGGAAACGGCCCTGCTTCTGAAGGCTAAACACGGCCATATCAGTTCCTTTGTTGACATACTTGCAGACATATTTTATGGACTTGATGGAATTACACATTTCAACATTGATGTGAGCATTGAACAGTCGAGAGAGAGTGGGCAATATGGAACAATCCACCTGTTGTCAACTTCAGTTTCACAACCACAAATCTTGACAGTTGTTGGAAATCCATCATCCTCTGGGCTTCTACGGCGATACCCGCTAGACCGCGGTGTGGGTCTTTGAACACTGTAGCAACAAATTTTGGATCAATGAAAGAAAGCCACCCCCAGCCTTCTTTAGTAGCTTTGTAAGGCTAACTAACGAAAATATAACGACCTAACCTAACCAATCGTCAAGGGCGTACAGTTGACCTAACGATTGGTTAGGTTAGGTCGTGATATTTTCGTTAGTTAGCCTTATAAAGCTAACTAAAGAAGGCTGGGGTGGCTTTCATTCATTCATCCCAAATTTTCTTTTTATTATTATTACAGGCAGCAACGTGAAGCTCAAGATTTTCATGACTGCGTTCTTTTCTATAGTTTTATTGAACAAATAATTGAACCGACAGTAATTGGGGGTTCAATTATTTGGTCAGTAAAACTATAGTCATGAAAATATTAAGGTTCACAAATCTTGACACAATGTGAAGCTCAAGATTTTCACGGCTGCGTTCTTTTGTGGTTTTATCGCGGTGTTGGGGCCTTCGGGCCCAGTAATTTTAGTTATTTAATTTATTAACACCCAGGTGTACAACCTCGGGACCTAATCAATATGTGTGTGAAGTTTCATGTTTGTAACTACTTCCATTTAGGAGTTATGGCTGGAACACACACACACACACACACACACACACACGTCCTTTTATTATTTTAGAAGATATATATATTTATAATAATAAAAGGACGCGCGCGCGCGCGCGCGCGTGTGCGTGTGTGTGGTGTGTGTGTGCGTGTCTCTGTCTGTCTGTTCCAGCCATAGGTCCAAAATGGAAGCAGTTACACACATGAAACTTCATACACATATTGAAATTATTAATCTATAATAATAAAAGGACGCGCGCGAGTGTGTGTGTGTGTGTGTGTGTGTGTGTGTGTGTGTTCCAGCCATAGGTCCAAAATGGAAGCAGTTACAAACATGAAACTTCACACACATATTGATTAGGTCCCGAGGTTGTTGTTGTTGGTTAGCCGATCAGCCCACCATGATCGAGCAAGCGGGCGGTACGCAGGTAACCGATTGCCCTCTCCAGAGTGGACCAGAGGTTCAGCGCACTAATGATGTTGTCTTGTGTTCTATGTTGTGCTAGAGTGGTACAGTCTGTCATAATGTGTTCAATTGTTTGTGGTGTGTCCTGGCACAGGTGGCAGGTGTTGTCTGTGGAGTTGTCTAGTCTGTGATTATATGTCTGTAAGTTGGGGTGATGTCCACATCGGAATCGTACTAAGTTAACCCGATCCGATCTGCTCAGGCTGGTCTCTGATCTGTCAATGGGTGGCGGCTTCCAAAGTTTGTGCCTGTTAGTACCCTAAGCGTGTTAAGTCTTGACGTACATTTGTTTTTAATGTCCTGAATTGTTTGCAAAAGATAATGATGTGTTGTATGTGACCCCAGGTATTTTGGTCCTGTGAGTGTGTGGAATGTTGATGTTGTTTAGTGTAAGCTGTGAAATTACCTGGTGTTCTTTTTGTTGCTTGTAAGCAAGGTGATGGTTGATTTTATGGGCGCTAATTTGAGTCTATTGTGTGTGAGCCAGTCTTGTATACTGTTTATGTATGTTTGTAGGTTATTTGTAGCGGTGTCGATGTTGTTGTGGGTGGATGTTAGAGTGATGTCATCTGCATATGATGATAAGGTAAGCTTGTTATCTATGGGTGTTGGAATGTCATGCATGTATAAGTTGAAGAGTGTTGGTGAGAGAACAGAGCCTTGAGGGACCCCGTTCGGAAAAAGCTTGTTTTTGGATGACTTGCCATTAAATGTGACATGTATCTTCCTGAAGATAGTTGCTCAGCCACCTTTTGGTGTTATTGTGCATGTTTGTGTTGAGTATTTTGTTTATGAGAGGGAAGCGTGGGATAGCATCAAATGCTTTACTAATGTCTATTGTTGCTAATAGTGTACGTTGAGCTGGTCTAGAGTTGATGCCATCCATGATGTGCTGCGTCAGGTTAGTGAGTAATGTCGTGGTTGATGGTGAGGTCTGAATCCATGTTGAGTAGGCGATAGTGGAATGTGTGGGTTGGTGATTTGTAAGATTAGTCTTTCTTTACTTTGGAAGGTGTGCATAGTAAAGTAATGGGTCTATAGGAAGCTGGTTCTGTTGGATTTTTGTTTGGTTTGAGTAGTGTAATAATTTTACCTTGTTTCCATATATCAGGAATAATACAGTGTTGGTATGAGTATGTGCTGATATTTGTGAGAGCTAGTATTCCTTGTGGGCCCAAGTGTTTAAGGTGTATGTTAGATATGTTGTCTGGTCCAGTAGCCTTCGAATTCTTATGTTTTTGATGATCTTGTTACGTTGCCTAATGAGGTGGGCTATTTCTCTAGTGTAATTTGGGTTGTATTTCCTAATGTTGCCCACGAGTATGTATTTGTTTGCATTATTGATGATCTGATTAAATGTCTTGAATGTTGTATTTATGTTTATGATGGGTGTGCTGTTTAATGTGGTGAATTGTTCCTCAGTCTGTATTTTGAACTGTTCCCAATCAGCGTTCTTGTAATTTGTAAGTGTGCCTAAGGCTGTTGGGGCAGAGTGTAGAACGTGTTGTAATGATGATGGGTAGGTGGTCTGATGACAGTTGTTTTTCTGTTCTCCACTGTGTAGGTGTTGCTGGTGAGGGGGAACAGAACGTTATGTCTGGGGAGGAGTTTGAGTATCCTGCTTGATGTGGTATGTGTGTATGTTCTTCTGTATTGTTAAGAATGAAGAGGCAGTTTAGTTGTGTGGCTATGTTGGCGCCTCTGGTGTTGCTTTTGTTGTGCAGGTACCAACTAGTGTCTTTAGCGTTCAAGTCTCCTCCTAAGATGACATTAGTGAGAGAGGCCAGATTGTGTAACTGTGGATTGTAATTGGCTGGCACCTGAGGTGAACTATCTGGTGGGATGTAAATGTTGATGAGTGTGGTGTTGTTTTGCGCGTGTTTTAATGTTAACTGCCTGTATTTCTATCGTGTTATCTGCTTGGATTGTGCTTGTAATGTTTTGGTTGGTATCGGTGTAACTAATGTTTTTACGTATGTGAGTGATGAGTCCACCCCCGCCATTCCCAGTACGATCTTGACGGATCGCCGTGAAGTCAGGGATGGTGGGTGTTTTGTGTGTGCTTTTTAGTTTTGTTTCCTATATAAGTGCTATGTGAATAAATGCAAAAAAAACTTCACTTTTTTCTACGTGAAAGTCACAATATGATAATAAAAACCCACTCTAATAGAGAGTTTATTTCCACAACAGTTTCGATGCCCACTGGCATCGTCTTCGGGTGGATACAGAAAAACTAATGAACCAAAAACAAGAGGGAAAACAGTCCAGAGCGTTTAAGAAATTCGCACATAGATTAGGTCCCGTTATCCCGACAGTGGAAGGGCATTTTATTAAAGGGACCCGCTTTTTAAACACATTCGCATAAATTTAAAAACTATCTTCTTGTTGTATACATATAGCTTCTATTATTTTACATAATTATTACATTTATTATTAAATATGTTACATTTAATATTGTATTATTATTTATTACAGAAATTATAAATTTATTATTACATTGATTATTACATTGTTTTTATTATACGAAAATTACAAACCGAAAAACAAATGAAAAAGGGGGTCCGAGGAAGGAACCTTCAAGCGACCGCTACGAATAAATTAGGTCCCGTTCTTCCGACACAGGAAGGGCATTTTTTTATTAAAGGGACCCGCTTGTAGGTACATTCGCATGAATTTAAACTATACACCTGTTCTATACATTTATTATTCAATTTATTACATTTATATTGTATTGTTATTTATTACAGAAATTATAAATTTATTATTACATCGATTATTTATTGATTATTATTGTTATTTATATGCAGACATTGTAAACCGAAACCGGAAGGGCATTTTATTACAGGAACTGAAATGCAGAAGACCACTGCCCAAGCTGAGGAACACCCAGAAGGTCAGAAATACATAGAGATGGCAAACAAGGTACTACCTACAATAACACCCGAGGAGAGTAACCTTACAGAATTGAATAGGTTGTATTATGCAACAGCAGTCAGTGTAACAGAAATGGCAGGAGTAAAAATGCGCAAGCAGAATAGCCAGGAGCAAAACCAAGGAAGGAATAGGAATGAGAGGAAGCCAAGGTGGCAGCAGAGGCTAGAGAACAGAGTAAGTAACCTCAGGAAGGAGATCTCAATATTAACCACCCATATGAGGGGGGAAATAAGATCTGAAATGGGAAGGAGGAAAGTAAATGTACTAATCCAAAGAGAAAGGCTGGACAATGAACAAAAGATCAGACGAAGCATTGCCAGGAAAAAACTAGACCTGTCGGCAAAGGCAAAAAGATTGGCAAGATACATACGCTTGGACAAGGAAAAGAAACAAAATGAGATGTTTGAAGACAATCCAACAAAACTGTTTAGAGAATTAAAGAATGCCCAAATAAATGTAGAAAGACTCCCTGAAAAAGAACAAGTGGAGCATTTCTGGAAGAACATCTATGAGAATGAAGTCAACCATAATGATGGTGCAGTATGGATTGGAAGCCTTTACAACAGCGAAAAGGTGAGAAACATCTCAGAGATGGACATGGACAGAATAACTGTAAAAAAGTTGAGGAAAAAATAAGAAAAAGCAGCAACTGGAAAGCACCAGGACCAGACATGATTAAGAACTTCTGGTTGAAAAAGCTAACATCACTTAGTGGAAATCTAACGGGGTGCTTCAACAAAATAATAACAGCAGAAGAAGAAGCACCAGAATGGTTGATGAAAGGAAAAACAACACTACTGCCAAAGTCCCATGAGACCCAGAATCCAAGTAAATACAGACCAATAACGTGCTTGCCTACAACCTACAAAATACTAACTGGAGTCATAGCTGACAGGATCTACAGCCATGCAGAAGAAAACAACATCATAAGCCCAGAACAAAAAGGATGCAGCAAAAAAACGTATGGGACAAAAGACCAGCTGCTAATCAACAGGGCTATATTGGAAAACAACAGAAAGAAACAGAGAAATCTAAGCATGGCATGGATTGACTACAAAAAGCGTATGACAGCGTGCCCCACTCCTGGGTAAAGGAAGTATTGAGACTATACAAGATCCATCCTACTATCAGGATCTTCTTAGAAACAGCGATGACACGATGGGAAACAGACTTAACTCTCCATCACAGTAAGGGAACTTTAGAAGTGAACAATGTAAGAATCAAGAGAGGGATCTATCAAGGTGACTCCATATCCCCTCTGTTGTTTGTATTGGCGCTAAACCCGCTCAGCCAACTAATCAACAACCAAAACAAAGGCTATGTGCTGAGACCAAGGGAAAAAAACAGCCCAAAAAGATCGCATTTATTTTACATGGATGACCTAAAACTGTATGCCCCAAACAAAAGCGAGCTAACAGAAGAGGTCAGGGAGGTCAAAAAGTTCTCAGATGACATCCGGATGGAGTTTGGTCTTGATAAATGTGCCACTGTCACACTAAAGAAAGGCAAAAGGTGTGAATCAGAAAACATCAGGGTGGACAACATCGTGATAGAAGATCTAGAGCAAGAGGCTACATACAAATATCTGGGGATGGAAGAATCTGAAAAGATGGAGAATGACATCATGAAGGAAAGACTGCGGAAGGAATACTCAAAGAGAATAAAGCTAATCCTAAAATCTCACCTAAACAGTAAGAATAAGATCCTGTCCATAAACTTACTGGCGGTACCTGTACTGTCATACAGTTTTGGCATTATTAACTGGACCCAGCAAGAAATCAACAAACTGGATACGATCACCAGGAAATTGCTCCATGCGCATAAAATCATATATAAAAAATGCACACCAAGGTTATACCTGCCAAGGAGGGTCGGTGGATTAGGGCTCGCACTAATAGACCAAGCGCACAAAGCCACAACAATAGGATTAGCACAGTACATAAAGGAAGGAGAGGGAAGGCTAGTGAGATTTGAAGGACCATGAACGTGAAAAGCCTCAAACAACATCACTCTCAAAAAAAGCAAATGACTATCTAGCAGATGCTGGCATAGGACCTGAACAGCTTGAAGACATCGCAACTAAACCTCTCATGGAAAAATAACCACCATCAAAAGAAGATATAACAAGAAAAGATCAGGAGAAAAGGAGAAGAACTGGAAGAGCACAAGTTCAGCAAAGTATACAAAGAGGATGTGCTGAACAGAGTATATATAGAGAGGGAGAAAACTGTGGAGTTCCTGGTAAGAGGGGCACTGAGACCAGAGGACGAACGACTGGTAATAGCAGCACAGGACCAGGCATTACGAACAAACTGGTTCAAAAAGAACATCGAGGGCAGAAATGAAAGCGAGATGTGCAGACTGTGCTCAAAGAGCCCAGAGACTGTAAGTCATATACTGTCGGGGTGTGAAGTACTCCTGCACAGAGGAAACTACACAGACAGACACAATGCAGTCTGCAAGCTAATCCACTTCCAGCTGTGTAGGAAATACGAAATAAGGCTAGAAACTGAAAAGCACTGGGAACATATTCCACAAGGAATAGAAGACAGTGACAAAACGCTGCTCCTATACGATCACGAGATACCAACTGACATCAGGGTATCAGGATGCAGGCCAGACATAGTGGTGAGAGAGAAGGAGGGTAATAAGTGCCTATTGGTGGAAGTAGGAGTCCCTGCAGACTGGAATGTGGCAAACTATGAAAGGGAAAAGGTATTAACATACCAGAGACTCAAACATGAAATAAGGAGAATGTGGAATGTGGAACCTGAGATCATTCCAATTGTAGTAGGGGCAACAGGAGCGGTAAAGAAGTCCACAGTAGAGTTCCTGAACCAACTGCCCATAAGTGTGACGTCTGGAGAAATTGTAAGGGAGATATTACGACACAGCACCTCCATCTTACGCCTAGTATTAGGCTGTACCTAGAAATTCCTTAGGGTTAAGGTTTAACCCCGGAAGCAAGAAACTCTCTCCATCTGGAGTAGAAGGGAAAAAACTAAAAGAAAAATGTACAAATTAAAACTATCTTCCTGTTCATACATACAGATTCTACTATTTTGACATAATTACTGCATTGATTATTGCACTTACATATTTTTTTAACATTTATTATTATTACCTTTACACTAATTACACTTATGTTAGAACCCGTTCACCCGACTCCGTAAGGGATTTTTTGACCAAGAATCTCATTAAAGGGTCTAACGTATAGGTACCCTCGTACAAATTAAAATTATCTGCTTGTTCTATACACACAGATTCTATTATTTTTCTTTTGACATAATTATTACATTTATAAAGTACTTTACTTGATTCCCAATCTATAGCATGATTATTTTGGCTAGCGTGATGAAAAATAGCATTATTGGTGTTACAACTTCTGAAGGCATATTTGTGTTCCTTAATACGGGTTGCAATATTTATTCCAGTTTCTCCTCGTATACTAAATCACAACCTTTACAGGGAATGTTGTAGACACAGCATTCCCTGTAAAAGTTGTGATTTAGTATACGTAGGAGAAACTGGAATAAATATTGCAACCCATATTAAGGAACACAAATATGCCTTCAGAAGTTTAACACCAATAATGCTATTTTTCATCACGCTAGCCAAAATAATCATGCTATAGATTGGGAATCAAGTAAAGTACTTTATAAATGTAATAATTATGTCAAAAGAAAAATAATGAATCTGTGTGTATAGAACAAGCAGATAATTTTAATTTGTACGAGGGTACCTATAAGTTAGACCCTTTAATGAGATTCTTGGTCAAAAAATTCCTTACGGAGTCGGGTGAACGGGTTCTATCATAAGTGTAATTAGTGTAAAGGCAATAATAATAAATATTAAAAAATGTAAGTGCAATAATCAATACAGTAATTATGTCAAAATAGTAGAATCTGTATGTATGAACAGGAAGATAGTTTTAATTTGAGTGTATTTACTTATAAGTGGGATCCTGTAATAAAATGCCCTTCCGGTTTCGGTTTACAATGTCTGCATAATAAATTGCAATAATAATCAATAAATAATCAATGTAATAATAAATTTATAATTTCTGTAATAAATAACAATGCAATATTAAATGTAATAAATTGAATAATAAATGTATAGAACAGGTGTATAGTTTAAATTCATGCGAATGTACCTACAAGCAGGTCCCTTTAATAAAAAATGCCCTTCCTGTGTCGGAAGAACGGGACCTAATTTATTCGTAGCGGTCGCTTGAAGGTTCCTTCCTCGGCCCCCCTTTTTTCATTTGTTTTTCGGTTTGTAATTTTCGTATAATAAACAACACTCTAATAATTAATCAATGTAATAATAAATTTATAATTTCTGTAATAAATAATAATACAATATTAAATGTAACATATTTAATAATAAATGTAATAATTATGTAAAATAATAGAAGCTATATGTATACAACAAGAAGATAGTTTTTAAATTTATGGGAATGTGTTTAAAAAGCGGGTCTCTTTAATAAAATGCCCTTCCACTGTCGGGATAACGGGACCTAATCTATATGCGAATTTCTTAAACGCTCTGGACTGTTTTCCCTCTTGTTTTTGGTAAATTCGTTTTTCTGTATCCACCCGAAGACGATGCCAGTGGGCATCGAAACTGTTGTGGAAATAAACTCTGTCTATTAGAGTGGGTTTTTATTATCATGCTATGTGAATGTTTTGTTTGTGTACGAATTCCGTAAGCTGCATGATTTTGTTTGTGAGGCCATCTACGTTGTACTGTAATATGTTAATATTATACTTCTGTGTGTCCCGAGGTTGTGCACCTGGGTGTTAATAAATTAAATAATTAATTTTAAAAATTAAATGACGTCATCAAGATCATTACGTTATTACGTATATATATATATATATATATATATATATATATATATATATATATCGAAACCTATGGTAAAATTATTGAATACCGGTTAAGTTCATTGAATGCCAGGTTAGGTCAACTGTACGCCCTTGACGATTGGTTAAGTTTAGTCGTGATATTTTCGTTAAAACTAACGAAAATATCACGACTTAACCTAACCAATCGTCAAGGGCGTACAATTAACCTAACAGGGCATTCAATTAATCTAATCGGGCATTCAGTTGACCTAACCGGACATTCAATTAACCTAACTTGGCATATCTATAATAATAAAAGGACGCGTGTGTGTGTGTGTGTGTGTGTGTGTGTGTGTGTGTGTGTGTGTTCCAATCATAACTCCAAAATGGAAGCAGTTACAAACATGAAACTTCACACACACACACATATTGATGAGGTCCCGACGTTGTACATCTGGGTGTTAATAAATTAAATAATTAAAATTACTGGGCCCGAAGGCCCCAGCACCGCGATAAAACTACAGAAAAGAACGCAGCCATGAAAATCTTGAGCTTCACATTGTGTTAAGATTTGTGAGTCTTAAGATTTTTATGACTAGTTTTATTGACCAAATAACTGAACCCCCAATTACTGTCTGTTCAATTAGTTGGTCAATAAAACTAGTCATGAAAATCTTGAGCTTCACATTGCTGCCCGTAATAAGAATAATAATAAATAAAAAGAAAATTTGTTGCTACAGTTTTGAAAGATCCCAGCACCGCGGTCCAGCAGGTATCGCCGAAGAAGCCCAGAGGATGGTGGATTTACGAGAACTGTCAAGATTTGTGGTTGTGAAATTGAAGTTGACAACAAGTGGATTATTCCATATTGCCCACTCCTCTCTCGACTGTTCACTGCGCACATCAATGTTGAAATGTGTAATTCCATCAAGTCCATAAAATATGTCTGCAAGTATGTCAACAAGGGAACTGATATGGCTGTGTTTAGCCTTCAGAAGGATGTATTCAAGAATGATGGGTTCAACAATTGAATTAGGCCGATATATCAGCAGTAATGAGGCCCTCTGGAGAATTCTGAGCTTTCCAATTCATGAAAGACATCCTACAGTGGTTCATCTTAGTGTACATCTTGAGAATAGCCAAAGAGTTTACTTCAGTGAAGAAAATGCACTTCATTGTGCCCAAGCTACACAAGACACGACTCTCACAGGATTTTTTAACCTCTGCAGGGAAGATGAATATGCTAAGACTCTGCTCTACCACCAAGTACTCAAGTATTTCATATGGAATAGTGGAAGAAAGAAGTGGGCCCGTCGAAAAGTAGGATATAATGGGTCAGAGCATCCTAATGTCAAGGCCAGTGATGCATTAGCCCGTGTTTACACTGTGTATCCTGGCAATTCAGAATGCTTTTTCTTGCGTCTACTTCTCCATGAGGTCAAGTGCCAACATCGTTCGAGGAACTGCGAACAGTGGACGGCAGAGTCTGTGAGACTTACAAACAAGCTTGCCAATTGAGAGGACTCCTTGAAGATGATGCCCATTGGAGTAACACCCTGAATGAAGCCGCTGCTACACAATCACCAATGATGATGTGGAATCTTTTTGCCATTATGCTCCACATGTGTGCCATATCTAATCCTTGGTAACTTTGTAACAACTACAAGAAGAACCTTGCTGAGGACATTTTGAACCGACTGGTGACTTTCGCCAAACACTCCCAGTCATTCCACGTGGAACCAAAGCTGATGAACTACAAGCGTGCAGCAAGGCTTCATATATCTGGAACAACATTCACCGACTCACCCTAGCAACCAACATGCGAGTGCATTTGACAGGTGATGCTTCTGCTGGAAATTTTGCAGGAAGGTTACTTCAGCTGGGAAATGGCAAAATGGTTCCTGAGAACATGCATGAAATGGTATCAGTCGAAAACATTAGTCAAGCAGTCACAACACTTCAAGAACTCAAAGATTCAGTTTTCCCAAATGTTATTTCTCATTTCCGGAATCACAAGTGGCTTTCTGAAAGAGCCATCCTTACACCAAAGAATGATACAGTTGATGCCATAAACAGAGGGCTACTCCTACAGTTACCTGATGAGATGCACCAATACAAGTCAGTTGACACTGTTCCAGACACTAACGATGCTGTCAATTATCCAAGAGAATTTCTTAATTCTCTGGAGCCACCAGGTGTACCACCGCACAATATACAGCCCAAGATTCGTGCACCTATCATTCTTCTCAGGAATATGGACCCACCAACACTTTGTAATGAACGTGTTTGGCTGTAAAGAAGCTGTGGGCGCATGTCATTGAGGCCACAATAATGACTGGACATGCAGCAGGAAAGGATGTCTTCATTCCACGAATTCTAATCATTCCATCGGACTTGCCATTTCAATTCAAGCGCCTCCAGTTCCCAATTCGACTAAATTTTGCCATGAGCATCACCAAAGCTCAGGGCCAGTCGCTTAAGGTAGTTGGCCTCAACCTACAGAAACCATGTTCTTTTCATGGCCAGCTTTATGTTGGGTGCTCAAGAGTTGGTGACAGTAAAAATCTTTTCATTTTGGGTGCTGATGGGAAAACAGTCAACATAGTCTCTCCCGAAGTACTGCAGTGATAACATGTCATTGATTATATGGTATAAATATTTGATTTAATGTATTTTTCTCAAACATTTATAATAATAATCAGGGCCGTTTCCTGGCATAAGCAGACTAAGCGACCGCTTAGGGCCCCGCTGCTACTAGGGGGCCCCTAGACAGGCACCCAGGTCATAGCTCAGTGGGCAAGAATAGGAATATAGCTGAAGTTATTATTAATATTATTGTTATTATTATTATTATCCTTATTATTATTATTATTATTATTATTATTATTATTATCATCATCATCATCATTATTATCCTGATTATTATTATTTAGCAGATTAGTTGTGGTTAACTAGATGTGACTTCGTGCATCTTGGAAAATGAAACGACATTATCCATCAGGAGCTGAAAAACGGAAAAAGAAGAAAATAGAGGAGGAGAAGCTTTCCAGTAGCACAGGTGAGATGTGCCACTTGTATATTCTTATGATTACAGTTCAGGCAACTAGGTTAGGTAGACTATCAAGCTAGGCAAGTGCTCAGGAATCGTGTAGAGTAAGCTAGTCTCTGTAATATTTATAATATTTCGAAATGTGAAATTTAATGGATCACATCACCTCAAATTCTATTCACACAGATCAATTATCAAACAAGATAAGAAAGATCTGCTCCACCGCTTGATCCGTATGACTGGCCAGTTGTCCTGTAAGATGCCTTGAAGACAGATCTGGTGTCTCGAGGACCATTTCAATTCAGTCCAGATTTCACATTCCCTAAAAGAGAGGACGGTAGAAACGTTCATCACCATTACATGTACAGAACATTAATTAATGGGGAAAAAATAAAGCGAAGCTGCTGATGTACTCTAAAAGGAATGATGCTCTTTATTGCTTCTGCTGCAAGTTGTTTTCAAGGAAGTCGTACAAACTAATTACGGATGGACTTTCAGACTGGATAAACGTTGGTTCGCTTCTGAAAAGCCATGAAAATAGTTCAGAACATGCAGATAACATGGCAACATGGAAGGATCTGGAACTGCGGCTAAAAACTGAGAGGACCATTGACCAAACTGAAATGTCATTAATGGAGGTAGAGTGAAGACGCTGGCGAGATGTTCTCACACGTCTTGTAAGTATAATCCAATCACTGGCAGAGAGAAACCTTGCTTTCAGGGGGTCTTCCTCTAGATTGTACAATCGAGACAATGGCAACTTCTTGAAGGAGGTTGAACTGCTTGCCAAATTTGATCCAGTGATGAAACAACACATCAGCAGAGTCGAAAGTGACCAATATAGTCATTCAAGTTACTTAGGAAACATCATTCAAAATTAGCTTATTGGGTCCATTAGTGGGAAGATCTTGGATGCCATTGTTGCAGAAATAAAACAAGCTAAATATTACTCACTCATTTCAGACCACTCCAGACATAAGCCACCAACAACAGATGTTGATTATTATCAGAACTGTTAAAATGGGTGAAGTACCAGAAATAAAAGAATACTTCTTGGGCTTTCTTGAGGCTTCAGAAAGTACAGGTCTGGGTTTATCAGTTCTGATTCTGAAGAGACTAGATGAACTGAATATTCACTTTGATGACTGCAGAGGACAGTCATATGACAACGGAGCGAACATGAAGGGCAAGAACAAAGGTGTTCAGGCAAGGTTATTAGAGAAGAACTGTCGTGCACTCTATGTTCTATGTGGGGCTCACACTCTGAATGTTGTAGTGGCTGATGCAGCTAAAGCTTCCACAGATGCCATCAGCTTCTTTGGCAACGTACAAAAATTGTACAACCTTTTTGCAGCAGCTACAGAGATGGACAATCCTAAACAAGCACGTGAACATGACACTCAAGTCTTGGAGTGAAACCAGGTGGGAGAGCCGGCTTAAGAGCATTGAGGCTGTGCGATACCAGAGCCACAACATCAGAGAGGCCCTGTTGGAAGTCAGAAAACAATGCCACAGATGCCATAGCCAGGACTGAAGCACAAGCACTTGCAGAGGAAATAGGGTCTTATCGCTTTCAGATTTGCACAGTAGTATGGTATGACATTCTTCATGCAGATAACCATGTGAGCAAACTTCTGGAGTCTCCTACAATGCAGTTTGATGTGGCAGTCAACCTCCTCACAAAAACAAAAGACTCACTCACCAGCTACAGAAACACAGGTTTTGTTGCAGCACAAGTCGTAGCTAGGGACATATGTGAGGAAATGAATGTGGAGGCTGTGCTGAAGGAGAAGAGGCTCAGATCCACAAAAAAGTACTTTGCCTTCGAAGCTCCTGACGAACCATTTACAGAAGCCTTAAAGAGGCTGGAAGTCAAATTTTTCAATGTGGTGGTGGATTGTGCCATCGGGTCAATAAATGAGAGATTCAAAACATTATATGCGTCGGGCTCCGGCGACCGCGTTAAACTGTAGGTCTAAGGTGGAGTGTAGGCGGGGCTCGAGACTCGGCGGCGGCGCGTCCTCCCGCGGTTGCTAGCCAGGGTGCCCTAATGATCCGTATTAAACCATAGGTCTAAGGTGGAATGTAAACATCCTTCCACAGTTCGCAGGGGCAACCAGGGGATCCCGTTATTGCAACACTCGATCATGTTGTTTATCTGTTTGTTTATTTCCCTCTCATTCTCTCTCTCTCATATATATATATATATATATATATATATATATATATATACTTCCCCCCGTTTAAAAGTAGTCTAAGGTGGAGTGTAAAGCTTGATCTTCACCAGAATGAACAATTCAGACGGAAAGCAAAGGCGTGCCTATATATGTACAATTCCGGAAAAAAGTTCATCTAAAAATTCGTGTAAACATCTTTCCACGGTTGGCAGGGGTACCCAGAGCGCCCTAGCAGGGATTTCTCTCTCTCTCTCTCTCTCTCTCTCTCTCTCTCTCTCCTCTCTCTCATATACACACACATACATATGTTAAAATCCTCCGTCTATGGCCCTGGGTTGGTTCGAAGTCGACGGGGGTTCTGGTTAGGAGGCAGCAACGGATATTTCTCGCGATAGTTTTTCTTCTATAACATTCTAATTTTTTTCTCTCGCTATGAGGTCGATAGTTGTTAATTCTTCTCTTTCTATAATACTCTGATACTTTCTCTGATACTAAACATATCGACTTTTCTTTTTATAACTTATCGACTTCACTGACTGAGTTCTCGAACGAGGGCACGGCTCGAAGGAAAAGATAAAAAAACTTCTTTTACTGTAGTTTACTTCTAAAAATGTACAGGTAGTGCTCTGAATTTACAGGGGTAGAGGTTCGACCTCTTTCGACCATGGCTAAGGCCGGAATCTAAAAAATTAAGGAGACAAGGGGCCTCTGCCCCCTCCTCACAGCGAGGCTGCTAACAAGGGAGTGATCCGAAGTAATCGAAGTCGGAGTGAAGAAGTAGAAGTGACATTATTTTACAATTACATGATTTATATACAATCTAAATTTTAGGGGGAATGCAGTTTGAAGGTTAAGTTCCCCCCCTTTTAAATCAGATGAAAGATTCCAAATAAAAATTTTAAAAATGAAAATAAAAAATAATCGTATTTTCGCCGAGTATGCATTTCTAAAGGGCGACATAATTTCGTGGTACATTAAGTACAATCCAAGTACACCCTGAGTACATTGCAATTTCGGGTTTACAGCAATTATGATTATAATTATGGATTAGTTCATATTCACTTAGTATCGTTTAATTACACTTCCATTTAAAGTACATTACGTCGTTTACAATTCTTACAGTGTTTTTATATTTATATATGGTTATTATACAGTATATGGTTATTATATATAGTTATTAGTACAACACAAAGTACATGGGTACATACGAGATAATTTATACACAACATGACACACATGACAATAAGTTATAAATTTGAAATCAGAGGGACAGGAGGTCTTTCGTTTTCAGATGTTCGATTTATGCTGCGATTAGCGAATTGCGTACACTTGCATAAGCGTTTTCGAGTTCATTGCGGGAGGCGAAATAATAAAAAAATAAAAATTAAAAATTAAAAAAAATAATACATGAAAACGTATTTGGACGATTTTGAACGAACAGCTACGGAGGCATAAAGTTTCGTACCATTTCGTAGACTGACACGAGTAAAAATGAATATTAATAAAATTGATATAGGATAATGGTCAAGTTAGGACATGGATGTATGAATGAACAACATATAAATAATGACGTATAGAGTATACAGTTATTATTATTATGTTAAAGAATTTCCATACATTGTACGGAAGATGTCCAAATACTAAACACTTGATTCAGTGTTCAAGGTATGGAAACCGTGAAGGAAGTTTAAGTTATTTTATGATGTCATAGTGTATAAGTCATTATTGGGAGGATTTAAAAAAACGAATTAGAGACAAAGAGTGGGTATTAAGGACTAAGAAGTACAACTACGGGTTCCTATCCTGTTATATGCAATGTGTATGCATAATCTAGGGACGAGAGTGAGATGCAAGACAACCATAATTAATTATAATAAATTCTATAACAAATGAAAAATGGAAAATGGATACGACTAAACCATAGAAATGGTAGATCATAGGGTTGTGACACAAACAAAAATAG
Source organism: Bathynomus jamesi (assembly GCA_023014485.1). NCBI lineage: Eukaryota > Metazoa > Arthropoda > Malacostraca > Isopoda > Cirolanidae > Bathynomus > Bathynomus jamesi. The sequence goes on along the minus strand of JAJOZX010001109.1, from coordinate 313,766 downwards.
AAAGCAACAAATAAAATTTTTATCCAAAATCGCATCAGGCGACATTGGCTCCTCATGTAAAAATGAATATGGATTATTCATTGTTCATTTTTACACACACACACACACACACACACACACACACACATATATATATATATATATATATATATATATATATATATATATATATTAGGGCGGGTCGATTTTCCACATGTTTTGAAATCGCAAGGTGAATAAGTGCCCAGTAGTTAGGTTTGGTTGAGAAATATAACTAATTATAGATGTTGGTTGAGAAATATTAACTAATTATAGATGTAGCAACTCAATATCATGCCTAATGTATATCATGTGTTTCAAGTGTAAAATGATAAAATTCGTTGAAAAAACTGCATTTTTGCTAATTTATTCACGTATTTTGGCTACAAAACTTGAAAAATACTTTCAAAAGGTGATAAATCCAAAAAAAATCACATGTTCTCATGTAAAAGAAAAACTATTCATATAAATCATCATAAGATTGAGAATAATGTCCTTTGACATAAATGCAGGACGCATCTTCCTGTCAGTACTTTAGTAAGGGTGTCCGGCGAATTTGTCTACAACAATTTGTCTAAAGATACAATTCATCTACAACAATTTGTCTAAACAATTTATCTACAGCAATTAGTCTACAGATACAATTTATCTACAATAATTGTCTACAGATACAATTTGTCTAGAGGAAAAATGAAAGCTATTTGATGTTAATTATTATTAATTTAAAAAAAAAATGAAAAATTTGTTTCTGCAATCGGTTTTCTTGAGAAATGATAAAGAAAAATGTTTATTGGATATTGAATAAATTTATTTACTGAAACGACGCAATACACCAACATCTTTTTTAATAAGTCCGAGCTGGTGTGGCGCTTACGCCATACAAATTCACAAAAAATGACAAGAATTAGTGCGATATCTTGCAAAAAAAACAATAGTATAAGAAACTCGATTAGGTCAGGTTAGGTTAGGTTAGGTTAGGTCAGGTTAGGTTAGGTTAGGTTAGGTTAGGTTTCTCAAGAAAACCGATTGCAGAAACAAAATCAGGGTCATCGACTGCCCTTGTTTTCAATTTCGTTGGAAAATCGAGAGCAGTCCATGAAACATACTAGGTCCAATATTAGTAATAGTTTCTCTAGACAAATTGTATCTGTAGACAAATTATTGTAGATAAATTGTATCTGTAGACTAATTGTTGTAGATAAATGTTGTAGACAAATTGTTGTAGATGAATTGTATCTTTAGACAAATTGTTGTAGACAAATTCGCCTAAAACCCTTTAGTAAGGATACATCTGTGACGAGTTTCGAACCCCGTACACGGTATAGGAAGCCTCTGTCACTAATTTCACACTCCTCTCAACACTCTGAGAGTGAGAAGGCAAGTCTGGAATGTCTGGCTTAGTGTTAGTGTCCATGAATGACTGGATTTCTCATCAGATAGGTGCTGTGGGGAGGTGGTTCCATGACATCAGGGTCAGTGAGGTCGATGAGCTCATGCCAGTGATTTGTATTCCAATTCACCTGGGGAATTTTCTTCCCTGCTTCCTGGTTGCTATCCATTCTATAAATGAAAAATGAAAATGAAAATAAATGAAAATATAAATATAAATAAAAATATAAATATAAATGAAAAAATAGTACTCAAATATTGCCGTGTCAATAATATAAACAAATTACCCACTTAAAGTGACAATTATATTTTTTCCATATTTTTGGAGAATAACTGAGCTTTGGCAAAAAAAAAAATAATAATAATAATAATTACAAGAAGCGCAAAATTTACCTGTGTCTGAGAGCGAGTATAGTCTGAAGCCCAAGATTCCTGATTCTGTCTTCATCATCTTTCACCATGGCATATAGGATGTTCTCAGGTCGGAGGCAGAAGACATTACCCTGGTTGTTCTGCTTTACAATGCGTTTCACATCATCAAATGGAATCAGCCTCAGTCGGCTGATAGCAGAGAAGAGGATGCGAGGAGAATCATGCAGCTTAGAGGATGCCTTTATCTCAAACCATGCAGGAGCATAAACTCGAACAATGTAATGGACCAACTTTTTCAAATTCAGGTTTGGTCTGTTGTCTCTTGTGTACAAACAAAGAAGTCGTATGGCAAGAGTTAACCATCTTGCATGGTTAAGTGGACCAATCTTCCAAGCAGCCCATCTGTCATACTCTTCCTGATCCGATCCCTCTGCAATACTCATACAGAAGCCTTTGATCATGACTGAGGTCTTTCAGTACTTCCTCTGGAATGTACCCTTCAATGATTGGAGTTTCCACAGCTTCAAACTGTACCTGAGGTTCATCCTGGATATCTTCTGCGCACCTTTGCCCAAGGGGCCCGCTGAAATTTCTTAAGCCAGTTGTCACTCCATCCATTTTTTTGAAAAGAGCTTTTAGTGGGAGTTCATTCTGATGCAGTGCGCAACCAATAGTGTGCAGTTTCCTCCCCAGAGTTTCTTCAAGTTTTACCACTAAACACTCTTCAGCCAGTGTTGGTTGCGTTATTATCAAGAAGAATGGCTCGGATACTTTCAAGGCTATTATATCTTCAAGAACACTGAATGTCTCCTGAGCAAGTACCTCACCAGTGGCGCCTATAACAGGAATTGTTCTGTGGATCAAGTAGGCGCCAGGAGATTTTCCATCTTCATAGGTGAAGGTGAGGTGATGTTCTGCGTCAACACACTTTCTGAGAACAGTTTCCCTTCAGGTGTCTCTATTCTTTGTAAGTCATGGTATTCTCGTCAACCTTCCCATCCACACCAACACAAATGAGCTGTGTCTTTTTCTCTGATTCCACACCCTCACTAACTACCCTAATTTGGGCTTTGGTCCTGTCTAACTTGCACTTGTCAATCATGATGTGATTGATGTCAACTTCAGGTCTCAGTAGGTGTTTGATGTCATGGAGCAAGGCATTCCCAAGAGCTGCGCCCAGATTTGATGAACATTCACCTCTGACAAGTTCCATAGCATATCTGGGAAACTTTAAAAGGCTGTAGTCTCCTGAAGGCCTCTTCCTAGGCTGCCATTCATCTTCTCCTTCCTGAAAATAAATGGAAAATATTAATGCGTTTTCTGTTTATTTATTTATTTATTTAATTTATTTATTTTTATTTATTTATTTATTTATTTAATTTATTTATTTATTTATAATTATATATAACACTGCCCAACAAAAAAAATGTTTGCTGCTGATTTAATTCTAAGACCTGTTTCTGGATAATATTGATGTGCTGATTTCAAATATCACCTTAGATTTTGTCCATCACATCAGGTTTTCGTGCAATGCAATATGCCTATTTTGGGTGATCCATGAAGGACGCTTATCAAAATTGATGATTTTTGAGACCTGTTAACAGCTGTTTTGCTGTGAAAATTTTATCTGTACAATACGCAAATCGTGCATTAAATCTAAAGGTCATGTATCAGCACTGAAAAGTAAGAAAACAAGAAAAAGACAATGTTAAGAAAACTGGTCCCGTGCTTGCTTTAATATGGATTCATTTTTTGCTTATTTAAACACTTTTAATCACTTTATGTGTCAATATTACCATTGTATATTAAAGTTCACTCCCTGCACAATTGTTTACTTTTCCATGCTGATTCTGAGTATGTAAAAACTTATTTTTTGAAAAGAAAAAAAATTGGGCTAAACCCTGCCAAAATGCGATATCTCCAAAATATCCGTATTTGATTGCTCGAAAACCTGACGTGATAGGCAAAAACTAAGGTGATTTTTGAAATCAGCACACCAAAGTTACCTAAAAACAGGTGTTAGAATTAAATCAGCAAAATTGGTGTTGGGCAGTGTAATTAATATAAATAAAAGGAAACTAACCTCGCCACCAGATGAACTGCTTGTAAGTCCAGGCAACTCTGTAGGCTGTATGAAAGATCTTACTAGCTCAACTTCCTCCTGAGGTAGTACATGTTGCTGTCCTTGTTTGGCCTTCCTGTCTCTTTTGGCAGCAGCTGTGTCCACTGAAGACAGCTGGTATGCACCCTTAGGACCTGTTTTGAATCGCAGATCACGAAGGTATGCTCTTTCTTCAAGTGGCACCTTTGCATTTCGAGGGCAAACACAGATGATGTGTTCTTGTGTACACTTGTCCTTCTTACAGTATACTCTTGAATCACTGCAAGGCAAACTATCCACAGAACAGGAACAGGCAGAAATATCAAAAGGTTTGTCCAAGTTAGCATCTAGATTTCGCTTGACACTTGCCTTAGCATGCTTGCGATTAATGTCTTTCACAAGAGTGAGTAGGTCTTCAACCTTTCTGTCAATGGATTTGTCATTAATCAAAGGCAGCCTTGGATTCACTGAAGACCAAATGGATTTTAAATCCTTGCTAACTTGCTGCACTAAGGCCCAAAAATCTGCGCCAGGGTTAGCATGATTAAGGTCATAATAGTATTGAATCAGCTGCCTGTAAGTGCTTGGTTCGGTCATTAATAATTCACGAGGACCACCTCCATACTTTTCTTCACTTTTCTTTCGGGTCAGGTGTCTTGTTTTCGCTTTCGGCATTATTTACACCGGAAAATCTGAAACATAATGAAAAGTGTTAATGCGAATAGCAATATGTAAGAAATAAGCGTGAACGGTCACAGGAAATATAATATTTTACCATTATTTTTTAATAAAGATGCATAATTAATAATTATATAAAAATACAAGCAAAACGTTGATATTTATGCTTATAGAAACAAGTTAATAATTTTGGGTTTGCTTTGTTTTGGCTGCGCGTATGCCGCATACGGGATTTTACGCATGAAGCGACAACAGAAAAAATTAAAAACTTAAAAGCTAAATTGGTATTCTGATCTTTTATCAAAATGCATTTCTTTGTGATTTTCACATTTCATAGATGAAACGACAACTACTGGATTTTATTCGCTTTCTGGTACAACTTCGACCACCCCTAATATATATATATATATACTATATATCTATATATATATATATATATAATATATATTATATATATATATATATATATATTTCTTTATTGCCACTTCTCTGATTTCCAAGATTCGAGATAAGGTACGCATTTTAAATTATACTACACAGCGTCGGAGTCAATCTTACTTCCATTCGCTCGAAATCGTGAACTGTGGTGTTTATTGAAACACTAAATCACACGTCTTTGTTTTTTTAAATTTATCTATCGTATCGCTGAAATTTTACAGAGGCAGCCTTCATGGATAATTAAATATCTTCCACTTTTATGTCTCAAGGCACCATAAACCGTAGTTAGCGTTTCTCTCAAACATACGCGAATTGTTCCGAATATATCTTCCAATATCACGAAAACCCTTCCTTTCCCGACAAACGAGGTTGTACAGGCGAACTGCTACTACCATAAAACGTTTCACATTCCAACCTCAACTCTCTCCTCTCTCTCCCTCTCTCTCTTTCTCTCTCTCTCTCGGTCGAATACAAGATCAAAAACAAAGCGTTTCTCGTCTCTTCATGAATGAGGACATCTGACACGCCCTAGATTTCACCGGGCAACCAACCACAGCTATGTGGGCGGATCCCAGGACCTCTGTTTGGCCGCTATGCAGGCCTACGTGTCAAGCCCGGCCCAAAATTCACCGTTAGCCAATAGGAAGCTAACGATTATGTTTTGTGAGTTGGTCACAAGCCCCCTTAAAAAGGGAGCAGTTCATCTCAGAGCCTCAGTTCGTATGTTTTTTCGCTTAGTGCTTTTCAAATATACACTATGAGTCAGTTATCGCTCTACAATGCTCCGGAATTGATTGAAGATAAAGACTTTTATGCTCACGCAACGCTTCTAATTTGCAGATCTATAGATCGGGGGGAGCTTTTATCTACCCAGAGTGTTACGGAAAATTGTGACGAAATGCAAGAACCGTTCAATGAAGACGCTGTTAAAATGTAAGTAACTTATAAGTGTCTAACCTATCTTTATTCTGAGTTTTCCTACAAAGAAAAATTAACCCGAGGACTCTTTCTCGTTTATAACAATATAGCCTAGCGCAATAAACGCGTTTTCAAAAATACTTTTAATTCTGTTTCCTTTGAGTTATTTCGGTATATATATAATATATATATATATATATGGTGTTTTTATTTGTACATTTCTTGTAAAGGTACGATTTTAGAAATATTAAAAACTTACAATAGAAATATTAAAAACTATTAAGATTTGCCTGCGGGTTCGAGATCCGTTACAGGCAGATGGAGCATAGCACACCCAGCTAATCTTACTTTTGAAAACTGTCAGGATATCTGCTTATGGTTACAATTTGCTATTAGTCTAACCTAGCTTTATTCTGAATTTTCTACAACGTAAAAATTAATCCCATCATGTTTTTAATTATTGTCTGTTTCCATCTGATTATTTCGGCATATATATATATATATATATATATATATATATATATATGTTAACCCCTCCGTCTATGGCCCTGGGGTGGTTCGGATGACGGGGGTTCTGGTTTAGGAGGCAAGCAACGGATGTGTGACTTGAAGTGGTTTTCTTCTATGTTACTCTCCGAGTTCTTCTATAGTGGCTCGGAGGACTCTGGTAGATTTGCAATCTAAATGCTGAAGGTTCCGGATTCTTCTTATAGCGTATCCGGAAAGTTTTCTAAGTTTTTCTGAAGAGAGCAAGGCTCGAAGGGGACAATAAAAAGTTTCTCAACTGTAATTTACTGCTAAAAGATACAGGTAGTGCTCAGCCTCTGAATTAGCTTCTGAATGACAATGGATAATTTTAATGGGTTTATATACCCAAAAACTGCTAACATTATTATTATTAAATGCTAAGAAGGCTGTATTATTTTTGCACAATATTTAAAAATAAGTAAATTTTTTAGCTGTGGTAAGGCTTGAACGAGTAAACAAAATATTTGAAGACGAAACCATATTTTTATCTTAAACCGCGACTTTTCAGATCTGATGTTATCATGATCTGCCAAGTTAACTAAAAGTGGAAATCGGACTATGCATCTTTACACTAAAATATGCATATGAGTGAAATTTTAAGGTTTAAGATGTACAATTTTAATGCTTAGGCAAGACATGATCTCATTGTTTATAACGAAAGAGAGTGTATACAAAATGTGAACATTGCAAAGCTTAACAGGATTCCTTATTAAGCGAAATCTAAAAAAATGATTATGAGATTTTAAAAAACAACAGGTCACCAATTATTTAGCAAAGTAGAAAGCAATCAAAATTTTATCCAAACTCGCGTTGGGCGATTTTGGTCCTTATGTAAAAATGAATACACACACGTACATACATATGAGTATAGGCATTATATAAAGTTAAATATATAAGAATATACAGAATTATATAAATACATGAACCATATAACACATGAATTTTTAAAATGGATACTTTTTCTTACAATGGATACAGAGACTATATAAATGAATACAAGAATTACATGAAGGATAAGATAATATAGGAATATGGGAATTATTTATGGTTCATTTTTACAGGGCTCTTCCCTCTAGAATGATATTAATATAATAACGTAACAGCCTAACTAATGCTAACTAGATGATAACTATTGGTTTTATAATACAGATTTATATATACAACATAAGTCGGGTGGTTAAGTCTAGTTCACGTGGTCTGGGTACGCACTCTTGGTCGTGCATAAATAGTTTCATGTTCCGTGTCACTTGGTTTTCTTTGTTCCCAGAATGATCTTTTCACCACAAATATACCGAGGATAATAGCACATACAATAATGATACTAACGGCAGATGTTGAGAAAATGGTTACCGGTTGTAGTATTTGTAAGAGATTATTTTGGTTATCAGAAATTTTAAACCGGCTCAATTGATCATTCCATTCAGGGGCATGTAGTTCGGGTAGGATGGTTACAGGTTTTATGGAGAGATTTAAGATCTCTATGACGGGTTTAAATTTAATTTGCGACGGAAATGGGTATGAGTTATTAAGGGTAACCTTATACGGGTTGTATATTTGGAGGGCTTTTGAACGCAAGGAGCAACCAATTGGTAGCCGAATAACCATAGGGATTGTAATGAGGGAATAATTCGATGGACACTCGAGGGTAGCGGCAGTCCTGTTCGCGAAGGAAACCCAGATGTCTGGTCCAATTCGTAGTTGGATGGTTTTAGGGGAATGAAATTTTTTAAATGAACATACGGGGGCATGCCGGTCACGAATTAAATCGATAAAGCAAGACCTAGTAGTGGGAAGAATAACTGGTTTGAGTGGAGGGCAGATGAGTTGTTTATTTGGTTGCGGGAATCGGCAATGCCGGACGTCGCTATCTGACATCATAGAATAAGCTGATAGATCTTTGGTGAGGAAAAGGTAAGGTGGTACGGTGGGTAAATACAATCGATAGACATTAGAGTTATTTTGGTAGGGTGTTGGGAAAGGGTGAAATTATATACGTCATAAGTGAGGAAATCGAAAAATGGTATAATTATGAGGTATGTGTAGGGGCGTGGTCCATGTACAGTCCAGGTGTATTCTAGAAATTGAGGGTAATTAGTGTGGTTGAGTGGGAATATGGGTGATAATTTTAATTGTGACTGGGCGGTGTGAATCAAGGACTGGAGTATTTCCCATGGTATTAGGGTGGAAAGAGTGATTTTTCCATGGGCTAGCTGGGTTGCACGCAAAACCTTGGAATGAATCGTAGTTATTCGTTGTAAGTATTTATCGATTAGGGTTACTTGTAGGTTCATTATCTCTATTAATTCTATATATCTTTTGTGTTCTTTGTATTGAGCTAACATGGATTCAAGGTATGTGAATCTGTCCGAAAGGGAGTGAGGAAGCGATTGTTTTCGTGTAATGACCTAATAGTTTGTTCTAACATGTGTCCATTATATTGTCGATTCGAGCGAAGAGATTCAATTTAAGTTCAACTCTTTTAATATCTTCTTCGGTTGCTAATCCGAATAAACCTTTGAACAGTTTCCCTCCTATATCTATCAGTCCCCTTTTACTTCTTTGGTTAAAGTTTTCTGAATTTTTAGTTTCAGTTTGTATCCATGGTAAGGCTAATATTTCTGATAGGGCGCGTGCTGTAGTTTGAATATTTTCGAGGGTATTTTCTAACAGAACGCGACTAATCTGATCTTTTCCTTGGAAAGAATTTGGACTTTACTTTCAAACGTTTTAATTGGGTTTGTATCTGAAGGAGATTGATTTTAATTCTAGCAGGGGGTTGCAAATTTATATAAAGGTCTGCATGCCCTTTCAAAAATTTACCTTCTGCAAGTTTTTCTATAACAACTCCGGTAGAAATTTTAATGCTAGGTCTACAAGAGTAAATAATTTGGAAAATTATAAGGGGGACAATTTTATTCATTTCTACGCCTTAAGTTATACGGAGCTGGGGGTAGTTGTGTGGATACTTGTGTGGATACTTGTGTTGGTGGGCGAAGGGGTCGGCCTCGTTTTGGTGGCAATGGGGGTCGACCGTTGAGCTCGGATTCTGAGCGGGTTCGTTTCTTATGTGAAGGTTCTAGTTCACGTGGGTGATGCATTTGCGGGCGGTATGTAGGGTCCGTGCGTCGATCATCAATCGGCGAGGGTGGTGACAGAGGAGATGGTGGAGATGGTGGAGTTCCACTGAGTGATCTCTCGAAGGGGTTTCTCCAGGGTCTGGGTCCGATGGGACGCTTGGCTCTGGGGCCTCCTCTTGTTCAGAGATTGCCTCGAGTAATGGTGGTATTACGAGGTACCAATCTTCGTCATGGGTAGCGGTTCCCGCGGTGACTACTTCAGTTTTTTATCCCTGCCCGATTTGTTAATATCTTGACCTTTTGAAGGATAGGCGGCTCGAACGCCTGGCAGCTGTTTTTTGGGAAGGTGTTGTTCGGAAGCTATCTTCAAATTGTCAGCGTGAATGATCTTTAGTTTGGAATGATCCCGGAGGTCGAGGATTTCATAACGATTTTTTCCGAGGTCTTTCATAATCCTATATGGGCCATCCCATTTTGGGTATAATTTGCGATGAGCCCCTGGCGGTTTCACGCTCTTCAGATAACATCGCATACCGACGATTATAGTCCGTTGACGGGGATGACGCCTATGTTGCTCTTGCTCCATCTGTTGGTTTCGTTGGTCGAGGGCATAGCGGATTATGTCAAAAATCTTGAAAGATCGTTCAGCTAGTTGCTGATTTGCTTCTGCCATTTCGGAAGATGTTAGGACTGCCGGGTCGGTTTGGTCGGGCAAATCAAAAGGTAGACGCTTGTCGTAGTGATAGAGAACGAAATGAGGGGTGTCCCCGATGGACACATTATAGCCATTGTTGATGGCTGTTTGTACCATGGGAAGGGAATCATCCCATGTACGGGAGGATGCATCGACAACGTGGCGCAGGGCTTCCAAGATCTTTCGATTGTGCCTTTCCACTAAGCCGTTTGCCTGCGGATGGTATGCCACAATGTGTGTATTTTTAATTCTACACATGTTACAGAGTGACTCGAACAGTTTGGAAGTGAAACTAAGGGCGTTATCCGAGATTAGGATGGAAGGAGTGGTATGGTTTTGGATGACGCGTTCCACTAGGGCTCTTGCCACAGTTTCCGAGGTCTGGTCTGGAATGGCGGCTACTTCGCTGTAACGCGAGAAGTGGTCCGTAAACACAATGATGTACTGATTTCCCTTTGATGTTTTGGGAAATGGTCCCAGTATATCCATTCCAGTTCTTTGCCAGGGCCTCTGGCATACTGGATATTTATGCATTGGAGCGGTGGATGGTACGTTGCCCTTATGCTTTAAACACGACGGACATTCGGCGATGTATTCATGTACCGTTCTGTTCATCTCGGGAAAATGGTATCGCTCCAAAAGACTTTTGATGGTGCGATCCGGCCCCATGTGTCCATAAAAAGGTGAGTCGTGACAAAGTCCAATGGCTATATCAACGAGATCCTTTGGTATCTCCACGAGGTCGTTTCCATCTTCGTTCCTGAAATGTACGAGCCCATCTTTGAGGTTGTACTGTTCTTTTACCTTCGATGGTTCCTTTTGTTCCAGGCGCGCCCGAAGGTTTTGGGTGTGTTGGTCCTGTTGTTGGGAGTATTGCAGACACTCGTAGTCGAACACAGGAAGAAGTCCTATTTTATTCACTCGGGCGTCGGGCTTGAGTCTCGACAATCCGTCTGGAATAACTTGCAGTTTTCCCGGTTTGTATACGATTTTCGCTGCAAAATCCTGAATCAACAGAGCCCATCTACTCAATCGTCCTTCAAGTAGCTTGTCCTTGAAGAGGTACGTGAGTGGCTTATGATCAGTCTTGATGGTTACATCGTAGCCATAGACGATATTTCGGAATTTTTTCAAAGCCCAATATACCGCTAGGGCCTCTCGGTCCGTAGTGGAATAATTCCGTTGAGGTGCAGAGAGAAGTTGACTGGCATAAGCAATGGGTAATTCCACACCGTCTACGTCCTGTAACAGGACGGCTCCTAGTCCATAGGAGGAAGCATCTGTGGCTATGATGAAGGGTCTTGTGTAATCAGGATATTGTAAAATGGGATGACAGGTTAGTTTATTAATTAAAGTTTCAAAGGCATGTTGGTGATCGGATTCCCAGTTAAATTTCGAATTTTTCTGGAACAAATTAGTAATGGGTTTAGCAATATTCGAAAATTGGGGGATAAAGTTCCGATAGAATCCGACAAAACCAATAAATGCACGGGCGTCGTCGATGGTCTTGGGTACAGGGTACCTTTCCAGGGCTTCGAGTTTGGCTGGATCAGGTTTAATTCCTGTGGACGAGAGTAGGAATCCTAGGTATACCAGGGATTCTTGTAAAAAATTGCACTTTGCAAGCTTCAGTTTAAGGTGTGCTTTTCTCAAGTGTGATAGCACATTATGAAGGCGTTGAAAGTGTGTTTTTATGTCCGAACTATAGACGATAATATCGTCAAGATACACGAGAGCTTCGACACCTAATAGGTCGGAAAGGACTATATTCATCAACCTAGAGAAATTAGCAGGCCCATTTCGGACTCCGAAAGGTAAAACCTGGAATTCGTAATGGCCTCGGTTAGTGGAGAAAGCAGTCAATGCCCGAGATTCGGGACTGACCTCCATTTGCCAATAACCTGATGCTAAATCGAGGGATGAAAAAAAGTTCGCTTTCCCTACGTTCAGAATTGTTTCCTGCATGTTTGGAATCGGGAAACGGTCTGGGATGGTAATGTTATTCAGGCGTCTAAAATCTATACAAGGGCGAGATGTTCCGTCCTTTTTGGAGACGAGAATCATAGGAGCGGACCAGGGACTAGCTGAAGGCTGAATGACATCCTGCTCCAACATGTCCTTGATGTGTTCCTCAATAGTGACTAACTGAGAATGTGGAACCCGATAGGGAGGAATGAAAATGGGTTTGGAATTGGGTTCCAACTTGATTTCAAAAGGGACCAAATTAGTTCGGCCCAGAGGATCTCCGGTTAGGGCAATCACATCTTTATTTCTTATCAGGAAATCGAGAAGTGATTCCATTAGTTTGGGATCCTGTAAAGCTGGTGACTCCTGAAGGGAGTGCTTCAGACATTTCTTATATTCTTCTTTTAATATTGAAGGCTTTAATTCTAAGGAACTGGAAACACGATTTATCATACTGATGGGGAAATCTGAATCTACTTCTACTGTGGAAACAGTTCCTATTTTCTGATTTGAAGTTAATTCTATAGGACTTTCTCCTTTGTTTAAACAAACAACAGGGATAGCTGAATTCTGACTCTGACTAAGGACTTGGGCAATAAGAACATCTCTTTTGAAATTACTTTTCTCTGTAATCAGAGTACGCTCTGACTCTAATAATTTTCCTTGACTGTTAACTACTTTTGCTAGGAAACAAATCTTCTCATAAGGTGCTACTGTTATATGCTCGGTAGGGCATATGAAAAATTGTGAATCTGATTCTGGTTCGGCGACTAAAATTTGCCTTATTGGCTGAACTGAAGCTGGCTGACTGGAAACTGACTGACTGGAAACTGGCTGACTGGAACTGGCTGACTGGAAACTGACTGACTGGAAACTGGCTGACTGGAACTGGCTGACTGGAAACTGACTGACTGGAAACTGACTGACTGGAAACTGACTGACTGGAAACTGACTGACTGGAAACTGACTGTCTGGAAACTGACTGTCTGGAAACTGCCTGGGTTGATCCAACTGGATTCAACAACTGGAACTGATTACCCTGGGGTCTGATTTCTGGAGCGGTTGTCCCTCTGGATGCAACCGGCCGACTTGATCTGCTATCAAGTAGAGGGGGTTTCCTATTTCTTTCGGAAATCTGAACTGAGCTAAGTCTATTAGCATTAAGTTGTCTGTCATCCTCGCGGAGATGGTGTGTCCTATTTCGACACTTTACTAACTTTCCGGCTGGGTAAATCTCCCATTGATTCCGGTTAAAAAAATCCATCCCTAGTAGGATGTCTGTCTGAAAGGTGGCGACTGTGTCCACTATACAACATTTCGCGGGGTATACCGCGTTTCCAATTTCTAAATATAACTCAATTTCTCCGTATGTGGGTATGGGTGTGCCCGTAACTCCTCTAAGTTGGCAGGATGGTGCCTTAAGTTCATATTTATAATTTGTACTCTCTAGTAATTCATCTACGCATTGTTTCTTAATTAACGTCGCGTGTGCTCCTGTATCTAGGAGAGCAGTTAAATCTTGGTTATCCGTACTACAATTTATTATTAAATCTAAGAGGTCCGCACCTATTATCCTGATGGGGAGTTTGTGTGCGTATCTGGGCTTACTACTGTAATTTAGGAGGGAGGAGGTTGAACTGCTGCCTCCAATGTAGGGTCTAAAAAAGGGCTCACATGGTCTTCTATGGGAGGACCTGGATCATATTCTACGGGATATCATACGCTGAGGGTGTTCTTGAAAACTGTTCTCTGGGGAAAATGATTCCTCCCCGGGTACTTCTACGTACCGAACTAGTTGACCTTGCTGGTTGTATTGGGGTTTATACATGGGGTAAGAGTGTGGGTGACCCTGTGGTCGTGATCTATTGGGTTGGTAGTTCGACTGAGGCTGGGAATGGACTGGTTTCTGGGGATTGGTTGACTTTTGGGATACGTTTTGGGGACGTGGTTGGTTTGGTTTCTGAAAGTGGGGTCTATACCCTGCAGGGGCTTTATCAGCACACTTTTGGCGATCGCCACGGCGATGACCATGTTCGTGACAGTGGGAGCAATACGAGGGGTAATTACATTGACTTATCATATGCCCGAAACTATCACAGTTAAAACACTGTGGAGGAGGGCGTGTATTCTGGGTTTGGGGGGCTTGTTTCTGGGGTGTTCCCTGTATTTGCCTTGGTTTATATTGTTGTTGTTGTTGCTGTTGGTATTGGTGTTGTGGCTGCTGCTGAATATATGTACGGGGTTTCTCTACCCTTTCGGTAGTTTGGTTTGCTAAATCGGGGTGATGTTCCCGTGTTTTGTTTATGGCTACACTGACAGGTTTGTCAACATTTAAAAACTCCTGAAACTTTTTTTTAGGCGCTCCGGGTAGTTTTGGTAAATGGTTGTGGCTACTATTAGATTTCTTTGTTTCGAAGTAAAAGTTATGCCACATGCATTTTCTGCGGCCCGGAGGGCTTCTCCTACAAGTTTGTGTGTACGTGTAATAAAATTGTTTAAATCCTCGTGTTCCTCTTTCTTCCATTTAGCTTGGAAGACTGCTTCTAATGTGGCTAAGGGTTGTGCAAGGGTTATTTCTTTAAAAAATTCTAATAGGTTTTGTTTAAAATCGTCCCATGTTATAGCTTCGCTAATTGATGGGACGTAAGTGACTGTGTCATGGGCATTTCCCTCTTTAGGGTCAATAAATCTTTTTGCTTCTCTGATTTTTATATCATCATCGGTAATATTCTCGCGTAAGAAATGTTGCTCTAAAGACTCAACCCAAGGTCTTACGCGCGGTTCAACAAAACGATTATCTATGGTCCCCTTAAAAATTAAAACAGTATGAGGAAGATTTACTAATCTGCCTAAGTTAATATATGCTGGGGCGGGGGTTTGAGACTGAGACATACTGACTTGTGTGTTTGGGAATATGTTTGAAGGGCGCGGGGTAGGTGGAAAAATGGGTGTAGGTAATTCTTCGATGTCAGAAAGCGCACCGTCTGAATCGCTCATATGTGAAGGTACTTATTAATGTTCTAATTAGGTCTGCTTGACCGATCTTAATTCATGGAATGATCACTTAAGGGGTTTTCCTAACTACACTATCTAAAAAAAATAATGCACAACAATTTGCCTAACTCGGGGAAAATTTGAAAAGATTGCAAACAAAAATAAAAATGTAAACAAAATTTCACTCAAATGTACGTGATGGTATGGTAATACTATGTTTGGTACATTAAATAAAATTATACTATACTAACTAGAATAGTAAAAATAACTGTGAAAATAACTGTGACAATACTGTTTTCAATAAAAAGAGTGTATCACTGGTGTCTGAAGTGTTCACTGTGTTTTTTGTTAATTCTGGCTCAATACTAAATATTAATTGTTAATAATAATGACTTTTCAAATGTTTAGAAATTATTTTAAAAAAGTTTTGTACTTAACAAGATTCCTACGGCGAAATCCTTTGAGGTGTGTCCTGAAGACGTGTCTGGCTGGCCACTTGTTCCTAGATGAAAAGTAGGCGTGAAGAACTTGGAGTCGTAACGCACCGGTTCAAGGGTGGATGTGACGAACTAGAAGTCGTGACACGCCGGTCAACTGGGTGTTGGTTCTGGTTCCAGAGTCTGGAAGACTGGAAGAATCCTGGAGTCGTGAAGATCCTGGTTAAAGGGTCGCCAGTTGTTAACCCCTCCGTCTATGGCCCTGGGGTGGTTCGGATCGACGGGGGTTCTGGTTAGGAGGCAAGCAACGGATGTGTGACTTGAAGTGGTTTTCTTCTATGTTACTCTCCGAGTTCTTCTATAGTGGCTCGGAGGACTCTGGTAGATTTGCAATCTAAATGCTGAAGGTTCCGGATTCTTCTTATAGCGTATCCGGAAAGTTTTCTAAGTTTTTCTGAAGAGAGCAAGGCTCGAAGGGGACAATAAAAAGTTTCTCCAACTGTAACTTTACTGCTAAAAGATACAGGTAGTGCTCAGCCTCTGAATTAGCTTCTGAATGACAATGGAATAATTTTAATGGGTTTATATACCCAAAAACTGCTAACATTATTATTATTAAATGCTAAGAAGGCTGTATTATTTTTGCACAATATTTAAAAATAAGTAAATTTTTTAGCTGTGGTAAGGCTTGAACGAGTAAACAAAATATTTGAAGACGAAACCATATTTTTATCTTAAACCGCGACTTTTCAGATCTGATGTTATCATGATCTGCCAAGTTAACTAAAAGTGGAAATCGGACTATGCATCTTTACACTAAAATATGCATATGAGTGAAATTTTAAGGTTTAAGATGTACAATTTTAATGCTTAGGCAAGACATGATCTCATTGTTTATAACGAGAGTGTATACAAAATGTGAACATTGCAAAGCTTAAACAGGATTCCTTATTAAGCGAAATCTAAAAAAATGATTATGAGATTTTAAAAAACAACAGGTCACCAATTATTTAGCAAAGTAGAAAGCAATCAAAAATTTTATCCAAACTCGCGTTGGGCGATTTTGGTCCTTATGTAAAAATGAATACACACACGTACATACATATGAGTATAGGCATTATATAAAGTTAAATATATAAGAATATACAGAATTATATAAATACATGAACCATATAACACATGAATTTTTAAAATGGATACTTTTTCTTACAATGGATACAGAGACTATATAAATGAATACAAGAATTACATGAAGGATAAGATAATATAGGAATATGGGAATTATTTATGGTTCATTTTTACATATATATATATATATATATATATATATATATATATATATATATATAATATATATATATATATATATATATATATATATATATATATATATATATATATATATATATATATATATATAGTAGTGGAGCTTTAATAATATTTTTCTCGATAATTCAGCACCGCAGTAGGATTTTTAAATTACCGAAACTTTTAAGAATTATCTACATTTAAATTCGTGGCATTTCTCTTGTAGCTCTTTATTTTTACTTAACCATATAGGACCGATGCGGAACTTGATCGTGTTATAGCTACTTTTGATGAAAGGGGAATAAATGATATGGGTGCTTCTCCGCACAGCCAACCCAGTGACCTGAATACAGAAGTCGAGGTATTGGCTCACATCCGGTCAAGTGAGTGTCAGATCATCGAGAAACTAATGTAAGAATTTTTGAGGTTAAGAACAAAACATTGTATTTTCATTTATTAAATGGCAGAAAACATGTACAAAGCGAAACCAGTGTCCGTTAAATAAGTCTTAATGGCTACATTTTACAGTTACAAATATATACAACTTTACACAATATAGATATACACCTTTACACATTACAGCGGGTGCTAACATATGGGACTTTTTTTTATCTCTCTGCATACACCTTTTATCATTCATTTTGTGTCGCACAAATCGGATAATTTTAAAAAAAATTTGTAAATCCCTTCCCACGTGAAATGTGTAGGAGAAATGAAATGCAATGCATGCCGCACGTTTCGGTATAATATCCTTGAAAACGGAATGGGTTCCAAACAATCTCAGGTACATGTTAACTTGCGTGATGAAACTGCACAATCACCGAATCATTCCAGGGCTGAAATCCGAGTGAATCAAAATAGTACATTCTTTCCCTATTTTTAAAATAGATTGCAAACCAATGAATCCCCTCACCCCCACAATGTCGGTGTTAACGATAATCCCGTACCAGTTTCTCGTACTTGGCACTTCAATTATTTCATTCTTCGCAAACCACACCGATAAATTTTGAAGTGTGAAACGGTCATTTTCATTACTCTCTGGAGTGTATTCGCGTTCCATTTTAAAAGTCTGTGACCACGTTCCTGAAACGGTCAACTTCTATTAGTGCCTGTGATTCGAGGTACACGAGTACACTAATAGGCGCGTCTATAGGCTTGGCATTCCAACCTGACTGGATATTCCCACTTTGTGGACTTAAGTGCGTATATACTAGCAGATAAGTCAGGGGTAATATCAAATGAGTAAAGTTAAATTCTTCGAAAATTCTTTCTGCGTTACACCAAACCCAGGTTCGTCACAGGCGCCTGTATTATGAGCCAGACTACTATATGCTCTCGCGCAGAGCGGGAACACAGCGTCTGATGATAGTCCGTAATCATGGTCCCTCCCAAAGCAATGCCATTTACGTATAGAGTAATATTTTTAAGGCCGAAATTCTCGAATTTAAAGGCACTCTTTTTATATTTTCCATTCGATCGAGGCGTGGTCCTCATTCCAGTTAATATCCTTTTAGGTAGGACTCCAAGGGCCACGTTTTCTAGTTGCTTCGAGGCCAACCCGGCGGGACGTGTATAGTTTGATCTGTACCCTGTTAATTGGGTATTTTACTGTGGCGTGTATTAAGTCTTTCTCAATTTCTATTTGTTCTGGGGAACTTAATTTCACTCGGCGTATAGCAAATACGTCTCCATGATGTGAATCACAACGGTTTTCGCGCCTTCTTCTTGATCAGACCCCAGATTTATGCAGATCTCAGGAATCGTGCGAGTAAGCTTCAACTTCATATCCACCCCGTTCATAAGCAGTTCTCCTGGAATGTGAAATCTGTATGAAGACGTCCAAACATTCATATATCTTTTTTTAGAATTTTTAAATTTATCTTTATACCATTTTCATCTTTAGTATGGTAATACCCTCGACGGTTAAAAAGGTGTCCTTCGCTTCTTTTGAAAAGTTGAGGACATTTTCCAGATAGGCTCGTAGGTGGTAGTACCCGTTCCTGTCGAGATGTTAACCTGTTTAAATACACCTCACACTGGCTGAATATGGAGTGTAAAAAGTTGGTTTCAGGGTAGCAGAGTAACTATCATCGCAGTCCGTTCTATCAGAATGGGCTATACGCAGTTTTAGCGTACATGTGCATGCAGCTCGGGTCAAAAAAGTAAGGGCTGAGCTGGGTATCACGAATTCTATAGGGCACTGGGCGAACTAATTGTGTTTAATGGGTTAATTGTAATAAAGTCGCTATGCTCAATAGAGACCTGAGTGGGGGGGCATATCAAAGAGGGACAGTTCCGATTTACAGCATTGTGAACTACACGGATGGATGAAACGCGCCATGACGAGTCAGAAATAGTGCCACCTCCTCGACAAGTATTAGTCAGCCTATGATTCGTGAGAGTAGTATCCTCAGCTATATCAGTTGAAAAAATGATCAGCCATAGGTTTCATACGCTTAGAGCACTTCTTTTTTATTTCCTTTTACGTTTAGCGCCACGTGATGGTAACCCTTCTTCCTGGCAGATCTCTTCTTTCCGCCACCACGCATTTTTCTCTTCATCTTTGATGATTTCGTCCCGTGTACGTTTTAAATGTTTTTTGAGCTTCTTTAGGCTTAGTTCCACCCATTATGTCTTCTGCCGCGTTAAAACCTGTTTGTAACGCTTCCGCCCTAGGTACCTGGCACCTCTCTTCAACAGTGGAACAGCGGTGTGTAGTATGGATGGAAAAAATGGATCCAAGTCCACTCCCACGCTGGTATCTCACTCCTCGGTAGACTGTGAATGGTCTGCGAGTCATTATAAACGGCGAAAGTGTAGTTTCACTGTTAAGCTCCCATCACCGAATGGGAAATTTTTTCCCTCAATCGTTCTTATATATATCGAGATATTGGTTAATAGATTAGTCGCACATTCACATAATGGGATTGTCATATGTAATGCTCAAACTTTTCCCTCTATGGTTGGGGATGTGTGCAATGCGCAGTAGGCGCGCCTGGGTGTCCCAACAAATTGGTGCTCTACGATATTGCTGTAAATATAACACATGTCTGGGGGCGGAGAGCTTTCACCCAATTTCTCCATCTTCAATTGATACATTAAGCTGGACAAGTCATGCTGTGCCTCGTGAAAGGCATCTCTTTGGAGAGCTGCGCTATATCGGCCCTCAGCCACAATTGTGAACAGCTCTTTATCTTTAATATTTCTACTAAGCGTTGATTTTAACTTCAATGTGCATGCAGGCGTGTCTATGTTTACGACTTCAAAAAGTAAATCGTTGTCAGTACGACTTTCAAGACTCTTGTTTAACCCGTCACAATGTCCATGGTGTATCATAATGCCAATTCCTAGCGATACATTTGTGCTATAGTACCGTTCCTCACCGAACAGGACTGAACGCATAGTGTTGTCTAAGGTTATGCCTAATTTTTCGCACCATCGATCTTCTAAGGATCAGAAATATGATTTGCTCATTTTCAAGAGTTAAAAATTTGGTGGCTAACTGGAGTTCACATAAGCCCACTCATACGAATCACGCTCCAATTCAATGGGTCCGTGGAGTTCTGTCACAAAGTTGGCGAGGGTGTTGTTAGGATGTACAGACAGAGAAGAAGAGGACGGGAGTGTGACATAGAAGTGGCTAGGCGCCATGTTGCATACTAATTAAGCTTCATTATTGCATCAGCTTTTATATAGGTGTTGAAGCTTTCTGGGTACCCAGCCATTTCACCAGGTACATTTTTTCTTTCCTGAACCTTTGCTGCCTAAAATCTTTCAATTTTAAACACTTTCCTAAATTAAATGTCACTTTCTGCAACTCCTCGCGGTAAAAGCCTCCAGCGATCTCTTCCCTATTCAAATCTTCAACGTAATACATCATTATCTCACCTTTAGGTCTCATAGCACGAACTTTAAAAATCTCACGTGTTCCATCCTTGCTCAAATCCCTTCGCGAATTTATTTCCCGAATGTGATAGCCTTACATAATCATTGATTTTGAAATGTGTAGAGTGTGGTGGTGGTGGTGGTGGTGGTGGTGTTCCATCTCTTCTCACCTCTGGCAGCGCACCTCTTTCTAAAACTTCGTTAGGCGTTGTGCCAATCGTACGATGGTGTGAACGGTTGTATGATGAAGCCAATGAACCGAGAACGTTTATATACCTATATGTGTTTTTATGTGTAAAATAGCGATGCATGCGCTCCTTTATGGTACGTTGAACTCTTTCAGCTAAAGAGGCCTTATGTATAGAACTGCTAGTGTAGTAACTGATATTAAACTCTGTCAGCATGTTCTGAAAGCGCGACCTATAAATTCTTCCCTATCCGTACAAAAATAGCAGGAACCCTTTCTTCTTTTAACATCAACGTTTTGGTCGCTTTAGCAACTGTTTCAGGCGATTTATTTTCAGGGGAATTAGCCACAGATATCTAGAGAATACATCTATACACTGGTCAACACTCATTTTATTGCCAATCATATTAGAGTGATTTTGGGGTAACTTTGTGGTGCTGATTCCGAATATGACATCGGTTTTGCTAGATTGGCTCTATTTATGAGATAATTGGTACCCCATTGAAACACGTAAAAATGCAAAAAATTTAATGTTCAGGCGGAGCCTACTTACTGGTTGGGTGGCCGATGACTTATATACGGAGGGGAATATTCTAGAATGATCGCGGAGTAAACACTAAGAATATTCGCATGTCTCACCATCTAGAATGTTCCGGTAGTTTCCCATATGCACGCGTTATGGTTACGTTTCCTATTAATTGAGGGTATTCATTATCTCAAGAACTAGAGCCAAATCGGAAAAACTACTTTCATTTTGGAATTCAGCAACCCCAAAATACCCTAAATTCGTACGAATTTCCTTGGCAACGAAACAAAAATGTTTTTTTGTTGAGCTGTGTTATGAATAGAATGTAGCGGTAACCATCGTTATACACTGAATATCTTTGCATGTCTGTTAAATCCGCCTGCCAAATAGAGTCAATCGAAGCAGCTGTTGTCTTGGCTGTTTTAAACATTTTTCTCACCGGTTTATGGAGTGTATAAGCATCCTGTTCCCGCAAAAATCTCTCAACATCTTTTTTCCTTACACCGTAAACACCTCTGCACTCTATTAATGCCGCCATAGGAGGCGGGGTTAGAAATGTCATAATAGCGTTTACTTAATATATTAGCCATTTGCGTATTTTAGAGACACGTGGATAAGGCTGGCCGTTTGTTTTCTTCTTTCTCCTCTTCAGAGACGCTGCTGCTGGGGGAGATGGCGTACTCAGTTTTGACACATGTGAGACATGATCCAAGTCTTTTAACCTATTCAGATTACCTATCAATGTTTTTGGGACATTTATTTGTTGTAGTCTTGCTTTAATATGCTTCCATCCTGTTGGCGAGGATCTGTCCCACTTTCTCACCAGATCATGAACAATATCAACGATATTGGATCCTTGTACCCTTGTTCCTTCAACTATGACCTCGCCTGTATCGGCCCACTGTATGATGGGGTCCTCATCAATAGATTATAAAGACTTAAGCCTTTATTCCTCAATGTATGTGGGAGGCTGTTTTTTAGCACATGTTCGATGTGTTGTGTTCCGTTGTTTTTGGTTGGTCATCTCTAACGTCGGGGCCAGGTCCTGTGTCGCCATGCTCAGCACTACTCGCGCTGTGCCTAATAACCACGGGGAGCTCTGTAGGATTCTTATAATCTCGTACTCATGAAGAAATTTCTGCAAAGCCTCTTGGTACAAGATCCTTTTCTCATCAGGTGACTTTTCACTGTTTAATAGGGCTAGCAACTCGCTTTCCATTCTTTTAAGCCTACTTTTACGGGGTTCTAGAGCCGTGTCTGGAATCTTTGAACTTTGCAATGAAGCATACACCTCGTGCGGAATCACAACCACCTTCTTCATTATATTAATCTAGTCAGTAAAGGACCCAAAACTGAAAATAAGATGGGTAGGAATGATCCTCCTCTTTGTACAATAATGCGCTTTTTCTTACCCACAGTTTGACTTTTATGAGCGAGCGCTCGTATTATGTTCTTGTAACGACGTAAGCGAGCCTTCTGAGAGGGTTTCATTGGCACATTACATTTTATAACATTAAGACAGATTTCACAGATGCATTTTAAAAAGTCAGAGTCGATATTTTTAACAAACATCTGTTGCAGTGCCCGGGGCAATCGTTGATAGATTTTTATTAATTCACGGTATTTCTTTAGCCTATTTGTCATTCTGGAATATACACCGTTTCAGGTTCGCTTGGGAATATATTCGTTCTTAGAAGCACCCTAAACGTGTTTCGCGGGTGAAGGTCACAAAGCAAATATCCATAACGCTGGTTTGTGGCCTCTTTATAAACCTCCAAAAACTCCTTACGCTGATTCGGGAACATTTGATTGGCTAATACCCCAATTTGTGACACATCTCTACGTTGCGCGAATAAGACTAGATATTGTGTATTTAGCGACACATCGCGCATGTATCTATTTTTGAAAAATAGATTCTGGTTGATGAAGAACGCTTATGTTAAGATGGTGGGAGAACACTGTAAATGTCTCGGCAAACGTTTTATCCATCTCCAACATGAGATCGTCAATTACAATGACTGTATGTTCATTTCCCTTTAACGAATTAACGTCATAGACCCCTTGTGGAACAAGATTTCATCTTGGTACTCGTTGAACACTGATTGATACGTCGAATAGCACCATATAACTTTATGCACAAATTTTGAGAACATCTCCCCTTTTCTTTAATGATTTTAAGCATAAACACAGTTTTACCACATCCTGTAGGTCCAGATATAATACATGTGGATGGGCTCGTGAACCTGAATTTTTCTACAGAATCCATTTCTAACACGTCACACCCCTAAGTGGGCCATTTACAAAATATTACAAATTTTGAGTGCTGCTCCTTATATTTTGTTTCTTCTTCCACAGAACCGTGAATGACGACGATGTACAGCACCCCATCATCGATATCACAGACGAACCCGTTGACCGTGCAGCTACAGAATCCATCCCCGCTGACGAATCCTCACCAGCGATACCTGTAGCACGCGCCAGTTCAAAGCGGAGGCATGATGAAGAGCCCACCACGTCAGGTATAAAGCGCGCCAGGGTTGAGCCGGTTGTTAGACCACCAGTAATAGAGCCCCAACCTTCTACGTCTTACGACACAACCCCCACAATAGTACCTTCCTCAAATATACCCCCTTATTCAATTCCGGGTACATCCTCCACAGCAGCTTCTCGTTCTGTTGAGGATGGCATAACATTCGAGTTGGTGCGCACCGCTACCCCCACCCCGGCCTTGACTAGAAATCGGTATATAGTCAGGGTTGATCCTAGATCCATGTATAGCAATGGTGTTGAACACGGACTACGGCGCATAGTTGAACGTATTGTAGAGTTTGCCCTTCAGAACCGGGACGAACGTGAAGTCAGGACGAGGCTGTCCTTCGGATTCGGGTCAGATGATGGAGATGTAGATGATTTTTGGGTAATAATACCGTTCAGACGCTTGGCAGCTGAAGATATAGAGTATATATTAGGCCGTATAATGCAGGCCTCTCAAAGTAGTATAGCCTTCAATATGGACAACTTCACGGTAAATATTGACCGTGTATTCCGTGTTGCGGGTCATAGTGCCACACCTTATACTCTTAACTTCAATTCTCAGGCTATTTATAGATGGCATATAAACGCCGATTGGCCCGTATGTTTACTGGACTAAATACACGGATCAAAAACATTTGGTTGCCTACGGTAGTGGAGCGTGCCCGTAAACTAGCTGTAAACTGTAAACTTGAATTTGAGTGTAATATGGGTCCTGAAGAGCTGAGAAGGGTAGAACAGGAAATGAATGCTCGTATAGTTGTATTTGGAATGGATGATCGTCGTAGGACTGTGTATGTTTTTAAAAGCAGTGTGAGAGATCGTACAAGACCCCTACTTATTTTAGGGCTGTCAGGAACAACATATCTACCCATCCGTAATATAAGGGACCTTTACGCGAGTTATGATAAAAGTCGAAAATATGGACGACATCATGATTTGTGTAAGGGTTGTATCGAGTTTGCGGATGATATAGTGAAACATTGTAAAGATTGCCACATGGTATGTGAGCAGTGTAAAAGCTCCAAATGTGAAAGCCGTGTAGTTGAAGCTGAGAAGAGGGATTGTGATGTGTGTAGACGCACATTTTTCAATAATAACTGTTTTGAGCTCCATAAATCAATTGGTACGTGCAGGAAAATGAGAATCTGTGAATGTGGTATGTTTCATATGATAGATAATTGGGGAAATTTCAAACATAAATGTGATGAAATTCACTGTCCTACATGCCATAAGAAATATAAGGCGGTTGGAGTAAAGCATGTATATTATATGAAAGACGCCGAGCCTAAAAACAGCCCTTGTAACGAATGCTGAAACCAAAGAGGTTATTCCACATTTACTTGTAAGCCAGACTATCTGTGATGAGTGTATGGAGAGCGAGTGTGATGAGTATCACAAATGTGGTAAACGGACAAACGTTTTTAAAACGAATGCCCACGATAGCCCTGTGAAACTCTTTGTGTCCTATATTGTGAAGTTAGCGGACAAGTTAAAAACAATGACTGTGTATATTCTCGTCCATAACGGGGCAAAATTTGACACCCAGTTCCTTTATAAGGAGTTGCTTGAGCACGAGTCATCTGAGATATTTACAGGTAATCCCTTGAAAAGAGGCAACAAACTAATACAGATGCAAATAAGAGGTAATGTACAGTTTAAAGACACTTTATTATTCACACCTTGTAAATTAGCAAAGCTACCCAAGGTGATGGGCGTAGCCGATGAAGTTTCAAGTGGATATTTCCCTTACACATTCCTCACTAGCGAAACTTTAAATTACGTAGCACTACCTCCATCCAAACATTACTTTAACTATGAATGTATGAGTACAGATGAACTGAAGATTTTGACCGATACTACAACAGTTTTAATGAATGTAATCCTTATAATATAGCTGATGAATGTGAGCATTATTGCGAGAATGATGTGCGCGTGCTTAGAGTATGTTTCCAGGCCTTTAGAAGGATGTACATAGGTCGTTTCAAATGCGATCCGTTGCAAGTCGCAACCACCATCGCCTCATTATGTTTTACGGTGTTCAAGAATAACTTCATGCCTAAAGACACCTTAGCCGTTATTCACAGAAACAATCCCCGCAGTTATGGGCACAAGGCTATTTACTGGCTCATACACCTACAGCAGCAGACAGGTGTATACAAAAGCATGCCCGCAACACGGGTGAAGTACCCATTAAGGTTAATGGTCGTGTTTTTTGGGTTGATGGTCTAAGTGAAAACCGTGCCACTGGTGAGAAGACTGTGTACTCCTTTAACGGTTGCTGGTGGCACGGATGCCCCGTCCTGAGTGTGGAATCGTAGGAGTATCCACGGTAGATCTCCTGCCGACTGTCTTGCGTGGACCCGCACCCGCGATCAACTTATAGGCTCCCAGTTCACTCAC
This sequence comes from Bathynomus jamesi, assembly GCA_023014485.1. Classification (NCBI taxonomy): domain Eukaryota; kingdom Metazoa; phylum Arthropoda; class Malacostraca; order Isopoda; family Cirolanidae; genus Bathynomus; species Bathynomus jamesi. The sequence continues at coordinate 287,316 of JAJOZX010001109.1, read as the reverse complement.
AAAGTCTTGTGGGAGCATGAGTATGATGCACGGATGGAGACAGATGGACAGTACCGTGAAGAAATAAACACGATCAAACGTTCAATGGTGCTGGATCCTCTCAAATGCGGTGATAGCTTGTTCGGAGGGCGTACAAATCCCTTCAAGCTATACTTTCCGCCTACGGAGGGTGAAACTCCATTACTACGACTTCTGTTCTTTATACCCCTACGTGATGAAGAACAATCCGTACCCGTAGGTGCACCTGAAAAAATGGTGGGTCCCACCATACCAACCATCGAGGAGTTTTCAGCTAACTTGAATGAGCGCTACTTTGGACTCTCTTTCGTAGACGTGCTCCCCCCTCGCGATTTATGGATGCCGATCTTACCCGTCGTTATAGATCACAAGCTCATGTTTCCCTGTGCGTGAAGTGCGCAGAAGAGAACAATGGTGATTGTGACCATACAACCCACCAGCGTAAGATCAGAGGTGTATATACAAGCCCTGAGCTGGCCCTAGCCGTTCGCCATGGGTATAGAATAATGAAGATACATGAGGTGTGGAGGTTTCAGAAGCTACCCAACCTTTTCACACCATATATAAACGCTTTTTTGAAGGATAAGGTTGAGGCGTCAGGATATCCGCGAGGGGTTGATACCGAAGATGAAAAAACGGCTTATATTCAGCGTTACCGTGCCCATGAAGGTATACAGCTTGACCAATCCCAAATTGTTAAGAATCCTGGCAAGCGCTTTAGTGCAAAGTTGTGTCTAAACAGTCTTTGGGGAAAGTTTGCGCAGAATACCGGCAAAGGGAACGTCCATTTGGCACAAAGTTATAGTGAAGTCTGGGATTATGCCAACGCCCCGATAAAGAGGTTATGGAGATCGTGAATGTAGGTAATACTTACATAATAAAGTACAACAATACCGAATTGGCCACAGATACCTCACGGGTTACAAACATACCTGTAGCCAGTTTCACGACGGCCTACGCCCGCATCAAACTTTGGGGCCTATTGCACTCTCTTGGACGGAGGGTGTTGTACGCTGACACAGATAGCGTGATATTCACAGCGAGGGAAGGTGAATACATGCCCGCTATTGGGGAGTTCCTCGGAGAGCTAACTGACGAGATCAAGGATGAGTATGGTGATGGTGCATACGCAGACTCGTTTGTGTCAACAGGGCCAAAAACCTATGGGGTACGGGTGAGGGTAGGGGATGATACGAAGTATATCGTGAAGGCTAAGGGTATCACGCTTAACCATGTGAATCTTCGAGTCGTTAACTTTGACTCGTTGAAGGAACTAGTGTGCTTGGAAGATGAGGGTGACCAGCTACCCCAACTGATTGTGGGGACGCACAATTTTCGGGTGCAGAAACTGGGATGTGTGAAGGAACTTAGGGGCACGAAGGTATGCCGTAACACCTATAGGAAACGTTACCAGGTGCCTGGTACCTTTGATACCGTACCCTTTGGCTACCTTAACCCTTGATTGTATTTATGTATATGTATTGATATGTTTATTTATCACGTATATTTGCTCCAATTAAGGTTTCATTTTCTCCTTTGCGTGCGTGCGTGTGTGTGTACAGTAAAAAGCTAAGTCCCGCCCACTGTAAGATCGGCAACATGAGTCCTGTCGCTACCTGAGCATATCTCTATCTCTGCGTGCTCAGTTGACCTCTGCATACCCTTGAGCTCAGACGTGTATTCTCCCTCGTAGAAGAAAAATAGTAATGGCTACCTTTAATATTGCGTGTTCAACATTTATGAAGTGGTATTCGGCAAAGTGCCAAGATGTGGTGGATACTGAAAAACTTCCTATTCCCCCCTCCTTTGACACTTTTAAGGCTACATTGAACCGTGCGAAGGCCCAAGATGTTCAAATACTCTACGGGTATTCTGGCGAGGGCATTGTAGGATTTCGTAGTACAGACGATGTATTGAAGTATGTTATAGACCTAACCTTTATAAAGGCTCACATATACCGCGAAGTAGAAGAAGCAACACGTTCAGAAGATAAGCAACGGTTATGGATAGTGAGTCTTGTTGATGAGTGGTGTGACAAGCGATATTATGTTATGTTACACTATACCGACTACTCGTACCCTATCGTTGAGAATGTAAATCTTGTCATCATGGAGAATCTTAAGTATTTTTACCACTTTATTAATTTATATCATGACGAGGTTTGTAGTGAGGTTGTGGCTAATGGGCTGTGTGAGTTTTTAACAGACTTTAGAGACGAGTATCGCTTGTTAAACAAAAAGGATAAATATGGGCATATGTTTCTTTCAAATAGTGCACCGGATTGTGAAGATGTTTAGTTTGTGGAAATGAACGTCTGGTGAGTGATAAAACATTAAAGCCGGTATTGTTTCATGTAGTGGAAAATTCTGTTTGTCCAAGAGCACAAGTGTTCGAACAAGCCTGTACACGCTTTAGCAGTGTGACGCGCTCCCCCCAGCGAGCCGCCCACCCGTGTACCTCACGAAACACAAGTTCGAACAAACCCGTACACGTTTCACCAGCGTGACTCACTCCGCCCGTCGAGCCGATCCGTCCACCTGTGGCTCATAGTCATCTCAGAGCTTGAACCGTGTGGACGTGCGAATACGATGGAACTTCCTTTGAGAAGCATTCTCAACGCCTCGTACGATGTCTCCGTGACGAAGTCATTGCGCGTGTTCAGGCGTGAAACCGGCACCATTAACTATGCACTTGAAACGATTTGCAGGCAAGCAAACTCTGGTAACGTAATGTTATTTTTTAAGTGTTGAGGAGATGAATAGAGTCTTCGTGATAGTTGAGATAGGGAGAGGACCGTTATAAAATACCTGCAGGTGTAGGTACAAGAAGAGAGCAGATTAGTGACGCCCCTCATATGCCGTTGTTTGCACGTTGTGTATAATAACGAACAGCCATGCATTGATATACGACTGATGTGGAAGAATGCTTCTGATAATAACGTTTTTCCCTACGCGAAACCGTTTCATCCTCGACAGAATGTTTGAAATCGTCGGATTCCGCAAGCTGAAGCCTATATTAGACGCCCGTGTTACGGATATGGTTTATTTTGACACGGTTCTTGAATACGCATACACAGCTCTGCTTGATGGATTCATCAAGTGTAGGAATGAACAAGGCGAGAATGGTGTAGAGCTGGATGCATATTTAAAAGGTTTAGATTCTTCGAAATATCCTGAACTTTCGTACAAAGCACTTCAGCGGTACAGGGCAGAGCTTGCCTACACTGTTCACCCTGAAGAGCTGTAACTCTATAATGAATAGCTGTCGTTACGATTTGGAAGATTATTTCAATTGCCGCTATGCAGAGTGAAGAAGAGTTCACGATTGAAAAGCTCGGGACAGTAAGAAAAAACCCTCGATTGGAAAGGCGTGTTTATAAACTTGTATTTAATAATGATGTTGTAGTTAACGATGACCTCTTTGTGCGTGCTTTTGATTGTATTCTAGCTGTGTTTAAAGATAACTTGCCAACCGAATGTAAAGTGGGCACAAAAATAGTATTGAACGATACGAAAGCCATTTATGTCGAGTATATGCATCCGTATCAGTTAAACGGTGAAGTGTTGCTTGGACGGTTTTACCGCGTAGTACAAAGTAATATCGATGTGAATGTAGACTCTATTACGTGTGAGTTTAGCTTTTTGCACCGTAGAACATAAAGGACGTATATTTAATTATTTAATTGTGTATATGTATTATTATTTTTAATTATTTAATATACCCCGTAGAACATACGTTTCGTATATTATTATTTTCAATATATTTAATTATTTAATATAACTATATATATATATATTAATATATATATATATATATATATATATATTTCCTGCACTTATATATTAATAATACAACGTTTTGTATATTTTTTATTGTATATTTCCCGTTCGTGTTTCTCATGCTATTATTATTTTTTGATCATATATATATTCCATTGTATATTTATTATATATTCATCGTCCGTATGCTATTATTATTTTTGATCATATATATTCCATTGTATATTTATTTTCTATATATTTCCATTAATTCGTCTAAATAAACAGATGATGTAATGGTGTTTTATTTAATTCTTTTTGGTTGTACACAGTATTTAATTATATCAATTGGCTGGATTCTAAAGCGGATTTGTAAACCAGAATATATGCATTAATTATATAAATAGCGCTATCTGGCAACTCAACCTGTACACCTGAACGAGCCATTTACGCCTTCTGAGCCAACTGGTGGGTTAAGTCAGAATATATGCTTTAATTAAATAAATAGCGCAAACTGGCAACTCAGCCATATACGCCAGCTGGCGGATTAAGCCAGAATATATGCTTTAATTAAATAAATGGCGCAAACTGACAACTCAGCCTTCTAAGACAACTGGCTGATTAAGCCAGAATATATGCTTTAATTAAATAAATAGCGTAATCTGGCAACTCAGCCAGATAAGCCAACTGGCTGGTTAAGCCAGCTGGCTGATTAGGAACATATTAAGACAACGGTCGCTCGGCTGAAGTCTTAATATGCGCTTGGCTCCTGCCAGGCGAACACCTCTCCTCTTCCTTTTTCTCCTTCTCCTCTCTCTTTCTCTTGGGGGATAACTCCGCCTCCAAGTTAGATAACCCCTTGTTGTTCATGCAACATCCCCTTGTTGCATAACAACTTTCAACAGCCCCTCCCCTTGTTGCATAACAACTTGCAGCATTCCCCCTCCCCTTGTTGTATAACGACTTGAGCCATTTCCTTTGCACCATTGATCAACATTTGCAACTGCATTGCACTCGTTCATTTTGCGCCCATGCTACTATGGCATATTCACTATATTTTATAACCCTGCAAAAAAATCATATATTAGAATTTACAAAAGTGAAAATGGAAATAAAGGATTCTTGATTCGTTTGTCGAGCATCAGTTGTACTAATATGAGAGAAATATTTAGTAAATCGTTATTTTTTATAGCTTCAACTGAAATTTGGTTTACAGGTAAATGTTTTATGTATCTTTTACGTGTATAAGTTTCATACTGATTGTTTGAAAAATGTTGATTCCATGGATGTTTTTAGAGTGAACCCTTTTTTTGGCAGACGGTATATATATATATATATATATATATATATATATATATATATATATATATATATATATATCTTTGGTTAGCTTCCTCCCGAATTGTTCATTCTGACGAAGGTCAAGCTTTTCACTCCACCTTAGACCTACAGTTTAACGTGGAATCCGAACCACGCCCCACCAGCAAACCAGTGTCTTAACCACTAGGCCACCGAGGGTACCCATTTATCTATCAACCACTTTCTTTATTGTGTGGAAGGATGAACAGCTGGGTTTTGCTGCGCTCCGGCTGCCGTCAGCAGGTCTAACCGGGGCCGATGGATTTGTAGTCAGCAACGCTAACCACTACACCACCGATGCTCATCTTAGGTGCATATTAGATTATTTAATTTATGCTGTATTGTCTTCTCATAAGACTAATAAGTTTTGAATTATTTTTAGTATATTTTGATACAACAAAAAGAATAAGATGTGATAATTTGCTAAGTTTTAAATTTAAATAATTACAAGTATTATTTACAGCTATGTTATGATAGAAATAAGATGAAGATATTTGTGATGTAACATTTTGTGCAAAACAATTCCTGAAAGAAACAAAACTATGGTTTTTAGATACAGTATATTTATATATAGGAGGGCTGGCGTCAGGAAGGGCATCCGGCCGTAAAATTTATTGCCAAAACCAGAGGCTGACATGCGGACAAGATCGAGGGGTGTAGCTAGAAGAGACAGGATAAGTCAGTTGGGGGGGGGAGTTATGGGCATTTCAAAGAAGGCTCAAGAGAGAAGAATGGCATGGAATGGGCATGTAATGAGAAGAGACGAGAACTACGTTGGGAGAAGGGAAGAGAGGAAGTGCCGGGGAGGAAGAAGAGAGGAAGACCGAGGATGAGGTGGAAGGATCGCATCAGGATGGACACGAGCGAGAAAAACCTGATGGAGGAGATGGAGCAGGATAGGGCGGAGTGGAGGAGAAGTATCCGCAACAGCGATCCCATATAAATGAGACTACTAATGCTGCAGAAGAAGAAAATTTAACATTTTCCATATTTTGGGGGAAACTCTCGCATTCAATGCTGGAAAGAAAAAAGGCAAAGTTGATTGGACCTAGTTCTGCTAAATTTTAGAGAAATCTAACTTTTAGTGTGTTTTTTGTTTAAAAGAAAATCATCATAAATGTTAAATTTAGCCCTTTATTGCACACGGCTCTTCCCAAGTTCCACAGCTAAATAAAATCATCTGGCATTAGTCATAATAAAAATAATAAAGTACACAAAAAAACTTGAAATATGAAGTTTTTTATCAACAAAATGTGATTAAAATGTTAATTAATTATCTGGCTGTTGACAGCAGATGAAAAGGTGAGCTTGGCTTTGATGCATGGAATACCAGGTACTACAAATTGATTTAAGCTGAATTTAAGCTCCTCCCCCTGTATGATCGATCAAAGGTTACGTGACTCCTGCTACTACCTGGGCATATCTCTACCCCTGCGTGCTCAGTTGACCGCTGCAAGCCCTGGATCTCAGACGTGTATTTGAAGAAATCTCACGTAAACGAATAATAGTGATGGCTACCTTTGATATTGCGTGCTCGACGTTTATGAAGTGGTATTCGGTAAAGTCGGAAGATGTGGTGAATACTGAAAGACTCCCTAGCCCTCCCTCCTTTGAGACTTTTAAGGCTACATTGAACCGTGCGAAGCGTGAGGAGCAAGAGGTTCAAATACTCTATGGATATTCTGGCGAGAGCATTGCCGGATTTCGCGGCACAAACGATGTAATGGACTACGACACTACGTTATAAGACTAAACTGTATAAAAGCGTACATATACCGTGAAGTGAAAGAAACAACATGTGCAGAAGAAAAGCAACGGGTATGGGTAGCGAGTCTTGTTGATGAGTGGTTGACAAGCGGTATTATGTCATGCTGCATCATACCGAGTACGCGTACCCTGCGGCTGAGAATGTAAATCCTGTCATAATGGATAGTCCGAAATACTTTTACCACTATATTCATATATATCATGACGAGGTTCGCAGTGAGGTTGTGGCTAAGGGCCTGTGTGAGTTTTTAATAGAATTTAGAGACGAGTTTCGCCTGCTGGGCGAAAAGGATAAATATGGGCACATGTTTCTCTCAAATAGCGCGCCGGAGTGTGAATAAAATGTGTTTAGTTCGTGAAAATCATCCTGACCAAAAATGTCTGGTGCGCAATCTGGGAAGTGATAAACATTAAAGCCGATATTACTCTGTGTATCGAAAAAGTTGTGATTGCCCAGTAAAATGGGGCACAATTATTCACATGATTATTTCATGCTGGAACAAACCCGCACACAAAACATTAACGCTTGTTATGACTCGTCCCTGTGACTCGTTTCCCACACTTGTCTCCGAGCCAAACCGCGCACCGGCTGCTCATAGTCATCTCAGAGCCTGACCCGACTGGACGTGCACTCCTCACAATAGAATACGATGGAGCTTCCTTTGAGTAGCATTCTCATTGCCGTATACGATGTGTCCGTGACGAAGTCATTACATGTGTTCAGGCGTAAAACTGGTGCCATTAACTATGTACTTGAAACGACTTGTAGACAAACAAACTCTGATAAACGGAATGCTGTTTATTTAAGTGTTGAGGAGATGAATAGAGTCTTCGTGACAGTTGAGAAGTGGAGCGAGGATCGTTATAAAATACCTGAAGGCGTAGGTACAAGGGTAATTACTGAATGTTTCACCAACACTGAAATTAATATCCAAAATACATTTTTCTAATGTATTTTGGTGTGTTCTGTTCAGATATGACCTTCATATCTTGCGCAAACTGTAGTAATGTCTAATTAAAAATTAGAATGTTTTGTTTATATTAAAGTTATATTTAATTAGAATGTTTTGGTTATAAGAAATTAATAGAGATAATGATGTTTAACAAGTGTAATTGCGATGAATTGTTTGTTTGTATTGAAATTATAAAATACGAAATGGCAACACTCTCTCGCCCCAAGCGGGACGAGAGAGAGAGGTGCCCAAAAATAGCCAGTCATCGGCCAGCCTTGCGTTTACGAAGGTGTCTTTTCGTGTTAGAATGTAATTGTGAATTTAAACTATTTTTTTTGTTTCTCTCTCCGACTTAAATATTAAAATTAAATCCCCCCTCGCATTACCCCGTTTAACTAAGTCATTTCGGCATAAATAATAAAGTCAGTAAAAGTGTTAAATAAGTGTATGATTAATCCCGGTCTCCCTTGCATAACGGTTTTCCACCTCGACCGCGCTACCACGCGTTTATAAAAGTACGCGAAAAGCAAGTGAAAAGCGTGTAAAGAGAATGATAAATGGTAGAAGAGAAATTGAATAATGAGTAGAAAGTAAAGTAAATAATGAATTATAATAATGAAGGAAGTTAATGACGACATTTTTGGTGGCAAGCGGTGGCCCTAAAATTATATTTACTACGGGGCTTTCCTACGGGCCTAATATTTCGGTTAAAATTGTTGCTACCGGTATTATAGCTTAGAGCATTAATGAATATACTGTTTCGATTATTTAAATAGCAAGATGCAACGTGTACCCCATTTGCAAGTAAATTTCGTTTTCCATTCATTAAAAATTCATTGTAAATGTAATTCAAAATGGCGTCTCACTTTCAAAATTCTAACTAAGAGTGTCTTTGTAATTTTCGCGAGCGGACAAATTTTGTTTTTTTTTCCTTTTCGTTGGAATCTCGATTGTTTTCAAACCGACTCACATTTGCGCTTCTATGGAGTCGGACTCTGTCGCAACTCAATTTGAGTCTGAAATTTAATTTGAGAGTCGTTTGTTTCTTCTTCGCGCTGTTTCTTTCGTTTTCGTTCGGTCAGAGAGACATTTCAAAATTGAAAAACGCGGCCCGGTGACTCATTTATTTTCATATCTTTTCGTTCAACTTTTACTTCTGTCTTACAGCCTACCTTTTAGTGTTTACAGTTTTTTTTGGTGTTTACATTTTCTGAATTAGTAATAATTGTGATGAAAATAATAATAATGATTAGTAAATAAATTTTTACTCTTAATTTATACGAATTACATTATCTTAGTTGTTTAAATACATTGTAGCATGCATTTTTGTACGGTAAGATTTAAAAAGGTTGTGCGTAAATTTGTAACGCATTTCTGACTTACTGACTTATATCCCATCCGGCTTAAAGCCGGGTCGGGTCCCCCAGATGGCGTCTTCGTTCCAGGTTCTTCTTGTTTGCGCCTTCCTCCTGTAAACCAGGAAGGAAGGTGCGTCGGTTCGCCCGTACGCCGTATGCGCCATCATCAGAGGGTTTCCTGGCAAATAAAGCAGCCGGTTTCCATCCCTCTGCTGCTTGTTTGGTCCACGGCTCCTTATTCTGTATATTCGGAGTAGCCCTAGAACGAAGGTTCTAGGGTTCCCTCATCCGCCCCGAGGGACGCGCTTGGTAGGAGTGCTCTCTCCCCCAGGAACGCATTTCTAGGCAATAAAAATATGTATTATATATATATATATATATATAATAATATATATATATATATATATATATATATATATATATATGTGTGTGTGTGTAAAAATGAACCATAAATATAAATAATTCCCATATTCCTACACTATCATATTCTTCATGTAATTCTTATATTCATTTATATAGTTCTTGTATCCATTTTAAAATTCATGTATTTATATAATCCTGTATATTCTTATATATTTAACTTTATATAATGCCTATATTCATATGTATGTACGTGTGTGTATTCATTTTTACATAAAGACCAAAATCGCCCATCGCGAGTTTGGATAAAAAAATTTATTTGCTTTCTACTTTGCCAAATAACACTAGGGAACAACATTTTTGTTTCTTGAAAACTATTTGGTGTTTCTTATAGAACCTTTGATGCTGATTCCAAATATGGTTTCAGAATGTTTCTATCACCCATAGTTTTCGAGAAAATAATATTTCCATTTACTCAGAGTTTTCCCAAAATATTAGTTAAAGTTAAGTGTACTAATTTAATTTTACTTTCTTTTTTTTCCAGGTTAACTCTATTTAAAAGTATTTTTTGCATTAAAAAAATATAGCTATTTAAACAAACAGATTTTTAATAAAAAGAAATAATTTTTTTTCAAGTTTTGCTCAAATTTTAAAATTTTTCATAATAGAAAAAATTGGTTTTTCATTCCAAAAAGTTTTCCGTGATTTCAATAATTTTCCGCCAGCATGAATCGAAATTGTATTAATCCCAGAGATACATTTTGCTACGTATGTGGAGAACTGACCATAATGGCACAGAGGAAGACGATGACCCCACTCGTGAAGAAGGCTTACGAACTTTATTTTGGATGTAAGGTAGGCGACCAAGACAAATCCTGGGCACCTCATATCTCATGCATTTCCTGTGCCGTCACTCTTAGGGGTTGGATTAAAGGTACCCGCAAATCTATGCCATTTGCCATACCAATGATTTGGAGAGAGCCCAAGGATCACCTAACGGATTGCTATTTTTGTATGACTAACGTTTCAGGATTCTCTGCCAAAAATAAACATAAAATTCAATACCCAAATCTTGCATCTGTCATGAGACCAGTACTACATGACGATGATAACCCAATTCCAACTCCCCCAAAGTCATGGACACTGGATGAAGAGTCTGAAGTTGAACCAATGGAAATTGATGACACTAAAGATACAGACTTTCAGCAACCTGAATCAAATAAACCACGTATGATAACGCAGGTTATGCTGAATGATCTCGTGAGAGATTTGGACCTTCCGAAAAAGAAAGCGGAATTATTGGGCTCCAGGTTACGTGAATGGAATTTGCTGGCAAAAGATACAAGCATATCGGCGTTCCGCACTCGCCAAAAAGATCTGATGCAGTATTTCTCCTCGTCAGGTGGTTTATGCTACTGTAATAATGTAAATGGACTGCTGTTAGCTCTCGGTCATGAGCACAAATCTGAAGATTGGCGTTTATTTATTGACTCTTCGAAGCTAAGCCTCAAGGTTGTACTACTTCACAATGGAAATAAATACCCTTCCATTCCTGTAGGGCACGCTGTCCACATGAAGGAATCTTACGAAAATATGAAACTCATCCTTCAGCAGATTAATTATGACCAGTTTCGTTGGTATATATGTGGGGATTTAAAAGTCGTCGCGCTTCTTCTGGGACTGCAGCTCGGTTATACGAAGTTCTGCTGCTTCCTTTGTGAATGGGACAGCAGAGCCAGAGATTCGCATTATTTTGTAAAGGATTGGCCACTTCGTCAAAAATGTATCCCAGGACTGAAGAATGTGTCTCATGAACCCTTAGTTGACCCCAAGAAAATATACTTACCGCCACTTCACATCAAACTTGGCATCATGAAAAATTTTGTCAAAGCAATGAACAAGGAAGATGAGGCATTCAAATATTTGAAGAAAAAGTTTTCACGACTTAGCGATGCAAAGATAAAAGAAGGAATCTTTGTTGGTCCCCAAATCAGAGAGCTCATGAAAGATCAAAAGTTTGATGATGCCTTGAGAGGAAAAGAAAAAGTGGCATGGGAGGCCATGAAGAATGTTGTCACAAATTTTCTAGGGAACATCAAAGCCTCTAACTATGAAAAAATAGTGCAGGACATGATTGAAGCATATACAGTAGGTTATTGGCATGTAATATGTCACTAAAAATCCATTTCTTGCACTCCCATTTAGATTTCTTCCCTGAAAACCTCGGTGACGTAAGAATATTTTAAATGCCAATCTGCCACTAATATAATTTTTATGAAGTATTTTTACTAACTTCTATACACTTTTTGAATAAATATTAAAATAACAAATTTCTCAGTAACCTTGGGTGATAAAGAAATTCTACGGCTATATTCGGAATCAGCGGAAAAAATCCTATAAGACCGACCTATTCACGTCCAATCAACAAAAAAGTTAAAATTTGTTCCCCAGTGATAATTGGTGACCTGTTGTTTTTTAAAATCTCATAATCATTTTTTTAGATTTCGCTTAATAAGGAATCCTGCTTAAGCTTTGCAATGTTCATATTTTGTATACATTCTCTTTCGTTATAAAAGATTCTAAGCATTAAAATTGTACATCTTAAACCTTAAAATTTTACTCATATGCATATTTTAGTGTAAAGATGCATAGTCCGATTTCCACTTTTAGTTAACTTGGCAGATCATGATAACATCAGATCTGAAAAGTCGCGGTTTAAGATAAAAATATGGTTTCGTCTTCAAATATTTTGTTTACTCGTTCAAGCCTTACCACAGCTAAAAATTTACTTTATTTTCGAATATTGTGCAAAAATAATACAGCCTTTTAGCATTTAATAATAATGATGTTAGCAGTTTTTGGGTATATAAACCCCAGTAAAAATCTTCCATTGTCATTCAGAAGCTAATTCAGAGGCTGAGCACTACCTGTACATTTTAGCAGTAAATTACAGTAAAGATAGTTTTATCTTATCCTTCGAGCCTTGCTCTCTTCAGAAGAACTTAGTCATTAAACTTTCCGGATACGCTATAAGAAGAGTCCGGAACCTTCAGCATTTTTAGTAAGTCTATCAGAGTCCTCCGAGCCACTATAGAAGAACTCGGAGAGTAATATAGAAGAAAACTACTGCAAGTCACACATCCGTTGCTGCCACCTAACTAGAACCCCCGTCGACTTCGAACCAACCCGGGCCATAGACGGAGGGGTTAACAACTGGCGACCCTTTAACCAGGATCTTCACGACTGACTTCTGCATCCAGGATTCTTCCAGTCTTCCAGACCCTGGAACCAGAACCAACACCCAGTTCACCGGCGTGTCACGACTTCTAGTTCGTCACATCCACCCTTGAACCAGTGCGTCACGACTCCAAGTTCTCCACGCCAAGTTTTCATCCAAGAACAAGTGGCCAGCAAGACACATCTTCAGGACACGTCTCTAAGGATTTCGCCGTAGGAATCTTGTTAAGTACAAAACTCTTTTTTAAATAATTTCTAAACATTTGAAAAGTCAGTATTATTAACAGTTAATTTTTAGTATTGAGCCAGAATTAACACAAAACACAGTGAACACTTCAGACACCAGTGATACATTTTTTTTAATGAAAACAGTATTTTCACAGAATTATTGTCACAGAATTAAAATTCACAGTTATTGTCACAGAGTTATTTTCACAGTTATTTTCACTATTATAGTTATAGTATAATTTTATTTAATGTACCAAGCATAGTACCAGGATAATCTTGTTTACATTTTTTTATTATTATTTTGTTTGCAATCTTTTCAAATTTTCCCCTAGTTAGGCAAATTGTTGTGCATTTATTTTTTTAGATAGTGTAGTTAGGAAAACCCCTTAAGTGATCATTCCATAAATTAAGATCGGTCAAGCAGACCTAATTAGAACACATTAATAAGTACCTTCACATATGAGCGATTCAGACGGTGCGCTTTCTGACATCGAAAATTTACCTACACCCATTTTTCCACCTACCCCGCGCCCTTCAAACATACTCCCAAACACACAAACTTCAGATCCAGAACAAGCCAATATGTCTCAGTCTCAAACCCCCGCCCCAGCATACATTAACTTAGGCAGACTAGTAAACCTTCCCATACTGTTTTAATTTTTAAGGGGACCATAGATAATCGCTTTGTTGAACCACGCGTAAGACCTTGGATTGAATCTTTAGAGCAACATTTCTTACGCGAAAATCACCGATGATGATATAAAAATTAGGGAAGCAAAAAGATTTATCGACCCTAAAGAAGGGAATGCTCATGACACAGTCACCTACGTCCCATCAATTAGCGAAGCTACAACATGGGACGATTTTAAACAAAACTTATTAGAATTTTTTAAAGAAATAACACTTGCACAACCCTTAGCCACGTTAGAAGCAGTCTTCCAAGCTAAATGGAAGAAAGAGGAACACGAAGATTTAAACAATTTTATTACACGACACATAAACTTGTAGGAGAAGCCCTCCGTGCCGCAGAAAATGCATGTGGCATAACTTTCACTTCGAAACAAAGAAATCTAATAGTAGCAACAACCATTTACCAAAACCTACCCGGAGCACCTAAAAAAAAGTTTCAGGAGTTTTTAAATGTTGACAAACCTGTAAGTGTAGCCATAAACAAAACACGGGAACATTACCCCGATTTAGCAAACCAAACTACCGAAAGAGTAGAGAAACCCCTACATTACATTCAACAGCAGCAGCCACAACACCAACAGCAACAACAACAACCCTATAAATCGAGGCCAATGCAGGGAACACCACCCCAGAAACAAGCCCCCCAAACCCAGAATACACGCCCTCCTCCAGTGTTTTAACTGCGATAGCTTTGGGCACATGATAAGTCAGTGTAATTATCCCTCTTATTGCTCCCACTGTCACGAACATGGTCATCGCCGTGGCGATCGCCAAAAGTGTGCTGATAAAGCCCCTGCAGGGTATAGACCCCACTTTCAGAAACCAAACCACCACGTTCCCAAAACGTATCCCAAAAGTCATCCAATCCCCAGAAACCAGTCCATTCCCAGCCTCAGTCGAACTACCAACCCAATAGATTACGACCACAGGGTCAACCACACTCTTACCCCATGTACAAACCTCAGTACAACCAGCAAGGTCAACTAGTTCGGTACGTAGAAGTACCCGTGGAGGAATCATTTTCCCCAGAGTACAGTTTTCAAGAACACCCTCCAGCGTATGATAATCCCGTAGAATATGACCCAGGTCCTCCCATAGAAGACCATTCGAGCCCTTTTTTAGACCCTACATTGGAGGCGCAGTTCAACCTCCTCCCTCCTAAATTACAGTAATGAACCCAGATACGCACACAAACTCCCCATCAGGATAATAGGTGCGGACCTCCTAGATTTAATAATAAATTGTAGCACCGATAACCAAGATTTAACTGCTCTCCTAGATACAGGAGCACACGCGACGTTAATTAAGAAACAATGTGTAGATGAATTATTAGAGAGTACAAATTACAAATATGAACTTAAGGCACCATCCTGCCAACTCAGAGGAGTTACGGGCACACCCATACCTACATACGGAGAAATTGAGTTATATTTAGAAGTTGGAAACGCGGTATACCCGCGAAATGTTGTATAGTGGACACAGTCGCCACCTTTCAGACAGATATCCTACTAGGTATGGATTTTTTTAACCGGAATCAATGGGAGATTTACCCAGCCGGAAAGTTAGTAAAGTGTCGAAATAGGACACACCATCTCCGTGAGAATGACAGACAGCTTAATGCTAATAGAATTAGTTCAGTTCAGATTTCCGAAAGAAATAGGAAACCCCCTCCACTTGATAGCAGTTCAAGTCAGCCGGTTGCATCCAGAGGGACAACCGCTCCAGAAATCAGACCCCCAGGGTAATCAGTTCCAGTTGTTGAATCCAGTTGGATCAACACAGTTTCCAGTCAGTCAGTTTCCAGTCAGTCAGTTTCCAGTCAGTCAGTTTCCAGTCAGCCAGTTTCCAGTCAGCCAGTTTCCAGTCAGCCAGTTTCCAGTCAGCCAGCTTTAGTTCCGCCCATAAGGCAAATTTTAGTCGCCGAACCAGAGTCAGATTCACAATTTTTCATATGCCCTACCGAGCATATAACAGTAGCACCTTATGAGAAGATTTGTTTCCTAGCAAAAGTAGTCGACAGTCAAGGAAAATTATTAGAGTCAGAGCGTACTCTGATTACCGAGAAAAGTAATTTCAAAAGAGATGTTCTTATTGCCCAAGTCCTTAGTCAGAGTCAGAATTCAGCTATCCCCTGTTGTTTGTTTAAACAAAGGAAAAAGTCCTATAGAATTAACTTCAAATCAGAAAATAGGAACTGTTTCCACAGTAGAAGTAGATTCAGATTTCCCCATCAGTATGATAAATCGTGTTTCCAGTTCCTTAGAGTTAAATCCTTCAGTATTAAAAGAAGAATATAAGAAATGTCTGGAGCACTCCCTTCAGGAGTCACCAGCTTTACAGGATCCCAAACTAATGGAATCACTTCTCGATTTCCTGATAAGAAATAGAGATGTGATTGCCCTAAAAGGAGATCCTCTGGGCCGAACTAATTTGGTCCCTTTTGAAATCAAGTTGGAACCCAATTCCAAACCCATTTTCATTCCTCCCTATCGGGTTCCACATTCCCAATTAGTCACTATTGAGGAACACATCAAGGACATGTTGGAGCAGGATGTCATTCAGCCTTCAGCTAGTCCCTGGTCCGCTCCTATGATTCTCGTCTCCAAAAAGGACGGAACATCTCGCCCTTGTATAGATTTTAGACGCCTGAACAACATTACCATCCCAGACCGTTTCCCGATTCCAAACATGCAGGAAACAATTCTGAACGTAGGGAAAGCGAACTTTTTTCATCCCTCGATTTAGCATCGGGTTATTGGCAAATGGAGGTCAGTCCCGAATCTCGGGCATTGACTGCTTTCTCCACTAACCGAGGCCATTACGAATTCCAGGTTTTACCTTTCGGAGTCCGAAATGGGCCTGCTAATTTCTCTAGGTTGATGAATATAGTCCTTTCCGACCTATTAGGTGTCGAAGCTCTCGTTTATCTTGACGATATTATCGTCTACAGTTCGGACATAAAAACACACTTTCAACGCCTTCAGAATGTGCTATCACACTTGAGAAAAGCACACCTTAAACTGAAGCTTGCAAAGTGCAATTTTTTACAAGAATCCCTGGTATACCTAGGATTCCTACTCTCGTCCACAGGAATTAAACCTGATCCAGCCAAACTCGAAGCCCTGGAAAGGTACCCTGTACCCAAAACCATCGACGACGCCCGTGCATTTATTGGTTTTGTCGGATTCTATCGGAACTTTATCCCCCAATTTTCAAATATTGCTAAACCCATTACTAATTTGTTCCAGAAAAATTCGAAATTTAACTGGGAATCCGATCACCAACATGCCTTTGAAACTTTAATTAATAAACTAACCTGTCATCCCATTTTACAATATCCTGATTACACAAGACCCTTCATCATAGCCACAGATGCTTCCTCCTATGGACTAGGAGCCGTCCTGTTACAGGACGTAGACGGTGTGGAATTACCCATTGCTTATGCCAGTCAACTTCTCTCTGCACCTCAACGGAATTATTCCACTACGGACCGAGAGGCCCTAGCGGTATATTGGGCTTTGAAAAAATTCCGAAATATCGTCTATGGCTACGATGTAACCATCAAGACTGATCATAAGCCACTCACGTACCTCTTCAAGGACAAGCTACTTGAAGGACGATTGAGTAGATGGGCTCTGTTGATTCAGGACTTTGCAGCAAAAATCGTATACAAACCGGGAAAACTGCAAGTTATTCCAGACGGATTGTCGAGACTCAAGCCCGACGCCCAAGTGAATAAAATAGGAATTCTTCCTGTGTTCGACTACGAGTGTCTGTAATACTCCCAACAACAGGACCAACACACCCAAAACCTTCGGGCGCGCCTGGAACAAAAGGAACCATCGAAGGTAAAAGAACAGTACAACCTCAAAGATGGGCTCGTACCAGGGCCGGATTAAGACCTTTAGAGGCCCTAAGCACTTAAAAGATTTTGGTGCCCCATATATATATGTAATTCAAAATATAAACAAAAATAAACCATAAAATAAAATTTTATTTTTTGAAATGAAACAAAACTTACAGTAAGATGGAAAATAATGTTTATTTTTGTATACTTCCACTTCATTTATATTTGAAAAGTTTTCTCCTACTTTTTTTAATTGCAAAGTCTTTGATCAGATCCTCAAAACTAATCTTACGTAACACATCTGCTTCTATACTTAGTAGAGATAAGGCATCCAGCCTGCCTTGTTGCATAGTTGTTCTGTTGGTATTTTTAATATACTTCAACTGAGAAAATGAACGCTCAGCTGAGCAATTTGTGACCATTAATGTTAAAAATATACGAAAGGCAATTTCTACATTTGGGAAGGCACACTCAATATTGTCTTCTACAATTATTTTATAAAGTTCAGCATGACTGAATCTTGTTTTTACATTTTTTTTTGCACTGAACTTATGGCACACATATGAGTGAAACTGCTGAAGCTCAGCAGAGAAATTAGTGTTCAAGTCCTCTGGGTAAGCATCAATCATCTTTTTACAACCCTGAGAATACCTTTCAATTTCAGTAGATGATGAAGTGGTGACATTATGTGGCACATCACTTAGAAAAGAAAATCTCTCTGCTATTTCTTTGTATATCTCTCCTCTTCTTCTCATCTCAGTTTCAAGTTTGTCAACAATTGTGTAAAAGGTGGTGATAAGAAATTTATCTCTGGCATTCAGATATACTTCTGGTGCATCTCCGTCATTGGGTACCTTCTTTCTGATACGTTTGCGAGTGTGAGCTGCCTTGTAATCAACATCTGTAGCATTTCCTTTGTAGCTGCTTCATATCTTTCAAATTCATCTCGTGAAGTGCACAGTTGGTCAGCTAATGATCCATACAGATCTGCACATGTTTTTAAGTTCACATCCTTATTCTGTAGAACTTTGCTTACTCTATGAAAATTTTGCAAAATCTCATCCCAAAAATTCAACATAAAAACGAATTCTAGCTCTTGCATCTTATTTGCAATATTATTTGCTTCTCTTCTAGTGTCTCCCTTTTGTACTGGTCTTCAGTTATACATTCTAACGCTTCTAAAATTTTAAGGAAAGATTTCAAAATTGCTGCTGTTGCCATAGCATGTGCCTCCCATCTGGTATCAGAGAGGGATTTTAAGACACTTTCATTTCCAATACAACCTTTAAGAATTTCCCACCTGCTGGCTGAGGCTAAAAAAAAGGTATAGAGCAACTGCACTGTAGAGAAGAAATTAACCGCCTCTTGACAGCAGTCAACAGCACTTCGGCCTACCAGATTTAGTGAATGGGCTGCACAGGGCACATATATAGCAAACTTGTTTGTTTCTAAAAATTTTGCTGCATCCCCTTATAACGCCCAGACATGTTGGCAGCGTTGTCGTAAGATTGACCCGTACATTTTGAAAAGTTTAGCTTACAAACTTCACGTAAGTACTGCAACACCTGATTTGCCATTTCCTTACCAGTATGGCTTTTCATTTTCAGAAAGGTTAAAAAGCGTTCAATAGGCTGTCCATCTTTTAAGTACCAAAGTACAACACTTAACTGATCGATATGTGATAGATCTGGTGTTGAATCAACTGACAAACTAAAATAACCAGAAGATTTTACTTCGTCAACAATGAGTGCGTGGACCTTTTGAGCCATTAGTTGAATGAGTTCCTCACAGGTGGTTTTGGACAGGTAAGAAGGATTTCCTTTGCCAGAATTTCCATATTTCAAAATGTGACCTGCTAAAAATGGATCAAACCGGCTTATGAGCTCAAGCAGCCCTAAAAAATTCCCATTCTGCAATGATCCAAATCTTTCTTCTGTTCCTCGAAAAGACAAGCCACGTTCAGCTAACGTACAAATAACAGCTATGACACGCCTCAAGACATGTTCCCAGTAATCACACTCTTCCTGAATTTGTTTTTCCAACTGTTGTCCCAACCCCGCACCTTGTCTGCGAGTTAAGTATGTTAGCATAGAGTCTCGGTGAGTAGTGCTTTTTTCATGATGATCAATTACAATAGTATTTCGCCAGTCACTGAACCCTTCTCTTATAACAAAATGTGAGACATTTTTAGGAGCAAACAGTTTACAAACATAACAGTAAACTGATCCTGTTGATGGTGAATACAATAACCACTCTCTCTTGTATTTCTCACCATTGGCTTTTGTCCCAACGAAAAGTTTTTGTGAACAGTATCTTGCTGGTTTGCCACTACTGAAATGCCGGTAAGACTTGTCAAATGGCCCATTGTGTTGACAGTCACTGGGTCCACAAGCAATCCAATAAGCCACATCATCAGCAGAGAAATCAAGCCACAACCCTGGATCTTTTGCTATATTTACTTCATCTTCTGCAGACTGATTCATTTCACCACCATCACCATGGTCCATTAAACTTTCATTTTCAGCAATTATTTCAACCCCAGAATGTCTTGTAAAGCAACTTGAATCAACATTTGCAGTAGAGGTATCAAGAGAATTTACAGGCAAAGTGAGATCAGTGGTGAGACATGTGGTAGATGAACCTGCTTGTGACACCTCGGTGATTCCAACGTCATCATATTTTGATTTTGAAGTGATCAAAGTGGTATTTGTGTCCACTTCTGATGACGGAGATTGGTTTTGATTCAGAATCAGTATATCATGTTGACGTTGTGGTCGTGGAACTTGTGTGAAGAAATCAGTCAGCTTTGCAGTCTTGGACTCTAAATCCAAAGTCTTCTCTTGTTTCTCTTTTGATAGTTTTCGCTTTTGTGCACCACTTAACTGAACACGTTTCATCTTGGTTCTTGGGGTCTGTAAAATACAGAAATAAAAAGAATATTTTATTTGTATATTATGTGGCAATCAACACAGTTACACATATCACAATCTTGGCTTTGTTCTTTTATTCTCAGAAAGACAAAATGGGAACCGTACACAACCAAAGTGGCAATTTAAATATAAGTGGCAATTAATATAACTCAACCGAAATATCAACTCGAAATGTTGAATACAAATCAAATCGAAAGAAGGAACCAAAAGAAGCAACCGAAAGAAGGAACCGAAACCTATAAAATAAAAATACTTAACATTAGAATTAATAATACGCAATCTATAAATATCAATATTAACATTTCACTATTAACGAGCCACATTTTATATTTACATTTATTTATTTATTTAAAACACAATATTTAATTATAGGAAATATGAACATTTGCTTAGGGCCTAAATTGTCCTAACTACGTTTGATGTTATATATACATTACAAATTATTCACTCTGGTTATTACAATCTAAATTCTTTTATACTGTTATGACAATAGATAAATAAATTATAAAATAAAGATACGTGTATGATAAAATATTGTTATATATACAAATAAAGTACAATTCATAGACTTACCCTAGAGAAAAGAGAGAGCAACAGATAAACTTCTTCAACGCTAATTAACTTAGGTCAGTATATCTTATTATTATAATGGCCGTGATAAACATCACTTGATACAACAGCAATATAGAGAGTTTATAGTTTCTTTTATTTTAATATTAATTTATATTACAATTCTATAAACCTAAATCTTTCTGTAAAACAATACCAAATGATTATGTAAAATATATATTTAATATTATATGCACAAATCACACGTTCAGAATAACTTCCTATGGCACACGAAAATATTTAATCTATATGTATTTTTAATATGGCGCTCAAAGATTTGATATAAACAAAATAATAACGCAAAGCGTAAAGTGTGTGATTACAACGAAATATATTTATTCTCTCAAAAGGGTTGTTGTTCACTACAAATTCAAACAATGAAAAAAAATAAATACTATATATGAATATATAAAATTCAGTTTTCAACAGCTTATAGGCTATAAGCCGCGATTATAATAGTATAATAAATCCATGGTAAATCCGACAATGGAAAATTTCTGTGGTGCTCCCCTTCCCTTGATGCCCTAAGCACGGGCTTATTTTGCTTAATGGTTAATCCGGCCCTGGCTCGTACATTTCAGGAACGAAGATGGAAACGACCTCGTGGAGGTACCAAAGGATCTCGTCGATATAGCCATTGGACTTTGTCACGACTCACCTTTGTATGGACACATGGGGCCGGATCGCACCATCAAGAGTCTTTTGGAGCGATACCATTTTCCCGAGATGAACAGAAAGGTACATGAATACATCGCCGAATGTCCGTCGTGTTTAAAACATAAGGGCAACGTACCATCCACAGCTCCGATGCATAAATATCCAGTATGCCAAAGGCCCTGGCAAAGAACTGGAATGGATATACTGGGCCCATTCCCGAAAACATCAAAGGGAAACCAGTACATCATTGTGTTTACAGACCACTTCTCGCGTTACAGCGAAGTAGCTGCCATTCCAGACCAGACCTCGGAAACTGTGGCCAGAGCCCTAGTGGAACGCGTCATCCAGAATCATACTACTCCTTCCATCCTAATTTCGGATAACGCTCTTAGCTTCACGTCCAAACTGTTCGAATCATTCTGTAACATGTGTAAAATTAAAAACACACACATTGTGGCATATCATCCGCAGGCAAACGGCTTAGTGGAAAGGCACAATCGAAAGATCTTAGAAGCCCTGCGCCACGTTGTCGATGCATCCTCCCGTACGTGGGATGATTCCCTTCCCATGGTACAAACAGCCATCAACAATGGCTATAATGCGTCCATCGGGGACACCCCTCATTTCGTCCTCTATCACTACGACAAGCGTCTACCTTTTGATTTGCCCGAACAAACCGACCCGGCAGTTCTAACATCTTCCGAAATGGCAGAAGCAAATCAGCAACTAGCTGAACGATCTTTCAAGATTTTTGACATAATCCGCTATGCCCTCGACCAACGAAACCAACAGATGGAGCAGGAGCAACATAGGCGTCATCCCCGTCAACGGACTATAATCGTCGGCATGCGATGTTATCTGAAGAGCGTGAAACCGCCAGGTGCTCATCGCAAATTATACCCAAAATAGGATGGCCCATTAGGGTGTGTCGAATTTTTCAACTTTCAAATTCCAAATATGAGGGGTGCTAAAAAGTTGCAGCATGACTTAGGAATTCTAAAGATATTTTTGTTAATTTAATATAATTTAGTTTTGCTTGGTAAGAAGCTACATAAAAATAGTGACTTTTTTGACTTTTTTGTGGAATTATATATAATTATTATATTAATAATTTATATGCTGTGTATATAATGCACTGCTGTTTTTGCTTATTTCACAGGTTGAAACATATTCATCAGTGTGCTGAAGATTACTTGTCCGTCAGTGCTACCATCCTAACCAGTGGGAATTGACCTACAATGGCTTCTAAAAGGAGGACAAGACTGGGGACATTCACACATATGAGCAACCTAATTGGAACTGGTAGAGAGTTGTTGCCCTCTGAAGTCCCAACTCTGCGAGATGTTCTGAAATATGGGCTACTGCTAAGAGAACAAAGTGGTGAGGATGTGAGAAACTACCCAGCAGCCAGTCTTGCAAAGGACATTTACCCTAAAGTGCTTGAAAAGTGGGAAAGAGCAAACAGTTCTTTTGTAGCCCCCGTTGTAAATTCACGAGTCACAATCTTAAACAAGATCCAAGAGAGCTGGGAGCAGGCCAAAAACATATATCTTGGGAGAGGAAAGCTACATGTCAAAGAGGCTTTCATTGCAAAACTTGACAAGCTTTTTGACATCCTCAGTTGCAAGTGTAAAATTGTTCTCTGCTCTGAATTTGGCTGCCTTGCAGATGCTGGTTGCAAAAACGAAACTCAAATTAACTGTACATGCCCTAGGGAGATGAAGATCCCTGTGAAGGAACTTGCTTTCATTAAAGGTCAGAGAGACAAGTCTGGTTCTATTGGACCACATCAGATTGGCTTGCCAGATCAACCTGAGCACAACAGACAAGTCAAAAAGCAGAAGCGGCAAGAAGACGAAAGAAGAAGGCTTGCTGAATATAAGCAGACAAGTAAGCAGGATGTTTCAATGCCATCAAATGAAATAATTTTCTCTGATGATGAAAATGAAGAACAAATAGCTGATGCTCAGGATGGAAAGGATGGAAGTTATGAAGTGACATTAGAAATACCAAGCACGTCTTCAACTTCCAATAAAAAGCCAGAGTACAACACATTAGAAATACCTAATGTTGCTATGCATAGCATCAGATATGGTGTTGGCCTGCGTGCCACAGCTGCCATCACCACTGCTGCCTTTATGGATGCTGGCTTGATCACTGAAGAAGACAAGAGACTTGTAGTTGATCACAATAAAGTCAAGAGGGCCCAAGAAAAAGTTGAGATCCCTGGATCAGGAATTTGATGATCTTTGTAAGAAGGGTGAAATTGACTGCATCTTCTTTGACGGCCGTCAAGATACAACTAAAGTTATGCTGAAAGCAGACAATTCAGATCGTCAGTTCCCCAGCATCATCAAAGAAGAGCATTATTCTGTGTGCAGTGAGCCAGGTGGAAGATATCTCTACCACTTCACTCCTGAGAAAGGCTCAACGAGAAAAAAACCTGCTGAAGTTATTGCTGATTATCTTGTAGATTTCATGAAGAAGAAGGGCATTGATAAAAGCCTGCAGGCCATTGGAGGTGATTCTACAAATGTTAACACTGGCTGGGAGGGTGGTTCCATGCATTGGGTAGAGGTCAAGCTTTGCCGTAAGCTGATCTGGTTGGTTTGTGCCCTCCACACTAACGAGTTACCCCTGCGACACTTGATCACAGCACTGGATGGGAAGACCTTGTCTAACAACAAGTGGACAGGTAACATTGGCAAGATGCTAGACACTGCAACCGAACTTGAAATTGATTCTTCATTCACCAAACTCTCAATTGGAGAGCCTCTTACTTCACTGAGTGACAATGTCGTAAAGGATCTCTCTTCTGATCAAGCGTACGGGTATAGGATCACATAGGCCATAAGGACAGGAGAACTTCCCACAGATGTGGCCCTTCTTGAAATTGGTCCAGTGAGCCATTCAAGGTGGTTGACAACAGCAAACAGGCTTTGTCGCATATGGGTTTCAAAACATGGCCTTAAAGGCAAAACTCTCAACAACTTAAGACTGATAGTGGAATACATTGTTGGTGTGTACTACCCCTGTTGGTTCAACATCAAAGTAAAACACTCTTGGGTGGAAGGCCCACGCCACATCTTGTTTCAGCTGCGGCTAGTTAGGCTGCAAAAGAAGGCTGTAGTGGATGCTGTTTTGCCAACCATCAAGCGCTCAGCATGGTATGCATTCAGCGAAATGATAATCCAGACACTCTTGTGCTCAGATGACAGTGAGGAGAGGAGAGCTGGTGTCCAAAAGATTGTTGACATGAAGGGTGGAGATGATGACACACTTGGAGATCTTTCTGTACGTCCCAGGAAGACACCTTCCATCAACCCCAGTGCTTCTTCCGTGTTGGAGCTGACAGACTGGTCTGACGGGGTATTTGAACCTCCTTTGACTTGTAAACTGACTACAGCGGAAGTAAAGAAGTTCTTTGACAAGCCTATGCAAGTTCCACAGTGGCCCTGTCATGCTCAGTCAATAGAGAGGTGTGTGAAACAAGTCACAGAGGCAGCAGGCAGGGTGTATACACATGAGAAACGTGAGGGCTATATCAGAAGCCAAGAAGCAAGTCGGCGGCTGATGTCCAAGAACGAATCAAAGCAAGACTTGATGAAACTTGTTGTTTAAATATTTTTTTTTACTGATGTCATTACTTTCTAATGTTGTTTTATGATTACAAGGATATGTTTTATGATTACTAGGATATGTTTTATGCAGAGAAACTAAAATTTTTATAGCATTACCTGACATTTTGAGAAGCTAAAATTAATAAATGTTGTTTTCCGAGAGCAATTTATGTGCTTTTTAATCAAACGTAGATTTACCAAGCTAAGTGTTGAGCAATCACAAAAATAATAGCAGATTTGAATTCTTCACATCTAAAAACATATTTTTAAAACCCCTCAGTGAAGGAATTGGCAAAAATTAATTTTCACCTCCCAAATTGACACACCCTAATGGCCCATATAGGATTATGAAAAACCTCGGAAAAAATCGTTATGAAATCCTCGACCTCCGGGATCATTCCAAACTAAAGATCATTCACGCTGACAATTTGAAGATAGCTTCCGAACAACACCTTCCCAAAAAACAGCTGCCAGGCGTTCGAGCCGCCTATCCTTCAAAATGTCAAGGTATTAACAAATCGAGCAGGGATAAAAAAACTAAAGTGGTCACCGCGGGAACCGCTACCCATGACGAAGATTGGCACCTCGTAATACCACCAGTACTCGAGCCAATCTCTGAACAAGAGGAGGCCCCAGAGCCAAGCGTCTCATCGGACCCAGACCCTGGAGAAACCCCTTCGAGAGGATCACTCAGTGGAACTCCACCATCTCCTCCAACTCCACCATCTCCTCTGTCACCACCCTCACCGATTGATGATCGACGCACGGACCCTACATACCGCCCGCAAATGCATCAACCACGTGAACTAGAACCTTCACATAAGAAACGAACCCGCTCAGAATCCGAGCTCAACGGTCGACCCCCATTGCCACCAAAACAAGGCCGACCCCTTCGCCCACAAACACAAGTATCCACACAGCCACCCCCAGCTCCGTATAACCTAAGGCGTAGAAATGAATAAAATTGTCCCCCTTATAATTTTCCAAATTATTTACTCTTGTAGCCCTAGCATTAAAATTTCTACCGGAGTTGTTATAGAAAAACTTGCAGAAGGTAAGTTTTTGAAAGGGCACGCAGACCTTTATATAAATTTGCAATCCCCTGCTAGAATTAAAATCAATCTCCTTCAGATACAAACCCAATTAAAAACGTTTGAAAGTAAAGTCCAGAATTCTTTCCAAGGAAAAGATCAGATTAGTCGCGTTCTGTTAGAAAATACCCTCGAAAATATTCAAACTACAGCACTCGCCCTATCAGAAATATTAGCCTTACCATGGATACAAACTGAAACTAAAAACTCGGAAAACTTTAACCAAAGAAGTAAAAGGGGACTGATAGATATAGGAGGGAAACTGTTCAAAGGTTTATTCGGATTAGCAACCGAAGATATTAAAAGAATCGAATTCAAATTGAATCTCCTCGCGTGAAATCGACAGTATCACATGTTAGAACAAACTATTAGGTCACTACACGAAAACAATCGCTTCCTCCACTCCCTCTCGGACAGATTCACATACCTTGAATCCATGTTAGCTCAATACAAAGAACACAATAGATATCTAGAATTAATAGAGATAATTAGCCTACAAGTAACCCTAATCGATAAATACTTACAACGAATAACTACGATTCATTCCAAGGTTTTGCGTGCAACCCAGCTAGCCCATGCAAAAATCACTCTTTCCACCCAAATACCATGGGAAACACTTCAGTCCTTGATTCAAACCGCCCAGACACAATTAAAATTATCACCCATATTCCCACTCAACCACACTAATTACCCCCAATTTCTAAAATACACCTGGACTGTACCTGGACCACGCCCCTACACATACCTCATAATTATACCATTTTTCGATGTCCTCACTTACGACGTATATAAATTTCACCCTTTCCCAACACCCTACCAAAACAACTCTAATGTCTATCGATTGTATTTACCCACCGTACCACCTACCTTTTCCTCACCAAAGATCTGTCAGCCTATT
Organism: Bathynomus jamesi; assembly: GCA_023014485.1. Taxonomy (NCBI): domain Eukaryota; kingdom Metazoa; phylum Arthropoda; class Malacostraca; order Isopoda; family Cirolanidae; genus Bathynomus; species Bathynomus jamesi. The sequence continues at coordinate 259,936 of JAJOZX010001109.1, read as the reverse complement.
CTATGATGTCAGATAGCGACGTCCGGCATTGCCGATTCCCGCAACCAAATAAACAACTCGTTTGCCCTCCACTCAAACCAGTTATTCTTCCAACTACTAGGTCTTGCTTTATCGACTTAATTCGTGACCGGCATGCCCCGGTATGTTCATTTAAAAAAATTAATTCCCCTAAAACCGTCCAACAACGAATTGGACCAGACATCTGGGTTTCTCTCGCGAACAGGACTGCCACTACTCTCGAGTGTCCGTCAAATTATTCCCTCATCACAATCCCTATGGTTATTCGGCTACCAATTGGTTGCTCCTTACGTTCAAAAACCCTCCAAATATACAACCCGTACAAGGTTACCATTAATAACTCATACCCCTTCCCATCGCAAATTAAATTTAAACCCGTCATAGAGATCTTAAATCTCTCCATAAAACCTGTAACCATCCTACCCGAGCTACATGCCCCTGAATGAAATGATCAATTGAGTCGGTTTAAAATTTCGGATGATAACCAAAACAACCTCTTACAAATATTACAACCTGTTACAATTTTCTCAACATCTGCCGTTAGCATCATTATTGTATGTGCTATTATCCTCGGTATATTTGTGGTGAAAAGATCGTTCTGGGAACAAAGAAAAACAAGAGACATGAAACTATTTATGCACGACCAAGAGTGCGTACCCAGACCACGTGAACTAGACTTAACCACCCGACTTATGTTGTGTATATAAATCTGTATTATAAAACCCATAGTTATCATCTAGTTAGCGTTAGTTAGGATGTTACATTATTATATTAATATCATTCTAGAGGGTAGAGCCCTGTAAAAATGAACCATAAATAATTTCCATATTCCTATACTATCATATTCTTCATGTAATTCTTGTATTCATTTATATAGATCTTGTATCCATTTTAAAATTCATGTGTTTATATGGTTCATGTATTTATATAATCCTGTATATTCTTATATATTTAACTTTATATAATGCCTATATTCATATGTATGTACGTGTGTGTATTCATTTTTACATAAGGACCAAAATCTCCCAACGCGAGTTTGGATAAAAAAAATTATTTGCTTTCTACTTTGCCAAATAATTGGTGACCTATTCTTTTTTAAAATCTCATAATCATTTTTTTAGATTTCGCTTAATAAGGAATCCTGCTTAAGCTTTGCAATGTTCATATTTTGTATACATTCTCTTTCGTTATAAAAGATGAGATCATGTCTTGCCTAAGCATTTAAATTGTACATCTTAAACCTTAAAATTTTACTCATATGCATATTTTAGTGTAAAGATGCATAGTCCGATTTCCACTTTTAGTTAACTTGGCAGATCATGATAACATCAGATCTGAAAACTCGCGGTTCAAGATAAAAATATGGTTTCATCTTCAAATATTTTGTTTACTCGTTCAAGCCTTAGCACAGCTAAAAAATTTACTTTATTTTCGAATATTGTGCAAAAATAATGCAGCCGTTTTAGCATTTAATAATAATGATGTTAGCAGTTTTGGGGTATATAAACCCCAGTATAAATCTTCCATTGTTATTCAGAAGCTAATTCAGAGGCTGAGCACTACCTGTACATTTTAGCAGTAAATTACAGTAAAAGATAGTCTTTATCTTATTCTTCGAGCATTGCTCTCTTCAGAAGAACTAAGTCATTAAACTTTCCGGATACGCTATAAGAAGAGTCCGGAATCTTCAGAATTTTTAGTAAGTCTACCAGAGTCCTCCGAGCCACTATAGAAGAACTCGGAGAGTAATATAGAAGAAAACTACTGCAAGTCACACATCCGTTGCTGCCACCTAACTAGAACCCCCGTCGACTTCGAACCAACCCAGGCCATAGACGGAGAGGGTAACATATATATATATATATATATATATATATATATATATATATATATATATATATATATAGTAGAGCATTCTAAGAGATTCAATGAGTAACAAAAAATTTTCAGAATTTATTAGGTAGTTTTTGAGACTATTCTTTGATTGGATGTATATAATGTTATAATAATGTTATAATGTTTCAGACCAACAAAGACCCTAGGATCCACTCATGGCTGGTCTACCTAACTGTGTTCGTAATCGTGTATTGTGTATGTCCTCCGTGGTGGCGGAGGGGACCTACAATTTTACATGGGTTCCGAACCACAAGAACATAAGAAACTTATTTAAAAACTGCGGGTAAATTGGCAACGACCAATTTTTACGAAACTAAATAATTATCAATTTAAAAATAATTAATTATCGGTTTAAAACTAAAGGTAGAATCTCTCGGTCCAGAGGAGCAAGTCATAATAGACTACTATCCACAAATATGTTACATTCTATATCTATTTATAACGGACATGCAAATATATCAGATCCAAAGAATCCAGTCAATTTCATTACGGTATCCATCAAGTCACGGTCCATATCGATTGCGGACCAAGTCAAAATTTACAACCATATACATTATGAATTTAAAAATAATTAATTATCGATTTAAAACTAAAGATAGAATCTCTCGATCCAGAGGATCAAGTCATAATAGACTACTATCCACAAATATGTTACACTCTATATCTATTATATAACGGACATGCAAATATATCAGATCCAAAGAATCCAGTCAATTTCATTACGGTATCCATCAAGTCACGGTTCATATCGATTGCGGACCAAGTCAAATTTACAACCATATACATTACAATATATACACTTACGAGGAAAAGTGTAGGTGTGGCTGTAAAGACTGTACAGTAATGTAGAAATGTGTGTGCACCCATTATGGGTCTCCCATTTAAAGGTGTTTGTGGGGCAAGTGAAGATCATGAGTTTTTCAATACCTCACAGTACTATGGGGGGCACCGCTCGGCAGAGGAATCTCTTTAAATGGGGTGTGTAAGGACAGAGAGTATCCCCTAACCCAAGACGCTGCCTCCCTATATCCCACAACACTTGTGTTGAGCTGTGGGATCTATCCCCACAAAGCCTTAATTTTACTACCTTAAACTATACCCTTTCTATCAACATGCGCGTCCAATCGATTCTTAAACATGTTTATAGACGTGCTACTAATTACTTCTACCGGCAAACTATTCCAGCTATTTACTATTCTATGCGTGAAAAAGTTTTCGCAACTGCTGTCTCGAACCTTCTACTTGTCAACTTACACCCGTTATTTCTAGTCCTATTATATTGAGATATTTCGAAAAGCTATCTCTATCTACGTTATCAAACCCATTCATAATTTTGAAAACCTGGATTAGATCACCCCTTAACCTCCTAGTCTCGAGTGTAGTCAATTTTAACTCTTTAAGCCTATCCTCGTACGACTTTGACCTAAGAGACGGAATCATCTTAGTTGCTCGTCTTTGAACTCTTTCGATTTTGTCTATATCTTTGCGCATATGCGGATTCCAAAATTGGACCGCGTACTCCAAATGGGGTCTAACTAATGATTTATAAAGAGGAACTATAATATCGCGCGATTTGTACTCAAAATTTCGAGCTATAAAACCTAACACTTTGTTCGCCTTATTGACCGCCGCTGTACTTTGTTTCGCTACTTTTAAATCACCAGTGACTATAACTCCTAAATCTTTTTCCTGCTCTACGCTTGTTAAATCTTTCCCTGACATACTATACGCAAAATTACCGTTACGCGAACCTATATGCATAATTTTGCACTTATCCACGTTAAATCTCATTTGCCATGTGACTGACCAATCAACGATTTTATTCAGATCTTCCTGAATTTTACCCAGGGTTTCGGAGCCGGTAAAAAAACTTCTGGCTCCGACTCCGGCTCCGGAGCAGAAATTTTTTACAGTCTGGCTCCGGCTCTGGCTCCGGCTCTGGCTCCGGCTCTTTTATAGTAAATTCTGTTAATTATAAAATAAATATCTAGATTTATATAACTAATTGTCCAATTTAAAATATTGCACAAAAATATTTTATTATTAAATCACTTTAATACTCAAAATTTAAATTTCTTATGATTTTAAATTAGGCAAATATAATGATAGAATGAAGTTATTTAAATAACTAAAGGAAAATGATGAAAACTAAATGATATTAAATATTTATTAACAATGGTAGCTTATATAAATTAGAGAAACTTGCCTCCTAATTAGTTCAAAGTTCAAACTTAAGAATTCTCGTATGGAAAATAGTAACAATCAAACTTTCTGAGATAATATATGCATCTTTTTTTAAGTGTTGAAACTTGAAAGCTTCATGAAAGCCAACTTGGCTTGAAAAAGAGCTGAATATTTCAAAAAATTCAGTTTTTAAATTTTAATAGGTTATATTATTTACTTATATTATTTACTTTAATTTTTAATAGGTTATATTATTTACTTAGATAAATAGTTAGTACCTACCTACCTAAGGTCTCCACCGCCATAAAAAAAATTTTACCTATATAATTAAGTGTTGTTAAGACAAATCTTCCCAAATATTTAATGGTTTAAAAAATGGAAATTTGCAGATTATTCCTGCAACTCCCACACCTCCATAAAATCCAAGAATCCTATGGTACCATTTTTCGTAATATATTACAAGAATTATAATTTGCAACTAAACCTATATTTAACAAATAACAATTTACGTAGCAATATATCGCCCGGAGCCAGACCATGGAGCCGTATTTTCAAGGTTTCTGGCTCCGGCTCCGGCTCCGGCTCCAGGTAAGCAAAATTCACTGGCTCCACCGACTCCGGCTCCGGCTCCGACTCCGGCTCCGAAACCCTGAATTTTTACCTCTATCTTCGTCATTAATCGCCCTACCACCCAGCTTCGTGTCATCCGCAAACTTTGAAACTGTACTGACTAGGCCGACATCTAAATCGTTAATATATATAAGAAAAAGCAAGGGGCCCAATACAGAACCCTGAGGAACGCCACTCGCTACATTAACCCAACACGACTCCGCTCCATCAACGACCACCCTCTGTTTCCTGCCTCGCAACCATTTTTCTAGCCAATTTATTACTACACCCCTGATTCCATGAGCCTTAGTTTTTTCAATCAGTCTTTTGTGCGGCACGGTGTCAAACGCTTTTTGAAAATCTAAATACACTACATCAACCGCCCGATGTCTATCGTAAACGTTGACCACGCTTTGGAAAAATTCTAAAAGATTAGTTAAGCAAGATTTGTTTCGCCTAAAACCGTGCTGCGTATTTCTAACCAGATTCTGCACTTCTAAGTGTTCGACTATACGATCCCTAATTATTGATTCCAGTAGCTTACCTACAACAGACGTTAAACTGATTGGCCTATAATTTCCCGCCGCACCTTTATCGCCTTTCTTAAAGATAGGTGTTACGTTTGCTAACTTGAAATTATCTGGTACGCACCCCTCAGAAATAGACGCATTAAAAATCTTTGTTAGCGGCACAACAATGCTATCTTTTAATTCTTTTAGTTGTATGGGATATATGGAATCCGGACCCGGTGATTTACGCTTTTCATTTTATCAATATAGCGCATTACTTCCCCTTCACTAACGACAATATTATCCAAAATATTACCATTATCAAAAGGTATTATGTCTATGACCGTAGGGATATTCGTTACATCTTCTATAGTAAAAACTGACGTAAAAAATTCGTTTAGCAAGGTAGCCATTTCCTTGTTTTCAGAGACTAGATCTCCATTTCCATTTTTTAATGGACCTAAGACACTTTTTACTGGATTTCTATTATTGACGTATTGAAAGAATCGCTTGGGGTTTTCTTTACCGTCACGAGCTATGGAGATTTCAAATTCGCGTTTTGACTTTTTTATTACACTTTTAGCTTCACGCCTTAGAGATATGTAGTTGTTTCGTAACAACAGATTATCTTTATCGCACTTGTATAGCCTATAAGCCCTCTCTCTACTCTTTATAATGTCTCCTACTCTAGAAGTAAACCACAAGGGCTTGTTGTTTACTTTCGCACGCTTAATTTTGTACGGTACACATTCCTCATTTATAGTCTAAATACCGTTACGAACGATTCCCACATTAGTTTTGCGTTGGAGTTCCCCATTACGTTTTCCCAATTGACGTGTGAAAATTTATTTCGAAATTTACTAAAGTCTGCGTGCTGGAAGCTAGGAATTTTAGTCGAGTTAGTTGGTTTCGAGTGACTTACTGAGAGGACAAACTCTACCATATTGTGATCGCTATTGCTCAACGGTTCTATTACTTGAAGATCAGTAATTAGCCTATCATCCGTAGTTATTACTAAATCTAAAATACTGTCCAACCTCGTAGGTTCCCCAACCTTTTGAATAAGAAAGCTATCCTCGAGAAAATTAACTAAACGATTACCTTCCGCGTCTCCCTGCATTGAATTGTAATTCACGTTGGCGCAATTAAAGTCACCCATAACTAAAGTTGGTGTATAATTTTAAGTATCGCTTCTAATTTTCGCTTTATAGGTTAAGTTAATTTTAAAGTGAATGTCAAAAAATAATCTTAAAGATACTAATTCATACTGGGTCAAATTCGGACTGTTTAAGTTTATTATGCTTGCCGTATACAAATTGTGTGAGACTTCAAAATAAGCTAAATTTGTTTAATTGAAATAGAGAAATTGTCTTCGTAAAATTTTTTTTTTGGATAAATTAATTTCTGGTTTTTTATTTTTTTTATATACTCATTAATTAATTTTATACTTATACATTACCTTATACTTATATATTAATTATATATAATTATATATATTTATATACTTATTAATTTTTGTAGGTAGGCTGGTTTTTGTTGTCTATTTTTTTCTTTTTTTAATTTTCAAGACAAATTCCGAGCGATTTTGTATGGTTAGGGCTGTTTAAGTTTTTTATTCTGAAATTAAATTGTGTTAGGGAGTGTTTTTTGTTTAACGTTTTAGTTTGGGTATTAAAAATGAAAAATCTCTTCTTTTTTTTTCGTTCGCGCGTTTGCATAGAAAATGTTACCAAAAAAAATTTTCCCGATATACTGCAGTTAAATTCGGTTCGGTTAGGAATATTTTTATAGAGGCTCGCTTCCAACACAAAGCGAACGCTCTTCATTATACAATGATTTGTTTTAATTTTTGTTTTGTTTACATAGTAGGTTGCGTGTATTTTTGGGTTCATAATATCTGTTCTTATTTAGAATAACGATGTAAATTTGTAGTTTCACTTTGAAACGATAAATTATAGGATTTTCGTGATTTACAAACCATATTGGGTTTTTGTGTTGCAGGAGAGGGTTGTCTCTCAGATGTAATTTGTGAATTACGAGTTTTCCTCCTATGAAATTTAGCTTTTCAAGTTGAAATTAATGTAGTAAATTCATTTTCGGTATTAATATTTAAATTGTTTTATTTAATAACTGTTTTGGAAAATTGTTATTGTTTAAAACTTCTGTCGGGTTTACTAATGCAGTTGAAACATTGGCTCGAGTGTTCACCCGGAGATGGAGCCTTTTAGATGGCCAGTAACGTTTTTGTGGCGTCTATGTGAGCTTCCCCCAAAGTGTAAGAGGGTTCGTGATTTTCAGAGAATTGATGGCATGAAGTTTCTGGGTTTCATTTTTGTATTTTGTATTTAAATGTATCGATGTGATTTCTGAAGGTAGTTTGAATGATAATATTTGTTAAATTATAATAACTGTTACTATGTATGGGCGCTTTATATTTCTACTATGCAATTTTGTTTTGTGCGTTTCATGAATTTTTTTATCTTCTCCGATGTAACTGCCATAAGTGACCTTATTGGTAGCTAGGCGTGATTAAATTTTTGCGAAATTTTGAGATTTGTCATTTTTTCCGTGAATTTGGCCAGAGCAAATTTGTATTTACTGTTTCGAAGTGAACTGTCGAGAAACTTCGATAAATTAAAAATGAAATGATAATCAGTAGCAGTATAAACGTTTCGAATAACTTTTTTTTCAAAATTTCAAGAGGATCGATTTGGAGGCAGCTAAGTTGGATCCAAATTCCATTCATTGAGTTTAGTCGACCTGATAGGTGATCGATCACCGATGAGTAGAGAAAAGACAGAAAAGAGAAACCGAAATGAGCAGGGACTTGGCGCAGGACAGTTTCGGAAGAGAAGAGAGGAGAAGAGACAAAAGAAACCAAATGTGCAGGGACTTGGCACAGGACAGTTTCGATGGTCTACTGGTATTTTTCGGGCAGTAGCTGGTCACGCTGCTCGATGCTTCGCTAAATATGTGTTTTAGCACTCGGTAGGCAAGCCACGAGAGCTTCAACGAGTGTCTAAGGCTTTACTGTCCATACAGACATACAGTAGGTTTGTTGCGAAACTGCCTACGGCGAAGTGTTCGTTTGATTATTGCCAGTAAAAGAGTCTTTCAGCTGGACGTAGGAAGAGCAGCGTTCACCGACAAAAGTTGAGATGAGAGAGGCGAGTTTCTTCGTCGGCTTCTAGAATTGCAAATTCCGTCCAATTCCGGTGCGTGGTTCCACTTTCAGTATATCGTCCCCCCCTGATCCTTTTAGAATTGGACGTCTCTCTTGGTTTTTTTTCGCCATTTGGAGAGAGAGTGGAACCAACCGAAAGCGTGCTGACCTGTTGCATGGTGATGCAATTCCTTGCATTCTAGCGAAGTGAGCAGGAGCTGCGATTGAAAATTGAAGAAGTCCGTTGTCAGCGTGCAGATTGTGATCTAAACAACGTCCAGCTATTAATGTAATGATTATTATGTAATGAAATTATAAGTGAAAGGGTGCGATTATTGCCCATATTTGTTGTGTTTTTCGTGAAATAGTATGTGCGCTCTGGTCAGTATTTTATATAAACGTTTTCTTATTTTTTCTAGGTTGCCCTGATAGTAACTGTATAACTATGTAATTGTATAAATAATTGTTTCAAATGTAAAGCGATCTTTGATGAGGAATCGCTGGAATAGAGTGTGAACTTGAAATTTGTGTAACCAATGTTAAGAAAATTGTCCGTTATTTTTTGGCACGTTATAGATTTGTTACAGGTTGTAAATTTGATTATTAGTGTGAAATGTTATTTTATGCAAATGTTGTGAAAATTATAAAGTTTGTTTTCGATTTTTATAAAGTGATACAAAATATCTGATGTGTGGAATTTGTCATTCTAATGATTTCTTGTCTATCTCTAACTTGAATCTTGTTAAAAAAAAAGAAAAAAATTGCAAAATAAATAACTTTGTTGAATAAATAAATAAATTTGTTATATTAATAAGTTTTCCTAGTGTAAAACTTATTTTCAAAGGGGTGATGCGAGTGTAGTAATGTCTAATTAAAAATTAGAATGTTTTGTTTATAGTAAAATTATATTTAATTAGAATGTTTTGTTTATAAGAAATTAATAGAGATAATGATGTTTAACGAATGAAATTGCGATGAATTGTTTGTTTGTATTGAAATTATAAAATACGAAATGGCAACACTCTCTCGCCCCAAGCGGGACGAGAGAGACAGGTGCCCAAAAATAGCCAGTCATCGGCCAGCCTTGCGTTTACGAAGGTGTCTTTTCGTGTTAGAATGTAATTGTAAATTTAAACTATTTTTTTGTCTCTCTCCGACTTAAGTATTAAAATTAAATCCCCCCTCGCATTACTCCGTTTAACTAAGTCTGTTTCGGCAATAATAAAGTAGTAAAAAGTGTAATGAAGATTATAATTAACCCCAGTCTCCCTTCGCATTGTTAGAAATTGTAATGGCACCCACCGGGCGAAAGCGAGTCTGGCCGCGTCCGTATAAACACACAAAGAGAGAACGAGAATAAAGAATAAAGATTGAGAATAGAAGAGCGCGCGAAATAGTTATACAAACGAGAAAAAGAAGGTTTTAAAGTTTAATCACGACATTATTTTAGGTTAAATAAGGTATTCACGACAAAACGAAGCGAAACAAAGTTATGAAACATTAAAGTTTTCCTATGTTTTGCTTCATTTTCGCTAGAAATGAAGGTAATAAAAGGTAGTAAAATGAAGGTATAAAAGGTAATTTTTTGCATAAATGTAAATTTTAATATTTACATAAAGCATTGTAATGCATTAGGGATCAATTGAGTGGCCGGTTAGGTCAACTGTACGCCCTTGACGATTGGTTAGGTTAAGTAGTGACATTTTCGTTAAAACTAACGAAAATATCATAACAACCTAACCAATCGTCAAGGGCGTACAGTTGACCTAACTTGGCATTCATTTGACCTAACCTGGCATTCAATTAACTTAACCGGGCATTCAATTGACCTAACCGGGCATTCAATTGACCGGGGGCAACTCGCAAGTAGATAGATCACAGCACTGCATTATCATATGCTCACACTACAACAATAATATTCATACTAAACAATCCGCCATAACTATGAACTGTGGCTGAGAATGAGAATGACGTAGACATGACGTTTATGCATGCCGTGCTCTGATTGGCCAATGTAGGTATATCGTCATATGGAACCCATAATTTTTCTACTATTTAGAACTTTCTTCAGCATTTGTGCAAGATACGGATTGCAGATTCGAACAGAACACAGTAAAATACCCTAATAAATTATGGTTACGCCTTCAAGGTCACTGTTGGTGAAACATTCAATAATAACCATTACAAGAAGAGAACAGATTAGTGATACCCTTTCACATGCCATTGTTTGTACGTTGTGTATAAATAGCGATCAGTCATGCATTGATATACGACTGATGTGGAAGAATGCATCTGATAATAACGTTCTTGTCCCCACGCGAAACCGCTTCATCCTCGACAGAATGTTTGAAATCGTCAGTTTCCGCAAGCTAAATCCTATATTAGACGCACGTATTACAGATCTGCTTTATTTTGATACGGTTCTTAAATACGCATACACCGCTCTGCTAGACGGGTTTACCGAGTGTAGGAAAGAACATGGCTAGAATGGTCTGGAGCTGGATGCTTATTTAAAAGGTTTAGACTCTTCGAAATATCATGAACTTGGGTACAAACAGTGATGGGCATCGATACATGAAAATCGCTAAAGCGATACCGATACATCGATACATGAAGAACGTCTTAGGTGATACCGATACGCCGATACTTTCTAGATGTCTTAAGCGATACCGATACCGATACATGCATCGCCGATACATGTATCGCCGGTACATTTTTATAATTATTCATTTACTGTAAGTAAAATCAACGACATTTTAAGGGTTTTATAGATGTAAATAAAAAACAATTGCTTTATTTAATGAAAGTATGTTTTAATTTTGTAGGATACATGAATGACTGAAAATATTACACTAACAATTAAAAGTAATTACTATTACCCTTCAAAAATACCAGCTGGCTAAACATCTGGTCAGACAATCTATTCCTTTTTGGAGCGTGAATATGACCAGCCAAACTAAACAACCGTTCTACAGGAGCAGAGGATGGTAGTGGTGTGTTACTTCAGGAAGACCCGTAGAATTCCTGGGTACTGCCTCAGAGATTGGAGAGAATGACTTCCGTCACCCAGATACTGTAAAACTTCCATCTCAGTGGAATCTTGGGTTGACTTGACTGATTGATAAGAAATGCCTCGGGGGACCAAGAGGAATCGCTGCGTTACAAGTATGAACCTGTTTAAACTCAACACCGCGTGGGCGTGGCCAATAGTGTTGCAACACCAATGAGCGTTTCTATATTATATGAGCGTTTCTATATTATGAGCGTTTCTATATTATGGTTAATTAATCTCAATAACACAAGTACAAACGTGTTTAAACGTTGCGCCGTACTGTGTGACGTGACCAGTAGAGTAGTACTGTCATTAAATAAATATTTAATAATATTATTATTTATGTATATTCATAAATATAACTCAGTAGTGTCATATTATAACATCTATTTAAATATTTAAAAATTCTTATTAATGTATCGATGTATCGAAGTATCGATTTTTTCGATACATTTAAGAAAATTGACCTTAGCGATACCGATAAATCGATACTTTTGTCAAGTAGCTAAAGCGATACCGATACCGATACAAAAGTATTGATCGATACGTATCGGCGATACATGTATCTAGATACTGCCCATCACTGGGTACAAAGGCCTTGAGCGGTACAGGGCAGAGCTCGCCTACACTGTTCACCCTGAAGAGTTGTATCTTTATATAATGAGCAACTGTCGTTACGATTTAGAAGATTATTTCAACTGCCCTATGCGTTATGAAGAAAAGTTCACGACTGAAAAGTTCGGATCGGTAAGAAAAACCCCTCGATTGGAAAGGAGTGTTTATAAACTTGGATTTAATAATGATGTTGTTGCTAACGACGCCCTCTTTGTGCATGCTTTTGATTGTATTCTGTCCGTGTTTAAAGAGAGTGATAATTTGCCAACCAATTGTAAAGTGGGAACAAAAATAGTATTGAGCGAATTGAAGGCCCTTTACATTGAATATAGGCGCCCGCACACCTTAAGTGGTGAAATAATGTTAAATCGTATTTATTGCATAGTACAAAGCAACAATGATGTAACTGTAGATTCGATCACGTCCGAGTTTAGTATTTTAGTTAAGCGCAGTAGAACCTAATGTGTATATAGATTTCTCCTGTACTATTTTGATGTTTATATATTAATTTTTGAATGTATATTTATTTTCTATATATTTGTTAAAATTTTATTATTTAACATAAATGTGTATATAGATTTCTCCTATACTATTATCATTTTTTAATGTATATTTATATATATCGTTTAAAGTGTGTATAGATTTCTTCTGAACTATTTTGAATGTATATTTATTTTCTATATATTTCTATATATTTATTTCCCTTCACTCCTCTAAATAAACAAAATGATGTAGTTGTGTTTTATTATCCAATAAATTGGGGTGTATACAGGGTGGGCGGAAAGTAGCTCCCTATTTTGGATTGGTAAAACAATACGTATATTATCCATTTATTTCAGAAGAAATAATATGAAAAGGTAGGCATACATGGTAGGTTTTCTCTAAAATTCAATGTGGGCTCCAACTCTTTCCACCAGCTTCTGGAGCCGCCCAGGAATGGCGTCCACTGACTTTAGCAGGAACTCCGGCGGGATGGAGGACATGACTTCCCGAATTCGGTCCTCCAGTTCTTCCAATGTCCTCGGTTTGGTGCGGTAGACTCTTCCTTTACCCACCCCCAAAGAAAGAAGTCGCACGGTGTCAAGTCGGGGCTCCTGGCTGGCCATTGATGTGGACCACGACGACCCATCCAACGCCCAGGGAAGTGGGCATCCAGCCACTCACGGACAACAAGAGCGAAGTGCGGAGGGGCGCCATCTTGCATAAATATCAGATCGTCGATGTTCTCCCATGTGCTGACAACCGGCCAGACCTCGTTTCGCAACATAGCAAGGTACCGCTCAGCATTCATGGTGTTGCGCAGAAGGAACGGGCCCACAACCTGATCTGAGGTCATACCACACCACACCGTTACACTGAACCGATTCTGCCGTTTTTCAGCGTTAACCATGGGATCCTCTCCTGCCCAGTAGTGGCAATTGTGGCGGTTGACAAAGCCTCCGACGTGGAACACCGCCTCGTCGCTCCAGAGGATGTTGCGGAAGAGATGGGGCCAGTCTTCATGCCAAGCCAGCATGATTTCCCCGAACTCCATGCGAATGTCGCAGTCCTCGTCCGAGAGAGATTGGCAGTAATGCGGCTTCCACGCACGCCAGTTCAGCTCCTTCTTCAGCACAGTTCGCACTGAGTAGCGGGAGAGTCCACTTTCCCGAGCTGCCTGGCGAGTTGACTTTCGTGGACTCCGTGCGAACATTTCCTGAACTGCCTGCACCGTCTCCTGGGCCCTGGATGTCGAAGGGCGACCACATCTTCGAACATCTGCCACAGACCCCGTGGTCATGAGCTTCGAGTGGCAGTTCTTGATTGTTTTCGGGTCCACTTGGGCACGTGGTCCGTGAATGGCCCGCCACCATCTTTGAACTCGAACGACAGATTGCCAAACTTCGTACCGTGCCGCCAACTGGGCACGCTCCTGCAGTGTTAAACGCTCAGCCATGTTACCCTTCAATCTGAAATGAAAAAAAAAAAATGAACGTTACAATTGTACCACTTTAGAGAACACAAAGAGAACACTTTAGAGAAAAAAAGATTACCGTTACAATTGTACCACTTTAGAGAACACACCATAACAATATAACAATACAATCACAATTTATACATAATTTATATGTAATTTAAATTAGGGAGCTACTTTCCGCCCACCCTGTACATATATAAACTATATTAAGGAATAGCTGGGTGATGGGAATATATATAAAACAATGTACCTTCAATAAATATATATGAATACATTATGCCAAATGGCTGGTTACGTCTTCTAAGCCGACAGACGGATTTCGAAGCCAACTGTCAAGAATATCTCCATTAATTAAATAAATAGCGCAATGTGGCAACTCAAACGTTATATATATATATATATATATATATATATATATATATATATATATATTATATTATATATATATATATATATATACAGGGCGTCCCAAAAAAATGTATACACACTTTAACAGCTGATAGCTCAATTGATGTTTCTTTCTTTCCAAGTTAAACCCATTAGAATTAATAATGGCAGTCAGACTAAGCTTTGAACAAAGGAAATTCATTCTAAAATGCTACTGGAAGTGTGAAAACGCAGTTGAAGTGCAAAGACAGTTTAGGAGGGAGTTTCAAACAGATCCAACGCGACTTACCATCACTCGAATTAGAGATAAGTTTGAAGCCGATGGAACTGTTCAGAATGTCCACAAGAAGCGTTCCGGAAGACCACGGACATCGACAAGCCCCACAAAGCAAGAAAGAGTACTGGAAACGTATCACCAAAGTCCAAGAAAATCTGTGCGGCAAGCGAGTCGTGAGGTAGGAATTTCAGAATCGTCTGTCCAACGCATTTTGAAGCGCTGTCAATGGAAAAGTTACATTCCAAGATTAGTCCATGCTATTAATGAAGATGATCCGGACCGAAGAGTGGAGTATTGCGAGTGGTACTTGGCACGATGTGGATGTGGATTGGACGAAGAGGTTTCGTAGAATACCCTCCGCGTTCACCAGACCTCACACCACTAGACTTTTTTTATGGGGATACTTAAAATACAAAGTCTACGCTATAAAACCTGCAACAGTCGCTGAATTAAGAGCAGCCATTGAACGAGAATGCACACAAATACCAAACGAAATGTTTCGTGATGTTTGCGATTCCATTGCTTCGCGTTATCAGCAGTGCCTGGACCAGAACGGACGTCAGTTTGAAAACAGGCGTTGACAAAACAATTAAATAATGTCTGTAGATTCTATTACATTTTGAAAATGAAATGTATTTAATAAACACTGCCTTTATAAGTATTTAAAGTGTGTATACATTTTTTTGGGACGCCTGTATATATATATATATATATATATATATATATATATATGCTATTTACGCCTTCTAAGCCAGATTAAGCCTTCTACGCCAACTCTCTCTCTCTCTCTCCTCTCTCTCTCTCTCTCTCTCTTACCTTCTTAAGCTCGGTATACCCCTTTGGGGGGGTGAGGCCCTTTTTTTCCTTTCTTTTTTTTGCACCCTGGGGAGAGGGGTAGCACCATGCAACATTTGATCAACATTGCATTCTAACCTTTTGCGGTCATTTTGCAGAATTTAAATTCTGTACCGATTCATCGATTTGTTGTACCTGGTATTCTATACATTAAAACCAAGCTCACTCTCTCGTCTATTGTTAATTTCGCAGCCATCCCCTACCAAAAAGGAAAAAAAAAATATTGTAGTCAACAATGAAAATTCCTATGATGCGCGACTTTTGTGTCACCCTGTATATACTGCAGGAGTGCCTCAGATTCTGTTACCACCATACCTGGTTCACGAATTTAGAGTAAACAGATGATTTGTTCCTTTTGTGACGATAGATCATTGCATCAACTCAGTAAAAATTTGTTCTTGAACCTTTAAAGCATATGTTTAAAATTTATTTTTAGCAGAAGCTATTACTATTATCTCATATTATTGTTAGTTATTAGAATTATTTGTGTATAAAATGATTTACATTAGGTTGCCTTTTCATTGGATCATCATAAAACTTGGTAGGTCATATACATATTCTCACCTTGGTGACACATCGAGCATGTAGGTGCTGCAGAAATAAATTGGACGAAATTTTTAAACGAGGAATTTCATCACAAATATCGTTTGACAAAAGTAGGGTTCAAAATAGCGGAGTAGAAATTCTCACCATTTTCGCTTCCAGCAAAAATAATTAAAAAGATTGATTTTCGGGTGGGGAAGTAGGGGATTCCACGTTAAGTATCTTTCAACCCGATGTAACCTTGGTGCTAGATGGAGCAGGTAGGCACTGGGGAAATAAATTCAACGAAATTTCTTAAACAAGACATTTCACTACAAATATCGTTTGACAAGAGTAGGATTCAAGATGGGGTAGCAGAAATTCTCATCATTTAGCTTCCAGCAAAAATAATTTAAAAGATTGGTTTTGGGGGATTTTATATTAAGCATCTTCTACGCCGTTGTAACATTAAAATAGAGACGAAGAACATTCCTGTATTGGAGGAGTCCAATTGGATTTTACGTTTTTCTAGAGTAAATATTGAAGGAGCAGAGGCGTCATTTGGGGAGGGCCGTGAGGGGCAGTCGCCACCCAACCCCACCCCAAGCTCACCAGGGGGGCCTCCAAGGCCCTCCAAATGATAGTTTCTTAAAAAAAGGCACCTAATATTTTGTGGATTACTAATATAATGAAATGCTTACAGTTTAAAAACTTTTTAGAATAATTTGAAAATAATAATGACAATGAATTATGATATAAAAAAAAATTTGAAAACTCTCTGTGAGTAACGTCTGACGTCACAGTAAACAAAAAAAATGAGCGCAGGAGCATCGGAGCTTGTGATGGGCTGGTGTCAGTCCACCAGCCTCCAAGCGAGAGGGTAGGGACAGGGACCCGACAAGGGGGTTGGGGCAGAGACGATTGACATTTAAAATGCCTCCGTCGTGAAGGAAAATCATATCTCATGTGACGTAATAAAAAACGATTTGGTTAGTAGACCTCTGGCAGTTGTGGAAGGAAGTGTTTTGGTTGATGATTTTGCAAAAATGAAGTCTAGAAGATATCCTCTACTACATTAGGTGATATAAATTTCATGATTTATTGCTTAACTTAATAATTTGATAGTTAACTTAAATAACCAGTCTAGCTGATACCATTTAATCATTCTTGTTTATATTAATTTGTTTGTAAAGTACATTGTGAGTAGCATTTAATAAAGTTTGACATGTGAGGGGCCTCTCACTGCCTTCTTCGCCCACCCCGAAGCCAGTTTAAAATGACGCCCCTGTGGAGGAGTAAGAGTGTTATTTTTTATTTTATTGGGTTCAGAATCCCAGCTGAGCCCTGAACGGCCAAGCTTTGAAGGGCCATTTCAACCTACAGCCCAAGTTAAGCTAGACTAAAAACTTACGGACTTCGAGGTCCTATTAGGTCCTACCTCAGGGTTGCTGACTCGATGTGGGCCTACCTTAGGCCTCAGTTGCATAAAATTAAGATAAAAAACAAAAGGGGCACTATTTATGGTCTTCTTTCTAAACCTTGCAACAACAACACAACCTGCACCATTGCACGATGCAACAATCTTGTATCTAAACAACCAAACTGAATTGCAAGAGAACTCTCTATAAGACCACGCCCTGCAAGTGCTGCATTCAACAAACGAGTAGGAAGGACGTACAGTGCCCCAAACAAAGATGATACCACAAGAGCCCAAAAATGCTAGCTCTAAATTAAATGAATTTTTCACTAACCTTACAATTATGAGATGGATATATATATATACACCTTATCTTAATATATACAAGCAATGCTGCATCAATCAGCTTAGTCATCATATCGCCTTGGGACAACAATGGCTCTTCCTCTTCTAGATTTTCGAACACTCCCCACCGAAGAGGCATTGTTGTCATTACTTTTGCAAATTTAGCCAACCCTTCTCCATGAGGCTGTAACTCAAATGTTTCATCTTGACTATCCGTGTTTTTGCTGATTTCTAAAGCATAGAGTTTTTGTATAGGTCTTTTTAATTTTCCTCCTGAAATCTTCACCAGTGCAGACCTAACTAAATTGTCTTTGCCAACAAACAACTCTTCAATTATGCCAAGCTTCCAGCATTGCCTTGGTCTTTCATCCCCAATCATCACCACTTCTCCCACCTTGATACAATTTGCATTGGAGCCCTTTACATTGCCTGATGGGTAACAATCAGAGCTGGGCACTTCCGCAAACACTTCCGCAAACCGCAAATTCCGCAATTGCGGAAGTATGTTTTTCGTTTGCGGATTTGCGTTTGCGGCAAAGTCATCGCAAATTAGTGAATTTGCGTTGCGGAACTAAGACCGCAAACGCAAATCTTTCCGCAAATTTCCCACGTGGCCACTGGCCAAGCCCGCTAGTGCTGTGACGCTGCTGTGACGCTTGTGTAATGTAATGTGTGTACAGTTACTACAGTTACAGTACAGTCTTCTCTAACGTGTCTAAGTCTCAAAATTTATGAAATTCAAATGATTAAATTTATTATTTAATTTATTTACTATTTACTTGCAGGAGGTGTTTTTGTTCAATATAATATATCAATATATGTAGTATTTTTATTTCTTCTACAATAGTGATTTATTGTAATAAATTATTTAGCCTTGTTTTTAATAAAAACAAGGCTAAAACATTAAACATTAAAAAGATATAAAAACTTTTTATACCTCTTTAATGTTTTGGATACTTTTTATAGTTAAAAATGCGACTGCGGAATTTGCGTTTTGCGAAGTGTTTGCGGAAGTGCCCAGCACTGTAAAAATTGGAAATATGGTTTGCGTTTGCGGATTTGCGTTTGCGGCACCAAAAATGGCAAGCAGTTTGCGGATTTGCGGTTGCGGAAGGTAAGGGTTGAGTTTGCGGATTTGCTATTGCGGAAGTGATTTTGAGTTTGCGGTGCCCAGCTCTGGTAACAATTGAGTTCTGGCAAGTATTCTATCTGCCACCTCTTCCATAACTGATCTTGTAGCTCTTCAAGGTACTTGAACTTTCTGGTTAACTCTTCTTGAGTGCTCTGGATAGGCTGTAAGTCTTCTGGCAAACTGGGGCTTGATGTTAATCGTTTACCACAAAGAAAATGATTTGGTGTCAATGGCTCTGCATCCTGCATACTGTTATAAACAAAGGTGATAGGCCTACTGTTCACCATTGCTTCTACTTCACACAAAACAGTGCAGAATTCTTCTTTGCTCAAATAAGCATTAGCTAAAAGTTTCTTTAATGGACACTACACTTCTCACTAGCCTTAAATCCTCCCCACCATGGTGCTCTCTCAACAATAAACTCCCACTGTACCCCATGGTGTAAAAAGTAGGATTGGAATCAATCCGTCCTCTTTTAGCAAGGACCAAACTTCTTGGAGTTCCTTTGCAGCCTTTTTGAAGGTTTTATTTGGGAAACCCCTTCTGTTCACAAACCTTTTAAAGGCCAAAAGAAATACATTATACATCACTACTTAAGTTGCTTACCAACTCCAAATGGATTGCTCTGGTGGTAGCACATGTGAAAAGACATATAACCAAAGCTGGGCACAAACCGTTAATCCGTTAATCGTTAATTAACGAAGTTAACTTTTTCGTTAACGATTTAACTTTTAAGTTAACTTTGAAAATCATTATCGGACTAATTAACTTCCGTTACATTTAACTTCCTTTAACTCAAGTCCGTTAACCCAAAAAATTAATAAATAAACGTTTAAAAGTTTCTATTATTTTCAGTGCTGAGCAGGTGCGCAATTAATCCGCCACTGTTAATAGTGATGAACGAATTTCCATTTCCGCAGTGCAAAATCAGGCGATATATTTGTTTCCGTCGCCACAATTTGTGTCTTACCAAATATGGTAGTTATTTATGGCATTGGTTTGAGCAAAACATGGTCGACTGTAAAATCAGGCGGAAAGATTTGCCATTTGAGTTGAATGTTTCAACTTCTTTCAAGAAATATCACAAGCATTTTAAGGCACTTTCAATAATATATATGTAACAATTACAACAAATAACTACATTCGTTTCATTTGCAGTCTGTCTCTTGCGCAACATGTTTGTGCTAGTGAATATTTAAAAATAATCGTTGCCAAGTAAGTCATGTATATTTATAATATGTATGTGAGTACCTTATTAGTAGTCTCCTTGATACATTTCAAGAACCATAAAACTGATCAGGTAAGATTTCAATTCTCATATCACTTTGATGACATAAATTAAGTCAATTGATGTCTTACAATGGGAGCGTTTTCACCTTAACCCTTTATGTCCTGGCGGTACTTCTAGGTACCACATCTTTAAAATCTCCATAATTATTTTTCTACCCGGTTGATCCTGCCGGTACTTTCAAGTCCCAATGTGAATTAGTTTCTTTATGAGATAATAGATGGCGTTGAGAAGTAAATGTGAGCGTGTGGCGCCAGAGGCTGTTTACTCTTTAGTATCTCTGCCATCCCCTCCAGTGCTGCAGTGGAGCGTTTGTTCTCTATGGGCAAGGACATCCTGAGGGACAAGAGATCATCCCTGTCTGATGAAAACTTTGATATGCTAATTTTCATGAAGGGCAACATGCATCTCATGGACAAAATGGAGAACGAGAAGAAGAGGGAAAATTAAATTATATATATTGTGTTTTTCATTTTTTTTATAATAAAAGTTAACGTTAACGGTTTATCGGTAACTTCCGTTACATATTTAACGAATTAACGGATTAACGGTTAACGAAGTTAACTTTTTGGTTAACGGATTAGCGGTTAACGAAGTTAACTTTTTGGTTAACGGTGCCCACCACTGTATATAACCTTCGTTAGACTCCCCTTGCTCATACACATAGACTGGACCTGCGAAGTCTACTCCCACTACATCAAATGGGGCAGTACAGACACACCGTTCTCTTGGAAGTGGAGCCACCTTTTCATAATAAGGCTTTGCACTCCAACGCTTGCAAACCACACATTTATGCAAGACCTTTTTAACTACTTGTCTAATTTTTGGAATCCAAAACTGTTGTCTGATCTCTATTATCACTTCTCTAACTCCAGCATGTAACAACTTATGATGTGTATCCAGGCTCAAAAGTTCCACAAAGTGCCCCCAAGAAGGTAACAAAATTGGATGTCGTTTCTCCTCTGGAAGCCCAGAAAACTGTAGTCTACCTCCTACTCTCAATAAGTCATGATCCAAAAACACATCAAAACCCTTGAGAGCAGATTGTGTTGGCAGAACCTATAATGGGCTGCTGGTGAGCAATTCCTTCTCTTCACCAAATTTTTCTTTCTGCACATATACCACCCAGTATTGCCTGGCGTGCTGAATCTCCTTACTGTTCAGAATTCCTTCCCTTCTTGTTTCTCCCTTAATGTTGTTTGTAAATCTATATACCCATGCTATCACTCTTAACAACCTTTTCAGACTGCTAATGTCCTCAAGCCTCAATATGGGGTCCTGCTGCATAACTTGACAACTGTTCACAGTGCATTTTCTCATCTCACTCACCCATTCTTCTTCAGCCTGGCATTCTCCTACAATAGGCTGATTAGAAGGCCAGTTTTCACTTCCAAGTTTTAGCCACTCTGGCCCATTCCACCACAAACTTGACTGTGCAAGATCTTTCACTGAAATTCCTCGTGTTGGTAAATCAGCTGGGTTTTGGGTGCTTGGACAATGCTTCCATTGCTTGGGATCTGTGTGTGTTTGAATTTCCTCCACCCTATTGGCAACAAATGGTTTCCATTTCCCTGCATGGCTTCTTAACCAGTGCCAATCTATAGTGGAGTCTGTCCAATAATAACTTGCAATTTCATAAAGGGCCAAAGACTTTTGCACTGTAACTGCAAGCCGACCAGCAATAACTGCACCCATCAATTCCAACCTTGGAATAGAAAGCCTTTTCAAAGGTGCTACTGTGCTCTTTGCAGCAACCAATCTGCAACTTACTTCCTCTTTGAATGTGCCTCTTATATAAATACAAGTTGCATAGGCTTCCTCACTTGCATCACAAAAGATGTGCAGCTCCAAATTGTCTGGACTATTGTTCAACTCTCCAAAGTACTATCTTGGGATTTCAATGTCTCCAAGATGTGCCAATTCCTTGAACCAATATTTCCACCTTACCACCATATGATCAGATAACTCTTGGTCCCAACCAAGTCCAATTTCCCAGAGGCTCTGAAACCAAATTTTTGACTTTATCACAAATGGAGCCAGGAATACAAGAGGATCAAAGACCTTTGAAGCCAAACTAAGAGCTGTACGTTTTGTCCGCCTTGTCTCATTCTCAGCCAGCTCTACTAAAGATTTCCCATTGAAGGTAAACAAATCCTCTCCTTGCTGCCAAACAATGCCTAGCACCTTTGTGTCTATTGCCCACAACTCCTTAATACCAGAATCCTCAATACTTTCTGCTGCATTAGGTACTACACAGGACTGACTCATAAACTGTTGTAACTGAGAATGATTGGTCTGCCATTTTCTAAGCTCCATGCCAGCCTCCCTCATTATAGCTCTAGCCTCCATGAATATCTGTTTAGCCATTTCTGTATTATTCACGGAACACAGCAAATCATCAACATAAAAATTTTTCTTTATGTGTTCAATAGTGTTAGGATAGACCTTAGAATATTTCTTAAAATGGTACTGCATAGTAGCTGCCAACAGAAATGGACTAGAGCTGAGGCCAAACAACACTGACTTCATTCTATATGCTTGAATCTTAGGTTCATTTTCCAACAAGTCTTTCGTATCCACCCACAGATACCTTACTGCATCTCTGTCCTCTGGTTTTAACTTTATCCGCAAAAAGGTTTGCTTCACATCTGCAGGCAATGCTACTCTACCAAACCTGAATCTCAGGAACAAGGAAAATAAATCTGCATTTAAATTTGGCCCAGCATCCAAACAGTCTTCAAGGACACACCACCTTTGGGATTGGCTGAGCCATCAAAAACTACCCTCAGTTTGGTGGTAGTTTTGTCTCGCCGTACCACTGCATGGTGAGGCAGATAATGTGCCTCCTGGCTCATCAGCTCACCTTGCACCCTTTCAGCATAGCCCTCCCTTACATAGCTTAGGATGGCCTCATTGTATTCAATTAACAACTCCTCATTTTTTCTTAGCCTGTACAATGAAGTCTCGAATCTCCTATTAGCTAGCTGAAGGTTTGAACTGGGTTTGCAAGAATCCTTCCAAGGGAGGCCAACTTCATAGCAACCATCTCTAAACCCAATCCCTTTTTCAAATTGCTCTAAAACATCACTGTTCACTGGACTCGCCTGTTTCTCCTGTTTGTCCTTTATGCCAATAGATTGAAGTTCTCAAAAGACTTTCAAATGCCTTTCCAAACTATGGCTATTCTCCTCAATCTTAACAAAAAGAGCTTTAACCTCCATTTCATTGCAATAGCTACTATGTAGCATCCAGCCTCAGTGGCGGTTCCTCATATGGGCAATATGGGCAGCCGCACAGGGTGGCATTTGTGGAGGGGCGGCATGAGCGCCTGCAAAAAAATAAAAATAAAAATAAATAAATAAAGAAATAAATAAAAATAGTTTATTTATGGCAGTTGTGCAATTTAATTTGTATTTTTCCTGTTCATAGTATCATAATTACATTCTCTTAAGTGAGTTATTCTATTTACGTGATGAAGGATTTGTAAAATTCAGAAATTTGAGTCTTTGTTTTGGTTCTGAAGTTCCAACAATTAGTCCAATAAAAAGTTATTTTGTGAAAGAGTTATGTCTGTCCTTTATTTTGGGGGGATTCGAATGTGTGTGTGTTGGCGAACAGGGGGGGGGGCACTGAAGGTGAGGTTCGCCCAGGGCGTCATGTAAGCTAGGACCGCCACTGTCCAGCCTAGCTTACTTTCAGTAGCTACTGGACCTCGAGATGTGCAGACTAGGGTTTCTTTACCGGGATCCCGGGATCCCGGGATCCCGGTAGATTTTTAGCTAATTTAAATTTCCCGGGAAATTCTCCGTGTCCCGGGAAATCCCGGGATATTGCAATCACTCTTTCTGAAGAAATTCAAACTGAAGATGACGAACATAATGACAACATAGATGAAGATGGAGAAGATTTCAATCATAGTATTGATTTTGAAAGTGTTTTGTGTGAGCGCTTTGATGAGGATCCGTTCGAGATAGATATTTCATTTGGATCGCACGACACTGTAGGTAAAGAAATCAACGTGTCTCAAATCATCAATAAAGTCAGAAAAATAGCAAAAAAATTTCGCAAATCACCTTTAAAGAATAATATCTTACAAGGATATGTTCAACAGGAACAAGGAAAAAGTTTGCATCTATTGCTGGATTCCAAAACCAGATGGAATAGTCTTTTAGCCATGCTGGAGCGATTTATCAAATAAGGTCATCCGTATCGAAAGCTCTCATCGACTGCAATAAAGATATGGACAATTTTGACCTTGACAAACAAGAAGTTGCTGTAATTCGTGACATTGTGGCATCGCTGGAGCCATTAAAAGTTGGAGCAGAAAAGCTGGGCAACAGAGAATCGACTTTACTTTCATCAGAAGGTGTTTTTTTCTTTCATTTTGAACGAACTAAATCAACTAAACACACCTTTTTCAAAAAAACTAAAGGAGTCGTTCATTCGACGCATAACAGAGAGAAGAAATGAGAACTTGACTGGCCTCATACAATACCTCAATAGTGGAAAGAATTATAAAAAGGTCGCAACTTTCGCAAGTGACAGAAGTTTGCCAGCCTTACCAACCAAGTCTATGTTAATTTCATCAGCAAAGCAGATGTTAGATCGCCTTTTTGGAGTACCTGCTGATTCTACCTCTAGTGAGACAGATGAAGATAATGATGTGCAAGAATCAGCTGTCCCTCAGTCATCTTCGATGACTCTAGCTGAAAGGCTTGATGCAGCTATTAAAGCAGCCGAGGTAGAGAAATCAAGAACACTAGACAGCAAAGCAAGCGCTGCAAAGCACCTTAAAAAGGAACTAGAGATCTTCGAGGCTACGGGCGAAAAAACGCAGAACATCTCTCTTCTCTTGAATGCATTAAAGACGATTCCACCCACGTCAATAGAATCGGAAAGGGCATTCTCAGCAGCAGGACTTTTCGTGACTAAAATGAGAGTGATCGAAGTATTGACCATCTTTGTTTTTTTAAATCGTACTATAAAAATTCACAGTGATAATTTTTTTGGTTGAATTCATTGAAGTTCTTTGCAATTTGAAGGTAATTTTTATTTTTTCTTTAAATTTTCTAAGCAATTCAAAGGCAATTTTTTTTTCGTTGTATTCATTAAGTTTTCAATGAAACGGAGCAATTTTTTTATTTGTGAAAATTTTCTATGTAATTCAAAAGTTTTTTTTTTACATATTTTTCACAGCAATATTATTTTATTTTGCCCATCATGGAGATTGCAGAACTTATTAAATGACTATAAAAAAAAATAAAAAATAATTATACCCCCTCTTTTCTAGGTTAATTTATTTTATAATATATTTTAAATATAATTAATTATATCCCGGAATTTCCCGGGATCCCGGGAAGGGAATCATTTTTATCCCGGAATCCCGGGATAAGCAAAAGGCCGGGAAATGAGAAACCCTAGTGCAGACAATATTACCAGTGATGAAATCCCAATAATAGTCAGCTCCAATCAAAAGACTAATATCTTCTGTTCCTTCAAACTTATTATTACCGAAAGTAATTCCTTTAACTCGCAATTCTTGAATAAACTGAATTGCTAGGTGGGGTACTGACCAACCACCAGTATGGAATATCAAATTTTCCACCCAAGTAACTGCCGCACTGAAGTCTGCAACCTTCGCCTACGAATAATAAACCAAAATTAATCAAACTGCTAAAAATGTAGGCCCAAAACAACGACAGACGAGTGGCCAAGTTTCGCAATTGGGCGACCAAACTTTCTACCCTGGGACCTTAACTCAATAATAAACCAAAATTAACCAAACCGGTAAAAATGTAGGCCCAAAACAACGACAGACGAGTGGCCAAGTTTCGCAATTGGGCGACCAAACTTTCTACCCTGGGACTTTAACTCAATTATGTTTAACCCGTCCAGGCCTAACTTGGGTTACAATTTGCACAATCAGAACTTTAACTTTGCCGAAAAATAGTCACTGACTCAGTCTTGGGCTAGAATCCGGTTCGAAGGACCGTGAACGGCCAAGCTCTGAAGGGCCAGTTTAACCTACAGCCCAAGTTAAGCTAGACTAAAAACTTACAGACTTGGAGGTCCTATTAGGTCCTACCTCAGGGTTGCTGACTCGATGTGGGCCTACCTTAGGCCTCAGTTGCATAAAATTAAGATAAAAACAAAAGGGGCACTATTTATGGTCTTCTTTCTAAACCTTGCAACAACAACACAACCTGCACCATTGCACGATGCAACAATCTTGTATCTAAACAACCAAACTGAATTGAAAGAGAGCTCTCTATAAGACCACGCCCTGCAAGTGCCGCATTCAACAAACGAGTAGGAAGGACGTGCAGTGCCCCAAACAAAAATGATGCCACAAGAGTGCCCAAACAATGATGCCACAAGAGCCCAAAAATGCTAGCTCTAAATTAAGTGAATTTTTCACTAACCTTACAATTATGAGATGTATATATACACCTTAACTTAATATATACAAGCAATGCTGCATCAATCAGCTTAGTCATCATATCGCCTTGGGACAACAATGGCTCTTCCTCTTCTAGATTTTCTAACAAGGAAATCAGAGCAGAAATCTTCACCATTTTCACTTCCATGAAAAATATTTTCAAAAGTATATTTTTGTGGGGAATTTCAGATTAGGTATCTATTAACCAACTGTATTTTTATTTTCTTGGCTATAAGTTTTACATTGCATTTTAAGTTTTTTCTCTAGCCCAACTAGGGGCTAGATATAGTACTTTAAAATACTGGGATAATACCTAGAGGCGGATTAAGATACTTCGGGACCCCAGGCCAATGAAGAATATGAAGGCCCTTTTCTATACAGTAGCTTTTCATTAACAATACATGTATATATATAGAGACAGTACAGTACATAGTACATTTACACGAATTATATGTACGGTGCTCAGGCTAATTGAGAAACAAACTTAAAAGAACCTTAACACAGTGTATGTTGCCGTTTGCCAAAACCAAACAATATTAAGCAAATTTTACTTTAGGGCCTATAAAACATAAAATAAAATAGGGAATTTGTCAGTTTGTATACTGTCATATTTAATCAAAGAAGTTTGCGAAATCTCGAATTATATCATCGAAACTCAGTTGATTGGGGGGCCCCTCAAGCATGGGAGCCTGAGGCTTCAGCCTCAACAGCCTCAGCGATAATACGACACTGATGATACCCCATCCAATTTTTTTAATGCATCATAACTTCATAGATTTAATTAAGATTTTGTAATTGGCCTTTGGGTGGTGAACAGAGCTTGCATATCAAATTTCAAGAAAATCTGAAAAAGGATGGTTCCCATCATTGCATGACTTGTCCAAGAAATCACCCCTACCTCAAACTATGCTGAGTTTAATACAAGATTAAAATTATATAAGTGCTCCTTAATACTATCTCTTACTATTTCCTTTCGTACCATAAAGTAAGATACTGTATCTTACTTTATAGTGATGTTAAAGGTAGGGTTGCCACAGGGCCGTTTCTAGCCATTAGGGGCCCCTAAGCAGTATACCCATTTGAGGCCCCACCCCTCCATCCACCAACTCACGCCTTACTACATCACCTCAGCACACACATACAAAAAATGGCTGTGTTAATAAAAAACAATTATGAAACAATTTTAATGAAATATTTATGTCCAAAACAACAAATATGTACTTTCAGAAGACAAACAAAAAAAATACTCTTCATGAAATTCCTGAAAATTAGCTTATACATTATTTAGAATAAATGACACAGAACTATGTATAAAAAAATAATGCAATTATCAACTACCAAACAATTACTAACTCTACGTTACAATCGTGTAATAGCTAACAGTTATACACAGAACACATTATCTTCAAAATTTTTGCCTCCTAGATTTTTTCTGGGCGAAATCATCAATAACATCATCATATGAAATCTCCCTGCCAACGTCCTGGATGCTTATGATGCCAAGGCCACTGAGGCGATCCTGCTCCATTGATGATCTGAGGTAGTTCTTGATTAACTTCATCTTAGAGAAGCTCCTCTCGGCTGACGCTACTGTCACAGGTAGAGTGCAGGCAATTCTTAGTGCAACCCAGAGATTGGGGTATAGTTCCTCCAGTTGCTTCTGATCAGTGGTGGGCACCGTTAACCAAAAAGTTAACTTCGATAACGATAATCCGTTAACCCCAATTTTTAACTCCGATAACGATAATCCGATAATTTTACTACAAAGTTAACGGAAGTTAACGATAATCCGTTAACAATAACTATTTCTTTACTAACATTTAAAAAAATCAAGGAAAAAAGCTTTAAAACCCATAGAAAATGTTTATTTATGCAAAATCCAACAATAAATAGGTATTTAACTGTATTTTTATCAAGTTCTGGTCAGACTGAGACTCAGAAGTGCCTGAGACAGAGGCGATCTCAATGTCGAGAACTTGTTCTTGGTGCTCCATGGTTGAAGTTTAAAAGTTGTAGAGAATGCTTGGTAAGAGAGAACTGAACGCTGTCTAGTTGACGATAATACAGAAGAACCTAAAAAAAGTAAAATATCATCGTATAAAATATGTAACTAAACTAATAAAATATTAATTCAAACAAAATAGCAAAATTAATTCAAAATAATATTAATTATAATAATATTATAATATATAATATATAATATTACGTTATATAAAATATTTTATTTTACTTAACCTTTTTCTGTGAATTTTCAATAGAAGTAATTTTTCTCTATGTAATTATTTTATCTATAAAATATTTTATCTATGAATTATTTAGTCTATAAAATAAAAATACTTTGTCCATGAATTATTTTGTCTATAAAATATTTTGTCTATGTAATATACGCAATTGTTATTTAATTCGACGACAATATTACAATCAGTGAATAAAAACTATTATTCAAATTTTACATACTATATATACTTTTTTAGATATTTACTAACGCAGTGTAAAAATACTTATTCATTAGTCATTACTATAAATTATTTTTCTCAACCGTACATTTTACCATACGTATCTCCATACGTATTATATATATATAATATTATAGGACTTTTACTAACGTTAAAAGAACCTTCTTACCTTCAATAAAAAGCGCACAACCTCCCCTTGCGAGATCTGGAAGCAGACTGAAGTTATGGCGGTTTGAATTCATTCGCGGAGCGGTGATCTTCCGTGAATGACTCCTCGCAGTTAACGTGTTAACGGACTTTAACAGACTAAATATCGAGTTATCGGAAGTTAACTGGTCCGATAACGATAAATGGAAATTAACTTCCGTTAATAGTCCGTTAAAAAAAGTTAACTTCGTTAATTAACTGTTATCGGATTAACGCTTTAGTGCCCAACACTGCTTCTGATGAATGAAGGAGAGAAGCTCCAATGCAGTTATGTTGTGTGAAGGTAAAGTCGGGAAGTTCTTAATTTCGAGGGCCAGTTCTCTTCCATCAATGTCAGAGTCAGCTCCAGAGTCTGTCTAGAGGCCCCCTAGTAGCAGCGGGGCCCTAAGCGGCCGCTTAGTCTGCTTATGCCAAGAAACGGCCCTGGGTTGCCAGACGTCCTCCCGTATTCTGCGGATTAGTCCTGCATTTGATCCAAAAATCAAGTATCATATTATTAAACCCTCAAATGAGAGGATAGCTCCGTTAACGATAACAGTTTTCAATTTATTTCTTTGCTTAGTTTTGAAGATATTAACTTTGCTGAATACCCTCTCACACTCGGCATTTGAATGTGGTAAAGTGAGTGTGGCCAATGCAAACTTTGCCAGATCTACTAAATATGGCTCTTTATGCAACACTGCAGCCCAGAACTTATCAGGTGACTCTACTTCATCAAAGGTTAATTTCTCACAATACATTGGCATCATTCGCCACTGGTCATCTAACTTCTACATTAATGACATATCATTTGGTGACACGATCAAAGGAAGTTCAGCGGTGAGGGACAATAAAGAAGGTGATGCTTTCCTAAAATCTGATGACATAGCATTTTTTGGTGTAAGATAGCAGTTTTGAGATTACACTGTCACTGAAATCCTATCTTTTCTTTATTTCACTACATCCTACTGCTAGGAAGTTTCGACATCGTTGAAAAAAAATCCCGTAGCTGAGTTTTGTTGTCATTTACACTAGGGTCTTTAAGTGTTTGTAACACTTTAACACCTAAGCACATTTCATTGTCCCTAAGATGTTTATCATGCCTAGCAAGATCTATACCACTGAGTTCTGTCTTTATTACAGTCTCTTTCCATGAATAAACTGAGAAGGTCTTTAAAAAGGAGATTGACTTTTTCATGGAGTACTGTGATTACTGCCTTATCTGACTGGAAATACTTGTTAAAATCAATAAATTTAGGGAGAACCCAATCAAGAAACAAATAATATAATTTTATGAAAGGATCATTTAGACTGTTGAAAATAAGCTCTGCTGCTACCAACTTCTCAGACAACCACATGTCTGAGAAAAACAACCTTAGTGCCTCCCACTGCTCTAACTGCTACTGCTAATTGCTATAACTGCACATGCGACAACATTAGGGTTGGCAGATTTTTATTTATATTTTTTTAAAATGCTCTGTATGAATTGGTTCCCAATTAACCCACCCCTAATATCTCCAGTCTAACTATAGAGTAGATTAAGTCTAGCCTTGTAGGGGTCAGCCTAGAGATTCCGGAAATGGTCCAGAGCGGGCAGATAAATTGAGGTCCACAGTAGGATTCCTCACCAAATTAGGTTAGGGCAATCTACCTTCACCTTTGTTAAGCAATGAGTTGATGCTAGGTCTTAGACCACAATGTAGGCCTAATTTGTCCGACCCAGCTTAATTTACGACGTTTACTTCTAACTGGGTTAAAAACACAATTAGTCACTTACTGCTAGTTATTAGAGAGTCCCTTTTCCCCTTTTGTTTAATCGTTGAGAGCGTACTTGCTGGTGGGGATCTTTTTTCCGTTGTTTGTTCTTCCCCTTCTCTCGTTCCGTCTTCTCGCCCCGTTCCTCGTTCTCGCTCTCCCTTGTCCTTCTTTTCGCGGGGCTTTTTCCACTAGCGTCCTCTTGGTTTTTTTTTCGGTTGGTTGATCGGTAATGTATATCTATTACCGAGCACGCTCTTGTCACACAGTATATAAATACTAGTGTGGAGAATAACTCTGGTGAGCAACCAATTGGTTTCATCCACCCAGTTATTGACATAAAAGGAATTTAATAATTGTTAGATTAACTACCTACCTACTCAGTGAACCATTTTCGTTACCTCCCAACTACCCACACATCAGTTTTCCATATACTGGGGCCCCCGGGGAGATAAAAATCTTGGTGTCATTGTCACCAATTTTTATGTCTGAGTGTAGACTAGCTAACTATTTGACTGTAAATGCCTGTTAATCTGATTAACAGTGACTATCCTCACCTTCTCATGGAGAAGATGTAGCATTTAATTAGAAGAGAAAATATACATCCATAGGGTGAAACTGTCCATGGTCTTTACCATAAGAAAAGGAAAACTGAAAGTTAGAAGATGAAATTACAATTCCCCAGCATCTATTTTTTGTTGTAAAACTAGTCGCGCCTTTAACGCTGTTTGTCGCTGAGGTCTTGTGTCTGTCAATGTTGTAGTAGGATGCGTTACCACTCCTACTGTCAAAGGAATAGTTACTGGAAGTTCAGTGTCTCCAGTTGTTACTGTCGGTGGAGAGGGCTCTCCAAAGTCCATTGTTTTGGGTCCAGACTCTAAGGGGTACAAAAGAGAAATGTCTCTTGCTGTGTCACCCGCTGAAGTCCTTAATTTGACCACTCTTGTTACCCCGTCTGCCCCTGGTCTGAGTTCTAAAACTCTAGCCAGAGGCCAGTATTGTCTTGGAGTACTGTCATGTATGAAAACAAGGTCCCCTACCTTAATTGTGTCAGACCAATCCTTCTTAGTCATTTGTTTATGTCTCTCCCTTAGACCCATCAAGTACTCAGTTTTCCACTGTTTAATGAAATGAGCTTTAACTCTAATTAAGTGTTGTAACTTAGTCTGGAGTTCATCATGTCGTTGAGTCCAGTTTGGGTCTTCTGAAGAGTCTATATTGTAGTCCGGCAGGAGACTAACTTGTTCTCCCCGAATCAAATGATTTGGAGTTAATGGTTCCGGGTCATTAACGTTGTCACTCACATAAGTGAGTGGTCTATTGTTGATGATGTTCTCAATCTCAGCCAGGAGAGTGAGCAACTCAAACAAGTGTATCTGTTTTTTACCAATTGCTTTCTTCAAGCAATTCTTTACTGTTTGTATATTCCTCTCCCAGATAGAACCATACCAAGGAGAGGCAACCGAAATATACTTCCACTTTATGTTTGAATTTTTTATATATAATTGTGTGAGTTCATTGCTTAACAAGTCGTTGATGACTTGTTCACCAGCCTTGAAATATGTAGCATTATCAGTCCAAACTGTCTTGGGTACTGAATGTCGTGCACAGAATCTCTTAAAAACAGCAACAAAAGATTCTGCTGTAAGGTCCTCCACAACATCCAGATAAACAGCTCGTGAGTCAGCACATGTAAACAGTACAATGTACATTTTTTGTTCAGTGTCAACCACCCCTACAGTCAATGCTCCTGTATAGTCAATGCCTACAGTCTCAAAGGGTCTGTTGAGAGTAACTCTCTCCTCTGGCAAAGCAGGAGGATTTGGTTTCCTATAGAGCCTATCATGAATACGCCTACATGTGACACACTCACTCAGGACTGTTTTAACAGTGATCCTTCCCTTGGGTATCCAATAAGTTTTTCTTAATGCAGTTAGTGTCTGTGGTACCCCCATATGATGTACATCATTGTGTGTTTGTCTGATGATTAATGTTGTCAAATAGCTAAATCTAGGTAAAAGGATTGGGTGTTTGCTTTTGTAAGACAGTTTTGATTTGTCTAATCTCCCTTTACACCTTATAAGACCTTCCTCATCTCTGAACAAGTTTAGATCCACAACTACTGATGGTACAGGCTCTTTTGTTTGTTTCCCATTAGTCAAGAATTCTAACCCTTTATTGTACTCCTTTTGTTGTGCATGCCCTATCCAGTACTTGGTTGCAACTTCTGTCTAATTATGATTGTTCTTATTTAGCTGTTTGTTAATTGTAGTTAAACAGTTGTGAACAAACCTCAAACAGTAGGCTGTGACCCTGACAAGTTTGCTGAAATCAGAATAATGTTCATAATTAGTGATTGGTTCAAACTTTTCATTTAAAAAGATTAAATTTAATGTCAAGTTAACTTGTTCGACAGGCAGTGATGGGCATCGATACATGAAAATCGCTAAAGCGATACCGATACATCGATACATGAAGAACGTCTTAGGCGATACCGATACGCCGATACTTTCTAGATGTCTTAAGCGATACCGATACCGATACATGTATCGCCGGTACATTTTTATAATTATTCATTTAATATGTAGGTATTAGATATTATTGTTTATACTAGTAATTTGTACGCACTGTAAGTAAAATCAACGACATTTTAATGGGTTTTATAGATGTAAATAAAAACAATTGCTTTATTTAATGAAAGTATGTTTTAATTTTGTAGGATACATGAATGACTGAAAATATTACACTAACAATTAAAAGTAATTACTATTACCCTTCAAAAATACCAGCTGGCTAAACATCTGGTCAGACAGTCTATTCCTTTTTGGAGCGTGAATATGACCAGCCAAACTAAACAACCGTTCTACAGGAGCAGAGGATGGTAGTGGTGTGTTATACTTCAGGAAGACCCGTAGAATTCCTGGGTACTGCCTCAGAGATTGGAGAGAATGACTTCCGTCACCCAGATACTGTAAAACTTCCATCTCAGTGGAATCTTGGGTTGACTTGACTGATTGATAAGAAATGCCTCGGGGGACCAAGAGGAATCGCTGCGTTACAAGTATGAACCTGTTTAAACTCAACACCGCGTGGGCGTGGCCAATAGTGTTGCAACACCAATGAGCGTTTCTATATTATATGAGCGTTTCTATATTATGAGCGTTTCTATATTATGGTTAATTAATCTCAATAACACAAGTACAAACGTGTTTAAACGTTGCGCCGTACTGTGTGACGTGACCAGTAGAGTAGTACTCTCATTAAATAAATATTTAATATTATTATTTATGTATATTCATAAATATAACTCAGTAGTGTCATATTATAACATCTATTTAAATATTTAAAAATTCTTATTAATGTATCGATGTATCGAAGTATCGATTTTTTCGATACATTTAAGAAAATTGACCTTAGCGATACCGATAAATCGATACTTTTGTCAAGTAGCTAAAGCGATACCGATACCGATACAAAAGTATCGATCGATACGTATCGGCGATACATGTATCTAGATACTGCCCATCACTGTCCACAGGCCATTGGTCTGTATAACAGAGCCACTTAGGTCCCATGAACCAAGTTTTGTTTGACTTCAACAACTTGTAGGATAAACCTCTGGTCAGAAAGTCTGCTGGATTTTGTTTAGTTAGAACATAGTGAAAGTTGACTTGTAGGCTTTCATTAGCTTCAGCTATTTCTTTTAGCCTATTTCTTACAAAGATGTTCTTACTATTAATGCTATCATTCCGTATCCAGGCAAGACAAATCTGACTGTCAAGCCAGATGTGGATATCAGTTATGTTCACATCATGGTAAGCATCCTTAAGCAATGAAATGGTTTTAATGG
This sequence comes from Bathynomus jamesi, assembly GCA_023014485.1. Lineage (NCBI taxonomy): Eukaryota > Metazoa > Arthropoda > Malacostraca > Isopoda > Cirolanidae > Bathynomus > Bathynomus jamesi. Next base: position 225,024 of record JAJOZX010001109.1, on the reverse strand, counting down.
CTAATGCAGCAGCCAATAGTTCCAATTGAGGTATGGTTCGGGTAGGTTGGAGAGGTGCAACTTTCCCTTTCGCATAAATTAGATGACTTTCTGTAGGACTTACAAGGTACGCACAGCACCCTTAAGCCTGTGTGCTTGCATCAGCAAACACATGAAGTCTCTGGGGCTTATCCCTAAACCCACAGCACCTCTGTATTTTAATGTTCTGCACTTTTGTTAAATCAGCAGCTAACTTCTTCCAAGATTTTTGATCTTCAGTTGTTATTGGATCATTCCACCCAACATTTGTCCTCCAAACTTCTTGGAGGAGAATCTTTGATTTTATTGTTGAAGGCAGGAATAGACCCATGGGGTCAAAAAATTTTGAAGCCTCTGATAATATTTGTCTTTTAGTGTTTGCTTCCTCATCAAGTTTAAAACTTTTAGTGCAGATTGAATCATGGCTGATAGAAGTTGCATCCAAATACCAGTTCATACCTAAAGTTTTAACTCTGTCTGATGGCTCAGTAAGACCATTATTATCCTTTAAATTTTTTTGTTTAAATCCTCATCATTTGAAATCCACTCTCTAAGTTCAAAGTTACCTTGTTGCATAATGTTTTGAGAGTGTTCATAGACCTCAGATAATTCAGATTTTGTTGTTGTTGAGCCTATTAGATTGTCTACGTAAAAATGTTCCTTGAGGAAGTTCAGTGTTAAAGAGTTATTAAACTGGTTCAAATGATGTCTAATTGTCATTGCTAATAGGCTAGGTGAGCAATTGGCTCCAAACAACACAACATTAAATCTATAGGTTATGAACTCTTTATTCAAATCAAATGGATCCCTGAACCATAAGAACCTAAGTTGGTTCTTGTCATATTCATTTTTAAGATTTATTCTCAAAAATGCCTTTGAAATGTCACTTTGTACGGCATATTTATCTAACCTGAGTAAGATCTTCACAAGGTCAGAAATGAGATTAGGACCCTCAATCAGGCAATCATTCAAACTGTGTTTATCACTGTCTTTGAGGCTACAGTTATATACTACTCTGAGTTTTGTTGTTGGAGCATCTTGTCGATAAACCCCCCTGTGGGTTAAATAATGACAACCATCTTCTGTAGCTGTTCTTTGAAGACATCACTGTACATTTGAATTGTATTATCTTGTTTGAGCTTTTTCATTACTTTATATAAATGTCCTTTAGCTACTTTGAGATTATCTCTTAAAGTTGAACAATTTATCTTCCAAGGTAACTCAACAAAATAACTATTGTCTTTGCACTGAATGGTGTCTTCAAATCTTTCTACCATTAACTGATCTTCTGAAGTTTGATTTGTGTCATGTATACCCACAGATTCTAGCAACCATAAAGTTTGAATTGCCTCATCCAGAGTTTCATTTGATAGTGATGAATTAATGTTCTCAGTTGTTATAATATTATTCAAAGTGTTGCTATTCTTACAGGTGTTATGTAGGACTGAGTTGAGGCACGTAGTATTTGTTAGTCATGAACTATTTCTGTTTAGGTCTAGGTTGTATCTGGATAGGTCACCCAAAGGGGCTATCCCTGATGGTGTCTGATAAGCTATACCATTACCTATCTTCACTATGCCCCTATGAATAAGATGAATATAATCTGCCCCATTAACATTTCAATGTTAGCTACTGTGTTGTTTGTGATATGTCTATCTGCTATATTGTACTGTTTTCCCAAATGATTGATGGTTTGTTCTAGTTTGGGTATAACCAGTTTGTTTTGTCCTACTTTTGAAATAATGACTGCTTTAATTTTTTCTAATTTTCTACATGTAGTTCCAGGTCAATTGTATTATAGCTATTTTTGTTTGAGTTATCCTTAACAAAGGATGTGATATTGAGTTCTTGTTCATTCGGGTTTGGTGTCAAACCCAATTTATTAACTAAATTTTGCGAAACAAATGTTTGTTGAGAACAAGAGTCTATAAGACATCTCACTGGAGTGGTGCTACCCTCACCATTCACTAAGTCCAAAGTAATAGTTGGTAAAAGAACCTCAGTGTTTTTTGTTACGTTGTTTGAACAAACAGAATGTCCCATGAAAGTGACATTTTCTTGATTAACTTTGTTTGGAGGAGGTATCTTTTGAGTTTGAGTATTGTTGTTTGGACACTTCGGTGAATCATACATTGATGAGACATGTCGTGAACTATTACAAAACTTACAATTGAATCTTAACCTAGATTTACAGTCTTTCTTATAATGTCCCTGGCCAGTACACTTTTTACATAGGTTCAACTGTTCACATCTTCTAGCTCTTGAGTTAAAGTCTGAATATTTGCCACACCCAGTACTACTGTGTTCATCACTTGCACAAAATTTGCAATGTGGTGTGTAAGTTGAGGCAGCAGTTACATTAAAGTTCTGTAATGTAGGTGTTCGTGTATTACAGTTGGTCACATTTGATTCTACAGTATCAAGTTTTGTCTGTTTGGCTGCAGCTAGTTGGTCTCTGGGGACAGTCTTTGGTTTATCCATAGTCTGGGTCTTATTTTGTGTTGAAATATTTCTCAATTTGAAATTAGTTAGGATAGTTGGAAAGTGTTTTCTGATGTTTTCAAGATTAGGATAATTTTCTCCCGTCTTTTGAACTAAAACATCTTTAATCCTCAAAGGAAGGCACCTAGGAACTGCGCCTTGTATAAGCCAAGATGAAGCTTTAACATCTATCTCATTGCTAACCAGTTGTCCCATAATAGCTTCTAATTTTTAATAAAATTTTTCCATATCACTATGGTTATCTTTTACGGGTGCAAAATCAATAATTTGTTGAGATAATTCAAATATAATCTCATCTTTATTAATGTAATTACGTTTCAAGAGATCAATAGCTACTTCATATGAATCCCCCACAGCTGGTAAATAGGCTATCATGTTATAGGCTGGACCTTTAAGGAAACTAGTTAAGTAGCTAAACTTATCAACAGTTGGAATATAAGGTTTATTACCTATTGAACTCTCAAATTTTTCAATGAAAGATGGGAATTGTACCGTGTCCCCATCAAATGTTTGTACTAGCAAAGTGGGTAACTTAGCCCTAAATTCTTGTGACTCGGGATTTGGCATGCCACTTAAATTTTGTTGAAGGTTAGCTCTATTTTGATTAAAATCAGAAATAGGTTTATTTGGTGTTAAGTCCGGTCAAACGAGACTGTAATCTCCTTATGTGTTGTTCAATTAAGGCTACCTGATGCTCATTATCAGAGTAAAGGTCTATAAGTTGTTCCTCAGCCATTTCAGGTTCAATTAACTTTGAAATACTCTCATCAATGGCTATTATATCCTTTTTAAAGTTATCCAATTTAATAATTACAAACTCTAAATCTTCCTTGCCTAGTTGTGTAATATTGTTAAAAGTGTTAATGGCCTTAGTAACAGCACCCAACTTTCCCCTCTTTTTCTTTTTTAATTGTTTCAATTCCTCACTGTCCATGTTTAAGTCAAAATTGTTTAACTGGGGATCGTAATGAAATATAGGACAAGAAGAAATTACCAGAGACAAGAGATCAAATAAATTGAGTAATCAGACAAAATAGTCAAGTTTAAAATTTAGTTAAATCCCCCCAAGTATTTATGTGTCACTCAGGTCTAAGCTTATAAGAGAATGGGACTCCTTAAATGTAAATGTTTCCTAGTTAGGCCCAAAGTTGTAGACCTAATTAGGCAAGTTTATTACTTTAGGCTTGATTAGGTTAGGTTTAGGCTAGACCATTTAGCCTAATTCTGCAATTTTTGTTAAGTAAAGTTAAGCCTAAAGTATGTAAATTCCTCACACACGGGCCCCCACTGTGAAAAATGCTCTGTATGAATTGGTCCCCAATTAACCCACCCCTAATATCTCCAGTCTAACTATAGAGTAGATTAAGTCTAGCCTTGTAGGGGTCAGCCTAGATATTCCGGAAATGGTCCAGAGCGGGCAGATAAATTGAGGTCCATAGTAGGATTCCTCACCAAATTAGGTTAGGGCAATCTACCTGCACCTTTGTTAAGCAATGAGTTGATGCTAGGTCTTAGACCACAATGTAGGCCTAATTTGTCCGACCCAGCTTAATTTACGGCGTTCTTCTAACTGGGTTAAAAACACAATTAGTCACTTACTGCTAGTTATTAGAGAGTCCCTTTTCCCCTTTTGTTTAATTGTTGAGAGCGTACTTGCTGGTGGGGATTTTTTTTCCGTTGTTTGTTCTTCCCCTTCTCTCGTTCCGTCTTCTCGCCCCGTTCCTCGTTTTCGTTCTCCCTTGTCCTTCTTTTCGCGGGGCTTTTTCCACTAGCGTCCTCTTGGTTTTTTTCGGTTGGTTGATCGGTAATGTATATCTATTACCGAGCACGCTCTTGTCACACAGTATATAAATACACATGTCACCATACACAAAGACATAGACACAATAGCACCATGAGACACATACAGAAGTATAATATTAACATATTACAGTACAACGTAGATGGCCTCACAAACAAAATCATGCGGCTTAGGGAATTCGTACACAAACAAAACATTCACATAGCACTTATACAAGAAACAAAACTAAAACGCACACACAAAACACCCACCATCCCTGACTTCACGGCGATCCGTCAAGATCGTACTGGGGGTAACGGAGGTGGACTCATCACTTACATACGTAAAAGCATTAGCTACACTGATGCTACCCAAAACATTACAAACACAATCCAAGCAGCTAACACAATAGAAATACAGGCAGTTAACATTAAAACACGCGCAAAACACACCACACTAATCAACATTTACATCCCACCAGATAGTTCACCTCAGGTGCCAGCCAATTACAATCCACAGTTACACAATCTGGCCTCTCTCACTAATGTCATCTTAGGAGGAGACTTCAACGCCAAAGACACTAGTTGGTACCTGCACAACAAAAGCAACACCAGAGGCGCCAACATAGCCACACAACTAAACAGCCTCTTCATTCTTAACAATACAGAAGAACATACACACATACCACATCAAGCAGGATACTCAAACTCCTCCCCAGACATAACGTTCTGTTCCCCTGTAGTGCCTTGCACCACAAGATTATTTTAATTATTAGTGAAAACTGCCACAAATTGGCACGAGTGAAATATTTAAATCTGAATAAATAAATAAATACAAGTTAAACATGTCCAGTGATCAAATTTAATTCTTAAGCATTCAGTGTGGTGTGACTAGACATGAATTGGCTTTTAAGGATTATTTTGGCTTGTTGGTAAAATTGTAGTAAAACAAACTTATGTAAACACAACACAAAGGACGCCGTTCACACATTATTATTTGAAAACACGGCGCCAGCAAGCAAAGGTTCTTCGTGGTATGTTCTTATTTATAATGTTTATATTCTTTACTATTGCATATCTGTATGCAATACCGCATACTGCAGAGATTAACAAGCCTTATAGTGTTTGTGATTAGTACTGTAAGATTATACTATAAATAACTGTACATTCATACAATAAATTACCTTAGGCTAAGTTAGGTCTATCTAGGCAAAAGCCAAATTGTAACTCTAGCCTAGCTGAGGCCTACCGTAGCCTTTGTTTTAGATTAACCTCAGCTCTATTATATTGAAGAGGCATAGGCCTGCCTATTAATTTTCTTAGTATATTTTACTTTATAATATAAGCCTATTATGTTTCATGTATTTTCTTAGCAGTGTACCGTGGCCTACATACTTCCTTAGTTTTCCTTCAACTTAACACAATCCCATAATGAGTCAACTGTAATTCATCCACAGGTTACTGGGCCTATATAGCATATATATTTTAATTATCAATTTTTCCATTTTTTCTAGAATATCACTTACAGTATTCTTGTCTGTCTCTTTGCAGACAAGGTTGTCATTGTGGCTATTATTAGTTGTTTTTATTATTAGTGTTACATATTTTATATATTAATATTATTTGTATATTATTATTATTATTACATATTTTATTATAGTATCAGTATTAGTTGCAGACTGTTATATATTAGCTAAACGGTGCCATTTAATTCTCCATTTATATGTCAAAGTTGTTACGGGTAAAAATCCCCTTTGCATTTATAAATAATTGTTGCATATAGTTTATTAATTGTTGTCAATAAAATACAAAATTCATATTGATGATTTTATAATCAGTCCTTCCCTTCTTTTATTAAAATTAATTTTGCGCCGCAGTGCTGGATGCCAATCTAGTATTTGGGCGCTGGTGACCCTGGCATTTAGTTAATTATCTACGTAAACTTGTAAAGGTCTATAATAAATAGACTCTTACAATTGGTGACACCCCGGAGTGACCAAACACCGTAATTTATGCAAAAAAAATTCTAAAAGTTTTTTCTCAATTTTTGTCAATATATTCAGTCTGCATCTATAATTTTATTAAATTCACTAGTACTAAGCACTCACCTGTACTGGAAGTGTATTCTATTGCAAAATATATTCCTTTTATTTTGCCTTTTTATAAAATCAGCGTTTTCTAAAGTTTTTTTTGTGCAAATTTACTTATATTTGCAAACAGCCTATACGCAGACTATTTTTCTGCTAATATTGGGCTACATCATAAAAAAAAAATTTTTACGTAACTTTTTGTTATTGGCATTCATAACTCCAATTGAGTCTCATACTCAACCAAGCTTACCTGAAGCCATTATTTGCATTCAACAACATTTGTTGAAATCTTGTCAGTTTTTGACACATTTTAATTTTTTTAGTACCTTGTAACAAAATAATAGCCACAATGACCCACAACAACAACAACCTAGGATCATCCAACGGTGGTACTCCAAATTCACCACCTATAACAGACCTTCTAACAATGTATCAGCCTACCACTCCACAATTCACCGCTGAAGAGCCTGGAATCTTTGTGAGTCAACTGCGGGATTATTTCGCGATAAAAGGAATTACGGACCCACGAACCAAGTTCCTTATCACAAAGAACCTCCTGCCTACACTAGTATACAAAGTAGTGCGGGATGTGACTCTATTGCCTCCGTCTGACCAAGCTTTTGAGAGCCTCCTCAGCGAGTTAGTCAGGAGACTCGGCCAATCAGAAGAAGAGCGACTCAATGCTCTACTCAAGGACCAAGTTCTTGGGGATCAAACGCCAACAGCCTTCCTGAGGCATCTGCAAGACCTGGCTGGACAGACCAATGAAGACGATAAAAACTCACCCTTAATGCGACGCCGCTTCCTCAATGGTCTCCCCACTGCCCTACGACCAATGCTCCGTTGTATGCCAGATGATACAGACCTCCTCACTATGGCCAAAACAGCTGATAAGATGATGATTGAAATCCACCTTGGCCAAGTAGATAACCACACCCATCACCCCCAAATCTGTGCCACGCAGGACGACACTCAGAGTCTGGCCGCACAATGTCTTAAAGTATCCAACGAAATTCTACAAACAATTAAAGATGAATTTAAAGCTCTCCGAATAGAGCTAGCTAACAACAGGGAACGAGAGAGAAGTTCTTCAAGACGAGGACGACCCTCTGGTCCAAATAGAGCCTCCCAATATGAACCTGGACAACGCCTCGTTCTACTACAACCACAGCCACCGCAAACAGGTCAGTTGGTTGCTCCTAATTCAAATCTATTAGCCTTACCTCATCCTCAATCCTCAATCCCCACTACTCAGCCTCATTCTCAACCTATTTCCTTACCTCAGTCTACTGTCATACCCCCCTTGCTGGTATCATGAAAAGTTTAAAGATCGTGCAACGCGCTGTCTCACACCTTGTCCATGGACTCCTAATCCTCCTTTAAACTAACTAGGCTGTGTCACAGGCGTCTGACGCTACAGCCTCACCTCTCAAGCCTCTCAACCTATCCTTTCTTCAACTAACCCTACCACTACTCCATCTAATTACCTCAATTTTAACTAAGTATTACTCTAGCTCACCAACCCAACCTTTACCACAAATAATCAACAACCTATTACTACGCACTCAACTACCTCATTTAACACTGTCAAACCAACACATACGTATGCAAGTAAAGTTAAAGAATTGCAACCTACTTATTCAACCACAACTAATTTAATACCTACAACTAATCCTTCAAATACAACACAAACTCCTTCCCACAGCAATACTAACCTTCCTCCACAAAAATTTAATGATTCACAAACTACTGCACCACCTGGTCCAACGTTCACCTTGCATGATCCACTTTCAGGCTATGCATTCCTTATTGACACTGGAGCTCAATACAGTGTTATTCCTGCAACAGCCGCAGACCGTGCAAACGGACCTTCTCCTTTCATTTTACGTGCAGCTAATTCTTCATCTATTCACACTTATGGACGTCGTTCTATTTCAGTTTCTCTTGGACTTAGACGTGTTTTCCGCTGGATATTTCTTGTCGCGGATGTATATACCCCAATGTTAGGCTCTGATTTTCTTTCTGCTAATGATTTATTAGTTGATGTTCGTAGAGCACAATTAATTGATAATGCCACACATCTTTCAGTAATTGGTTCTCCTACCACGCACCCCTCTTCATTATTGGCAAGTTCTCTGCCACAGTGCTCACCTGCTATAGAGCAGCTCCTAAATGAATTTTCTTCCCTTACTCAACCCTGTTCTAAGGATACCCCTATTAAACACTCTGTTGTCCACCGTATTGATACGGTAGGCTCACCTGTTTTCACCCGCCCACGTCGCTTAGCTCCAGATCGTCTTGCAATTGTGAGACGAGAGTTTGAACACATGCTCGAACTCGGTATTATACGGCCTTCAAGTAGCCCGTATGCCTCTGCTTTACACATGGTCCCAAAACCTACACCTGGAGACTGGCGTCCATGTGGAGATTATCGTGCTTTGAATGACAACACGATTCCAGATCGCTATCCCCTTCCTCACTTACACGATTTTACTTCTGCTCTCCATGGCACCACAGTATTTTCACGCCTTGACTTGGTGCGAGCCTTTCATCAAATTCCTGTACACCCTGAAGACATACATAAAACTGCTATAACAACCCCTTTTGGGTTATTTGAAATGACAAAAATGCCATACGGACTGCGTAATGCGGCCCAAACTTTTCAACGCTTCATTGATGAAGTGTTGAGAGGTCTCTCCTTCACTTTCACATATGTCGATGACATTCTCATCGCAAGTTCTTCTCCCTCAGAACATATTCAACATTTACGCTTAGTTTTTTCTCGGTTGGCAGAATATGGTGTATTGCTAAACCCTGAAAAATGTGTCTTTGCTGTAGATGAACTCACCTTCTTAGGACACAAGGTTACTTCGAAGGGCATCTCTCCTCTCGAAAATAAAGTATCTGTGATAAGGTCTTTCCCACAACCGCAAACTCAAAAGCAACTTCGCCGCTTCTTAGGGATGGTAAACTTCTACCATCGCTTCATTCCTCAGTGTGCAAACATTCTTGCACCCATAACCTCTCTTCTTCGCCAATCAAAAAGGGGCAGATCCACTGTAGTTTTGTGGAACCCCGAAGCTACCAATGCTTTTTCACAAGCAAAAGAGGCTATAGCACAAGCTACATGCCTTGTTCACCCTCAACCAGACGCTCCTCTGAACTTAGCCACTGATGCCTCTGACGTTGCCGTGTCAGGAGTGCTCCAGCAGCTTGTTTCAGGCGTTTGGGAACCTCTCGCATTCTTTTCACGCAAGCTCTCACCTTCACAAATGAGGTACAGCACTTTCGGTCGAGAGTTGCTGGCGATATACCTCTCCATCCGTCATTTCAGGTCATTCCTGGAAGGACGTGACTTTAGCATTTTTACGGATCATCGTCCGTTAATATTTGCTCTCCATTCTCAATCAGACTCTCATGCTCCTACTGAGAGAAGATACCTTGATTTTATTCTTCAATTTACTTCAGACATTCGACACATTTCAGGTTCTTTGAATGTTGTGCCGGATGCGCTGTCTCGCATCTCAGCAATTTCTGACCCTGGACACTCTCACATCAACCTTTCAGAGATGGCTAAGGCTCAGTCCACGGATACAGACCTCCAAGCTCTTATTAATTCACCCACTTCGTTGCAAGTCCGCTCTTTACCAGTTGAACCCAAGTCAGACTTACAAATTTTGTGTGACGTCTCGACTGAGCATATTCGACCGTTGGTCCCACAAGGGCTGCGAAGAGCTGTTTTTGCTAAACTCCATTCCCTTTCTCACCCGGGAATTAAGGCCACCCAAAAATTAATTGCAGCTAGGTTTGTATGGCCAAGTATGAACAAAGATATCCGCAATTGGACTCGATCTTGCCTTCAATGTCAGCGTGCCAAAGTTCACCGACACACAAAGTCAGAAATTGGTACCTTTCCTTTGCCAAGGCTCGTTTTGAGGCCATACATCTAGACATAGTCGGCCCCCTCTATTCTTCTCGAGGTTATACCTATCTTCTCACTGTCATTGATAGGTTCACAAGATGGCCAGAAGCTGTTCCTTTGACTTCTTGTACTGCTTCTGCAGTAGCTCATGCCTTTGTTTCATGTTGGGTTTCCCGTTTTGGAATACCTGCAACCATTTGCACAGACAGAGGTGCCAGTTTGAATCGGCCTTATGGAAGGAACTCATGCTCCTTCTTGGGACTGAGCGCATCAGAACAACAAGCTATCACCCGCAATCCAATGGGGTGGTAGAACGCTTCCATCGTCAACTTAAAAGTTCCTTGCGAGCCACTGATCCATCTACTACATGGGTGGACAGGCTACCCCTAATCCTACTCGGAATTCGTACTGCTCTGAAGACTGATCTTGCATGCTCTGCAGCAGAATTAGTTTACGGTACCACACTCCGGTTACCCGGAGAATTTTTCACACCTACACCCATTAACCCACATGTGATCCTGCTTCGTATGTCAAGACATTACGCTCTGTTATGAAGCAAATTCGTCCCACAGCACCTAGAACTTCCACTTCACAAACTACCTTCGTTTCCCCTGATTTACAAACTTGCACACATGTTTTCTTGAGACATGATGCTCACCGCTACCCTCTTCACTGTCCCTATGATGGTCCCTTCCTTGTGCTAGACCGTAGACCCAAAACTTTCATCATTGACAAGGTGGGCAAGCGTGAAACCGTTTCTGTGGACCGCTTGAAACCAGCATACCTTGATTTTTCTCCAACAAAAGATCCTATCCTCCCTCAATCTTCTGTACCTCCACCTCAAATACAGGTACAGCAACCTATCCCTCCTCAATCTTCTGTACCTCCACCTCAAATACAGGTACAGCAACCTATCCCTCTCAATCTTCTGTACCTTCATCTCATATACAGGTACAGCAATCTACCCTTCCTAAATCCTATGTACCACCACCTGATCCAAGGGTACAACAATCTATCATCCCTCTTCCAATTCTCCTTCATTATCGCAACCAACTGTCTTTGAACCAGCCAGTGGCCCCATTGCACAGGCACCAAGAATCCCCTTCCCCCAATGTCCTACTGCACCTGTAGCACCATCCATACCTTCAGAACCAGTGCTGCAGGATATTGCCGTCCAAAAGCAAACAATGACTCGTTCTGGAAGAGTCATTCGTAAGCCAGTGCGCTTTGACATTTAAGTGTTTTTTTTTTTTACCCCTGACAACCATGTTTTTGGGGGGCAGTACTTGTAGTGCCTTGCACCACAAGATTATTTTATTATTAGTGAAAACTGCCACAATTGGCACGTGAAATATTTAAATCTAATAAATAAATAAATACAAGTTAAACATGTCCAGTGATCAAATTTAATTCTTAAGCATTCAGTGTGGTGTGACTAGACGTGAATTGGCTTTTAAGGATTATTTTGGCTTGTTGGTAAAATTGTGGAGTAAACACAAACTTATGTGAAACGACAACACAAAGGACGCCGTTCACACATCGTATTATTTGAAAGCACGGCGCCAGCAAGCAAAGTTCCTTTGTGGTATGTTTCTTATTTATAATGTTTATATTCTTTACTATTGCATATCTGTATGCAATACTGCATATTGCAGAGATTAACAAGCCTTATAGTGTTTGTGATTAGTACTGTAAGATTAATACTATAAATAATACTGTACGATTCATACAATAAATTACTTTAGGCTAAGTTAGGTCTATCTAGGCAAAAGCCAAATTGTAACTCTAGCCTAGCTGAGGCCTACCGTAGCCTTTGTTTTAGATTAACCTCAGCTCGATATATTGAAGAGGCATAGGCCTGCCTATTAATTTTCTTAGTATATTTTACTTTATAATATAAGCCTATTATGTCATGTATTTTCTTAGCAGATGGCCTACTAGTCATTTGTGGCCTACATACTTCCTTAGTTTTCCTGTTCAACTTAACACAATCCCATAATGAGGTTTAACTGTAATTCACCATCCACAGGTTACTGGGCCTATATAGCATATATATTTTAATTATCAATTTTTACCATTTTTGGTCTAGAATATTACTTACAGTATTCTTGTCTCTCTCTTTGCAGACAAGGTTGTCATTGTGGCTATTATTAGTTGTTTATTATTATTAGTGTTACATATTATTTATATATTAATATTATTTGTATATTATTATTATTATTTACATATTTATTATTAGTATCAGTATTAGTTGCAGACTGTTATATATTAGCTAAACGGTGCCACTATTTAATTCTCCATTATATGTCAAAGTTGTCACGGGTAAAAATCCCCTTTGCATTTATAAATAATTGTTGCATATAATTTATTAATTGTTGTCAATAAAATGCAAAATTCATATTGATGATTTTATAATCAGTCCTTCCCTTCTTTTATTAAAATTAATTTTGCGCCGCAGTGCTGGATGCCAATCTAGTGTTTGGGCGCTGGTGACCCTGGCATTTAGTTAATTATCTACGTAAACTTGTAAAGGTCTATAATACCTAATCAGACTCTTACACCCCCTCACTAGCAACACATACACAATGGAGAACAGAAAAACAACTGTCATCAGACTACCTGCCTATCATCAATACAACACATTCTACACTCTGCCCCAACAGCCTTAGGCACACTTACAGAAATTACAAGAAAGCTGATTGGGAACAGTTCAAAATACAGACTGAGGAACAATTCACCACATTAAACAGCACACCCATCATAAACATCAATACAACACTCAAGACATTTAATCAGATCATCAATAATGCAAACAAATACATACCGAAGGGCAACATTAGGAAATACAACCCAAATTACACTAGAGAAATAGCCCACCTTATAAGGCAACGTAACAACCTCAAATATAACACACAAACCCCACACACAGAAGCCATAAAACAGCAGATACAACAGCTCAACACAGAAATAAACAACAAACTCAAGAAAAACAAACAGAAACATTCAGGAAATTCATAACAACATTAAACCACTCCACAGATACATCCAGGCTATACAAGACTATAAACGGCATTACCCACTCTAACAGCGGCATTCACACCTCACACGCGGCTATCTGTCGCAGCCAAAATAATATCCCAACATACACACAACAAGCTAACATTCTAGTTAATCACTACGCAAAGATAAGTCACTTAAACAGAGACAACAACCAGAAACATGCAGACAGACAACAGCCAGACACAAGAAAACCTACAGACTCGACACAACCATTACACCCTTCAATACAGACCAGACCACCAAGATCATCAAAAACATTAAGAATTCGAAGGCTACTGGACCAGACAACATATCAGCACATATTCATACCAACACTGTATTATTCTTGACATATGGAAACAAGGTAAAATTATTACACTACTCAAACCAAACAAAAATCCAACAGAACCAGCTTCCTATAGACCCATTACTTTACTATGCACACCTTCCAAAGTAACAGAAAGACTAATCTTACAGATCACCAACCCACACATTCCACTATCGCCTACTCAACATGGATTCAGACCTCACCACTCAACCACGACATTACTCACTAACCTCACGCAGCACATCATGGATGGCATCAACTCCAGACGACCAGCTCAATGTACACTATTAGCAACAATAGACATTAGTAAAGCATTTGATGCTATCCCACGCTTCCCTCTCATAAACAAAATACTCAACACAAACCTGCACAATAACACCAAAAGGTGGCTGAGCAACTATCTTTCAGGAAGATACTCACATGTCACATTTAATGGCAAGTCATCCAAAAACAAGCTTTTTCCGAACGGGGTCCCTCAAGGCTCTGTTCTCTCACCAACACTCTTCAACTTATACATGCATGACATTCCAACGCCCATAGATAACAAGCTTACATTATCATCATATGCAGATGACATCACTCTAACATCCACCCACAACATCGACACCGCTACAAATAACCTACAAACATACATAAACAGTATACAAGACTGGCTCTCACACAATAGACTCAAAGTAGCGCCCACAAAATCAACCATCACCTTGCTTACAAGCAACACAAAAGACCACCAGGTAATTCCACAGCTTACACTAAACAACATCAACATTCCACACACTCTCAGAACCAAAATACTTGGTGTCACATACAACACATCATTATCTTTTGCAAACCACATTCAGGACATTAAAAACAAGTGTACGTCAAGACTTAACACGCTTAGGGTACTAACAGGCACAAACTTTGGACACCAGCAAGAAACAACATCACTCATATACAAACAATATATTCGCTCAGTTATGGACTATGCTAGCCCATGCTGGGCACCCATTATCTCAAACACACACATAAACACCTTACAGACAATACAAAACAACGCACTTCGTATCATTACAGGATGCACTCAAACAACACCAATAGAACACCTGCACACAGAAACAAAAATACTGAAAGTTAGGGAACATTTAGACATGAGGGGAACACAATTCATGGCAGCAGCGACAACTAACCCACAACACCCTTGCCACTACATGTACAATCACGCACCGACACCTCGCACCATTAAGGTAACACCAGAGAGACATTATAACCAAATACTCCATTCCATACCACGCCCCACAGACATCACACAGTACAGAAAACACATACACACACACCTAACCCACAAAGCACTGACACGACTCGGTCCGAATGCGGTCCTAGGTGCGAAGCCGCCACCCATTAACAGGTCAGAGATCAGCCTGAGCAGATCGGATCGAGTTAACTTAGCACGATTCCGATGTGGACATCACCCCAACTTACTAACATATAAACACAGACTAGACAACTCCATAGACGACACCTGCCACCTGTGCCACGACACCCCACAAACAATTGAACACATTATGACAGACTGTACCGCTCTAGCACAACAACCAGAAACATGCAGACAGACAAACAGCCAGACACAAGAAAACCTACAGACTCGACATGACCATTACACCCTTCAATACAGACCAGACCACCAAGATCATCAAAACATTAAGAATTCGAAGGCTACTGGACCAGACAACATATCTAACATACACCTTAAACACTTGGGCCCACAAGGAATATTAGCTCTCACAAATATCAGCACATATTCATACCAACACTGTATTATTCCTGACATATGGAAACAAGGTAAAATTATTACACTACTCAAACCAAACAAAAATCCAACAGAACCAGCTTCCTATAGACCCATTACTTTACTATGCACACCTTCCAAAGTAACAGAAAGACTAATCTTACAAATCACCAACCCACACATACCACTATCGCCTACTCAACATGGATTCAGACCTCACCACTCAACCACGACATTACTCACTAACCTCACGCAGCACATCATGGATGGCATCAACTCCAGAAGACCAGCTCAACGTACACTATTAGCAACAATAGACATTAGTAAAGCATTTGATGCTATCCCACGCTTCCCTCTCATAAACAAAATACTCAACACAAACATGCACAATAACACCAAAAGGTGGCTGAGCAACTATCTCTCAGGAAGATACTCACATGTCACATTTAATGGCAAGTCATCCAAAAACAAGCTTTTTCCGAACGGGGTTCCTCAAGGCTCTGTTCTCTCACCAACACTCTTCAACTTATACATGCATGACATTCCAACACCCATAGATAACAAGCTTACCTTATCATCATATGCAGATGATATCACTCTAACATCCACCCACAACAACATCGACACCGCTACAAATAACCTACAAACATACATAAACAGTATACAAGACTGGCTCACACACAATAGACTCAAAGTAGCGCCCACAAAATCAACCATCACCTTGCTTACAAGCAACACAAAAGAACACCAGGTAATTCCACAGCTTACACTAAACAACATCAACATTCCACACACTCACAGAACCAAAATACTTGGTGTCACATACAACACATCATTATCTTTTGCAAACCACATTCAGGACATTAAAACCAAATGTACGTCAAGACTTAACACGCTTAGGGTACTAACAGGCACAAACTTTGGACACCAGCAGGAAACAACATCACTCATATACAAACAATATATTCGCTCAGTTATGGACTATGCTAGCCCATGCTGGGCACCCATTATCTCAAACACACACATAAACACCTTACAAACAATACAAAACAACGCACTTCGTATCATTACAGGATGCACTCAAACAACACCAATAGAACACCTGCACACAGAAACAAAAATACTAAAAGTTAGGGAACATTTAGACATGAGGGGAACACAATTCATGGCAGCAGCGACAACTAACCCACAACACCCTTGCCACTACATGTACAATCATGCACCAACACCTCGCACCATTAAGGTAACACCAGAGAGATATTATAACGAAATACTCCATTCCATACCACGCCCCACAGACATCACACAGTACAGAAAACACATACACACACATCTAACCCACAAAGCACTGACACGACTCGGTCCGAATGCGGTCCTAGGTGCGAAGCCGCCACCCATTAACAGGTCAGAGATCAGCCTGAGCAGATCGGATCGAGTTAACTTAGCACGATTCCGATGTGGACATCACCCAAACTTACGGACATATAAACACAGACTAGACAACTCCATAGACGACACCTGCCACCTGTGCCAAGACACACCACAAACAATTGAACACATTATGACGGACTGTACCGCTCTAGCACAACAACGAACACAACACAACATCACTAGTGCGCTGAACCTCTGGTCCACTCCGGAGAGGGCGATCGGTTACCTGCGTGCCGCCGGCTTGCTCGATCAGGGTGGGCTGATCGGCTAAACAACAACAACAACAACACAACATCACTAGTGCGCTGAACCTCTGGTCTACTCCGAAGATGGCGATCGGTTACCTGCGTGCCGCCGGCTTGCTCGATCAGGGTGGGCTGATCGGCTAAACAACAACAACAACAACTAGTGTGGAGAATAACTCTGGTGAGCAACCAATTGGTTTCATCCACCCAATTATTGACATAAAAGGAATTTAATAATTGTTAGATTAACTACCTACCTACTCAGTGAACCATTTTCGTTCCCTCCCAACTACCCACACATCAGTTTTCCATATATATATATATTATTACAAAATATAAATTTTATTTTTACAAATTTAGTATAGTTTTATAATATACTAGCAGAGATACCCGGCGTTGCCCGGGATGTAAGGGTGTGTCAAAATAAGGTAAAAAGATGAACAAAACTAAATGAACACATAAACACAAAGTTTTGGTAATTGTTTTTATTCCTTGAAAACATCAGACATTTTGTAGCACTTCAGTGTAAACAATGTTACGTGTTTTTCCATTGGGTGTCAAAACATAAAGATTGCGAGGTGTTCCAACTTTTTTGGGCCATTGTCACCCATAGCAAAAGTCACACTCAAATGTCAAAATGCAAAACTTATTCCTTAAACTTATATTTTAAAAAGTTCTCGAAAATAATGATTTTAAGCTTTTTTTGTGTCAAAATGCAAAAACTTATTCCTTAACCTTATATTTTAAAAGTTTTCGAAAATAATGATTTTAAGCTTTTTTGTGTTAAAATGAAAAAACTTATTCCTTAACCTTATATTTTAAAAAGTTCTCGAAAATTTTTAAACTTTTATGCACACCATTAGATTCCACTTAAATCCCGTGACTTTATGCCGTCATTCAAAACTAAACAAGATTTTAATGTATCATTTACTAAATAAAACTGTCTAGTCTACCTACCTACTGTACCTACCTACCTACCTACCTACCTACTGTCTAGTCTACCTACCTACTGTACCTACCTACTGTACCTACCTACTGTACCTACCTACCTACCTACCTACTGTACCTACCTACCTACTGTACCTACCTACACAAGATTTTAATGTATCATTTACTAAAAACTGTCTAGTCTACCTACCTACTGTACCTACCTACTGTACCTACCCATTTACTAAATAAAACTGTCTAGTCTACCTACCTACTGTACCTACCTACCTACTGTACCTACCTACTGTACCTACCCATTTACTAAATAAAACTGTCTAGTCTACCTACCTACTGTACCTACCTACCTACCTACCTACTGTCTAGTCTACCTACCTACTGTACCTACCTACTGTACCTACCTACCTACCTACTGTACCTACCTACTGTGCACACCATTAGATTCCCCGTGAAAAGTTATATCTGATTCACTACCTTAAACACTATTTGGTGCAGCCATATTCATTTCAATAGAGAACAAAAGAAGAAAAAAGAAGATAGAAGATATACAAAATAAGGGGGAGAATTATTATTATTACTAGTACAGTTCCCGCCGCTTCGCTGACGGTTAGACAGGCTAAACTACAAAAAAAGAACCCAGCCGTGAAAATTTTGAGCTTCACATTGTGTCAACATTTCTGAATCTGGTATCTCCCAAAACCTCCTCACCCCCATTCATACAACTTGGGGGCTAACCCCCTCCCCCATTACCCCCACCCCTCCCCATTACCCCACCCATCCCCCATTACCCCCACCCCCACCCTTCCCCCATTGCTAAACTACAGAAAAGAACACAGTCATGAAAATCTTGAGCTTCACATTGCCGCCCGTAATACAATTTCTGAATTTTTTTCTCACAATTTTTTCTCACAATTTCTGAAAGTGTGACGGACAGACGGACAGACGGACAGCTCTCTTATTATAATATAGATTAGAATTATTATTAATTAATTTAAAAATATTAGTTTTTATAGAATATCAAGTTCACAAATTTCCAACCCAAAATTATCGTACAAACCGTACGATAACAGAAAATGGTATTGTACATCGAATTGAGGGTAAAATTATCGTACATGTACGATAATTATCGTACATCCGGCAACGCTGATTATTGACCTGTGACCACTCTACTTTTTTAATTATCCCAAGAAGACCCAACAAAAATTCCCCAGAATTCCCAAGGTTATATATGAGTGACTTAAACTCCAGTAAACACCTCCAAAATAAGGTATCATCTACAGTTTGCCTTACAAATGCCTTACAAATGTAACAAATGTAACAAATTTGCTTTACAAATATAACTAAACTGAAAACCCTACAAATTGTAGGGTTTTCAGTTTAGTTACATTTGTAATACACAAAACACTGTCAATGCATACACATTTAATTTGTGTAGTAAAATAAGAATAAAAAGTACAGCCATCCCCCGGTTAACGACCTACTCGTTTATCGACCACCCGCGGATACGACCGCGACCGATCGTACCGATTTTTGGAAATCATACAATGTTTTGCATTGTATAAAAAACATTGCAACTGCTTGGGAGGATGTTACTGCGAAGTGTATGAAAGGCATTTGGAAGAAGTGCCTAAAACGATCTGTGGGTAATTTCAAAGGCTTCGATAAGTTTGAAAATGTCGATGAAATTAATAGAAAAATAGTGTTACTCGCCAATACCCTCAATTTAGAAGTAGAAGTGGAAGATGTGGAAAACTTAGTGGAATACCAAGAGGGAGAGCTGACAAACGAAGAGCTGATAGACTTGGAAGAACAACAGCATTTGGAGGAAGAAGAAAGAAAAGAAGAAAAAGAAGAAGCACCAAAGCCGTAAAACAAGGCTTTCGTTTACCGACCTGGTCGTCGGAACGGAACCCGGTCGTTAAACGGGGGATGGCTGTACTTAGATACATTAATTTCACCAAAAGCACTGTAGACCTTAAGTAGGCTAGTTGGGGCCCTGAGTGACAGAACACTAACTTATACTAGGCCTATATCATTCTGACTCGAATTAGAATGTTGACATGATGTTTAATTTGAATTTTCAATATGTGAAAAAATCCTAAGGTGCACTCCAAAATCCCAAGAACTTGGGAAAAATCCCAAGCAGCGGTCAGCCTGCTCCAGATCTTCTTTTTCGTATGCACACATGGGGCATTTGGTGTCCTCTCCTATAAATCTATTTCTGTCATTAAGTTCCAAATTATTTGTCCTACATCTGAATGCGGGACAAAATTTGTTCTGAGGTTTTTT
This sequence comes from Bathynomus jamesi, assembly GCA_023014485.1. Taxonomy (NCBI): domain Eukaryota; kingdom Metazoa; phylum Arthropoda; class Malacostraca; order Isopoda; family Cirolanidae; genus Bathynomus; species Bathynomus jamesi. The sequence continues at coordinate 204,671 of JAJOZX010001109.1, read as the reverse complement.
AAGACCAATTTTTTTTCAAATTGAAACTAGATTTCTTCACCGGTTACAACAAACAAAATTAGAAATTTTTTTATTAAAACAATGTTTAAAGAGGTTAGGGTCATGTGTAAATTTTGTCCCATCTAATGATATGCTGGCTTGCATGTCTAGTGCACAATTGTCTGAAAATGTATCAAATATATGTTTGTAATAAAATTTAATAATTTGTAATAAAATTTGTAAATAATTTGTAATATGTTTGTAACAAAACGTTACAAATATATGTTTGCATTATGACATTTGTGTTTATATTTTTTCTTACTTTGCCAATGATAAGATACTATTTCTCAAAAAGCTGTGCATATTTCCTATTACCTCCTTTAAAAGTATCATAATATGAGCTTCTAAACTTTATTTCGAAACATCAGTCATAGTTTAGTAATATATTTGGATTTTAATTCATCTCAGAGTATGGAAGTGTACGATAATGCAGAGTATTAATCGATAATATTGTTGCGAATACGATAATTTTGGGGTATGTGTACGATAATTCTCATCTTGAAATCTGGCACCACTGGTCAGTCTGGTCACGCAGTGTTGTCAACTTGGGCTACTTTTCGCAGATTGGGCTATTTTTTAGAGTCCCCTGCTAAAAAATAAAATTTTCTGCTATCTGCTACTTTTTGGGCTACTTGTAATGTACGTCGTCATAAATTACGCGCAAGACAAGTTTCAAACTTGTCCTCTGCGGAATATAAAAATATGTGTGAACTGTGCGTAATTTGTATTTCAAGTGATATAAATTTGTGTGTAATTTGTGTGTAATTATATATATATATATATATTTTTTAAGTTCGGGAAGAACCGATTCGCCTCTATTTAAAAGGGCATATATATATATATATATATATATATATATATACACAGGGTGTTTGAAAACTTTCTGTACAAATTGTAATGGGGATAGGCAACACCAAGACAAACCCTTTTCGTCTATAAGTGTATGTCCGCTGACGTCACCATTCGGCGCGAGAGGGCGCCGCTGCAATTGGCTAAAAGGTGAAGTGGGCTAGACTCGCGCTTGCCGCGGGCATTCTTAAATCAGGTTCTTCATGTGTCCCCACAGGAAGAAATCGAGGCATGTTAAATCGGGCGATCTCGGTGGCCAGGCTACGGGCCCACACCGGCCTATCCATCGGTCCCCAAAAGTGGCGTTCAGATAATCCCGCACATCGTTGCTGGAGTGTGCTGGGGCCCCGTCGTGTTGAAACCACATTCGTCTACAAATAGCCACGGGAACATCTTCCAGCAGTTCCGGCAACGTTTCTTCAAGAAATATCCGATAAACCCGCCCGTCGAGTCGGGCAGGCAGCAGGTACGGCCCAATCAACTTGCCATGGACGATACCCGCCCAAACATTGACGGCGAACCGTTCTTGATGAGCATGCACCCGTGTAGCATGTGGATTTGCGTGCGCCCACACGTGAGAATTGTGCATGTTAAACACACCCTCACGTGTGAAACAGGCCTCATCTGAGAACAGCACATAAGCCGGAAAATTAGGCTGCACCGCTGTCTGCTGCAGAAACCAGCGTGCGAATTCCACACGAAGAGGGTAATCCCGAGGTTGTAATGCCTGGACTCTCTGACGATGAAACGGATGTAACTGCTGCTCGTGCAACACTCTCCAGACCAGGTCGTGGTTGACACCGAGGATACGTGCAACACCTCGCGTGCTTGCGCTTGGATTGTCCTCAAATCGCCGAGGATTTCTTCTTCCATGTCAGGAGTGCGCACGTTTCTCTCCCGACCAGTGTCATGCATGTTTGCATGGAATGTTCCAGTTTCTCGCAGTCGCCGATGCAAATGCGCAAACGTTTGGTGGTTTAGCACACGTCTGTTTGGGAAGCGCTGTCGGTACAACCTCACAGCAGCTCTTCCGTTTCCATTGGCAGCCCCATACACCATATGCATGTCAGCCATCTCAGCAGTCGTGAAGCGCTCCATGTTACGCGTACTACGTCCGATTTAAGAATGCCAGCGGCAAGCGCGAGTCTAGCCCACTTCACCTTTTAGCCAATTGCAGCGGCGCCCTCTCGCGCCGAATGGTGACGTCAGCAGACATACACTTATAGACGAAAAGGGTTTGTCTTGGTGTTGCCTATCCCCCATTACAATTTGTACAGAAAGTTTTCAAACACCCTGGTATATATATATATATATATATATATATGAAATGAAAATGAAAAGGTTTATTGGTAGACTATAGTCCATATGACAAATATTATTAACACAATGACAGTTCATATACTAAGGATAGAAATATATACAATTTATTAGAAATAATACTGTAATGTCGAAGTTAAGTAGAGCTACAAACAGATGTTTTCGTACCAAGAAGTCCATAGCTTAGGCCGTAGAGGATAAATGGCAGGACTCATGGATAGTTTGGATGATCGGGTTGGTTGATTTTTTAATTCTTTGCATTAGACTGTGTTGAGCACGTCTTGTTACCTCCGGGAAGCTCGGGACATTGCGGGTAGCAAACATTTGCGAAGCTGAGCATCTCGGGGGTAATTTATGTAAGAGTCTAAAAGACCTGTTGTACAGCAAATTTAGGGTTCTGCCAGGACCTTTTTTATAATTCATCCAGAGTTGCTGACCGTATATATTACTGCAGAAAGTACGAAAGAGTGTGTCTTTAGCTTCACTTGTACAGAAACGAAAGTTCCTAATGGTCATATTCGCTTTAGCACACAGGCTTCGAGATTGTTTTCTTATATCCGAGTCATCACTCAAGGAGCTGGTAATAGTTTGACCCAAATACTTAAACTCTTGTACTTCCTCAATTACTTCACCATTCATTTTAAACCTTATATCAGCTGGCTGATTACAGCTTTTAGGATGAAATTGCATAACCTTAGTTTTTGTAACATTAAAAAAAATATCATGTTTCTGCGAATACACTTCGCAGACGTTTAGTAGCCGATCCAGACCTTTAACAGAGGGACTTATTAACACCATATCATCGGCATAAACTAAGTTATTTATCCTTGTGTTATCTATACAACATCCCACTGTTGCCTCATTAAGTGAAGCAATTAATCCGTCAATATACACATTAAACAGCATAGGGGAGAGCAAGGAGCCTTGTCTCACCCCGCAAGAGGAGCCAAAACATTCGGATAGTACATTGCCCCACCTAACAGTGAAAATTGGTGGGAATACCAAAATTTCAATAAATTTAAGCGTCTAGTACGACTCATCGCCGCCGACTCATCGCCGCCGATTCATCGCCGCCAACTCATCGCCGCCAACTCATCGCCGCCAACTCAACTCCGAATGCACCGTTGCCAAATAATGTTTTGTATAATTTATTAATCTTTCTTTAGTGCGATGATAGGTACTGAAGGAAATTAAAAACACTTGCAACAACCATTCAAAACATAACTAATTATATTTATATAATATTTTATTTATATAACCTAACCCAACCAACCCAAACCTAACCTAACCTAACCTAACCTAACCCAACCTAACCTTCACCAATTAACATTATAGATGCCTTATACAAAATACAGAAGAGTCGAGATATGTATCTCGAACAACTTGTAGGAGGTCATGCTCCACCTTCAAAGTTAAAAAAATATCGTGATGCTGATGACCGTATATTAAAACTAGTTTTAAGCTTTGAGCAACGATCACCATTAGAATATTTACGTGGGATTGCCTACAATTACCACTAATTAAAATCTGAACCTTTTAATCTTTTTTTAACGTAGTAGAATAAAGAGTTTCTAACGATTTTTAATTTTTTAAAGCTCTAGCCTTCAAAAATAAATTTAATTTATTTTTTGAAAAAATGGAGTTGAGTTGGCGGCGATGAGTTGGCGGAGTTGAGTTGGCGGCGATGAGTTGGCGGCGATGAGTTGGCGGCGATGAGTTGGCGGCGATGGATCGTCCCATCCCGGCAAGAGGAGCCAAAACACTCGGATAGTACATTGCCCCACCTAACAGTGAAAGATTGGTGGGAATACCAAAATTTCAATAAATTTAATATGTACATGGGAACCTTCTTGTCTTCTAGTTTTGCAAATAAAATATTGTGGTTCACCCTATCATATGCCTTACTTATATCAAGGAAACAGCTATAAATGGTTGAATATAATGTTATAATGTTTCAGACCAACAAAGACCCTAGGATCCACTCATGGCTGGTCTACCTAACTGTGTTCGTAATTGTGTATTGTGCATGTCCTCCGTGGTGGCGGAGGGGACCTACAATTTTACGTGGGTTCCGAACCACAAAGAACATAGAACATATGAAATTTTTATAGTGGGCACACTAGGGGCCACTTCGACCCATCGAGGTGGCTCCACTATGTAAAAACTGCCTGTACATTGGCAACAACCAATTTTCACAAAACTAAATAATTACACTGGGGAACAAATTTTAACTTTTTTTTTTTGTTTCTTGGACGTGAACAGGTCGGTCTTATAGGAGTTTTTCCGCTGATTCCGAATATAGCCGTAGAATTTCTCTATCACCCAAGGTTACTGAGAAATTTGTATTTTAATATTTATTCAAAAAGTGTATAGAAGTTAGTAAAAATACTTCATAAAAATTATATTAGTGGCAGATTGGCATTTAAAATATTCTTCTTAAAACTTCTTTGTCACTGATTTTCTCTTGTAGTTTTCATTAGGAGCTTCTCGTATCAATGTCCAGCAGTAATCAGCTAACATTGCCGGATCCCACCTCCATTGGTAGCGTTTCTCCATAGTAGCTATATCTTGGTGGAACCTTTCTCCATGCTCATCGCTTACGTCGCCGAGGTTTTCAGGGAAGAAATCTAAATGGGAGTGCAAGAAATGGATTTTTAGTGACATATTACATCCCAATAACCTATATGCTTCAATCATGTCCTGCACTATTTTTTCATAGTTAGAGGCTTTGATGTTCCCTAGAAAATTTGTGACAACATTCTTCATGGCCTCCCATGTCACTTTTTCTTTTCCTCTCAAGGCATCATCAAACTTTTGATCTTTCATGAGCTCTCTGATTTGGGGACCAACAAGGATCCCTTCTTTTATCTTTGCATCGCTAAGTCGTGAAAACTTTTTCTTCAAATATTTGAATGCCTCATCTTCCTTGTTCATTGCTTTGACAAAATTTTTCATGATGCCAAGTTTGATGTGAAGTGGCGGTAAGTATATTTTCTTGGGGTCAACTAAGGGTTCATGAGACACATTCTTCAGTCCTGGGATACATTTTTGACGAAGTGGCCAATCCTTTACAAAATAATGCGAATCTCTGGCTCTGCTGTCCCATTCACAAAGGAAGCAGCAGAACTTCGTATAACCGAGCTGCAGTCCCAGAAGAAGCGCGACGACTTTTAAATCCCCACATATATACCAACGAAACTGGTCATAATTAATCTGCTGAAGGATGAGTTTCATATTTTCGTAAGATTCCTTCATGTGGACAGCGTGCCCTACAGGAATGGAAGGGTATTTATTTCCATTATGAAGTAGTACAACCTTGAGGCTTAGCTTCGAAGAGTCAATAAATAAACGCCAATCTTCAGATTTGTGCTCATGACCGAGAGCTAACAGCAGTCCATTTACATTATTACAGTAGCATAAACCACCTGACGAGGAGAAATACTGCATCAGATCTTTTTGGCGAGTGCGGAACGCCGATATGCTTGTATCTTTTGCCAGCAAATTCCATTCACGTAACCTGGAGCCCAATAATTCCGCTTTCTTTTTCGGAAGGTCCAAATCTCTCACGAGATCATTCAGCATAACCTGCGTTATCATACGTGATTTATTTGATTCAGGTTGCTGAAAGTCTGTATCTTTAGTGTCATCAATTTCCATTGGTTCAACTTCAGACTCTTCATCCAGTGTCCATGACTTTGGGGAAGTTGGAATTGGGTTATCATCGTCATGTAGTACTGGTCTCATGGCAGATGCAAGATTTGGGTATTGAATTTTATGTTTATTTTTGGCAGAGAATCCTGAAACGTTAGTCATACAAAAATAGCAATCCGTTAGGTGATCCTTGGGCTCTCTCCAAATCATTGGTATGGCAAATGGCATAGATTTGCGGGTACCTTTAATCCAACCCCTAAGAGTGACGGCACAGGAAATGCATGAGATATGAGGTGCCCAGGATTTGTCTTGGTCGCCTACCTTACATCCAAAATAAAGTTCGTAAGCCTTCTTCACGAGTGGGGTCATTGTCTTCCTCTGTGCCATTATGGTCAGTTCTCCACATACGTAGCAAAATGTATATCTGGGATTAATACAGTTTCGATTCATGCTGGCGGAAAATTATTGAAATCAGGGAAAACTCTTTGGAATGAAAAACCAATTTTTTCTACTATGAAAAATTTTAAAATTTGAGCAAAACTTGAAAAAAAAATTCTTTCTTTTTATTAAAAATCTGTTTGTTTAAATAACTATATTTTTTTAATGCAAAAAATATTATTAAATATAGTTAACCTGGAAAAAAAAGAAAGTAAAATTAAATTAGTACACAGAATTTTAACTAATATTTTGGGAAAACTCTGAGTAAATGGAAATATTATTTTCTCGAAAACTATGGGTGATAGAAAACTTCTGAAACCATATTTGGAATCAGCATCAAAAGGTCTGTAAGAAACACCAAATAGTTTTCAAGAAACAAAAATGTTGTTCCCTAGTGTTATCAATTTAAAACTAATTAATTATCAATTTAAAATTAAGGATAGAATCTCTGGATCCAGAGGATCAAGTCATAATAGACTACTATCCACAAATATGTTACACTCATATCTATTTATAACCGACATGCAAATATATTAGATCCAAAGAATCCAGTCAATTTCATTACGGTATCCATCAATACCGGTACCTTGGATTTCTACTGTTGACGTATTGAAAGAATCGCTTGGGGTTTTCTTTACCGTCACGAGCTATGGAGATTTCAAATTCGCGCTTGGACTTTTTTATCATACTTTTCGCTTCACGCCTAAGAGATATGTAGTTGTTTCGTAACCACAAATTGTCTTTATCGCACTTATGTAGCCAATAAGCCCTATCTCTACTCTTTATAATGTCTCCTACTCTAGAAGTAAACCACAAGGGCTTGTTATTTACTTTCGCACGCTTAATTTTGTACGGTACACATTCCTCATTTATAGTCCTAAATACTGTTTCAAACGATTCCCACATTAGTTTTGCGTTGGAGTTCCCCATTACGTTTTCCCAATTGACGTGTGACAATTTATTTCGAAATTTACAAAAGTCTGCGTGCTGGAAGTTAGGAATTTTAGTCGAGTTAGCTGGTTTCGAGTGACTTACTGAGAGGACAAACTCTACCATATTGTGATCGCTATTGCTTAACGCAGAGCTTTCCAAACTTTTCACGTTGGCGACACACTAATTAATTTTTGTTATCAAATATCAAACATCAGATAATTTTTCAGTAGGTGGTTTATCTTGTAGCCGATTTTGTTGATACAAAAATCAAAATTTTCAAAATACAAAAAAATTGAAAATAATTAACTAATAAAATTACAATAGTTTATAACAGAGCTTTCCAAACTGTGTCGCGACACACAGTTTGGAAAGCTCTGGCTTAACGGTTCTATTACTTGAAGATCAGTAATTAGCCTATCATCTGTAGTTATTACTAAATCTAAAATACTGTCCAACCTCATAGGTTCCCCAACCTTTTGAATAAGAAAGCTATCCTCGAGAAAATTAACTAAACGATTACCTTCCGCGTCTCCCTGCATTGTTGTTATTTTATTTATTTGTCGGGTTCGAAATCCCAGCTGAGCCGTGAACGGCCAAATTCTAAAGGGCAAGTTCTACCTAAAGCCCAAGTTAAGCTAAATTAAAACTTACGGATTTGAGATCCTATTAGGTCCTACCTCAGGGTAACCTCAGGGTTGCTGACTCGATGCGGGCCTAACTTAGATCTTAAATTACATGAACTTAAAAGTAAACAAAAGGGTACTATTTGTGGTCTTCTTTCTGACCTTGCAACAACAACGCAACCTGGACTATTGCACGATGCAACAATCATGTATCTAAACAACCAAACTGAATTGCAAGAGAGCTCTCTATCAAACCACACCTTTACGTACGACCTTCCACAAACGAGTAGAAAAGACGCGCAGCGTCTCAAAATGATGCCAACAGTGTGACCAAACAATGATGCCACAAGAGCTAAAAAATGCTAGCTCTAAATTAATTTAATTTTTCACTAACCTTACAATTATGAGATGGATATATATACACACCTTAACTTAATATATATACAAGCAATGCTGCATCAATCAGCTTAGTCATCGTATCGCCTTGGACAACAATGGTTCTTCCTCTTCTAGATTTTCTAACACTCCCCACCGAAGAGGCATTGTTGTCATTACCTTCTGCAAGGTTAGCCAAGCCTTCTTCATGAGGCTGTAACTCAAATGTTTCATCTTGACTATCTGTGTTTTTGCTGATTTCTAAAGCATAGAGTTTTTGTATAGGTCTCTTTAACTTTCCTCCTGAAGTCTTTACAAGTGCAGACCTAACTAAATTGTCTTTGCCAACAAACAACTCTTCAATTATGCCAAGCTTCCAGCATTGCCTTGGTCTTTCATCCCCAATCATTACCACTTCTCCCACCTTGATACAATTTGCATTGGAGCCCTTTACCTTGCCTGATGGGTAATAATTGAGTTCTGGCAAGTATTCCATCTGCCACCTCTTCCATAACTGATCTTGTAGCTCTTCAAGGTACCTGAACCGTCTGGTTAACTCTCCTTGAGTGCTCTGGATGGGCTGCAAGTCTTCTGGCACACTGGGGTTTGATGTTAATCGTTTACCACAAAGAAAATGATTTGGTGTCAATGGCTCTGCAATTAGGGTGTGTTTATGGTATATGGTGAAAAATGCGAAATGAAAATGCAAGGGAGCGGAACCCTTTATTTTGTGAGGATACATGAGAAAACAGAACAGGCAAAATTTCTTTGTAATCCAACAACATTTAGAGGTTGCCCACAGCTGATAGGTATTTTCAATTTATAGGGCAATGGAAATTTTAATTCTCAGTTTAAATGATAAATTGCATCTCCAATATACATCTCCAATAAGTATTCAGAATAAATATATCGTGTGAGTATATTCACTAAATTCATAATTAACGATTAAAGTACATGACACCTCGAGTGTTGGCGTTCATTTTTTCATCAAAGTGGCTTTGGAGGCTGTCGGCAAGACTTTACGATGTTCTTCGACGATTTGAATCATGAACTGCATCTGCTCTTCGTTCCGAGTCCTTCCAGCCTTCGTGAATTCTTGAATCAATGCTATGCCTCGCTCTGCTGCATCATTCACTACATTTAAGGAATCCACCCTGATCTTTGCTGAACCAAAGCTGGTGTTGTTTTCCCAGTTTGATGGATCCTCTTGCAGGAAATCGACCGGAAGATCTAGAAGGGTGAACAGATTGTACGTATTGGAAGAGCAAAGTCTGCCAGGGTCTTTCCTCTTGGATCTGGAATCCAGACTCGTCGGGGGGAGCTTCTGACCCTTCAACGGAATTCATATTCTCTACCATTTTCCGCATCTCATCATCATCGACTGCAGGATCGAATAGTGCAAGGCCCACGTTTACCTCATTGAGGTACCAGAGATGCCGATTAAAACTCTTGTACCCAGCGGCGTTGGTGTTTTGCAACTTTTGAAGGAGGGCTAAGTCGCTTCGTGGAGCGCTTGCTGCTTCTCTTGCTGAAAACCACGGAAGGACGTAATCTTGAGCAACGAAGAGACAGAAGTCCCGCAACCCAGAAATCAGGCGGTCACTGCTACTTGCTCCACGAGATGTTGAAGGACATTGGTTCATGTGCATCGTGAACTGGTATCTGAACATCCAAATCTTGAAAGAGTAAATTCCACGCGCCATCCACCGTGCTCGGTGCAAAGCCCCTGAAGCCATGAACACAGGACTCCGACGTCCGTGAGGTACTCCTCCCAAGAAAATGACTACAAGTTCAAGAAGCTCTTTGTAGTCATCTCTGGGATGCGTCACTTTCAGAAGGTCATTTGCTTCATGAATCATCTTCTCGGCCCAGGGACTGATCACTGCAGCCGTGTCCTCTTCGTCCGCGGCAGTGGAGAACTCATTCAATTTCATTTGCGGCCAAACATTACGGAAGCTCTGGAAAATCGTAATCTCAGGTCCTTTGGAAAGGTCTCCAACAAGAAAAGAAAATACTGCTTCAAGCAGCAGTTCCAGCACGTGATGTCGACACGCAAAGTAAATCATTTCACGCCCGAGAGCCTGCTCTACTCGCACACACACTCCTCCATGGATGCCGGTGTTGGTGGCTGTCGTGTCAAAGCAAAGAGCTTTGATCTTCTGGCCAAGATCCCAGTTTTCGATGGTTTCGATGATGACGATTGCTGTCCTTTCTGCCTTGGAGTCTGGGAGTTTGGGGATGGCTAGAATCTTGCTCATCCCATCCCCGGTAACTAAGATGGCTAAACGGTCGATTTTGTCTCTTCCCATTAAGTCTGCTGCCATAAGTTTTCCATCCAGTGAAGAACAAGAGGGCATTCAGGCTTGTAGGAAGCTCTCACCTCTGCTTCGTGGCTGATCTGTACCTGGATCTGCTGGCCCGAATAGCACTTGGACTGAGGCACATCTCACTTATGTCCTGACCCATTTGCATGCCAAAGGGGATGAGAACACGAGCAGCTGTGTATCACTGGGTTAATAAACACTAGAAGTGACTTAAAAAGGGCGCATAAATAAATGAGCATATGGGTAAAACTTTGGGGTCTTTGGGCAACCTCTAAATATTTGATGATTTTCCAAAAAAATCATGTGCTTTATTTGCTCCCGGAACCTCATCATTTGCGGGGTTCCGTGACCCGAAATTCACACTTTCAGTTTTTAAAAGCACCCTACTCTGCATCCTGCCTACTGTTGTAAACAAAAGTGATAGGCCTACTGTTCACCATTGCTTCTACTTCACATAAAACAGTAGAGAATTCTTCTTTGCTCAAATGAGCATTAGCTAAAAGTTTCTTTAATGGACACTTTACACTTCTCACTAGCCTTTCCCAAAATCCTCCCCACCATGGTGCTCTCTCAACAATAAACTCCCACTGTACCCCTTGGTGTGAAAAGTAGGATTGGAATCCTTCCTCTTTTAGCAAGGACCAAATTTCTTGGAGTTCCTTTGCAGCCTTTTTGAAGGTTTTTGCATTATCCGATATGATTTTATTTGGGAAACCCCTTCTGTTCACAAACCTTTTAAAGGCCAAAAGAAATACATCACTACTTAAGTTGCTTACCAACTCCAAATGGATTGCTCTGGTGGTAGCACAGGTGAAAAGACATATATAACCTTTGTTAGACTCCCTCGCTCATACACATAGACTGGCCCTGCAAAGTCTACTCCCACTACATCAAATGGGCAGTATAGACACACCGTTCTCTTGGAAGTGGAGCCACCTTTTCATAATAAGGCTTTGCACTCCAACGCTTGCAAACCACACATTTATGCAAGACCTTTTTCACTACTTGTCTAATTTTGAGAATCCAAAATTGTTGTCTAATCTCTATTATCACTTCTCTAACTCCAGCATGTAACAGCTTATGATGAGTATCCAGGATCAAAGGTCCACAAAGTGCCCCCCAGAAGGTAGCAAAATTGGATGTCTTTTCTCCTCTGGAAGCCCAGAAAACTGTAGTCTACTTCCTACTCTCAATAAATCCTGATCCAAAAACACATCCAAACCCTTGAGCGCAGAATGTGTTGGTAGAACCTGTAATGGATGGCTGGTGAGCAATTCTCTCTCTTCACCAAATTTTTCTTCTGCATATATACCACCCAGTATTTCCTGGCTTGCTGAATCTCATTACTGTTCAGAATTCCTTCCCTTCTTGTTTCTCTCCTTAATGTTGTTGGTAATCTATATATCCATGCTGTCACTCTTAACAATCTTTTCAGACTGCTAATGTCCTCAAGCCTCATATGGGGTCCTGCTGCATAACTTGACAACTGTTCACAGCGCATTTTCTCACCTCACTCACCCATGCTTCTTCAGCCTGGCATTCTCCTACAACAGGCTGATTAGAAGGCCAGTTTTCACTTCCAAGTTTTAGCCACTCTGGCCCATTTCACCACAAACTTGATTGTGAAAGATCTTTCACCGAAATTCCTCGTGTTGGTAAATCAGCGGGGTTTTGGATGACTGGACAATGCTTCCATTGCTTGGGATCTGTGTGCGCTTGAATTTCCTCCACCCTATTGGCAACAAATGGTTTCCATTTCCTTGCCTGACTTCTTAACCAGTGCCAAACTATAGTGGAGTCTGTCCAATAATAGCTTGGAATTTCATAGAGGGCCAAAGACTTTCGCACTGTAATTGCAAGCCGACTAGCAATAACTGCACCCATCAATTCCAACCTTGGAACAGAAAGCCTTTTCAAAGGTGCTACTCTACTCTTTGCCGCAACCAACCTGCAACTTACTTCTTCTTGCAATGCGCCTCTTATATAAATACAAGTTGCATAGGCTTCCTCACTTGCATCACAAAAGATGTGCAGCTCCAAATTGTCTGGACTATTGTTCAACTCTCCAAAGTACCATCTTGGGACTTCAATGTCTCCAAGATGTGCCAATTCTTTGAACCAATATTTCCACCTTACCACCATATGATCAGGTAACTCTTGGTCCCAACCAAGTCCAATTTCCCAGAGGCTCTGAAACCAAATTTTGACTTTATCACAAATGGAGCCAGGAATCCAAGAGGATCAAAGACCTTCGAAGCCAAACTAAGAGCTGTACGTTTTGTCCACCTTGTCTCATTCTCGGCCAGCTCTACTAAAGATTTCCCATTGAAGGTAACAAATCATCATCTTGCTGCCAAACGATGCCTAGCACCTTTGCGTCTATTGCCCACAACTCCTTAATACCAGAATCCTCAATACTTTCTGCTGCGTCAGGTACTACAGAGGAATGACTCATAAACTCTTGTAATTGCGAATGATTGGTCTGCCATTTTCTGAGCTCCATGCCAGCCTCCCTCATTATAGCTCTAGCCAGTGGTGGGCACCGTTAACCAAAAAGTTAACTTCGTTAACCGCTAATCCGTTAACCAAAAAGTTAACTTCGTTAACCGTTAATCCGTTAATTCGTTAAACATGTAACGGAAGTTACCGATAAACCGTTAACGTTAACTTTTATTATAAAAAAAATGAAAACACAATATATATATAATTTAATTTTCCCTCTTCTTCTCGTTCTCCATTTTGTCCATGAGATGCATGTTGCCCTTCATGAAAATTAGCATATCAAAGTTTTCATCAGACAGGGATGATCTCTTGGCCCTCAGGATGCCCTTGCCTATAGAGAACAAACGCTCCACTGCAGCACTGGAGGGGATGGCTGTGTTGAACTTGATGAACAAGTCCACCAACACTTGCTCACCCAAGAAGGCAGCATCTGTCAGCAAGTCATTGGAGTTGGTCTCCAGCCAGGTCTTGACCAAGTTCTGGGCCTTGCCCTTGAGTGACCTGTGGCTTCTGCTGCTCTCTTTTGTCTGGATGACAGCACTGAAGAAGTCATCCTCCTCCTCCTCCTCGTTGTTGCTGCCTCCACTGTTGCAGCCCACTTCGTTGGACTGCTGCTTCATGGCCTCCTCGACTGTACCCTCCATGCTTTTCCTCACCCTGGCGACCTTGGTGTTGTCATACTTGTCCAACCAGATGAGGCGAAACCTGGGATGGAAGGCAGCAGCCAGCTGGCATTCGTCACCCTCCAGGAGGGGCCCAAACCTTTTGTCGATGCCTGCGCACCTGCTCAGCACTGAAAATAATAGAAACTTTTAAGCGTTTATTTATGAATTTTTTGGGTTAACGGACTTGAGTTAACGGAAGTTAAATGTAACGGGAGTTAATTAGTCCGATAATGATTTTCAAAGTTAACTTAAAAGTTAAATCGTTAACGAAAAAGTTAACTTCGTTAATTAACGATTAACGGATTAACGGTTTGTGCCCAGCTTTGGCTCTAGCCTCCATGAATATCTGTTTAGCCATTTCTGTATTATCCACGGAACATAGCAAATCATCAACATAAAAATTTTTCCTTATGTGTTCAATAGTGTTAGGATAGACTTCAGAATATTTCTTAAAATGGTACTGCATAGTAGCTGCCAACAGAAATGGACTAGAGCTGAGGCCAAACAACACTGACTTCATTCTATATGCTTGAACCTTAGGTTCATTTTCCAACAAGTCTTTCGTATCCACCCACAGATACCTTACTGCATCTCTGTCCTCTGGTTTTAACTTTATCCGCAAAAAGGCTTGCTTCACATCTGCAGTCAATGCTACTCTACCAAACCTGAATCTCAGTAACAAGGAAAATAAATCTGCATTTAAATTTGGCCCAGCATCCAAACAGTCATTCAAGGACACACCACCTTTGTCCTTGGCTGAGCCATCAAAAACTACCCTCAGTTTGGTGGTAGTTTTGTCTCGCCGTACCACTGCATGGTGTGGCAGATAATGTGCCTCCTGGCTCACCAGCTCACCTTGCACCCTTTCAGCATAGCCCTCCCTTACATAACTTAGGATGGCCTCATCGTATTCAATTAACAACTCCTCATTTTTTCTTAGCCTGTACAATGAAGTCTCCAACCTCCGATTAGCTAGCTGAAGGTTTGAACCGGGTTTGCAAGAATCCTTCCATGGTAGGCCAACTTCATAGCAACCATCTCTAAACCCAATCCCTTTTTCAAAGTGCTAAAACATCATTGTTCACTGTACTTGCCTGGTTGTCCTTTATACCAATAGATTCAAGTTCCCAAAACGCTTTCAAATGCCTTTCCAGACCATGGCTGTTCTCCTCAATCTTAACAAAAAGAGCCTTAACTTCCATTTCATTGCAATAACTACCATGTAGCATCCAGCCTAGCTTACTTTCAATAGCTACTGGGCCTTGAGATGTACGGACAATATTACCAGTGATGAAGTCCCAATAATAGTCAGCTCCAATCAAAAGACTAATATCTTCTGTTCCCTCAAACTTATTATTGCCCAAATTAATTCCTTTAACTTGCAATTCTTGGACACATGCCATATCTAAACAAGTAGTGACTGGAGCACAAAGTTCCTCAATCTCTACAGCTTGGACCTTGATAGTGGGACTTTGCGGTAACAACCCTTTAACCAGAACTTCTACCTTCTTAAATTTGGTTCGGTTTTGAACGGAACCCCCAAACCCAGAAATTCTTAAATTTTCCCTCTTAAGTTCTTTAAACTTCAATTTTCTGGAAATTCTGGTCTTAATAAAACTACACTGGCTACCACTATCAAACAACACTCTTACAGTAGCTTCTCCCTCATTCCCAATTAATAAGGCTGCAGTTGTTTGCAATAATCCCCCTTTACTTTTACTCCCTTGCATAGCAGTGGCATGTGCCACTGATGTCTCTACTTCTGGGGTAGGCCTACTAAGTGTGTTTTCACACAATAATGGCTGATGCCTACCATGACATTTTTTGCACAAAATTTTAAACTTACAAAACCTTGCTCTATGACCTTTCAAAAAACATTTAAAACATGCTGTGGACTTAGTTACCCTGTCCTTTCTCTCCTCAAAGGGTAAGGCCTCAGCCACCTCACATTTATATGACTTGTGGTTGCCTTCGCAAAATATACATTCCTTGATTCCCTTTAATTTATTCTCAGAGGAGGCATGTAGAGCTGACACTGTACCTGGGCTATTCCTTTTTGTGGAAACTTTGGTGCTGTGCCTGCCTTTGTCCTCTTGTTTACCATCCCACTGTGCAAACTCAACTCCCTCTCGTCTTGCTAATTCTGTGCCTAAAAGACTTAACATCTGCTGAAGGGGGATGTACACATGTTCTGCAGAGTGTCCCCTACTTAATTCAAGCAAAATTGAGCTAGGCAATTTAGACTCCAGTGTAGGAACCAACATTATACCATACTTTTCCATTCCTACACCCAAGTTGTCCAGGGACCTAGTTCTAATTTCAAATTCATCATATAACTGCCGTAACTCCTTGACACTATTAGGATTATTAACAGGAGGTATAGTTAAAAGTGCACGGAGGTGGCTTTTAATTAAGATCTCTGGCTTACCAAACCGTTTCTTTAATATATCCCAAGCCACATTATAATTAGCCTCTGTTAATGCTAATCCTGCTATAGTCTTTGCTGCCTCCCCTTCCAAGAGGACCGCAAATAATTAAACTTCTCCACGGCACTTAACACTTGACTAGAATGAACTGCTGATTGAAAACTGTCTGCCCATCCTTGCCATTCCTGAATACTCCCAGAAAATGTTTTGAGTACAAGCCTCGGTAATTGAACTACAGATCTGTTAACCTTAACTTCACAAGCATCATTTGTTGAGTGTTGTGTTTCATTATTAGACCTGGTCTCTAACTGTACTGAGCTGCTAAACTCTTTTGCTCGGAGGCCTACGTTAATCATATCATCAATAATCTCTTCAAAGTAAATTATGTTATTTTCTATTTCATCCTCTTCTATAAGAGCCTCAATTTTAACATTTACCTCACTTAGAGCAACCTTTTTAGTTTCTAATATGGCAAGCTTCGCAGTCACTAAGCGTAAATCCTCTTGCTCTATGGCAGAATCTATAGTGGCAATGACCTTTGTAATTAGACCTTTGTAGGCACTTCTCCTTTTTATAAATTTTTCAATTCAGATGCACTCATCTTCAATGTAAACAACCCTTGGGCTCAATACCAAATGAGCTGAATTGGCAGAAATACTTAACCAAACTGATCAAACGCAAATTTTACTTTCAAATAAACTGAATTGCTGAGTGGGGTACTAACCAAACACCAGTATGGAATACCAATTTTCCACCCAGGACCTTAATTCAATAATGACCCAAAATTAACCAAACGGAAAAAAGTAGGCCAAAAAACGACAGACGACTGGCCAAGTTTCGCAATTGGGCGACCAAACTTTACCCTGGGACCTTAATTCAATAATAACCCAAAATTAACCAAACCGGAAAAAAAGTAGGCCAAAAAACGACAGACGACTGGCCAAGTTTCGCAATTGGGCGACCAAACTTTACCCTGGGACCTTAATTCAATAATAACCCAAAATTAACCAAACC
Organism: Bathynomus jamesi; assembly: GCA_023014485.1. NCBI lineage: Eukaryota > Metazoa > Arthropoda > Malacostraca > Isopoda > Cirolanidae > Bathynomus > Bathynomus jamesi. Next base: position 187,515 of record JAJOZX010001109.1, on the reverse strand, counting down.
GGAAAAAAAGTAGGCCAAAAAACGACAGACGACTGGCCAAGTTTCGCAATTGGGCGACCAAACTTTTTACCTGGGACCTTAACTCAATAATACTCAACCCGTCTAGGCCTAACTTGGGATACAATTTGCACAATCAGAACTTTGCCGAAAAATGGTCACTGACTCAGTCTTGGGGTAGAAATCCGGTTCTGAAGGACCATGTTATTTTATTTATTTGTCGGGTTCGAAATCCCAGCTGAGCCGTGAACGGCCAAATTCTAAAGGGCAAGTTCTACCTAAAGCCCAAGTTAAGCTAAATTAAAACTTACGGATTTGAGATCCTATTAGGTCCTACCTCAGGGTAACCTCAGGGTTGCTGACTCGATGCGGGCCTAACTTAGATCTTAAATTACATGAACTTAAAAAGTAAACAAAAGGGTACTATTTGTGGTCTTCTTTCTGAACCTTGCAACAACAACGCAACCTGGACTATTGCACGATGCAACAATCATGTATCTAAACAACCAAACTGAATTGCAAGAGAGCTCTCTATCAAACCACACCTTTACGTACGACCTTCCACAAACGAGTAGAAAAGACGCGCAGCGTCTCAAAATGATGCCAACAGTGTGACCAAACAATGATGCCACAAGAGCTCAAAAATGCTAGCTCTAAATTAATTTAATTTTTCACTAACCTTACAATTATGAGATGGATATATATACACACCTTAACTTAATATATATACAAGCCATGCTGCATCAATCAGCTTAGTCATCGTATCGCCTTGGGACAACAATGGTTCTTCCTCTTCTAGATTTTCTAACAATTGTATCGTAATTCACGTTGGCGCAATTAAAGTCACCCATAACTAAAACCTGCTCACTACCTATTATTCTCTTTAGTTCACGATATAACACTTCGTCCGTATCAGCTGTTTGATTAGGGGGTCTATATATAACCGCAACAAGAAGTTTGAATTCGTTCAATTTAAGTTCTGCTATAGTCGAATCTATTGGTTCTGGAATTGTGTGCTTTACTTCTATAACGTTCGCAATATTATCTTTGATATACAACATAACACCGCCTCCTCGCCTATCTATTCTGTTTTTAACAAAAAGTCTATAACCTCTAATTTTATACTCCCCTACAAAGTCACGTGTTTCAGTGCTAAGCCACGATTCATTTATCGTAATTAAATCATAGTCTTTACAAGCAATTAAAGAAAAAAATTCGTTTATTTTATTTCGTAAGCTACGAGCATTTAAGGATAGAACCTTCAAATTGTTTGTAATTGCGACACCTTTGGGAGCGCAGGGGAAATTTGTGGAATTTACGTTGGGACCGTTCGAGTTACGGCAGCCTGAAAAGAAGAGACAGTATTATGAAATAGTCTGCCTAAACGCGCAGCTCCAACGTCATTAAGATGAAGTCCATCTCCGAGGAACAAGTCTCTCCTGCCGTAGAAATTGTTCCAAAAATTCTCAAAATGCACTCCTTCCTGTTGGCAAAGAGACTTTAGTGTATTGTTAATATAGGTCGCCTTGCTGTAGAAATCGTTACGTTGGATAATTCGAGGAAGTATACCTGTTAAAACAATCTTATTAGTTTTTTCCTTTAATCGCTTTAGTAAGTCCCTGTACCTAGCCAGCAGTTCTTCCGACCTAGAATATGAAACGTTATTAGTACCGACATGAATAACATACGTTGTGTCCACGGCGGTACCGTCTGTAAAATGGTCAACACTATTAGTTATATCCTCCACCCTTGCACCAGGGCAGCAGTAACGGCGCCTACGACGAGGGTTTCTCCCACAGAATTCCTCGAGCTGCCCTCGAACAATGGAATCGCCAACGAGTCGTATTTCCAGTTCATCAGCATCTTCGAAACCTAAAACAGAAAACTTATTGTTTGTTATTACTGGTAGACAAGTCTTAGGTTTTCTCAATGGGGCTCCATTACGCACTCGAACGAAGGGTTGGGAACTAGGGGAAGAGAGAGGGCTATTAGTACTATTTATATTATTAGTAGAAACTGAGGCAGGAGGGGTCGTAACTGGAGTCTCAAGGGATACTAATTTACCGTCAGGAGCATCACGCTTTCTTGAAGCCTAACTCTGGCCTCCCTCTCACGTTCTAACTCGTTCCTCAGCACTTCCATGCTTGAGCACCATCTGCAAACTAACTGCTCATTATTATTAGCCATTGTAAACGCCTAAGCGGCAAATTTCCCTTCACAGCGACTGCAAGTACTTGACGGGGGTGCCATGCTCTTAATTAGTTAAAAAACAAAAAAAACGAGCGCTTGGAAATTAATAAATTAGAATTAGGTCTACCGCGTGCTTATTGCGCCGTCACCTGAGCAAACCCGCAAAAATGTTCCTGAAACGCAGAAACAGATTCTTGTAACACAAATTTATACTAAGTGAATATAATTATATAATTAAGCTACCGACGAAAAGATCTGTAAAAGAAAGAGTATTAGTAGTACTTATCTGTCCGCGATATATATATATATATATGATGAATAAAACCATGAAGGAAAGGAAACACAAAATGGTGCTCAAGCGCTTTCGTCTAATGACATCCTCAGGAACACTGAAGTACATAAAAGGGTTACAGCCTATATATAGGTTACAGAAAGAAAAAAAAAAAAAATAAATAAATAAATAATATATATATATATATATATATATATATATATATATATATATATATATATGCAATAAACGGAGAAGTAAAAATAAAAATTAAAAATTAAAGGAGTATCAGAGAGGCATACAGATTTGTAAGGAAAAATATCGATTTTTAGCACAAGATCAAATGAATTATAAAAATACAAATTTATACTGGAAATCTGCCCGGGTTTTAACACTCTGCCTTTTTTGGTTAAATTTCGATGTATATAAAAATAAAATGAAAATTAAAAGTTAATAAAGTAGCATACAAGTTTACCAAAGATTTAGCGTTCTACCCTTCTTATCTAAATCTGTTTTGAAGGAATTCAAAACAACAGGATCGAGTTGAAAAAGACCTTTGCTTATGTTGAAGTTATTTGAAAGTTGGATAATGGCAGACTCAAGAATATTTCTATTAACAATGTTGCTAGAGTGGAACAAAACTGAAGCATTATTCCAATCAATACAGTGGGATAACTCTGACAAATGGACAAAAAGGGCACTGGACAACTGTCCTGTTCTAACGGAATATTGATGCTGTTTTATACGTGCGTGCAAATCCTTTCCCGTCTGACCTATGTAAAAAGAATCACATTGTTTACAACCAATTTTATAGATAATGCCTGAATTATTGGTAGGGCTATTTTTTACTATGATATTTTTCACAATATTGTTATATGAAAATACTACATTAATATCCAAAAGTTTAAGTACATTAGCAATGCCTAAAAAGCCCGGGAAAAATGGAAGTACTAAAATATTTTTTGACAAAGTACGAGTGTTATTATTGACACGATAGAAAGTTCGTTTTGCCTTGTTGAGACAAGATTCCATAAACGCAGATGGCTAACACAGATCACTTCCAATACCGTTGATTGTTTCCAATTCGGCATCGATGTATTCGGACTGGCGATCCTAAGGGCGCGGAGAAACATTGATGAAAAAATGGCCTTCTTAGTGGGGGTGTCATGTCCCGAGTAAAAGTGTACGTAGGACAAATTGTTTGTTGTTTTCCGATAGATACTAAACTTAAAACCTGGGCTTTCCCTATGTACACGCACATCCAAAAATGGGATTGAATTGTCTTGTTCCACTTCTAAAGTAAACTTAATGGAGGGGACTTGATCATTTAACTGAAGGAGGAAGTTATCCAGGTCACGATTCATGGGCCAGATACACAAAATATCGTCGACGTACCGCAACCAAGGGATGCCAACCCCCAGGATTCTTGGAATGTAAGTAATTTCGAAAACTCCATATAAATATTGGAGAGGGGGCGATAAGGGGTTGCCCATGGCCATCCCAAAAACTTGTTGATAATACGCGTTATTGAAAGTGAATTTACAGTCTTTGATGCAAAGCTTAATAAGTTCCAAAACAATGTGTGAAGGGAGTGGCAGGTCATACGTATGTAATTCTTGGGAGAGAAAGTCAAGCATATCGTCAATCGGCACTTTTGTAAACAATGAACAAACGTCAAAACTGATCAATCTATCGTTACTTTCAGTACGTGCATTATTCAATTTTTCAGTAAGATCCATGGAATTTTTTACATGTGAATCAGAGATAGTTCCGAGAATGGGGGACAAGACTTTGTTAGAAAATCTAGAAGAGGAAGAACCATTGTTGTCCCAAGGCGATATGATGACTAAGCTGATTGATGCAGCATTGCTTGTCTATATTAAGTTAAGGTGTATATATATCCATCTCATAATTGTAAGGTTAGTGAAAAATTCACTTAATTTAGAGCTAGCATTTTTGGGCTCTTGTGGCATCAGTGTTTGGGACTCTGGTGGCATCATTTTGGGGCGCTGCGCGTCCTTTCTACTCGTTTGTGGGATGTCGTACGTAAAGGGTGTGGTCTGATAGAGAGCTCTCTTGCAATTCAGTTTGGTTGTTTAGATACAAGATTGTTGCATCGTGCAATAGTCCAGGTTGCGTTGTTGTTGCAAGGTTGAGAAAGAAGACCATAAATAGTACCCCTTTTGTTTTCATATTAAATTCATGTAACTAAGGTCTAAGGTAGGACCGCATCGAGTCAGCAACCCTGAGGTAGGACCTAATAGGATCTCAAATCCGTAAGTTTTAATTTTAGCTTAACTTGGGCTGTAGGTAGAACTGGCCTTTTAGAATTTGGCCGTTCACGGCTCAGCTGGGATTTTGAACCCAACAAATAAATAAAATAACATGGTCCTTCAGAACCGGATTCTACCCCAAGACTGAGTCAGTGACTATTTTTCGGCAAAGTTCTGATTGTGCAAATTGTAGCCCAAGTTAGGCCTAGACGGGTTGAGTATTATTGAGTTAAGGTCCCAGGGTAGAAAGTTTGGTCGCCCAATTGCGAAACTTGGCCAGTCGTCGGTCGTTGTTTTTGGCCTACATTTTACCGGTTTGGTTAATTTTGGGTTATTATTGAATTAAGGTCCCAGGGTAGAAAGTTTGGTTGCCCAATTGCGAAACTTGGCCAGTCGTCTGTCGTTGTTTTTGGGCTACATTTTACCGGTTTGGTTAATTTTGGGTTATTATTGAATTAAGGTCCTGGGGTGGAAAATTTGGTATTCCATACTGGTGTTTGGTTAGTACCCCACCCAGCAATTCAGTTTATTTGAAAGTAAAATTTGCGTTTGATCAGTTTGGTTAAGTATTTCTGCCAATTCAGCTCATTTGGCATTGAGCCCAATTGTTGTTTGCATTGAAGATGAGTGCATCTGAATTGAACAAATTTATAAAAAGGAGAAGCGCCTACAAAGGTCTAATTACAAAGGTCATTTCCACTATAGATTCTGCCATAGAGCAAGAGGATTTACGCTTAGTGACTGCGCAGCTTTCCATATTAGAAACTAAAAAGGTTGCTCTAAGTGAGGTAAATGTTAAAATTGAGGCTCTTATAGAAGAGGATGAAAGAGAAAATAACATAATTTACTTTGAAGAGATTATTGATGATATAATTAAAGTAGGCCTCCGAGCAAAAGAGTTTAGCAGCTCAGTACAGTTAGAGACCAGGTCTAATAATGAAACACAACACTCAACAAATGATGTTTGTGAAGTTAAGGTTAACAGATCTGTAGTTCAATTACCGAGGCTTGTACTCAAACCATTTTCTGGGAGTATTCAGGAATGGCAAGGATGGGCAGACAGTTTTCAATCAGCAGTTCATTCTAGTCAAGTGTTAAGTGCCGTGGAGAAGTTTAATTATTTGCAGTCCCTCTTGGAAGGGGAGGCAGCAAAGACTATAGCAGGATTAGCATTAACAGAGGCTAATTATAATGTGGCTTGGGATATATTAAAGAAACGGTTTGGTAAGCCAGAGATCTTAATTAAAAGCCACCTCCGTGCACTTTTAGCTATACCTCCTGTTAATAATCCTAATAGTGTCAAGGAGTTACGGCAGTTATATGATGAATTTGAAATTAGAACTAGGTCCCTGGATAACTTGGGTGTAGGAATGGAAAGGTATGGTATAATGTTGGTTCCTACACTGGAGTCTAAATTGCCTATCTCAATTTTGCTTGAATTAAGTAGGGGACACTCTACAGAACATGTGTACATCCCCCTTCAGCAGATGTTAAGTCTTTTAGGCACAGAATTAGCAAGACGAGAGGGAATTGAGTTTGCACAGTGGGATGGTAAACAAGGGGACAAAGGCAGGCACAGCACCAAAGTTTCCACAAAAAGGAATAACCCAGGTACAGTGTCAGCTCTACATGCATCCTCTGAGAATAAATTAAAGGGAATCAAGGAATGCATATTTTGCGAAGGCAACCACAAGTCATTGTGGTGCCGCGTTTGTTAGCGGGCTAAAGATAAAGTAAAGGCCAATTTGAGGCTTTATTCAACATAAACATAGCATAGATCTGAAACACAGAAAACAATAATTAGTAAAGACTTGTTACACAGAAAACAATAATTAGTAAAGACTCATTACATTCCTCTCTTCTTTTATAATACGTGATCACAGAAAACAATAATTAGTAAAGACTTGTTACACAGAAAACAATAATTAGTAAAGACTTGTTACACAGAAAACAGTAATTAGTAAAGACTCATTACATTCCTCTCTTCTTTTATAATACGTGATACTTTGCACGGTAAGAAACAAAACGACAAGTTCAAGATATTTTGGAAGAAAGAAGAGTCTACAAGTTTAGGCGTTGAGCTGGGTATCTGATTCGAGTGCTTCTTCTCAGAGGGGGACTCGTCTCGGAGGTTACTGACACAGGTGGGCCTCTCTCGACTTTGACTGGAGTCGCTTCGACGGGAGCTGTTGGGACCGTGTGTCGGCGGATCTCAGCGGGTTCTGAGTCGTCCGTTAGCGGGGTGGAATTGATTGGCGGACTGGGTACGGGGGGTTCATAGTGATTCGTGTCATCCGTATTGCTACGTCCCGCCGGTGCCAGGTCCCTGATGGATACGGTATCTTCTCTCCCATTCGGATGCCGTATAAACGCGTAGTTGGGGTTTGCCTCAATTAACTCAACTTCCTCGACGAGGGGGTCGTTCTTGGATCGGCGAATGAATTGGCGAAGGAGTACAGTTCCCGGAGAAGACAGCCACGTCGGTAGTGCAGAACCGGTAGAAGTACGCCGCGGGTGCGTGAATAGACGTTCGTGAGGAGTTTCGTTCGTGGCCGTACACAGCAGCGATCTAATCGAGTGCAGCGCGTCTGGTAGGACGGACTCCCATTGCGACATCGGCAACCCGCGATCTTCTATGGCTAGTTTGATGGTGTTCATGATGATTCCATTGTAACGTTCGCATTGCCCGTTTCCTTGGGGGTGATACGGCGTTGTGCGACTAGTCGCGATACCATGTTTAGTTAGGAACAGTTTTAGTTCCGAAGACATAAACGATGTCCCTCGATCTGTGTGGATGTAAGAGGGAGTTCCGAAGGTAGAAAATAACTTGGTGAGACGGGCGATAACGGTTGACGTGTTCGTATCACGGCACGGGAAGGCAAAAGGAAAGCGTGAATACTCGTCGATTACTGTTAGGATGTAAGGTCGCGAAGTTGCGCTCGGAAGCGGGCCTTTAAAGTCGATGTTAAGTCGGTCAAACGGGGACATGGCCCGTATTAAGTGACTAACTTCTGGCTTATAGTACTGTGGCTTACATTTAGCGCATGTTTGGCATTCCGACGTAACTCGTTTGATGTCATCCACTGAGAATGGTAGGTTCCTAGCTCTCACAAAATGAGTCATTCGGCGGACTCCTGGGTGTATCAGATTAACATGCAGCTGGGCGAGGGATATTCTTGGAGTAGCAGCGCAAAAGGATCGCGACAATGCGTCTGCGGCTCGGTTCTCGGGGCCCGGTCTGTATTTTATTTGAATGAGTAGCCGGCTAGTTCTACACGCCAACGGAGAATCTTATCGTTCTTAATACGACCAGTAGCTTTTCCATCGAACATGAAAGATACGCTCCGCTGGTCGGTGACGACAGTAAAGTGTCGATAAGCTAAGAAGTGCTTCCACTTGCGAATGGATTCGATTACAGCGTATGCCTCCTTTTCAACGATGTGATGGCGACGTTCTGTGTTATTCAGAGCGCGAGAAAAGAACGCCACCGGGCGGCCGTTCTGGGTGAGGGTGGCTCCGATTGCTGAAGAGGAAGCGTCCGTCTCCACAGTGAACGGCAGTTCTTCATCGATTGAACCGACGACAGCTTTCGAGATATCATCTTTGAGTGTTTGGATCGTTGATACTTCCTCGCGAGTTAATGGGAATGATGAAACGTTGAGCAGAGGTTTGATCTTGAGGGAATAGTTCTGAATCCATTTAGCATAGTATGCGAATAGTCCGATTACGCGTTGTAGAGACGACTTGTTGCGAGGAGTTTGAAGTTCTTGTAGTGGCCGGAGGCGTTCGGGATCGGGCCGCAATACGCCATGAGAGATAGAATATCCGAGCAGGTGCACTGATGTCATCGAAAGCTTGCATTTTTCCTTGTTTAGACTCAGATTTACTCGTTTAGCGGCTTCCCAGAAATGTCGAAGGTTCTCATCGTGCTCTTCCCAAGTGGTTCCGCAGATGGTGAGATCGTCGAGGTAGGCGTATGTTGATGATAAGTTGTTCGAGGATATGAATTCGTTCATGACGCGCTGGAAGGCCGCGGCTCCGTTAGTTACTCCCATAGGGATCCTTCTGAATTGGTATAGATTTCCGTCAGCCTCGAATGCTGTGAAAGGTCGTTCAGACGGATCGATTTCTACCTGGTAGTATGCGCTTGACAGATCAATTACGCTGTAGTATTTGTGTTGTGAGACTTTGTTGGCTATATCATCGATTCGCGGAAGAGGATATGCATCTAGCATGGTAAATCGGTTGACGGTTTGAGAGAAATCGATTACCATGGGTTTTTTTTTTGTTTCGGTAGATGTGATGACTACTTGAGCACGCCAGGGTGAGTTACTGGGTTCAATTATCTCATCCCTGAGTAGCTTTTCGATTTCTTTCCCAATGAAAATTTTGTCCTCAGAGCAAAATCGTCTGGACTTCGTGGCGATGGGACGACAATCGGCAGTTAAGTTGCCGAATAGTGGTGGGGCTGAAATTCTTGATCGAGTAAGGCCGCATATATGGAGTGCTGGCTCCGGACCTCCGAAATTGATGTTCAATTCCTTGTGTCTGATTAAGAATGGGGTACCGAGTATTATGTCAGCGCACAGATCCGACAAGACGGATAGTTCGAGCTTTTCGTAGTCGCGGTCTCCCATCGTAACCTTCACTGTACATCGACCTGAGATGGCTGCGGATAGATTAGGCGAAGCCATTGATACGACGCCCGAGTGCGGAAGAATGGGCAGCTCTAAGTGTTTGGCTAGATCCTCACGAATGAAGTTGTCCGAGCTGCCAGTATCCAACAAGGCGAGACACGAACGGCCGTTGACGAGGATATCGACTGTTGAGTTGGTAGGCATGGAGGAGCTACACGATAGAGTGGTACTAATGGTCGCTAATGCTGCGGCTGAATGAGACGCTGTGGTTTTATCCTGTTTTTGACGTGCCGAGGAAGTACTTGAGCGGCAGACTTTGGCCCAGTGGCCGGTCTTTTCACATTTCGCACAGATAGAATCCTTTGCCGGACACCTGCTTCGTGGGTGGCGTCGAGACCCGCAGAAGAAGCACAGAGCGGCTTTGTTGTCGAAATTCGTAGCGGCTGAAGAGTTTGGGAGATCGTCTCCTTGGACGCAGGCAGGCCGGGCAGAGTCAGTAGTCGGCGACGGTTCGTGGCGAGAGCCAGTGGCTGCAACAGCACCGTAATGAGTGAGGTACGATTCTGAGTTTTTCTGGGCCTGATCTAATGTTCGAGCCTGGACGATAGCCTTTTCCAGTGAGAGTGTGTCATTTTCGAGTAAGCGGGTGCGGATGGCGCTATCTCTAATTCCTCGGATAAAGCGTCTCTCACAGATGAACTCCTGTTTTCGTCGGCGGAAACCGATTTGAAGTTGCAGTCATTGGCTAGTTGTTGAAGAATTTGCAAGTACTCATCGAGGGTTTCCTCGGGCTTTTGGTGACGGGTGGACAACAGGTGGCGAGCGCATACCTCGTTTGGCTTCTTGACGTAGGTGGCCTCTAAGGCTGACATGGCATTCTCATAAGTAGAGCAGTCTTGAATGATATCAGCGACATCGGGGCCGATATGTATGAATAGAACCTTCAATTTATTGGGGTTGTGTTCGGCGATAGTACTCAAGAAATATTTGAATCCGCGCGACCATAATTTCCATAGTTTCCCAGCTTGGGGAGAATTCGGAGAAGTAATAAATTTATCCGGGCGAATCACCTTCTCCATGATATAGTAAGATTACTGGATGAATATTTGCTTGCTGTATCTGAAAGGCCGACTGAATGGCTGATTGAAATGTTGAATAAATTGTGGTGCCGCGTTTGTTAGTGGGCTAAAGATAAAGTAAAGGCCAATTTGAGGCTTTATTCAACATAAACATAGCATAGATCTGAAACACAGAAAACAATAATTAGTAAAGACTCATTACAGTCATATAAATGTGAGGTGGCTGAGGCATTACCCTTTGAGGAGAGAAAGGACAGGGTAGCTAAGTCCACAGCATGTTTTAAATGTTTTTTGAAAGGTCACAGAGCAAGGTTTTGTAAGTTTAAAATTTTGTGCAAAAAATGTCATGGTAGGCATCAGTCATTATTGTGTGAACACACTCCTAGTAGGCCTACCCCAGAAGTAGAGACATCAGTGGCACATGCCACTGCTATGCAAGGAAGTAAAAGTAAAGGGGGATTATTGCAAACAACTGCAGCCTTATTAATTGGGAATGAGGGAGAAGCTACTGTAAGAGTGTTGTTTGATAGTGGTAGCCAGTGTAGTTTTATTAAGACCAGAATTTCCAGAAAATTGAAGTTTAAAGAACTTAAGAGGGAAAATTTAAGAATTTCTGGGTTTGGGGGTTCCGTTCAAAACCGAACCAAATTTAAGAAGGTAGAAGTTCTGGTTAAAGGGTTGTTACCGCAAAGTCCCACTATCAAGGTCCAAGCTGTAGAGATTGAGGATCTTTGTGCTCCAGTCACTACTTGTTTAGATATGGCATGTGTCCAAGAATTGCAAGTTAAAGGAATTAATTTGGGCAATAATAAGTTTGAAGGAACAGAAGATATTAGTCTTTTGATTGGAGCTGACTATAATTGGGACTTCATCAGTGGTAATATTGTCCGCACATCTCGAGGCCCGGTAGCTATTGAAAGTAAGCTAGGCTGGATGCTACATGGTAGTTATTGCAATGAAATGGAAGTTAAGGCTCTTTTTGTTAAGATTGAGGAGAACAGCCATGGTGTGGAAAGGCATTTGAAAGCGTTTTGGGAACTTGAATCTATTGGCATAAAGGACAAACAGGCAAGTACAGTGAACAATGATGTTTTAGAGCAATTTGAAAAAGGGATTGGGTTTAGAGATGGTTGCTATGAAGTTGGCCTACCATGGAAGGATTCTTGCAAACCCGGTTCAAACCTTCAGCTAGCTAATCGGAGGTTGGAGACTTCATTGTACAGGCTAAGAAAAAATGAGGAGTTGTTAATTGAATACAATGAGGCCATCCTAAGTTATGTAAGGGAGGGCTATGCTGAAAGGGTGCAAGGTGAGCTGGTGAGCCAGGAGGCACATTATCTGCCACACCATGCAGTGGTACGGCGAGACAAAACTACCACCAAACTGAGGGTAGTTTTTGATGGCTCAGCCAAGGACAAAGGTGGTGTGTCCTTGAATGACTGTTTGGATGCTGGGCCAAATTTAAATGCAGATTTATTTTCCTTGTTACTGAGATTCAGGTTTGGTAGAGTAGCATTGACTGCAGATGTGAAGCAAGCCTTTTTGCGGATAAAGTTAAAACCAGAGGACAGAGATGCAGTAAGGTATCTGTGGGTGGATACGAAAGACTTGTTGGAAAACGAACCTAAGGTTCAAGCATATAGAATGAAGTCAGTGTTGTTTGGCCTCAGCTCTAGTCCATTTCTGTTGGCAGCTACTATGCAGTACCATTTTAAGAAATATTCTGAAGTCTATCCTAACACTATTGAACACATAATGAAAAATTTTTATGTTGATGATTTGCTGTGTTCCGTGGATAATACAGAAATGGCTAAACAGATATTCATGGAGGCTAGAGCTATAATGAGGGAGGCTGGCATGGAGCTTAGAAAATGGCAGACCAATCATTCGCAATTACAAGAGTTTATGAGTCATTCCTGTGTAGTACCTGATGCAGCAGAAAGTATTGAGGATTCTGGTATTAAGGAGTTGTGGGCAATAGACGCAAAGGTGCTAGGCATTGTTTGGCAGCAAGATGATGATTTGTTTACCTTCAATGGGAAATCTTTAGTAGAGCTGGCTGAGAATGAGACAAGGTGGACAAAACGTACAGCTCTTAGTTTGGCTTCAAAGGTCTTTGATCCTCTTGGATTCCTGGCTCCATTTGTGATAAAGTCAAAAATTTGGTTTCAGAGCCTCTGGGAAATTGGACTTGGTTGGGACCAAGAGTTATCTGATCATATGGTGGTAAGGTGGAAATATTGGTTCAAAGAATTGGCACATCTTGGAGACATTGAAATCCCAAGATGGTACTTTGGAGAGTTGAACAATAGTCCAGACAATTTGGAGCTGCACATCTTTTGTGATGCAAGTGAGGAAGCCTATGCAACTTGTATTTATATAAGAGGCGCATTGCAAGAAGAAGTAAGTTGCAGGTTGGCTGCTGCAAAGAGCAGAGTAGCACCTTTGAAAAGGCTTTCTGTTCCAAGGTTGGAATTGATGGGTGCAGTTATTGCTAGTCGGCTTGCAGTTATAGTGCAAAAGTTTTTGGCCCTCTCTGAAATTCCAAGCTATTATTGGACAGACTCCACTATAGTTTGGCACTGGTTAAGAAGCCAGGCAAGGAAATGGAAACCATTTGTTGCCAATAGGGTGGAGGAAATTCAAGCGCACACAGATCCCAAGCAATGGAAGCATTGTCCAGGCACCCAAAACCCCGCTGATTTACCAACACGAGGAATTTCAGTGAAAGATCTTGCACAGTCAAGTTTGTGGTGGAATGGGCCGGAGTGGCTAAAACTTGGAAGTGAAAACTGGCCTTCAAATCAGCCTATTGTAGGAGAATGCCAGGCTGAAGAAGCATGGGTGAGTGAGGTGAGAAAATGCGCTGTGAACAGTTGTCAAGTTATGCAGCAGGACCCCATATTGAGGCTTGAGGACATTAGCAGTCTGAAAAGATTGTTAAGAGTGACAGCATGGGTATATAGATTTACCAACAACATTAAGGGAGAAACAAGAAGGGAAGGAATTCTGAACAGTAATGAGATTCAGCAAGCCAGGAAATACTGGGTGGTATATATGCAGAAGGAAAAATTTGGTGAAGAGAGAGAATTGCTCACCAGCCATCCATTACAGGTTCTACCAACACATTCTGCGCTCAAGGGTTTGGATGTGTTTTGGATCAGGATTTATTGAGAGTAGGAGGTAGACTACAGTTTTCTGGGCTTCCAGAGGAGAAAAGACATCCAATTTTGCTACCTTCTGGGGGGCACTTTGTGGGCCTTTTGATCCTGGATACTCATCATAAGCTGTTACATGCTGGAGTTAGAGAAGTGATAATAGAGATTAGACAACAATTTTGGATTCCCAAAATTACTGTAGACAAGTAGTAAAAAAGGTCTTGCATAAATGTGTGGTTTGCAAGCGTTGGAGTGCAAAGCCTTATTATGAAAAGGTGGCTCCACTTCCAAGAGAACGGTGTGTCTATACTGCCCCATTTGATGTAGTGGGAGTAGACTTCGCAGGGCCAGTCTATGTGTATGAGCGAGGGGAGTCTAACAAAGGTTATATATGTCTTTTCACCTGTGCTACCACCAGAGCAATCCATTTGGAGTTGGTAAGCAACTTAAGTAGTGATGTATTTCTTTTGGCCTTTAAAAGGTTTGTGAACAGAAGGGGTTTCCCAAATAAAATCATATCGGATAATGCAAAAACCTTCAAAAAGGCTGCAAAGGTGTGGTGCAAGGCACTACAAGAACCTTTGCTTGCTGGCGCCGCGTTTTCAAATAATAAAATGTGTAAACGCGGCGTCCTTTGTGTTGTTGTACATAAGCTTGTTTTTACTATACAATTTTACCAACAAGCCAAAATAATCCTTAAAAGCCAATTCATGTCTAGTCACACCACACTGAATGCTTAAGAATTAAATTTGATCACTGGACATGTTTAACTTGTATTTATTTATTTATTTAGATTTAAATACTTCACTCATGCCAATTTGTGGCAGTTTTCACTAATAAAAAATAATCTTGTGGTGCAAAGCACTACAAAGGAACTCCAAGAAATTTGGTCCTTGCTAAAAGAGGAAGGATTCCAATCCTACTTTTCACACCAAGGGGTGCAGTGGGAGTTTATTGTTGAGAGAGCACCATGGTGGGGAGGATTTTGGGAAAGGCTAGTGAGAAGTGTAAAGTGTCCATTAAAGAAACTTTTAGCTAATGCTCATTTGAGCAAAGAAGAATTCTGCACTGTTTTATGTGAAGTAGAAGCAATGGTGAACAGTAGGCCTATCACTTTTGTTTACAACAGTATGCAGGATGCAGAGCCATTGACACCAAATCATTTTCTTTGTGGTAAACGATTAACATCAAGCCCCAGTGTGCCAGAAGACTTGCAGCCTATCCAGAGCACTCAAGGAGAGTTAACCAGACGGTTCAGGTACCTTGAAGAGCTACAAGATCAGTTATGGAAGAGGTGGCAGATGGAATACTTGCCAGAACTCAATTATTACCCATCAGGCAAGGTAAAGGGCTCCAATGCAAATTGTATCAAGGTGGGAGAAGTGGTAATGATTGGGGATGAAAGACCAAGGCAATGCTGGAAGCTTGGCATAATTGAAGAGTTGTTTGTTGGCAAAGACAATTTAGTTAGGTCTGCACTGGTAAAGACTTCAGGAGGAAAGTTAAAGAGACCTATACAAAAACTCTATGCTTTAGAAATCAGCAAAAACACAGATAGTCAAGATGAAACATTTGAGTTACAGCCTCATGGAGAAGACTTGGCTAACCTTGCAGAAGGTAACGACAACAATGCCTCTTTGGTGGGGAGTGTTAGAAAATCTAGAAGAGGAAGAACCATTGTTGTCCCAAGGCGATATGATGACTAAGCTGATTGATGCAGCATTGCTTGTATATATTAAGTTAAGGTGTATATATATCCATCTCATAATTGTAAGGTTAGTGAAAAATTCACTTAATTTAGAGCTAGCATTTTTGGGCTCTTGTGGCATCAGTGTTTGGGACTCTGGTGGCATCATTTTGGGGCGCTGCGCGTCCTTTCTACTCGTTTGTGGGATGTCGTACGTAAAGGGTGTGGTCTGATAGAGAGCTCTCTTGCAATTCAGTTTGGTTGTTTAGATACAAGATTGTTGCATCGTGCAATAGTCCAGGTTGCGTTGTTGTTGCAAGGTTGAGAAAGAAGACCATAAATAGTACCCCTTTTGTTTTCATATTAAATTCATGTAACTAAGGTCTAAGGTAGGCCCGCATCGAGTCAGCAACCCTGAGGTAGGACCTAATAGGATCTCAAATCCGTAAGTTTTAATTTTAGCTTAACTTGGGCTGTAGGTAGAACTGGCCCTTTAGAATTTGGTCGTTCACGGCTCAGCTGGGATTTTGAACCCAACAAATAAATAAAATAACAGACTTTGACAAGCCATTTGGAGAGTTTATAGGTAATAGAGCCCACCGAGCTAATAATAGGACGCATAGGTTTGCCAGGTTTGTGGGTTTTAATAAGACCGTAAAGGTAGGGCAGAGAAGGTGAAGTGGACATGAAAAGCGGAATTAAGTCCTTATGATCTTTGAGAATGCGTTTCAAGCCACTATTAAATGATTTGATGACGTCATCCTGCGGGTTCTTCCTAAGTTTGCTGTATGTGGAGGGGTCCTGGAGAAGCTCGTTCATCTTTCCGATGTAGTCCACTTTGTCCATAATAACTATGGTGTTAGCCTTGTCTGCTTTAGTAATATGGAGCTCCCCATCTTTTTTTAATTGTGAGAGGCTATTGCCAAAACGTTTAGGAAAGTTATCTTCGTAATTACTATTCGCCGCACTATAAACGAGGCCTTTAACTATGTTAAACAAATACTGAGGGAGATTACACTGTTTTTCAAAACACGCGAGACTGTAACAAATTTGTAAAGCCGAAGGTTTTTTAACAATAAAAAAGGACATACCATATCCAAGGGCACTTTTTGCATCGTCACTAATGTTTTTCGAAGAAAGGTTCAAAACACACTTTGAGCTTGCTTTTCTACTCCACTGACTATTTCGAATGAGACTTTTAATTTTTCGATCCAAAATGTTACGAAGTGAAGTAGTTCTCCGACGCAACTCGTTGTAAGTTTCATCAAACAAAGGTTGGATCCACGGTTGGGGAATAACGGTTACAAAATTATGTTTGGCGATGTTTAAATTTTTGAAGGCGGACCACTCATTTTGTCTGGTGACTTCAATATGTTTCTTTAAAATTAATCTGCTGAAGTTGTTGAACGGATGGTCGCCAATTTGTCTGAGGCGAATCGGAAGCAGGGATTTGGGAAGAACTTGCTCCTCTAGAAAAATTAGTAAGAAACTTTCGTCGGATACGAATTGCATGCCCCTTCATTAATGTAGAAGAAAACACGGACACAAACGGAGACAAGAGAGGGAACAGCAAGCCGAAGGAACGCGTGGTGTTCATTATATGAAAATTATTTCACGAAAGTAACACGTGAAAAATATTTATGATGAATAAAACCACGAAGGAAAGGAAACACAAAATGGTGCTCAAACGCTTTCGTCTAATGACATCCTCAAGAACACTGAAGTACATAAAAGGGTTACAGCCTATATATAGGTTACAGAAAGAAAAAAAAAACAAAAAATAAATAAATAAATAATATATATATATATATATATATATATATGCAATAAACGGAGAAGTAAAAATAAAAATTAAAAATTAAAGGATTATCAGAGAGGCATACAGATTTGTAAGGAAAAATATCGATTTTTAGCACAAGATCAAATGAATTATAAAAATACAAATTTATACTGGAAATCTGCCCGGGTTTTAACACTGCCTTTTTTGTTTAAATTTCGATGTATATAAAAATAAAATGAAAATTAAAAGTTAATAAAGTAGCATACAAGTTTACCAAAGATTTAGCGTTCTACCCTTCTTATCTAAATCTGTCTTGAAGGAATTCAAAACAACAGGATCTTACTGAAAAATTGAATAATGCACGTACTGAAACTAACGATAGATTGATCAGTTTTGACGTTTGTTCATTGTTTACAAAAGTGCCGATTGACGATATGCTTGACTTTCTCTCCCAAGAATTACATAAGTATGACCTGCCACTACCTTCACACATTGTTTTGGAACTTATTAAGCTTTGCATCAAAGACTGTAAATTCACTTTCAATAACGAGTATTATCAACAAGTTTTTGGGATGGCCATGGGCAACCCCTTATCGCCCCTCCTCTCCAATATTTATATGGAGTTTTTCGAAATTACTTACATTCCGAGAATCCTGGGGGTTGGCATCCCTTGGTTGCGGTACGTCGACGATATTTTGTGTATCTGGCTCATGAATCGTGACCTGGATAACTTCCTCCTTCAGTTAAATGATCAAGTCCCCTCCATTAAGTTTACTTTAGAAGTGGAACAAGACAATTCAATCCCATTTTTGGATGTGCGTGTACATAGGGAAAGCCCAGGTTTTAAGTTTAGTATCTATCGGAAAACAACAAACAATTTGTCCTACATACACTTTTACTCGGGACATGACACCCCCACTAAGAAGGCATTTTTTCATCAATGTTTCTCCGCGCCCTTAGGATCGCCAGTCCGGAATACATCGATGCCGAATTGGAAACAATCAACGGTATTGGAAGTGATCTGTGTTAGCCATCTGCGTTTATGGAATCTTGTCTCAACAAGGCAAAACGAACTTTCTATCGTGTCAATAATAACACTCATACTTTGTCAAAAAATATTTTAGTACTTCCATTTTTCCCGGGCTTTTTAGGCATTGCTAATGTACTTAAACTTTTGGATATTAATGTAGTATTTTCATATAACAATATTGTGAAAAATATCATAGTAAAAAATAGCCCTACCAATAATTCAGGCATTATCTATAAAATTGGTTGTAAACAATGTGATTCTTTTTACATAGGTCAGACGGGAAAGGATTTGCACGCACGTATAAAACAGCATCAATATTCCGTTAGAACAGGACAGTTGTCCAGTGCCCTTTTTGTCCATTTGTCAGAGTTATCCCACTGTATTGATTGGAATAATGCTTCAGTTTTATTCCACTCTAGCAACATTGTTAATAGAAATATTCTTGAGTCTGCCATTATCCAACTTTCAACTAACTTCAACATAAGCAAAGGTCTTTTTCAACTCGATCCTGTTGTTTTGAATTCCTTCAAAACAGATTTAGATAAGAAGGGTAGAACGCTAAATCTTTGGTAAACTTGTATGCTACTTTATTAACTTTTAATTTTCATTTTATTTTTATATACATCGAAATTTAACCAAAAAAGGCAGTGTTAAAACCCGGGCAGATTTCCAGTATAAATTTGTATTTTTATAATTCATTTGATCTTGTGCTAAAAATCGATATTTTTCCTTACAAATCTGTATGCCTCTCTGATAATCCTTTTTTTTAATTTTTATTTTTACTTCTCCGTTTATTGCATATATATATATATATATATATATATATATATATATATATATATAGATATATATATATATATATATATATAAGCAAACAACCACAAGGAAAAGGAAACACAAAGTCCGAGCGCTTTCGTGATATATTCACATTATCACGAAAGCGCTCGGACTTTGTGTTTCCTTTTCCTTGTGGTTGTTTGCTTATTAATAAGGTCCCGTGTTATTTTGTGATTCTAGTGCATATATATATATATATATATATATATATTTATTTATTTATTTATTTTTTCTTTCTGTAACCTATATATAGGCTGTAACCCTTTTATGTACTTCAGTGTTCCTGAGGATGTCATTAGACAAAAGCGCTTGAGCACCATTTTGTGTTTCCTTTCCTTCGTGGTTTTATTCATCATAAATATTTTTCACGTGTTATTTTCGTGAAATAATTTTCATATATATATATATATATATATATATATATATATATATATATATACCATTCTGAGTTCATTCCCATATATATATATATATATTATAAAGTAGCAGTAAAATTAATAAAAAATAGCGAATTAAGAAAAATAGTAGCAGATATTATATATATATATATATATATATATATATATATATATATATATATATATATATATATAGGGTGCCCCATAAGTCCAGCATCATAGGAAAAATAATAAAAAAGGCAAAACAAAAGCTTTTATTTTCAGAACGTGCTCAATATGTCCACCATTGTTTTCAATACACAAATTCAGACGTGATACCCAGTCAGCAAGCACACGATGAATGATGTCAGGAGTAATGGTGTTACATGCCCCAATAATGCGCTGCCGCAAATGTTCAACACTCCTAATTTTCTCTGCGTATACCAGCGCTTTCAAGTGGCCCCAGAGATAAAAATCTAGTGGCGTGAGATCCGGGCTTCTAGCTGGCCATTCCACAGGCCCTCGACGTCCTATCCAATGACCAGGGAATTGTTGGTACAAGTATTCCCTTACTTGGGTGCTGTAATGTGCAGGAGCGCCGTCTTGCTGGAACCATGTTGGGAAATTTCCTTCTTCGTTCAAGACACTGGGAAATGCTTCTTCGTCAGTGGACCTCCTTGAAGGTCCACTGCGTGGTTTATCTTCTATGGATCTTCTTTCCTTAAACTTTGCAACAAGTCTGCTAACACAACTCTGTGTTATTGGCTCGCGGTCTGGATGCAGTCTGTTAAATTCAGCAGCGGCCTCTCTTTGACTCCGATTTCCTATGAGTAGAATTATCTGGATTCATTCTTCCTTTCTCACAGACATTATGGCCTGTAGAAAGAGAAAAATATGAATTATGGTTTGTAGAAATAGAAAAATATGAATTTCTCCTATGATGCCGGACTTATGGGACACCCTGTATATATATATATATATATATTATATATATATATATATATATATATATATATATATATATATAATCTGCAACTATTTTTCATAATTCGCTATTTTTTATGAATTTTACTGCTACTTTATAAAATAAGAGTTGGCAACACTGGTCTGGTGGTCATACTGATCTGGAGCATTTATGGATTGTAGTCTTTTTTTAACTGGTATAGGATCACTCCAGTGATCACTTCCAACTCCGACTCCATCCAACTATGCACTTCCAACTCCGACTCCATCCAACTATGCACTTCCAACTCCGACTCCATCCAACTATGCACTTCCAACTCCGACTCCATCCAACTATGCACTTCCAACTCCGACTCCATCCAACTATGCACTTCCAACTCCGACTCCATCCAACTATGCACTTCCAACTCCGACTCCATCCAACTATGCACTTCCGACTCCATCCAACTATGCACTTCCAACTCCATCCAACTATGCACTTCCAACTCCATCCAACTATGCACTTCCAACTCCATCCAACTATGCACTTCCAACTCCATCCAACTATGCACTTCCAACTCCATCCAACTATGCACTTCCAACTCCATCCAACTATGCACTTCCAACTCCATCCAACTATGCACTTCCAACTCCATCCAACTATGCACTTCCAACTCCGACTCCATCCAACTATGTACTTCCAACTCCGACTCCATCCAACTATGCACTTCCAACTCCGACTCCATCCAACTATGCACTTCCAACTCCGACTCCATCCAACTATGCACTTCCAACTCCGACTCCATCCAACTATGCACTTCCGACTCCATCCAACTATGCACTTCCGACTCCATCCAACTATGCACTTCCGACTCCATCCAACTATGCACTTCCGACTCCATCCAACTATGCACTTCCGACTCCATCCAACTATGCACTTCCGACTCCATCCAACTATGCACTTCCGACTCCATCCAACTATGCACTTCCAACTCCGACTCCATCCAACTATGCACTTCCAACTCCGACTCCATCCAACTATGCACTTCCAACTCCGACTCCATCCAACTATGCACTTCCAACTCCGACTCCATCCAACTATGCACTTCCAACTCCGACTCCATCCAACTATGCACTTCCAACTCCGACTCCATCCAACTATGCACTTCCGACTCCATCCAACTATGCACTTCCGACTCCATCCAACTATGCACTTCCGACTCCGACTCCATCCAACTATGCACTTCCGACTCCATCCAACTATGCACTTCCGACTCCATCCAACTATGCACTTCCGACTCCATCCAACTATGCACTTCCGACTCCATCCAACTATGCACTTCCGACTCCATCCAACTATGCACTTCCGACTCCATCCAACTATGCACTTCCGACTCCGACTCCATCCAACTATGCACTTCCGACTCCGACTCCATCCAACTATGCACTTCCGACTCCGACTCCATCCAACTATGCACTTCCGACTCCGACTCCATCCAACTATGCACTTCCGACTCCGACTCCATCCAACTATGCACTTCCGACTCCGACTCCATCCAACTATGCACTTCCAACTCCGACTCCATCCAACTATGCACTTCCAACTCCGACCCCATCCAACTATGCACTTCCAACTCCGACTCCATCCAACTATGCACTTCCAACTCCGACTCCATCGAACTATGCACTTCCAACTCCGACTCCATCGAACTATGCACTTCCGACTCCATCGAACTATGCACTTCCGACTCCATCCAACTATGCACTTCCGACTCCATCCAACTATGCACTTCCGACTCCATCCAACTATGCACTTCCGACTCCATCCAACTATGCACTTCCGACTCCATCCAACTATGCACTTCCGACTCCATCCAACTATGCACTTCCGACTCCATCCAACTATGCACTTCCGACTCCATCCAACTATGCACTTCCGACTCCATCCAACTATGCACTTCCGACTCCATCCAACTATGCACTTCCGACTCCATCCAACTATGCACTTCCAACTCCATCCAACTATGCACTTCCAACTCCGACTCGATCCAACTATGCACCTCCGACTCGATCCAACTATGCACCTCCGACTCGATCCAACTATGCATCTCCGACTCCACAGCCCTGGTTACATATCCTGTGACATTTTTAATTAATTGAGTGGCTTGTTGGGGGGAAACGAATTCCTTTTGACTTTCAACTGAGGCACTGTACGTTTGTACTTCTAAACAATTTTTTGTCAGTGGTATGAATGAATGTAATTTTTGAGTTCTTGGTATGGTTCTCACTTTTGATAAAATTGGATCTAAAAATTCTATCTCATTTGAGTATTGTTCTTGCGTTGCAAAGCTAAAAGACATTTGAATCAATTTTAAGGAACAGAAATCAGAGATATCTTTTAGGACAGAATTTGATTTTCATTTGGCCTCCAAAGACTTTCTTTTGATGGTTCCTCCGACACCATCTGATAGTCCCTTGCCATGGCTGGAGCAAAAAAATGCCACTCAGCCTTAACTCCAAGTTCTTCATGGTGGTAGCATAAATTTAAAAAGCTTTTGCAGTTTTTGTATTGACCTGCGCATCTGTCGGTAAAATAGATAATTCTGTTTAGTAGCTGAAAATTTGACTTAAGATGACTTATTAAAACTTTTATGAATAAAAGCACTGCAACAGTATCATGTGTATTACACTCAGATAATAGTTAGAGAGCTGTGATTTACTTTTTCTTGCTCTTTGTTGTGAAAAATGCTCTGTATGAATTGGTCCACAATTAACCCACCCCTTATATCTCCAGTCTAACTATAGAGTAGATTAAGTCTAGCCCTGTAGGGTCAGCCTAGAGATTCAGGAAATGGTCCAGAGCGGGCAGATAAATTGAGGTCCACAGTAGGATTCCTCACCAAACTAGGTTAGGGCAATCTACCTTCACCTTTGTTAAGCTATGAGTTGATGCTGGGTCTTAGGCCACAATGTAGGCCTAATTTGTCTGACCCAGCTTAATTTAATGCGTTTACTTCTAAGTTAGAAGTTAGAAGATCTAACTGGGCTAAAAACACAATTAGTCACTTACTGCTAGTTATTAGAGAGTCTCTTTTCTCCTTCCTGTATAATTGTCGAAAGCGTACTTGCTGGTGGGGATCTTTCTTCGGTGTCCGTTCTTGTCCCTTCTCCAATTGCGTCCTCTCGCCCCGTTCCTCGTTTTCGTTCTCCTTTTCGCGGGGCTTTTTCCACCAGCGTCGTGTTGGTTTTTTCCTCGGTTGGTTGATCGGTAATGTATATCTATTACCGAGCACGCTCTTGTCACACAGTATATAAATACTAGTGTGGAGAATAACTCTGGTGAGCAACCAATTGGTTTCATCCACCCAGTTATTGACATAAAAGGAATTTAATAATTGTTAGATTAACTACCTACCTACTCAGTGAACCATTTTCGTTACCTCCCAACTACCCACTCATCAGTTTTCCATATACTGGGGGCCCCGGGAGATAAAAATTTTGGTGTCATTGTCACCAATTTTTATGTCTGAGTGTAGACTAGCTAACTATTTGACTGTAAATGCCTGTTAATCTGATTAACAGTGCCTATCCTCACCTTCTCATGGAGAAGGTTGTAGCATTTAATTAGAAGAGAAAATATACATCCATAGGATGAAACTGTCTATGGTCTTTACCATAAGAAAAGAAAAAGTGAAAGTTAGAAGATAAAATTACAATTCCCCAGCATCTATTTTTTGTTGTAAAAATAGTCGCGCCTTTAATGCTGTTTGTCGCTGAGGTCTTGTGTCTGTCAATGTTGTAGTAGGATGCGTTACCACTCCTACTGTCAAAGGAATAGTTACTGGAAGTTCAGTGTCTCCAGTTGTTACTGTCAGTGGAGAAGGTTCTCCAAAGTCCATTGTTTTGGGTCCAGACTCTAAAGGGTACAAAAGAGAAATGTCTCTTGTTGTGTCACCCGTTGAAGTCCTTAATTTGACCACTCTTGTTACCCCGTCTGCCCCTGGTCTGAGTTCTGAAACTCTAGCCAGAGGCCAGTATTGTCTTGGAGTACTGTCATGTATGAGAACAAGGTCCCCTACCTTAATTGTGTCAGACCAATCCTTCTTAGTCATTTGTTTATGTCTCTCCCTTAGACCCATCAAGTACTCAGTTTTCCACTGTTTAATGAAATGAGCTTTAACTCTAGTTAAATGTTGTAACTTAGTCTGGAGCTCATCATGTCGTTGAGTCCAGTTTGGGTCTTCTGAAGAGGCTATATTGTAGTCCGGCAGGAGACTAACTTGTTCTCCCCGAATCAAATGATTTGGAGTTAATGGTTCCGGGTCATTAATGTTGTCACTCACATAAGTGAGTGGTCTATTGTTGATGATGTTCTCAATCTCAGCCAGGAGAGTGAGCAACTCAAATAAGTGTATCTGTTTTTTGCCAATTGCTTTCTTCAAGCAATTCTTTACTGTTTGTATATTCCTCTCCCAGATAGAACCATACCAAGGAGAGGCAACCGGAATATACTTCCACTTTATGTTTGAATTTTGTATATATAATTGTGTGAGTTCATCGCTTAACAAGTCGTGGATGACTTGTTCACCAGCCTTGAAATATGTAGCATTGTCAGTCCAAACTGTCTTTGGTACTGAATGTCGTGCACAGAATCTCTTAAAGACAGCAACAAAAGATTCTGCTGTAAGGTCCTCCACAACATCCAAATAAACAGCTCGTGAGGCAGCACATGTAAACAGTACAATGTACATTTTTTGTTCAGTGTCAACCACCCCTACAGTCAATGCTCCTGTATAGTCAATGCCTACAGTCTCAAAGGGTCTGTTGAGAGTAACTCTCTCCTCTGGCAAAGCAGGAGGATTTGGTTTCCTATAGGGCCTAGCATGAATATGACTACATGTGACACACTCACTCAGGACTGTTTTAACAGTGATCCTTCCCTTGGGTATCCAATAAGTTTTTCTTAATGTAGTTAGTGTCTGTGGTACCCCCATATGATGTACATCGTTGTGTGTTTTCTGATGATTAATGTTGTCAAATAGCTAAATCTAGGTAAAAGGATTGGATGTTTGCTTTTGTATGACAGTTTTGATTTGTCTAATCTCCCTTTACACTTTAGAAGGCCTTCCTCATCTCTGAACAAGTTTAGATCCACAACTACTGATGGTACAGGTTCTTTTGTTTGTTTCCCATTAGTCAAGAATTCTAACTCTTTATTGTACTCTTTTGTTGTGCATGGCCTATCCAGTATTTGGTTGCAACTTCTGTATAATTATGATTGTTTTTATTTAGCTGTTTGTTAATTGTAGTTAAACAGTTGTGAGCAAACCTCAAACAGTAGGCTGTGACCCTGACAAGTTTGCTAAAATCAGAATACTGTTCATAATTAGTGATTGGTTCAACCTTTTCATTTGAAAAGATTAAATTTAATGTCAAGTTAACTTGTTCCACAGGCCATTGGTCTGTATTACAGAGCCACTTAGGTCCCATAAACCAAGTTTTGTTTGACTTCAACAACTTGTAGGATAAACCTCTGGTCAGAAAGTCTGCTGGATTTTGTTTAGTTGGAACATAGTGAAAGTTTACTTGTAGGCTTTCATTAGCTTTAGCTATTTCTTTTAGCCTATTTCTTACAAAGATATTCTTACTATTAATGCTATCATTCCGTATCCAGGCAAGACAAATCTGACTGTCAAGCCAGATGTGGATATCAGTTATGTTCACATCATGGTAAGCATCCTTAAGCAATAAAATGGTTTTAATGGCTAATGCAGCAGCCAATAGTTCCAATTGAGGTATGGTTTGGGTAGGTTTGAGAGGTGCAACTTTCCCTTTTGCATAAATTAGATGACTCTGTAGGACTTACAAGATACGCACAGCACCCATAAGCTTGTGTGCTTGCATCAGCAAACACATGAAGTCTCTGGGGCTTATCCCTAAACCCACAGCACCTTTGAATTTTAATGTTCTGCACTTTTGTTAAATCAGCAGCTAACTTCTTCCAAGATTTTTGATTTTCATTTGTTATTGGATCATCCCACCCAACATTTGTCCTCCAAATTTCTTGGAGGAGAATCTTTGATTTTATTGTTGAAGGCAGGAATAGACCCATAGGATCAAAAATTTTGGAAGCCTCTGATAATATTTGTCTTTTAGTATTTGCTTCCTCATCAAGTTTAAAACCTTTAGTACAGATTGAATCATGACTGTTAGAAGTTGCATCCAAATACCAGTTCATACCTAAAGTTTTAACTCTGTCTGATGGCTCAGTAAGACCATTATTATCCTTTAAAATCTTTTTATTTAAATCCTCATCATTTGAAATCCACTCTCTAAGTTCAAAGTTACCTTGTTGCATAATGTTTGAGTGTTCATAGACTTCAGATAATTCAGATTTTGTTGTTGTTGAGCCTATTAGATTGTCTACGTAAAAATGTTCCTTAAGGAAGTTCAATGTTAAAGAGTTATTAAACTGGTTCAAATGATGTCCAATTGTCAATGCTAATAGGCTAGGTGAGCAATTGGCTCCAAACAACACAACATTAAATCTATAGGTTATGAACCCTTTATTCAAATCAAATGGATCCTTGAACCATAAGAACCTAAGTTGGTTCTTATCATATTCATTTTTAAGATTTATTCTCAAAAATGCCTTTGAAATGTCACTTTGTATGGCATATTTATCTAACCTGAACCTCAGTAAGATCTTCACAAGGTCAGAAATGAGATTAGGACCCTCAATCAGGCAATCATTCAAACTGTGTTTATCACTGTCTTTGAGGCTACAGTTATATACTACTCTGAGTTTTGTTGTTGGGGCATCTTGTCGATAAACCCCCCTGTGGATTAAATAATGATAACCATCTTTTTTAAAAGGGTTATTTGTTACTTCTTCAATGAAGCCTTTCTGTAGCTGTTCTTTGAAGACATCACTGTACTTTTTAATATTATTATCTTGTTTGAGTTTTTTCATTACTTTATATAAATGTCCTTTAGCTACTTTGAGATTATCTCTTAAAGTTAGACAATTTATTTTCTAAGGTAACTCAATAAAATAACTATTGTCTTTGCACTGAATGGTGTCTTCAAATCTTTCTACCATTAACTGATCTTCTGAAGTTTGATTTGTGTCATGTATACCCACAGATTCTAGCAACCATAAAGTTTGAATTGCTTCATCCAAAGTTTCATTTGATAATGATGAATTAATGTTCTCAGTTGAGATAATATTATTCAAAGTGTTGCTATTCTTACAGGTGTTATGTAGGACTGAGTTGAGGCACATAGTATTTGTTGGTCATGAACTATTTTGGTTTAGGTCTAGGTTGTATTTGGATAGGTCACCCAAAGGGGCTATCCCTGATGGAGTCTGAATAGCTATACCATTACCTATCTTCACTATGCCCTTATGAATAAGATTAATATAATCTGCCCCCATTAACATTTCAATGTTAGCTAGCTACTGTGTTGTTAGTGATATGTCTATCAGCTATTTTGTAGTGTTTTCCCAAATGATTTATGGTCTGTTCTAGTTTGGGTATAACCAGTTTGTTTTGTCCTACTTTAGAAATAACAACTGCTTCAATTTTCTCTAATTTATTTTCTAAATGTAGTTCCAGGTCAATTGTCTTATAGCTATTTTTGTCCGAGTTATCCTTAACAAAGGATGCAATATTGAGTTTTTGTTCATTCGGGTTTGGTGTCAATAAGTCCAAAGTAATAGTTGGTAAAAGAATCTCAGTGTTTCTTGTTACGTTGTTTGAGCAAACAGAATGTCCCATTAAAGTGGCATTTTCTTGATTACCTTTGTTTGGTGGAGGTATCTTTTGAGTTTGAGTACTATTGTTTGGACACTTTGGTGAATCACACATTGATGAGACATGTCGTAAACTTTTACAAAACTTACACTTGAATCTTAACCTAGATTTACAGTCTTTCTTATAATGTCCCTGGCCAGTACACTTTTTATATAGGTTCAACTGTTCACATCTTTTAGCTCTTTGGTTAGTCTGAATATTTGTCACACCCAGTACTACTGTGTTCATTACTTGCACAAAATTTGCAATGTAGTGTGTAAGTTGAGGCAGCAGTTACATTAAAGTTCTGTAATGTAGGTGTTCGTGTATTACAGTTGGTCACATTTGATTCTACAGTATCAAGTTTTGTCTGTTTGGCTGTAGCTAGCTGGTCTCTGGGAACAGTCTTTGGTTTATCCATAGTCTGGGTCTTATT
Source organism: Bathynomus jamesi (assembly GCA_023014485.1). NCBI lineage: Eukaryota > Metazoa > Arthropoda > Malacostraca > Isopoda > Cirolanidae > Bathynomus > Bathynomus jamesi. Next base: position 159,025 of record JAJOZX010001109.1, on the reverse strand, counting down.
TTGTGTTGGAATATTTCTCAATTTGTAATTAGTTAGGATATTGGGAAAGTGTTTTCTGATATCTTCAAGATTAGGATAATTTTCTCCCGTCTTTAGAACTAAAATATCTTTAACCCGCAAAGGAAGGCACCTAAGAACTATGCCTTGTATAATCCAAGATGAAGCTTTAATATCTATCTCATTGCTAACCAGTTGTCCTATAATAGCTTCTAATTTTGTATAAAAATTTTCATATCACTATGGTTATCTTTTATGGGTGCAAAATCAAAAATTTGTTGAGATAATTCATATACAATCTCATCTTTATTAATGTAATTACGTTTTAAGAGATCAATAGCTACTTCATATGAATTCCCTACGGCTGGTAAATAGGCTATCAGGTTATAGGCTGGGCCTTTAAGGAAACTAGTTAAGTAGCTAAACTTATCAACAGTTGAAATATAAGGTTTATTACCTATTAAACTCTCAAATTTGTCAATGAAAGATGGGAATTGTACCGTGTCCCCTTCAAATGTTGGTACTAGCAAAATGGGTAACTGAGCCCTCAATTCTTGTGACTCAGGATTTAGCATGCCACTTAAATTTTGTTGAAGGTTAGCTCTACTTTGATTAAAATCAGAATTAGGTTTATTTGGTGTTAAGTCAGTCAAACGAGACCGTAGTCTCCTTATTTGCTGTTCAATTGAGATTATCTGAACATCATTATCAGCGTAAAGGTCTATCAATTGTTCTTCAGCCATTTCGGATTCAACTAACTCTGAAATACTCTCATCAATGGCTATTATTTCCTTCTTTTTAGTTTCCAATTTAAGAATTACACACACTAAATCTTCCTTACCTGGTTGTGTAATATTGTTAAAAGTGTTCTTGGCCTTTGTAACAGCACCCAACTTTGCCCCCCTTTTCTTTTTTAACTTTTTCAATTCCGCACTGTCCATGTTTAAGTCAAAATTGTTTAACTGGGGATCGTAATGAAGTAGAGGACAAGAAGAAATTACCAGAGAAGAGAGAGCACAGACAAAACAGTCAAGTTTAAATTTGGTTTAATCCCCACCAAGTACTTATGTGCAGGGTTTCGGAGTCGGAGCCAGAGTCGGTGGAGCCAGAGTCGGTGGAGCCAATGAATTTTGCTTACCTGGAGCCGGAGCCGGAGCCGGAGCCGGAGCCAGAAACCTTGAAAATACGGCTCCATGGTCTGGCTCCGGGCGATATATTGCTACGTAAATTGTTATTTGTTAAATATAGGTTTAGTTGCAAATTATAATTCTTGTAATATATTACGAAAAATGGTACCATAGGATTCTTGGATTTTATGGAGGTGTGGGAGTTGCAGGAATAATCTGCAAATTTCCATTTTTTAACCATTAAATATTTGGGAAGATTTGTCTTAACACTTAATTATATAGGTAAAATTTTTTTTATGGCGGTGGAGACCTTAGGTAGGTAGGTACTAACTATTTATCTAAGTAGGTAACTACCTAGATACATACCTAGTAAGGTTGGTCCTTCTGACTTGGATTGAACTATTTTTATTTTTAGGTCAATTATCTTGTATTACTAAATTTCTTTTTTTTCAGATTCTTTGTAATTTGTACTTGATTCTTTAATTATAATTATCAGTCTATGACCCTTCATAATGGATAGAGATTCAATAAAGAAGTCTGATATATTCAAGTATTTTACTGAAAGTTCAGATAAGAAACACTATGTTTGTATTTGTGAAGTTTCTGATGCTTCGGGAAATATTTCAACGTGTGGAACTAAAATTACCAAGCCTCAAAGCAAAAAGCCTGATGTCTCCTTAAGAGCATATAATTTGAAAAGACACTTGAGTCGATTACATCCTGAAATATCAAAAATGATGGAAGAAAAGAAGCAAATGCTTGAGCTTTCAAGACCTAGTACTTCTGCCAGTTCAAAAACTAAAGCAAACCAGCAAAACATTACTAAATTTTTGATGTCTCAAAAAGTCACTATCTCAATGACTACAGATAATTTTAAAAATAGCATAATTGAGTTAGTTGTTAAAGATTCTATGCCTCTATCTATGTTTGAAAAGCCAGCTATGCGCAGTCTACTAGAAGAAATGGCTCAGAAATTCAAGATTAGTTTAGATAAAGACAATATCCGTCATAAGAAATTTAAATTTTGAGTATTAAAGTGATTTAATAATAAAATATTTTTGTGCAATATTTTAAATTGGACAATTAGTTATATAAATCTAGATATTTATTTTATAATTAACAGAATTTACTATAAAAGAGCCGGAGCCAGAAGTTTTTTTACCGGCTCCGAAACCCTGCTTATGTGTCACTCAGGTCTAAGCTTATAAGAGAATGAGACTCCTTAAATGTAAATATTTCCTAGTTAGGCCCTAGGTTGTGGACCTAATTAGGCTTGATTAGGTTAGGCTTAGGCTTAGGCTTAGGCTAGACCATTTAGCCTAATTCTGCAATTTTTGTTAAGTAGGTTTAAGGTTTGTAATTCCAAATTCCCACACCACACGGACCACCAATGTGAAAAATGCTCTGTATGAATTGGTCCACAATTAACCCACCCCTTATATCTCCAGTCTAACTATAGAGTAGATTAAGTCTAGCCCTGTAGGGGTCAGCCTAGAGATTCAGGAAATGGTCCAGAGCGGGCAGATAAATTGAGGTCCACAGTAGGATTCCTCACCAAACTAGGTTAGGGCAATCTACCTTCACCTTTGTTAAGCTATGAGTTGATGCTGGGTCTTAGGCCACAATGTAGGCCTAATTTGTCTGACCCAGCTTAATTTAATACGTTTACTTCTAAGTTAGAAGTTAGAAGATCTAACTGGGCTAAAAACACAATTAGTCACTTACTGCTAGTTATTAGAGAGTCTCTTTTCTCCTTCCTGTATAATTGTCAAGAGCGTACTTGCTGGTGGGGATCTTTCTTCGGTGTCCGTTCTTGTCCCTTCTCCAATTGCATCCTCTCGCCCCGTTCCTCGTTTTTGTTCTCCTTTTCGCGGGGCTTTTTCCACCAGCGTCGTGTTGGTTTTTTCCTCGGTTGGTTGATCGGTAATGTATATCTATTACCGAGCACGCTCTTGTCACACAGTATATAAATACTAGTGTGGAGAATAACTCTGGTGAGCAACCAATTGGTTTCATCCACCCAGTTATTGACATAAAAGGAATTTAATAATTGTTAGATTAACTACCTACCTACTCAGTGAACCATTTTCGTTACCTCCCAACTACCCACTCATCAGTTTTCCATATTGTAATAATAAACCCATGGATGAAGAGTCACTTGGCAATTATTCCAATGAAATCCTTGAGCACAATCTTGGACTACAAAGGAATAGTTTTTGGAAAAGTCCCCAATCACCAAAAAATTGCCTTCATCCAGTTCATTTTTCTTTTTTCTAAATACTTGGCTTGTTGTTTGGCAATGAAATCATGATGCCTTAGTCAAGTTAGTCGAGAAATAAAGATATCTAGGAAGTCTTCTAAATTTTGAATAATACAGTCCAGCTGAGATCAATCTGTTGTTGTCCACTGTTTGTACTGGGTTTCATCAATACTTTTTTCTTCGTAACATGTAAGAAGAGTTTCCTTTAGCGAATCAGGTCGAGGGCATTGATCACACACACCTAAATAGCAAGAAGGTTGACTTTTGTTACAAATAATTTTGGCTAAAGCGCAGTGGTAACTACTCAACAGAGTTTCTTCCTCGCTGGTAATTTCTGCCATTCTAGAACCTGTCATCATTAACTTAACATTCTGATGAATTGTGCAGACACACACATTATGCATCCCACTTGCTCCTGCCAAAACACATTCTTTCGGGTGTAGCATCACAAATTTTGAAAATCCTATAGAGAGAGCTGGAAACTTAAACTTAAATTGTTGATATGCTTCTTTTAGATTACATAAAACTAACCTTTTTGATATTTTTTTTCATTCACCATTTTCTTTTATTGTTACGCAGTCTTTCTTGCCTGCCATTTGTCTACTTATTTCATCATTTCTAAAAAACTCTTTAACAGTGTTAGTTACTTCCAGTGGCAATTCCTTCGCCATCTTTGGATTTGGTGACGATAATACTCCCTTTCCTTTTGCAAGCTGCTGAGCCTGAACAGCCATTCTTTGTGAACAGTTAAATTCTTGAATTAGTTTTCTTACACTCATTGATGGTGCAAAAACAGTTAGAATCATAATTTGGTCATGTTTATCCGAGTTTTGATATTTATCTTTCAATGTTTGGACAACTACTTCTGGCTCAGACAGTTTGTCTACATTTGATGGACCTGGCTCTTGAGGAATTTCACCTACCATATCTAAGTGTCTTCTTACTGGACTTTGTATTTTGGCCAATTTTGTTGGGAGGTGTGCTTCATTTCTTTGAATCTTGCGCTTGACAATCAGACTTTCTCCAATCATGGCGATTGTCTCATTCATTGCTGATAATTCAGCCTACTTGTCAACAAAAACATCATCTGATGACACGGTTTCCATAGTAGTATCAGACGAGCTTGATGATAATATTTCTGGTTCTGCTATATTTTGAACTTGTAAAATAGGTAAGGAAAATTTTTTTCTGCATGATGAACATAACTTTTGGCCTGGCTTCAAATGATTTGGAAATTTTTCTATCAGTGAATGTGAAGCAGGCTGAAGATCAGAAGATTTTAATTTATTGTGGGAATTGAATGGATCACAACAATATTTTGATGACATTTTATCAGCATATAGTCAAAACCTGAACACACACAAATTTAACATGATTAAATAACAAATTATATAGGTACTGTGATGAAAATTATTGTTCTTTTAGAGCAGCAAATATCTTAATATTTGCAAAAATCTTAATACATGCAGTTTATTTATCAAACCATGCACGGAATATCTCCTATACAAGCGTCGTTCTTTACGTTAATTATACTGCGTGTTTGCAGTTAAAATGTATATAATGTTACGGCATGCGGGAGGTGCCCCCTTGGGGCATAGGTTTCTGCGCGTATGTAGAAGAATTACGGCATTTGTTTGAGTGAGGCCCATGGTGTAATGGTTATCATATCTGACCAGCAATCGGAAGATTCCGGGTTTGATTCCCGGGTGGTTACCTCATTTTTTCATTTGTTTCGTTCTCTTTCCTCATCTTGCGCGGAATATCTCCTATACAAGTGTCGTTCTTTACGTTAATTATACTGCGTGTTTGCAGTTAAAATGTATATACATATATATGAACTATTTGTGAAGTTATCTTAAATAAATGCTCAAAATCTTCCCTGTACACCTTATGATCTGTAAAGCATATATATCAAATTTGAAGCAAATTGAACACCATTTAGAGGTTGCACACTAATGTCACCTCTGATACCTTAGCCCTTTGTAACCAAATCTTGAGAACAACCCAACTTCCAACATATTGTAATGTTTTCTTTTCTTTCACAGGTGCAGAAAGTGTTGAAAATGGAAAGAAAGATGATCTGGCTGATTGAAAAGACTCGAGTCGAAGAGCTCTTAGGAGCAAGATTGCCATCTTGGGAGCAAGTCCTCCTCTGCTTCATGTACTATCACCTGGAGCTGAAGGAAACAATCCCCCTTGCCATCAAGTTGATGAGTATCAAGCTTCAAGAAGTTTGGAAGAAGGCGAATACCCCAGTGAAGATAGAGAAGAACATTAGAGCTGCTATACTAAAGCTGTACAAAGAGTACCAAAACTTGAAGAAGGACAAGTCGAGAGAGATGGACAAAGCCATTATGAAGCGTCAGGTGTGGAAGGGAGACCTTGCTGACCTTTTTGACATCGCTTGTCAAGGTGTGATGAGCATGAGTTCAGTTCTGGAGGAGGACAGAATGAGTTCTTCAATGGCCGGGGTAGATAGGAAACACACCATGGCTGTCAAATGGAAAAAAGCAGCAGCTAAGAAACTTGAACTTCGAAAATGAAAGCATGCTGAAGAAGCTGAAAAGATCTCCGAGAAAATGAAGCTGGATAGCACATCCTCTAGCTCAATGGTGACAACAGATGATATGAAGAAGATTTTGCTGCTCCATTGGCCTCTAAGTCACTGTGTCATTCCAAGAACACACTTGATCCAACACTCGTGGCTACTTGGGATAGAGAACAACTCTATTCAACAAGCAAGCACTTCCTTCATTGCAACTGCTAAAAGTCTTGGACAAGATGTATCACAGATTATTATTTCGCCATCAACTGTTCATCGAGCACGTGCCAAGTATTGAGAGAAAATGGCCAAACAACTTTGGAGTTGATCTTCAAAGATCCACCTCTCTCAGTTCTGCACTGGGACAGCAAGCTACTACCTGAAGCTGCTGGCAGAAGCTCTAGAAGCTTGGAAGGCTGTTGTGGTAACAGGGAAGGAGTTTGAGCATCTTCTTGGAGTGCCTGTTGCCCAGGATGGTACTGGTGAACAAATGGCTCAAGCCATCATCCAGGAGCTGCAACAATTTGGAATTCAGGACTGCATCATTAGCTGGTCCTGAAATCCTGTTGGGACTTTATTAACAAAAATTGTTTCAAAACCATGATTGATGAAGAAGAGCCAGCCACAAGGTACTTGGAAGATGAACGAATCAGGATGGTGAGTTATCTTCGTGGACTCATTGAAAGTTCATGTCACCCGAGAGAAGATTGAGGAACTCAAGCTGTCGCTCCTTTTCCTTGGAGGCTGGGGTGGAGCTGAGTTCTCCTTCAGGACTCCAGGAGCCCATTAGAGTCATTCCATTATAATTCAGTCAGGGGTGTAAACCACACCATTTTGGATTTTGTTGAGCTGGAGGAGCCAATAAGCCTTGAAAAATGATGAAAATAGCAATTTAAATTTTTGTAATCAGACCTATGGTTCTCGAGTTATAGCACTTCAAAGTTTGACACCTTTGCCACTGGGTGGTGCTAAGAGCGCCATTTTATTTTTTAAAATTTCTTTAAAATCATCATTTTTGTTCAATTTTAACAAACAAAGTGTCAAATCCTACATTTTTGAGGGCAAGGAATCCAAAAATGATATCAAAATGTGGAAAAAATTCACCCTTCCAAGTCATATCTTCCATATTTTATCTTCTCAGACCAAAAAAATGGGTCGGCTTGAGGGTCTGCATAGGTTTTTTTCAAGGGAAATGCAGCATTATTTAGGATAGACATATGAGAAATCATGTTTAAAAAATCTCATATTATCTTTCTGTATGATTTTACAGGCATGAGAGCATACCACATTTTCTTCTTGTAAAATGGGATTGTGCTCTCGCACCCCATTGCTATTTGCAAGAAATGCTCTAAAATTACAATTTTTATCAACAATACAAAACAAGATGTCAAATTCCTACAATTCAGAGGGCAAGGAATCCAAAAACTACATAAAAATGGAAAAACTACAGTAAAAGAGGCCATAATATCTTTAATGGTAAGTGTAAGGACAATTCCACTGGAATCAGTAACATTTAAATGCCATAAATAGATTATTTTTTAAAATGTTTTATTTCTGGCACCAAAATTTGTAGTGTGAAACATTTCTGCCATTAAACCTAGTTTAGACCCATAACATCACTTGTTAAGTTTTGAGGAACTTCCCTATGGCTGTAACACCCATCACCATTTTCTCAACTAGACTTTGGACTAGCTATGGTAGATTTAGTGTTTTATTTTTTTTTCTAAACATTTTATTTTCAAAAAGTTGAATACATATTTGGTTACACAAACAGTATATTGTTCATTGTGCTCACAAAAGTGGATCTAAGAGAAGCACCTATTACAATAAGTTTAGTGTGTGTTTGGTTTGTAACTAAAATTCAATGAGAGCAGTGAAATCCTCATCATTTTGTACACACAGTCCTGATGTAGTAATGGTGCAGTGAGTATTCTCAATATATTTGACTTTGGAATCCAGCAGATATCATCCCGAGTTGGCCAAGAGAATGTCTGTCTTGGACCGTGAGGTGTCATGAATTTAACCTCAAAGTCATCAGATTCCTTATCAACATCAGTAATCACTCCAATCCACCAATGACTGTCATACATGGCAGCAACATAATCATGTAGTTTAGGTATCAGTGTTGTTGATACAGTGGATGGTGAACTGAAAAAATGTTCCTGAAAGTTCCTCATCCTCTGCAGTTCTTTTGTAGGAGATGCAGCCAATCTTTTCTGGAATGAAGACATGAAAGCTTCTTGTTCCAGGAACAGTTGTTCCAATTTTGAACCTTTCTTCTAAAGTGGCTCTTACTGGTATAAGTTCGTCTTTTGCAATATAAAAGAACTGTATTGAAGGCATGCTGCTCTTACAAAAAATGAAAGCTTGAATGGCAGAAATAATCTGATCTTTCTCTGTTAGAGTTAAACTTTCATGAAGCAGTTTTCTTTTAATAGTTCCACCAAGACCATCACATGGAGATTTTCCATGACTGGTGGCAAAGAAGTTCCATGTTGCATGAGTTTGAAATCTTGTTTGTGAAAGGTTAAATTAAGAAAATTTTTGAAGTTTTTGTACTGACTGGAGCATCCATCAGAGAAATATTCAATTTTTGAGATATGGGGCAAATACGAATGAATGAAAGACAGAGAACAGTTTGAAGATGATAAACAAATCCAGTGTCATGTTCAAGGTCATCAGAGAAAAAGGCAAATGATTTTGTCTGAAGCTTACCAGAGGAATCCACATGATATAACAATAGGATGGATAGTACATTGTTGCTTAGTCCAGTGCCACCCTTGAACTGCATCCTGAATGGCCATTGAATAATTTTCAGCAAAATCAGCAAGAATGATGCAGGTTGAAGGATTCACAGAAAGTTCTTTTAGTTTGTTGAGGTAACGTGCTTGACATTTGGAAATGTAGGAACGAGATGTCATATTGTCAATTTTAGAAGCCAAACACTCAAAGAATTTGAAAGATCCATAACCACTGACACTATTTTTGTACGATCAGTAGATTGCCACTGCTGGAATGTAATTTGGTCATGTTCATCAAAATCTGGAAAGGATTCTTCAAGAAAGTTGATCAGTCTTTCTTTACTAGGGCAATTTGAACAACGATGTACCATACATAGCTTGCTCAACAAATCACACACAACCATCTGCGTTAAATGTTTGTAATCCAGGTTCAATGCATGGGCAGCAAGGACAGCATTCTGATGTATGGAGCAAACACAGATGGAATGCCCACCAGCAGAGCCAACAACCTTACACCACTTTGGATGAATTGAGCAGAATTTTGAAAAACCTATTTTCATGTCTGGATGTCTATCTTTAAATGAACAGTACAGTTCTTTCAGGTTGCAAAGAAGCAGTCTTTTTTGTTTATGGACTTTGTATGATATGCTAATGTAGTGCTTTGCACTAGGCATTTCTCTTGAATACTCGTCATCCTGATAAAAGTTAATAACGGTATTGATTGTGGATTCTTCAAGTCCTTTTCTTGCAGCTCTAGTGGGTTTGGCCAAAACACCATATTGTTTTTTTAAGTTGATGGCTGATTGAATTAAGTATTTGCTGGCACCAAAAAATTCCATTGTTTCAGCTGTGGTCCAAGATTTAGGTTTTAATGTAAGGATTTGACTTTTTCAGCTTTATTTTCTGTTAGACAGTATTTGGTTTTTAAATCATCCATTAATTCGTTAAGGTCCTCTGCATCTGAATTATGGGGAAGTTGAGTTTTGGAGCAAGATGGCAAGTCTAAACCTGTGGATGTGAATGCAGTCTCCATATATTTTGCTGCTTTTTCTATCTTTTGTTGGACATGTGAAATTTTTTGTCATTTTGACTTGCCATGTGATTTCAATAGAGATACTCCACAAGCTGTAAGCGAAGTCTCCAACAATTCAGAGGTGAGTTCAGTTGAAAAATCAGGATCATTTCTTTGAAAATTATCAGACACACTTTCGTCAGATGAACTGTTCTGAACAATGGATTTTGCATGTTTCCAACATTCTAAGCAGAGCTTTTGACCAGGGATTACCTGAATAGATGATGAAAGTTGACAGGCCAAGTCAACAGTAATCACATGTGAACCATTCCGCATCTTCTGCTTGTGCCTACAACCATGCAGAGTGAAAGGGTTGCAGCATTTTTTCTGGTGATTTTCATGTAGTTTGATGTACACGTCGTAGTGATGAAAACAAACTTTACTTTCATCATTCAAAGAGATGTTCCATTTTCTAGTGTAGTTGTGGCTTTATGCCAGACTGCCAAATAAGCAGTTCAACCTCGTCTTCTGCCAGTTCTGCAAGATGTCTGTAGCCTGTATTCTTGTTGTACCATGTTTTATGACACAAGTCTTCTGAACCTTTAACCATTCCAATTAAACAAAGGGAAAATTCTGTTTCCATGTCCATTTCTGAAGCATACTATAGCACTGTTAATGAATCATCACAATCAGTACACAATCAATTCACAAATCAATTTTGAGATTATTTTAGAGCAGTCTATGGTAGTGTGCAGTCAGTCTGAAAAGAAAACACAGGTATATTAGGGACCTATTTAAGATATAGTGTGGTAAAAATATAAGATGTTTGATTCAATTAAAAAATACATATAAGCATATATTGCATTATAGCAATACCATCCTTGAAAGCTGCCTATCTTTTGTCTCCAAAATATTATGCATTAATAATTGTGTAAAAAATATTATGTAGTGTACTACTAAGCTATCAATAAAGTTTTAACGTAGAAAATACAATTTAGGTAAAGTTATTGTGGCTGTTCTTATGATTAAATTAAGGGCCACACAGCTCAGAATTAAGTCGAGGAAATTTTATCAAGAGCATTTAAAATTTGTTAAACAATATGAAGACAGAATTGAAATCAGTTAGAAAGTTATTAAATTGTTAAAATAAATAGTTAATCCCAATTTTGTCCAAGAAGAAAATGTGGTATGCTCTCATGCCTGTAAAATCATACAGAAAGATAATATATGAGATTTTTTAAACATTATTTCTCATATGTCTATCCTAAATAATGCTGCATTTCCCTTGAAAAAAAAACCTATGCAGACCTGAGATACAGGCCCTCAAAGCCACCCATTTTTTTGGTCTGAGAAGATAAAATATGGAAGATATGACTTGGAAAGGTGAATTTTTTCCTCATTTTGATGTCATTTTTGGATTCCTTGCCCTCAAAAATGTAGGATTTGACACTGTTAAAATTAACATACAATGATGATTTTAAGGAAATTTAAAAAAAATAAAATGGTGCTCTCAGCACCACCCAGTGGCAAAAGTGTCAAACTTTGAAGTGCTATAACTTGAGAACTGTGGGTCGATTACAAAAATTTAAATTGCTATTTTCATCATTTTTCAAGGCCTATTGGCTCCCTGCAGCTCAACAAAATCTAAAATGGTGTGGTGTAAGTTTTTTTCTAAAATGACTGAATTATAATGGAATGGCTCACCATCAAGCCAGGTGGATGGCAAAAGCTATCTATGTGCTGAAAATGGTTTTGTTCCAGGAGCAACTAAACTCACTGACTGAGAGGTGAAGGGATTGCACAATGTGGCCCTTTTTACATGTTTCATTTATGTCTGGTTCTGGCATGAGGCAGTGGTCAGTAGGTGGGCCCCGAAAAATGACCTAGACATGATTCAACTGTTGATTTCATATCCGAAGAAGGACCTAGACATGATTCAACTGTTGATTTCATATCTGAAGAAGGACCTGGGCCAGGCTGCCTTGAGAGTTGCCAAAAGAAATCTGTGGTATCTCTCGGAGACTCTAGTCAGCTTGGCTTTCCTTGATGAATGGATATTGCCAAATGAGAGAGAAAAGATGTTCCAGGCCTTGAACAAACCTACGTCGAGGAAGGAACTCCAACAACTTGAGTGGAAAAACCTGACTTTTGAAAGCAAGGATCTGAGCAACTTCGTCACTCAAAGAATGAAGACATTCTTTGACAACTTCGGCATCAGGGATGTTGACAACATAGAGGAGTACACGAAAAATTATGGCTTGAGTGTGTCAGTCAACGTGCTGAAAGTCGTAAATGACACAGTGGAGAGGGGAATTGCATTAATCAAGAAATTCAATAAATCAGTCAAGGATGAGAAGCAAAAACAATTCTTGTTGCGGGTTGTTGAACATCATCGAAAGGAGGTGCCATAAAGAACCAAGGCGGGAACGTCCTTGTACCAATTCAAAAATTGATTCAGATTTTCTGATTTTAATACTAGTTTTTTATTTTTATTTGATCCACAATCCAAGCCTGATGAATCTGGACCACGTGAGTTGAACTCCAACTCGTTGCCTAGACAACACAAGATTATTAGTTACATGCACCAGGCACCATTAATCACAATAATAACATAACAGGTGATTAATCAACAAACATTAACTGGACTCATGACTTCATAATTGATCACTGGAAAACATAATTTAGTCATGAAATCAAAGCACATAAATAATAACGAACATAAAAAATAATAACTACAAACATTGACAATTATGGCAAACCTATCTCACATGAGTTAATCAACCTATAATCAGTGCCACACAAGCATGGGCAAAAACCTACTCTGGAATGTAACTGGTGACCTATAATAATGATAGCTAGTTCTCTAGCTAGTTACATGACAGGGTGGTAAACCTATCTATACTCAGTCACAGTTTCAACAACCTATATATATACCGTAAGATGGGGTAACTGGGCACTACTAAGTTTAAGGTACATTTCATTATTTTTTCATTTTAGGTACCTATACCTATTACATAGGTAGATACTTACAATTTATGGAAAAAATTCAGTTATATAGCGAAATTTACCTTAACTTAGTAGTGCCCAGTTACCCATCTTACAGTATATGTCTACTTTTAATAATAATAATTAATAATGATGGTGAAATACAAATGACAACACCACAATAACTAGGAATAAGGATTTTGAACAAGTCTTTATTCCTATTGTACACTGGCCAAAGATTACAAGCTAGAGCACTTAACATCATACCTTTAAAGGCTTTCCAAACTCCCTTGGCTTCCAACAGGACACGTCTGTATTAATCTCAGCCTGCCTATTGGGCCTTCTATTCCAGTTTCATAACCTTTTAATAGGCTTCCAAGATCAAATAGTCTGGACGTTACCCTAGAGGGTTTTTACAATTAACAGGCTTACTAACTAGACTCCTGTGGGGAGAGAAAAACTTGAGAAGAACCAGATAGGGCTTGAAAATTAGGGTGAGGTTTTTGTGAAAAACTCCACAACACCAAAAGGGGGATTTGAAAATCAGGGGGGGTTGTGAGAAACTTCACAACCCCTGCACTATCACCTGGAGCTGAAGGAAACAATCCCCCTTGCCATCAAGTCTACAAGTATCAAGCTTCAAGAAGTTTGGAAGAAGGTGAATATCCCTGTGAAGACAGAGGAGAACATTAGAGCTGCTGTACTAAAGCTGTACAAAGAGTACCAAAACTTGAAGGAGAAGTTGAGACAGACAGACAAAGCCATTATGAAGCATCAGGTGTGGAAGGGAGACCTTGCTGACCTTTTTAACATCGTTTGTCAAGGTGTGATGAGCATGAGTTCAATTCTGGAGGAGGACAAGGTTTTCTTGTCCTCCCAGAGGGAGGACAGAATGAGTTCTTTAATGGCTGGGGGAATAGGAAACACACCATGGCTGTCAAATGGAAAGAAGCAGCAGCTAAGAACTTGAACTTTGAAAATGAAAGCATGCTGAAGAAGCTGAAAAGATCTCAGAAAATGGAGCTGGATAGCACATCTCTAGCTCAATGATGACAACAGATGATGATGAAGATTTTGCTGCTCTGTTGGCCTCTAAGTCACCTCATCGTTCCAAGAACACACTTGATCCAACACTCGTGGCTACTTGGGATAGAGAACAACTCTATTTGACAATGAATCGGTCAAGGATGAGAAGCAAAAACAATTCTTGTTGCAGATTGTTGAACATCATCGAAAGGAGGTGCCAAAAAGAACCAAGGCAAGAATATCCTTGTACCAATTCAAAAATTTATTCAGATTTTCTGATTTTAATACTAGTTTTTTATTTTCTGTGCTTCCAAGGGAGAATTCTTTTGTAACTGAAGAAAATTTTATTATTAAATTGTATTGTATTGTGCAGGGTTTCGGAGCCGGAGTCGGAGCCGGAGTCGGTGGAGCCAGTGAATTTTGCTTACCTGGAGCCGGAGCCGGAGCCAGAAACCTTGAAAATACGGCTCCATGGTCTGGCTCCGGGCGATATATTGCTACCTAAATTGTTATTTGTTAAATATAGGTTTAGTTGCAAATTATAATTCTTATAATATATTACGAAAAATGGTACCATAGGATTCTTGGATTTTATGGAGGTGTGGGAGTTGCAGGAATCTGCAAATTTCCATTTTTTAACCATTAAATATTTGGGAAGATTTGTCTTAACAACACTTAATTATATAGGTAAAATTTTTTTATGGCGGTGGAGACCTTAGGTAGGTAGGTACTAACTATTTATCTAAGTAGGTAACTACCTAGATACATACCTAGTAAGGTTGGTCCTTCTGACTTGGATTGAACTATTTTTATTTTTAGGTCAATTATCTTGTATTGCTAAATTTCTTTTTTTTCAGATTCTTTGTAATTTGTACTTGATTCTTTAATTATAATTATCAGTCTATGACCCTTCATAATGGATAGAGATTCAATAAAGAAGTCTGATATATTCAAGTATTTTACTGAAAGTTCAGATAAGAAACACTATGTTTGTATTTGTGAAGTTTCTGATGCTTCGGGAAATATTTCAACGTGTGGAACTAAAATTACCAAGCCTCAAAGCAAAAAGCCTGATGTCTCCTCAAGAGCATATAATTTGAAAAGACACTTGAGTCAATTACATCCTGAAATATCAAAAATGATGGAAGAAAAGAAGCAAATGCTTGAGCTTTCAAGACCCAGTACTTCTGCCAGTTCAAAAACTAAAGCAAACCAGCAAAACATTACTAAATTTTTGATGTCTCAAAAAGTCACTATCTCAATGACTACAGATAATTTTAAAAATAGCATAATTGAGTTAGTTGTTAAAGATTCTATGCCTCTATCTATGTTTGAAAAGCCAGCTATGCGCAGTCTACTAGAAGAAATGGCTCAGAAATTCAAGATTAGTTTAGATAAAGACAATATCTGTCATTTAGTGATAGAAAAATCAAAAGAAGAAAAATTTGCTCTCAAAGAGCAATTAAAAGGGCGCTTCATATATTTAAAAGTTGATGGTTGCACACGAATACGGACACATTATTTTGCCATCAATGTCCATTTATTGATGATGATAATAAAATCCTCACCCGCACTATAGCAGTAAAAGATACACATGCTCAGCAAACTAGTGACTACCTGCATGATCTAATTATGAGAACTCTGGAAGAGTACGGCATACCGAAAGAATTTGTGCTCTGCATTGTCAGTGATAATGCATCAAATATGATTAAAACTGTTGAGAAGTTGAATGATAATCAAGAGGCAACTTCAGAAGATGATATACAAACATTTGGTGAACATGATTATGATTCAACAGACACTCAGGAAGTGGCATCTTGTGTAGAAGAAATTGACAGTATTGTATCTGAAATTTCACACTTCTCCAGAATCAACCACATGCGTTGTGGTGCACATACCTTGCAACTTGCTATTTGCGATGGATTGAGAGATAAACATGCTACCTCTCTCATAGGTAAGTTGAGACAGGTTGTAGTAGCAGCAAGAAACCCAAAAGTGGAAGAAATAATTAAAAGACGTGCAGGCAAGGTTGCTATTTTAGATCAACCTACTCGATGGGGCAGCACTTATTTAATGATAGAGCGCTTATTAGAATTAAAACCTGTACTCTTGGACATGGCAAATTCAAATGTGAATCTTTCAGAAATAATGTGGGAACAAGCAAGAAGATTGGAAAGAGTACTGTACCAGCCATATATAGTAACAAAAAAAATTCAAAGTGAAGATTTGACTCCCGGTCAATTTTTGAAAGAGTGGAAATCTTTGATGTATTTTCTTTCCAAGATAGAAGGTACCATAGCTGATGACATTAAAAGTTCCATGGAAAGGAGAGAAAATATTTTACTTGATAATGAAGTATTGCTTGCTGCTGTTTATATAGATCCTAGATATAGATGCTTATTAACATCTGAACAGGTAGTTAAAGCCAAGGATGCCCTATGCAATATAGCAATCAGAATGAAAAGTAACCTAGACCTTTCAAATAAAGTCTCTCTATTAAGAGAGGAATGTGGAACTGAGATTATTGCATCATCATCAAATTCATCATCTCCTTCACCACTTCTGATGTCAGCGAGTTTGATTTTGAAAAAATTATTGATATTCAACATGGTAAGAAATCAAAACGTCCTCGTTTAGAAAGTGAACTAATACCACCTCTCAGTCCAATGTGTACCCTCAAATTGCAAGTTGAGGAATCTTTTCCCGAGATTGAAAAATTTGACCATTCGTCAAAACTGTCTTTTGAACAAGTAATAGAAAGGTATCCTAAAGTTATAAGAGATGTTGCAAATCTTCTAGTAGCTATGCCTTCAACACAAGTCAGTGTTGAATGGCTATTTTCAGCACTGAAAATTTTAAAATCTGATTTAAGGGCACGTATGAAAGAAGATACTGTTGAGGCTATGTTATTTTTAAGAACAAATGTTTATAAGTAAACTTAGATAAATAATTTTAATTCATAATTTTTTTTATGGAAACAGATTTACAAGGAGAATATCTTGATTTTATGTTTAAAAATTAGTTTCCTACCTTAGCTACATTAGTAAAAATTTCTGCAAAAGTTATTATTTTGCTTTCATTTTTTAATACAAGGAGTATTATGATTTATGATACTGTAAATGTATCATTGAATTTGCAAACTTTTTAATTTTTTAATATGTAGTTTGAACTTTAAAGATAAAGTCTGATTTAAGGTTACACTTAAAAAAAATATAATTGAGGCCATCTTGTTTTAAAAAAAAAATTATAAATAAACTTAGTAATTTTCATTTTCAATTATTTTAAGGAAACAGATTTACAAGAAGAATATCTTGATTTTATGTTTAAAATTAGTTTGATTATACCTTAGCTAGAATAAAAAAAATTTTGCATTAGTTTTCATTTGTTAATCCAAGGAGTAGTATTGATTTTATAAGCGTAGGGTAAATGATTTTGTAAATTTTCTTTTATAATATGTATTAGTAGTTTGAACTTTTGACTTTTAGTTGAATTGCTTTTGTTAATTAAATTACAAAACTTTTTGACTAAAAGAAAATCTCTTTTTAAGTAAATAATATAACCTATTAAAAATTTAAAAACTGAATTTTTTGAAATATTCAGCTCTTTTTCAAGCCAAGTTGGCTTTCATGAAGCTTTCAAGTTTCAACACTTAAAAAAAGATGCATATATTATCTCAGAAAGTTTGATTGTTACTATTTTCCATACGAGAATTCTTAAGTTTGAACTTTGAACTAATTAGGAGGCAAGTTTCTCTAATTTATATAAGCTACCATTGTTAATAAATATTTAATATCATTTAGTTTTCATCATTTTCCTTTAGTTATTTAAATAACTTCATTCTATCATTATATTTGCCTAATTTAAAATCATAAGAAATTTAAATTTTGAGTATTAAAGTGATTTAATAATAAAATATTTTTGTGCAATATTTTAAATTGGACAATTAGTTATATAAATCTAGATATTTATTTTATAATTAACAGAATTTACTATAAAAGAGCCGGAGCCAGACTGTAAAAAATTTCTGCTCCGGAGCCGGAGCCAGAAGTTTTTTTACCGGCTCCGAAACCCTGGTATTGTGTAATGTGTATTGATTTGAATTTTCCTATTTTATTATTAGAGTTTTTCATTTTCTGTGGTTCCAAGGGAGAATTTTTTTGTAACAAGAAAATTGTTTATAAATTATAAAAGGTTCAAATATGCGCATCCCCTAAATATCACTTAATCGTTTTCAAAATTGGTGCACATCTTTCTTACATGAAAAGGAATTAAAACAAGCGAAGTGGAGAAAAATATTGACCTTTGATATTTTCCTCTGTACAAGTGAAACACCCTACTGTAGGTCTAGGCTTAAGCTTAATATTTGATGGATTCATTTTGTTGCAGCATCATAAACCTCCCCAACAACTACAAAAAATATTTCTGTGATTATAGTGCTCCATTCCCAAGCCACAGATAGGAACCTGTGTATTTAAATGAAATGTCTTGGTGCCTCATTAAGAAAGGGCTTGAATTAATAGATGAAGATTTTGGTTCAAAACCAGATTCAGGTGAATATTCCCCTCCCAGTTACCCTGGGGCTAGGTTAGATGGCTTAATTTAACTGTAGTGACTGCAGTTTAGGCAAATCTTTCATCCCATTGAAACCTCATGGTAATTGATTTGGATGTTTTCATTGTTAATTTAAATAATTGATATTGCCATTTCAGCTAGTGATTGACTAAATTTTAAAGTAATCTTTTGAACAGTTATGGTACAGTACTTTGATGTACCATACTGTATGTTGTGAAATGAATGTATGCAGTTTCATATAACTAACTTGCACTATTAACCCCTTTTACTGCAGATAACATAATAATGCCTTCACTGTATATTAGGGTGTCCCATTTTTTACTGACTTCTTTTTTTCCTGGGTCCACCCTCCAAATATTACACATGTCGCTCTAAGTAAGAAAATAGCTATTATTTTCCATTTGATGAAATTTTGGACCCCATTAGGCCTACAAAACCAATTTTCCCCTTTTATTTATAAAAAATTGTCTATTTTTGGAAGTCTGTTATAAATTTCTTGCATTTTATTATAACCTCAGACTATGTATCAGGTCATCCTATAAGTAATGTCATTTTTTTTAGATCGGAATTTGAAGGACGAAAAAAACTACAAACTTTTTAATCTAGTATATATTTTCCATTGGAATCAGTGACACTCTGCCAATATCCTACAAGCTTTTCAATGCCATGTTTATAAAATTCAGGCAGTTTTGAGGCAAAAAACGTACAAAGACTGGTGTGCAGGTCATCTAAAGAAGTATCCTGCTTCTCGTCAAGATAGTTTTGCAGACTCCTGAAGAGATGATAATCTGAAGGCGCAAGGTCTGGAGAATATGGAGGATGTGGAAGTTTTTCCCACCCAAGCTCTTCAATTTTTGCAGAAGTGATCCAAGCAGTATGAGGATGTGCGTTGTCGTGGTGTAACATGATTCCTTTCTGATTAACCAAAGGAGGTCTCTCTTCTTTTAGTGCAGTGTTCAATCAATCCAGTTGTTGACAGTAGACTTGAGCAGTGATTGTTTGGTTGTGTGAAGGTTTCAGTGTATTACACCACCTTTATCCCACCAAATACTAAGCAACACCTTCTGAGGGTGAAGATTTGGTTTTGGCTGTGGTGTTGCTGGTTCTCTGGCACAAACCCACTGTCAACAGCGCTTAACATTCTGGTACAGTATCCACTTTTCATCACCAGTCATTAAACGGTGCAAAAATGGATCTTGGAGTTCACGGGAATGAAGAGCTGTGCTAATGTTTACCCACACCCTCAGATTGTCAACCAACAATTCATGTGGCACCCATCTTCCTAAGTTAGGCACTTTCCTGAGTTGTTGCAAATGTTGGTGGATGGGGATGATTGAGTTTCTGGGCCAATTCTTCGACAGTTGTTGAACAGTCTTCTTCAAGTGCGGCTAACAGCAGGTCATCATTAGGGCGGTCAAAAGTCAATAAAGTAAAATTGTTTCCTGTGGGGCACTTTTCGCTGAAACGACTGAAAATGCAATAAAAACACTGTAAGGGGTATATTACCAAAGTTAATAGGTCAACCAAAAGTCAACTTTTACCTGTTAGGTCAAAAAAGCAATGAGGTAAATAAAGTCAATTTTTTGGAATAAATAATTAAAATAACTAAAAATTGGCATCTTTTTGGTTAACTGGCAACTTCGCTGCTCGTATTTGTCTTATTCAGTTATGTCCGTTCTGGTTTTGGATGTGGTTGTGTTGTATGTATTGTGGTTACTGGTTACCATTTTTGATTTATGATTTTTCTGATTTGTGATTTCAGTGATTTCGATTTCTTTTGATTTCAGATATTTAAAATGCCAAAAGTTGCAGTTAGTTCTATTGCTAAAGTGCGCGCTATAATTGCAAAATATCCTAATGAATTCATTTGTTCAGGAAAAAATGAGCTATACTGTCAGATTTGTTGTGTTGTGGTCAAGCATGACAAATCCTTTTTTGTGGATAAACATCGCTCTACCCAAAAGCACCAGCGTGGTATAGACCAAAATGTGGGAATGAAAAGACGCAAACCCTTTTAAAGTACAAGTCTTCAGATTTTTCGGAAAAACTTGTGACTACATTTCTGTCAGCCAACATACCTCTTCATAAGTTGAGCAACCCTCATGTGAAACAATTGTTCAGTCAAACAATACATTGAAACAAGACTCAAGACAAATGGTATTTGTGAAATAATTAACCTCAGTAGACCTGAAATCTCACCAACAGTTTATGGTCAGCTTTTGCAATGTCAACCAACCAACTGCCGCTGTAGAGAGATCTTTCTCCATGCTTAATAAATTATTAAGTAAGGTAAGGATCGCAATTTTTTGCCAGAAAATGTTGGCAAATACTTCATAATTTACCACAATCGGTCAACTGATGTAGAAGAGCAAGAATAAGTAATTAAAGTATCGTTTTTATTATTGAAAGTAAAGGCAACTTTATAAGTCAATTTTTTCAATTCGTAAGGTCAACTTTCTTAATTTTTTCGGTCAACTTTTGACTGCCCTAACTCATCATCAAACTCAGCAGGGTGTCCAGAGCGTGCTGCATCTGTCAAACAGCAGTCGCCATTCCTAAACTTTTGAAACCATCTTTGACATTTCCTCACATGCAGAATATCATTTCAGTCTCTTGAGTTGTTCCTACCTTGGAAATATTGAGTGTCTCAAATATACTGTATTCCAAGGCCCATTGCCGCAAAGTTGCATTGGGATGATGCTTCACAGGTGGTAGTAACATCTATTCTCTATATCCTATTCAAGACAAAATATAGAAGAAAATGTTAAAAAATAGACATTTTTGCCTTTTAATTTTCTATTTTGGTACAAAAGCATAGTAAATTAGGTATCAATTGATAGCTATTTTAATTTTCTATCCAAAAATGTACATTGAATGAGGTTATAATGAAATGCAAGAAATATATAACCAAAAGACTTCTGAAAATCAACAATTTTTGATAAAGAAAAGGGGAAAATTGGTTTTGTAGGCCTAGGGGGTCCAAAATTTTCATCAAATAGAAAATAATTGCTATTTTATTAGTGACAGACATAATGATATTAGGAGGTTGGACCAGGGAAAAAAAGAAGTTGGTAAAAAAATGGGACACCCTACTGTACATAAATGTTTGCAGTGAAAAATTAAAGGGAAACTTTTAACATTATATTAGTCTTCCATAACTTGATAATTCTCAGTGGTTTTGTGTTATTCATTCACTCATGGTAAAATTCTAGAATCCAGACAGTTTGGAGACAATCTATAATTACTAGCCTAACCAACCTAACCTAAATGGCAAAATTCCTGAATCTAGATACAGTTTGGAGGATGGTTCATAATGTCTTAGTAATATGGTAAATTAGATAAGGTTAGGTGGTTAGTACTTATGGACTCTTGTCTCTGAATGGCATCTGAGTTTTTATCACCTAAACTAATGTAGCTTAACCTAACTTAATGTATTACTAAGCTATTATGAACTGTCTCCAGACTGCATCTGGATTTGAGAATTTTGCCTTTGGTAAATAAACTAAAACTGAAGAAGAATACCTCCACTTAGAAGGAGGGAAGAAGACATTTTTAAACATATTTTGGATGAGACTGACTGGGTTATACAGGGTGAGTCATGATGAAATGTCATAACTTCACGAGCTTGTGGCTGAGGTCATTCCCAGTCAAAAACTTTATATGAACATAGGTCTGATTCTTAATTTAAATAACTAAATTTAAATAACTGTTCAAAATGACTACCCTTGGCCTCAATACACATTGTGGCTTATCTGTGAATCACGCATGTAGCTCACATTAGTTCATGATGATTGTCCTTTATGAGGGCTGCATCATCCAAAATGCAATGGAGCTATGCATCTCATGTTTCCACTTTCCTCTGGTACACCAGCTCTTTCATGTGCCCCTACAGATAAAAATCTAGAGGGGGTTAGGTCTGGAGACCTGAGTGGTCAATTTTGTGCACCACCATGACTGATCCATCAACCAGAGAAGCAATCGAGATATGTTCTCACTGCATGGCTAAAATGGGGAGGAGCTCCATCTTGTTGGAAGTACATACACAATCGTGTTGCCAAAAGTACATCTAACAGTGGTGGCAGTTTGTCTTGCAGAATCATAGTTAAATGTCCCTGTAAGACCACCTTCAAAGATAAATGGACCAATCAGCTGATTGTAGGAATATTACACGACACATTGACACTGAACCAATGTTGAAAATTACTTTCCACAATGGCATGAGGATTCATTTCTGACCACAGATGTGAATTGCGAGTGTTGTTGACACTGTTGCAGGTAAATTGAGCCTCATCACAGAAGATGATGTATAAATGCAATTGTTTGATTGGCATTGAGCCAATTACAAATTCCAGCCATTGGGCATAATCCTTGGCTGGAGGTGCTGAATGTGCTGTATGTAGTATGGATACATGGTACATCACTGTACCATCTGAATAATGTTTTCTTGTTCAGCCACATCTTGTACCAGTGCTCAGATAAACAGTAATGCTAGGAAATGAACTGCTCTCTTGCAATCTCCAGAAATGTTGCTAAACACTTGTCAATTCAGAATTCTTCAATTTGGAAAATGATGCTGGTATTCAGTGACAGCAGCAGTAGTATTTCTATTGCAAAATCCATAAACATACACCATATTGGCATATTTGGCATTTGAAAATGTAAAAGGCATACTAAATGCACAAAATGAAACACAAAACACTACTGCATAGTTCAGTTTGGTAAGTAACTGTCAATTCAGTTCAAGGTCATGCATGTGCATGGTTGAAATTCAAACATCCATAGCTCCATAACCATTAAGAATTGAACCTACCCTATGTTCATATGAAGTTTTTGACTGGAAATGACCTCGGTTATAAGCTCCTGAAGTTATGACATTTCATTGTGACTTACCCTGTATATTATTTAGCAGATTTTACTTTTTGCAAGACTAATGTTGGAAGAGGCTTATGAAATTCATTGTTCTTCAAAGAATATAATTTCTACTATGTCCTTGACCAAGTAAATTTGGAGGGCCCATACTGGATTGCACCAGTAAAGGTCATGTGATAGAAGGGATTTTCAGCTTTATGTACGATCTGAACCATGGGTTGGTGTGTGCATTATCTAGATGCAGAGGATGACCCCCATCCATCTCTATCCAGACCTAATGTCACTTAACTTTACTGATCAATGGGAAGTGGTGTTGCAACATAGCCATGGTGTAGCCCACAAGAATCAGGTTTTTTGCACCAAAGGTCAAGGTCACAAATATAGGAGGGGACATTAATGTCATTCCAACATAGTTATGGAAAAACTATATAGGGTCATTCCAGCTCAATTGGTACAGGGGTGGTCGGGTGACCATCTCCAATTTTCTTCAAATTTTCAGGGTTGATTCATACACTATTCAATAGCTTAAATCTAAAATTTAGCTTCCTCAGTCAAAAATGTTTAATTTTATGGTCGCTTAAATGGCCCCCACCTTCGACAAAAAATGCCAATGTTGGGCTTGATTGGCCAACGCTTTCATTTTGAGAGGCCTTGAAAAGTGTCTTCTAATAGGAGTAGAAGCTTCAAATTTGTCATGCCAATACAACTTCTGGTGGGCTTTTCAATTTGGCAAGCAAAAAGGCTGTGGAACAAATAGTTTCTAAGTTACAAGGGCTTAAATATGGCTCCATTTTGAAGCTTGCATCAATTCCTCCCACTTTTACGACTCTACCATTTTCAAAAGTTTTAGTTCTACATCAATCACAGCTGTTTTAATACTCCTAATAGTCTCTATGGGTTGTAAATTTATGAGTGAAATAAAAAAATAACCAAAAAAGGATTTATTTCTATTTTTAAAAATTTCCAAAAGTTGATATTTTCACAAAATTTGCAAAATTAACATCAACTTTGGGGCTTAATATAAAGGTGTCAGAAATTAGTCAGGGAGTTGATACTTCTAGTAAAGAAAGATACATATGTGTAAAAAAACATATATTAAGGAATAGATCTCAACTCAACTCCTTCCGTATAGTTTTGGTGATTCAAAGAAAAGTGCTTTTTGTGAAAAATCTCAAATTTTTGCAAAATTTGTAAATTTTTAAATTTCTATTTATGACATTGAATTGTAATTTTACTTCCATTTTATTACTTAAGTTGATTTACAATTGTAATATGTAAATAAGTCTAAAACATACAAGAAATTTAATATGTCTGTCAAAACAACCAGCGACTCGAAGGGCTCTGGGTAGCTCATTTCGCTTTGTATATTCTTATAAATGTAAAACATAATGGTTAATCATTAATGTCCAGGCCTATTTTATAGATCATGATTCTTTTATTTTCAGAAAATTTAACGAGCAATTAACTTAATTTTACTGCCTGTAATAATGGCTTATTCTAATCAAGAATCAAAGTGTAATCAACCCAAATAGTGCTACTGTATGCTACTACCATGAAAAAATGTTTGGAATGCATTACCAACAAATGCAACGTAGCTGCCAAGATCCATGGAGAAATCATCGAAAGAAGATAACAAGTAAGTAAATATAGGTACTAATATATTTATATTTTATAAAGAAGTTTATATTGTAAATTGTAACCTAAATTAGCTATTTAATTTTAATAGGGTAGGCTATATACTGTGCTACTGAATGCATATGTTTTGAATATTTTATACGAATAGCCTATAACGAAATGTTGAGGTTTTAAAATTATTTTCCAATGTGTTTAGAGTTTACATTACCCTACTTTATTTGCAGAATCACTACAAATTATTGACAAAGACAGCAACTAGACTGAATCTGATACCAGGACAGAAACTTTGCTCAACATGCTTCTCTAGAGCCAAGATGATTGAAGATGAAAAAGACTCGGGTAGTGATGAATATGTTCAGGAAATAGTTGAGGAGACACTTGACGAAACGTTAGGTTCACTAGAATGCTCACCCATTAAGTATGTAAGAGCAAGAGATCGAAAGTTTTACGCGAAAAGGAAACTAAAGCAAATTGAAATATCAACAAAATCAAAGCTGTCAAAAGTACTTCATATGAAGCCTAGCATTTGGGATGAGGAAATGGAGAAACCTATAGAGAGTGAGGAAGAAAAGTGTTATCAGCATATGATAGAGGAACTGAAAGAAAAGTGTAAAACTAGTACCAGACAAGAAAAGATACAAATTCTAACACTCCTTCCAATTGGTAAAACCTGGTCCAGAGAAAGAATTATGAAAGAATTTGAAGTGTCAGCCAGAATGGTTAATGCTGTGAGCAGAGCTGGGCAATAAATACATTGAATGTATTTAAATACTAAATACATGGGAGAAATGTATTTAAATACTAAATACTAAATACATTTTATGAATGTATTTAGATACTAAATACAAAATACATTTGTAAATACATTTTAAATACATACAAATTTGCTTGTTGAAGCCATGACACGCACACGATAAAGAAATCAACCGCTTTCGACTAAGAGTGGCACACAACTGATTGAACTGACACGTTGAAACATGAACCATGCTGTACTACACTGTCGACGCGTCGTACTGTGCTAGTACAGGACGTGTATTAAACCAGTAAAAGTATTTACATTTTTATATTTTGAGTATTTAAATACATTGTATTTAAATACTCATTAAAGTATTTAAATACTATATTTAAATACATGAAAAACAATGTATTTATAAATAGTTCTAAATACACAAATGTATTTAAATACAAATGATTTAAATACTGCCCAGCTCTGGCTGTGAGGGCCTTAAAGAGAAAAGAAGGTATCCTTCCTATAATGAGAAATAAAAAGAGTAGCAAGGGTATTTTTTTTTTTTTTTTTTTTTTTTAGTTCAGGAAGAACCGATTCGCCTCTATTTAAAGGGCATATCTCAGCGGAAAAACAAAGAAAAAGTGAGAGGAAAGACAGAGGAAAAAGAAAGGGTGGAGGGGACAGTCGAAGTGGAAAAAGACCAAGGATGACAAGGACTGCAGGGTCGAGCCCCATCATCCTTGGGTGCTAGGGCCGGGAGGGCGCACGTGAAACCTCCAGGAACAAGCACGTACAAATGAGCACAAAGAGCACTCAAGAGCACGAGCTTAGAACCCCCTTGCGGGGGTAGCAAGGGTATAAGCGATGAAATAAAGGAAAGAGTGATAGAATTTTTCCAAAACAATGAATATACTAGAGAATGCCCTGGTAAAAAAGACTACAAATCAATAAAAACACCACAAGGGAAGGTTCACAAGCAGAAAATACTGTTGTTGACAAATATCAGAGAATTATATATGCTTTACAAAAATAAATATCCAAATGAAAAAATCTCCAAATCAAAGTTTTTTGAACTGAGACCAAAATGGTGTATGGGTGTGGGGAGTAAAGGATCACACAATGTATGCATTTGTGAAATACACTAGAACTTTAAACTTTTATGTGAATCACTCCCCGTCAAAGTAGAATTAAGAGAGTTACTAGGGAAAATAGTCTGCAACACTGAAACCAGAAACTGCATGATTAATAACTGCAAAACATGTCCTGGTCTAACCCTTTCACTACAGGGATAGCTTTGAAGAGAATTATATGACTTCAAATTATAATACATATATCTCCCCCTATTTTCAATCCCAGAGGGTAGAAAGAGGGATACACCCGAAGTTCAGAAAACATTAGGAGCTGGTTCAGTTACCAAACACAGATCTGAATGTAAACTGGATGTTTAGTTTATATGTCACATCCGGAGAGAAAGGGTTAAATGAATTATGGGATTGGCTTCTTACCATTTTTGAAAACAATGATTATGACATGGATGATGAGGTTTCCTTTAAGCAGTGGCTTCATACAGACCATACCCAACTGGTCACAATGACAAAAAGTGTTTCG
Organism: Bathynomus jamesi; assembly: GCA_023014485.1. Lineage (NCBI taxonomy): Eukaryota > Metazoa > Arthropoda > Malacostraca > Isopoda > Cirolanidae > Bathynomus > Bathynomus jamesi. Next base: position 131,921 of record JAJOZX010001109.1, on the reverse strand, counting down.
AATGTAGTAGAAGACATATGTGAAAGTGCAAAAAAGTTGAAAGTACACCATTTCATAGCAAAAGCCCAATCAAAATATTTGTCTGACTGTAAAGAAAACCTCAATGATTCTACAGCATTAGTGCTTGTTGACTTCTCTGAAAACTATAGTTTTATAATTCAGGATGCTGTACAAGGGCATCACTGGGACAATACCCAGGCTACCTTGCACCCGGTAGTCTGCTATCAAAAAGTTGATGGTGAACTAAAAGTTACAAATTTTTGTGTAATATCAGATTCACTTGCACACAACACAACTGCAGTTCATTCTTTTTTATGTGAAGCCTTGAAATTACTTAAAAGTCAGAATCCTAAACTAAAACATATTTGTTACTTTAGCGATGGTGCAGCAAGTCAATATAAAAACTATAAAAACATCATTAATTCAGTGTTACATGAAAAAGATTTCCAACTAACATGTGAATGGAACTTTTTTGCCACCTCTCACGGAAAGAGCCCCTGTGATGGTGTTGGTGGCACCGTCAAAAGGTTAGTTGCCCAGGCAAGTCAACAAGTAAAGGTCACATCACCAATCCAAGAGAGATGTTTGATTGGTGCAAATCTAATATTAATGGTATACAATTTCTGTACATTGATTCGGCTAAAATTGAGGAAAATGCTAATTTATTTGAGTTAGAAAAAAGGTATTCCTTAATTAAGACAATCCCAGGAGCCCGTTCATATCACTGCTTTAGACCTTCATCAACAGGCATTAAACTACAAAATTTCTAGTGATGAAAATTTCTTTAACGTACAACTTTCCTTCCTCAATACTACACAAGAAAATGTGGCTTACCAATATAAACCTGGTACATATGTGGCCTGTTTCTATGAAGGTGACTGGTTTGTTGGAAACATAGTTGAAGTGTGTGATACTGAGAAGGATCTATTAGTAAATTTCATGAAAAAGAATCCTTTTAAATGGCCTGAACAAGAGGACATTTGCTGGATTCCATTCCAACATGTTTTGTGTTCAATTGAACCACCTACAGTTGCTGGGAAAATGGGGAGACAGTACAAGTTATCAAATGATTGTTTATCTAAAATTGAGGAGTATTTTAAAAAAAGCCTAAGTAACTACAGACCTGTATCAAGCTGAATATAAATTGCCAATTTATGGCTGTGAGTCCATGGAGTGTTGAAGACAATCAGACTTAAAGCCTGAGTACAATAATAAATTCCTGAGTCGGTGTCTAAACATAAGAGTTATTAGCTATATATAAGTTTACATACAAATTTACATAAAACACACACATTAAAAAAAGAATATGAACTTCTAGCCAATAATTCACATGCTTAAAACTCAGGAATTCATTATTGTATATAGCTAAGTACTGTACACTTGTATTAAGGGAAGTAATACAACAAAGCTACTTAAATTTAAGGTTTTGTACTGAAAATGGTGGTTACTTAGCTAGTTTATCTGTACTAACTGCATAATTTAAATTACTAGGAAGTGCTTAAAGAGGAGTAGAACACGGTTCTACATGATTTACTTAGGTAGATCCAAGTATTGAGCCTACAAGCTGGTCCATCTGTTGTGTTAACTGCAAATGTAGTAATAATCTAGGTATATATTATGTCTTTTTTATGAGTAAAACTTATTTAGATAATTTAACATTTGTGAATTAACTTACCAAGTAATAAAATGGAAGTAAAATTACAATTCAATGTTGTAAAAAAATTTAAACATTTCAGAATTTTTCACAAAAAGTACTTTTCTTTGAATAGCCAAAACTATATGAAGGATTTGAGTTAAGATCTATTCCTTAATATATGTTTTTGTACACATATGTATCTTTCTTTACTAGAAGTATCAACTCCCTGACTAATTTCGGACACCTTTATATTAAGCCCCAAAGTTGATGTTAATTTTGCAAATTTTGTGAAAATATCAACTTTTGGAAATTTTAAAAATAGAAATAAATCCTTTTTTGGTTATTTTTTTATTTCACATAAATTTACAACCCATAGAGACTATTAGGAGTATTAAAACAGCTGTGATTGATGTAGAACTAAAACTTTTGAAAATGGTAGTCGTAAAAGTGGGAGGAATTTATGCAAGCTTCAAAATGGAGCCATGTTTAAGCCCTTGTAACTCAGAAACTATTTGTTCCCACAGCCTTTTAGCTTGCAAAATTGAAAAGCCCACCAGAAGTATTGGCATGACAATTGAAGCTCTACTCCTATTAGAAGACACTTTTTCCCAAGGCCTCTCAAAATGAAGGCGTTGGCTGATCAAGCCCAACATGGGCATTTTTTTGAAGGTGGGGGCCATTTAAAGCGACCATAAATTAAAAGTTTTGACTGAGGAAGCTAAAACTTTAGATTTAAGCTATTGAATGGTGTATGAATCAAACCCCTTGAAAATTTGAAGAAAATTGGAGATGGTCACCCGACCAACTTTCTGAAATCTGTACCAGTTGAGCTGGAATGACTCTATGCACGCGCTTACAACATGTATCATATGGTACCTTTACTTCTTAATTAAATATAAAAATTTATTAATTAATTGAATTAAATATCTACAAAATTGCCTTGGGATTGGTGATGTAGCCTATGGGGAATGAAAATAATTACCATACATGGGTACATACCTATAGTGTAAAATTCTCGAGAATAATCTTTAGGAGAATTTTCTTTTTTAGAACATCTGAGGGGTTTTTCAACTATTCGATACAACTTAAGTCAGAAGTGAATGATAGGAGTAGTGAAGAAATAAACAAACTAATGCAAAAAATTTATTGAAATCATTTTGTATATAGACTGTATTTCAATTCAAAGTACAGTATTTACCAAGGATGGCAGCGATTAAAAAATGATTTTTTTATGAAAAAAAAAAATCATGATTTTTTAATTTTTTTTTCAAAATTATAAGAAATTAATAAAATAATCAGACAAAATACTTAGAAGAAATAAAAAATATCCCTTGTAATAATTAGGTATTTCAATTTCAGTTTTTTCAGTATAATAGCTTTTTTTATGAAAAAAAATCAAGGAAACAATTTGCCATCCTTTATATACTATTTTGTCCCAATTCCAGAGTATTCTAGAATGTTCTGGAGTTGTCTAGAATATTCTCTCACATTCTAGAAAGTTCCATAAAGTTCTGAAATATTCTAGAATTCTCTAAAAAGCTGCAAAACAATCAAAATGTTTTAAAACTAAGAAAAAAGAAAATTCTCGAATATTCTCGCAAATAATATGTGAATAAATGTATATAAACCTAATAACGCAAAGGATAGGCCTATACCTTCAGAATTTAAATATAGTGACTGCCTATATTAATTACATCAAATCAACTCATTGTGTAACTCCATCGTACCGCGGCCCTACATCGAAAAACATCATGTCCTATGAACAGAAGCAATGCTCAACAAAATAATAAGGTAAGGCAATTTTTTTCTTTACCATATGGGCAGCGCTAAAATACTGAAGGCAAATAAATTTAACATTAACCACTAAAAACAATACAAAAGAGGTCCTTTGAGATCTACACATACATAACTCTCTAACAAAGAAATGTAGGGCTTTTGTCATTAACTCTCCACTGAAAATCTGCTGGAAATTTCCAGTGGATGAGGATAACAGGCAATCAACCCATATATAGTTTTTTCATAATAGTTCTTGTTTTATCAAATTAGTCTTAATCCATTAATAACTAACAGATAGGGTTCCTAATGCTGAAATTAATCTGTAGTTTAATATTTAATTTTTTTTGTACAAAAAAAGTTACCTATAGGTAGTTACTATATATTAGTTTTCAACTTAATGTACAGGGTGTCCGAGAATTATCTGTACAATTTTTGGCTGTTATTAAAAGTCAACCATGAAGTGTAGAAATTCCAGTGTTGTCCCATTTTACAGAGAAACTCGTTAAGTTTTTTCTGATAAGTTTTGACAAGTTTTTTCTTTTTGTACGCGAGTGACAGACATTGATGATTTAAAAGCAAGAATCACAGCTGCTATTGAGCGAATTGATGTGGATATGCTGCAGCGTACATGGCAACATTTGGATTATTGATTGGATGTTTTGCGAATCACTGATGTTGCACATATAGAATGTTTGTAACAAACGTACTTTAATAAAAGAAACTTTTGAAAATACAGATTCTAAATAATCTTGTTTAAGAATTTTACGTGTGTTATCAAGAATTTTATTAAAAGATGAAATTGTACAGATAATTTTCGGACACACTGGAATTTCTAAAAAACTTGTCAAAACTTGGTATCAGAAAAAAATTAATGAGATTCTCTGTAAATGGGACAACACTGGAATTTCTACACTTCATGGTTGACTTTTAATAACAGCCAAAACTTGTACAGATAATTCTCGGACACCCTGTATATATCTGAGAGATCAAACATTACTTCAGTACATTGGTAGTTTGACTGCAGTCAGGGTCAGATCAACCAGGGTATTGCGCTTTACTACATCTTACTCTCTAAAGTTAATTTCTGATTATGTATTCTAATTATTTATTATGGATTTTATTAAGAATATTTGACAGTTCAGTAAACAAAGTAAAAAAAAAAAAAAAAAAAATCAATGATCATGGATCTTTGCACTTTACCTTTTTCCAGGGCCCCATCATATTCTTAAATTTAGTGCTGGTTGCAGTTATTTTTCTTATTAAATATTTTTGTATTTTAATTTTTGTTTGAAATTTCTCTATTAGTGTTATCTTAAGACTTAAAAATTTTTCATTTGCAGCAAGTTATTAATCACTAGACATTGTTTTTTCATCTGTTAGCTTTCTTAAAAGGTTTATGCTGTAGTGTAGTTGTGGTAATAATATAAATTTGTAAGACTAAGCTATACCATATTTCAATGTTTTTCTTTTTAAGATTTAAAAGCCTTGAAACCAAAAGAAACAAAACAGCATGGATTAAGGAGTTTAAAGAAGCAAAAGCTAAATCAGCAATTAAAGAAAAAAGCAGCAGCAGCAGCAACAAATTTTTCTCAAAGAAAGGTTTTTATATTCTTTCTTAAAATAAACCGCAGCCCCTGAATAGTGATTCCCAACTTCATTCAGTGCTGAAATCCATATTCACAACAGTATAAGCCAGTATAAGGTTCCTAAACTCTTTTAAACCCATAACTTTGATATTTGTGTGCCTCCAACAAAGCCATACAACATATTTCTACATATATTCAGGTGATAGACAGTTGGCCCAAATGAATATACAATTGACGAGACTAAAACGAGTGTATCCACATAGCAAATTAGGACCTACGGTATTATACAGAGGATTGACAAAAGTAAATACTGTGAACTGGGGTGAGTTGATATGGAATTTCACTTTTTCTCACTCTGCTGAAAATTTCTGCAGAATTTATCTTGCTTTGACAGACATAATCACCTGTTGTAAGAGCTACCAAGCTATATTCTAATTAATGTGTAAGCAATTACTTTTTTTAATTATTTAATTTTAAAGTTCATATCAACTCACCCAGTTATTGAGGCGAGTTGATATGGCTTGCCCTTTAAATGGATATATTGTTTTCTGATGATGGGGTGAGTTGAGATGCTTTGAGGGGTTTTAAAACAAATGGAAAAAATGTACAAAAAAATTTGCTTCCAGAAAATATTGTGATTTCATATCAACTCACCCCAGTCAATAGTAGGCACTTTGTTTTTCCATAGTTTTTGATTTGATAATAATAAAAGTCAATAAAAAATAAAATTTATTGAATTACTATATTTCAAATCATGTTGCTTTCCCCTTTGCGTGTAAAGCTGACACGCATTCTGGCATTCCATGATGAGCTTTGTCATTTGTTCTTGAGGGCACTTATCATAGTGTATATTTACTTTTGTCACCATCTGTATATTATCTTGTATAGCTAACAATCCTACTTAGCAAATGCTTGTAGAATTAAGAAAAAATAAATCATTGACATCTCGAGTACAATTTTTGTGTATGTTATTGTTCTTTGTTTCCTAAATCACAGCCACAAACTGCACAATACCCAGAGATGAATTTTTCAAGTGCATTCTTGTGTTAATTCTTTTTTACCATATTTTTATTTAGTTTGGAATATCCCACAGACTGCTAGTTTGCTAGTTCGGAATCACTACTGTAAAAATTGAGAGACTGTAGGTAATAAGTAACAAGTAAGATTGTACAGTAGAACCCATCAACAAGATGGTAGTATTAAATTTCTTAAATAAGTTCTTATACAATGGGCTGTAGCTGTGTTTTTTTTTTTTAATGCAGGAAGGAGGAGCCAAGGGCAAATGCCTGCAAAAACGCCCCTCCCATAGAAGAAGAGATCCAAAATCAAGGTCTGAGGTTTTCGAGATGCCTAAACAATTTGCGTTTGAAAGATGGATTGAGGAAGATTGCTCCTGAGTTGACTGGTTGAATAGATGAAAGACTGAAATACTGATTAACCCTTGCATTAAATAATTAATTGGACAGAAAAGGAATGAGAAAGTGTAGAAAGTCTGGTACTGTGTGCTCTCCTTAAAGGAGTTGGCATGCAGGACTTAGAGAGTTCAGAAGAGCAATGTCCGTTATGATAGCGATAGTAAAGAGAGAGAGAGAGATTGAAGAGAATCAGTAAGAGGCGGGGAATTGATGAGACGAAAAGCCTTTGATTCTACCCAGTCATGTATGGCTGTGTGTGTTGAATCACCCCACACATGAGAAGACTCCATTCAGGGGCAAATAAGACCCTGTACAGAGACAGCAATTGAGTAGGGGTGAAGAAACTGCGGAGGCGATACAGCACACCTAACTTCTTAGAAGCTGTTTTAGAAGAGAATATGTGTGATCTTTCCAGGAAAGATCACGAGAAAAGGAAACGCCAAGAATGTTAAGAGAAGAGGAGGGATTGAGTTGAATGTTGTTGAAGGTAAGGGGATACTAGTGTGGAAGATGTGATGAGTAGACAGATGAGGAACAGAGTTTTTGAGGCATTGAAAGCCACAAGGTTTTCTCTGCCCCAATCAGAGATAGCAGGAAGATCAGAGGTCAGGTGTTCCATAGCCATACTACGCGAATCATGGGTGACTGTTGAGAGGGATGCTTTGTGAAGAAGTGAAGAGTGGAATCATCGGCAGAGGAGTGAATAGGACAGGAGGTGCGAATTAAAAGATCATTAATAAATAAAAGGAAAAGAGTGGGTGACAGGACAGAACCCTGAGGAACACCACTGTTAATAGCTTTAGGAGAAGAACAGTGGCCATCTACAACCGCAGCTATAGATCGGCCAGAAAGGAAATTGGAGATAAAGGCACAGATAGAAGGATAGAAACCGAAGGAGGGCAGTTTGGAAATTAAAGATTTGTGCCACACACTATCAAAAGCTTTTAATATGTCTAGCGCAATAGCAAAAGTTTCACCAAAATCCCGAAAGGAGGATGACCAAGAGTCAGAGAGAGAGGCAAGAAGATCGCCAGTAGAGCGTCCCTTCCGGAATCCATACTGACGATCTGAAAGATGATTGTGAGAAGAAAGGTGGTTAAGAATCTTCCTATTAAGGATAGATTGAAAAACTTTGGAAAGGCAAGAAATCAAAGCAATTGAACGCTAGTTGGAGGGTTGAGAGCGGTCACCCTTCTTTGGAACATGCTGAATGAAAGCGAACTTCCAGCAGGAAGGAAAAGTACCAGATGAGACACAAAGGCGAAAGATTTTGCCTAGGCAGGGTGTAGTAATAGAAAGCTAAGGTGAATTGTATTCAATGACCTTACTTAGGCTTTATTCACCATATAACTACACTACAATTCACATTACTACAGAGGGTCTGAAAAGAAAGAAAAGAACACTAGTCACAGAACAGTACATTAATACAATAAAAGGTTGGCAGTGTCACCATTGACAATAGTAATCAACGACAATGAATTTGTCACTACACACCACACAGGGTGTCACCACAGAAGCACAGTTATTAAGAACAACAGGAGGAACACCATCAAAACCATACGCCTTCCTAGAGTCGAGCCCAGATAGGGCAGAAAAAACATCTTTAGATTGTTGGAATAATGATCCGTATGATGATGATCTCTGGAGATATCGAAAGTGTGAATTATTTAATTGTTTTATAGAAATACAATGAATGTGAAAGTAAACGTAGGCCTAATGGGAGAAAAAGGACTGAATCATCAGTCTGGGTTGAATAGTGTAGTAATACTGTACCATCAACTGGGGATACTTGGGACATAAACTGTATATTGACCTTATTGGTATTTATATTGTTAGGTACTTTATAATGTATGTAAAACAATAAAAAATGCCCACAAATTCAACCCTGTTTAATGTAAAAATGTTATTGAAGCTTCAAAGACTAAATGTCCCAAGTATCCCCAGTTCATGGTACAGTTGTAATAAGAATGTAGTGGTGTTTCATTCTTAATTTAAATATGCCATCTACTCCTATTGATAATTAGAGGATTCTCTAATGATGGATGGATATAAATGTTTTTAAAAAGTACTGAGGAAATTTTTCTTTATAGGTGAAAAATGCTCTTCAGTTTTATGAGAAGAGAAATGTGAAAGACCAAACTTCAGAGAATGTTAAATATTTACAGAAAATAGATGCCAAATTAAATTTGAATACAAACTTAGATAAGGTAACAGTGAATATTATATATGCTGATTATAATTTATAATGCATATATACTTAAGCTTAATGTTGTTATTATTATTAAATAAATCTAACTTAAATTAGTGAAAATTTTTACTAAGTAAGAAAATGGGATTGCTATGTCAAAAGTCTGTATGGTGAGTATCGTGTAATGGTATCACATATGCATTTCATTAATTTAAACCATTTATCCACCAGGTGAAAGAACATCACACAACCAAGTTATATAAGGAAAAAGAAACCCTTCACACCAGACCCCTTGAAAAATCCAAGGAAGCTCAGAAGACTGTTTTCACAGATGATGATTTTGAGAAAATGAATAATGAATGGCTTTCCTTAATGTAGCTACGAAAGAAATTATAATGGCAGTGCAAAAGCTGTAGATCGCATAAAAGTTAAATTTGGAAGAATTATTGCTTAAGTACATTATGAGGTGATTTTATGGAATTTCACAATACACATCACGTTACTGGCAGCCCTGACCCTTACGATAAAGTGGTTTAAATGCTTTAAATTCCAGTGTGTTTAGTTATGTACAATCAAGATCAGATTATTGGGAAGTTGTTACTTTCCATTTCGTCACTATTTATTGTGTATTATTTTTGTTGGGTAATTTTATTACCATTTGTTACTGAGGAAAGTAAATTACAGTATATTTTTCCTGATCCTTATGTGGCAGTTTTGGTTCCTGCATATATATTTTTGTTATTACTCTTGACAACCTTCGGTTATCTGTTTTATTCTTTGTTTAAAAAAAAAGAAAAATTTAAACTACGCCTAATTCAGGGTTAACTTTCATCTCTATTTTGCTTGGCAAAATGAGTGTTTTCATTGTTGGTTTGTCTGGTGTTACGAACGGCGGTAAATCAACGTTATCGCAATACCTCATGAAAGTGCTTCCTATTGGGACGAAATTAGTGAAACAAGATGACTATTTCTTTCCTGAAGACTCTCTTTTACATTTGCCTTCCCCTGGTGGCATCAACCATCATAATTGGGAATTAATTTCTTGCATTGACATGGACCACATGGTGAATGATATTAAATTAATTTTGACCAACAGTGATGTCACATTTAAGTTTCCCGAGAAAACTGCGCAGTCTTTATATTCCCCTTGTAGAGGCGTTGATTTTCTAGAAACTATCGATAATAATAATACTGCTGCTGCTGCTGCTGACATACTTTCTTCTTTACAAACGTGTGAAAAACGCCGTGGAATCATCCTTATTGATGGCTTTACCATATATGATGATGTCCGGTTAAGAGAGATGTGTGAACTGAAGTTTTTCTTAACTCTTCCCAAAGATGAATGCTTCGTCCGTCGACAGAAACGTGTTTATAACCCACCCGATCCTTCAGGATACTTTGATGTTTGTGTATGGCCAATGTATGAAGCTCACTATAAAAGGGTGAAACAGTATAGTAATATTCACTTCTTTGATGGAAGTGATAAAATTGGTAAGATTTTTGTTTCAGTTTTGGAAAAAATTGTATCTGCTTCCATCATGCCATAATCACTAAATTTTTTTGTCCCAGCAGTTCAAAAAGTTGTTTTTTTTTTTAAACCACGTTTCCTACTAATAAATATCATTAAGGAACATGGAATTTCACACCACCACTTTTTTAACCAATTTTGTTTTTCATTCTTAATTGGTGTTAAATAAATTATTTACTCTATGGACAGTAATCGTCTTTCCATCTTTGTATTTGTAGGCCAATTTTTAGGTTATCTCGAGATTTTAGTTTGTTTTATCACCTTAAAAGTAAGGTGACTTATTAGTAATTACAGATTAGTTCCCATTTGCATACTTTCATCGTTTTCACATTTTTTGTGTTTATTGATGTATGGATAATTTCATTGAATGATATGATTTTTGTACTTGGTAAAAACTAAATTTTAAAATGTTTTCTGATAAACAAACGGGCTCTATTTACATAAAACAAGAATTTGAAGAAAGAGTTAATATGTTCATTAGATTAGGGATCTGAAGTATGGGACTGAAACTTCCGGACTGTCAGTATTCTGCTTTCCTTTACTTTAAGTGTAATTCATGTTTTTTCGTACTTTTTGTAGTATGTGTTGACCTGAAGAATGCCAGCATTCGAAAGTAAACAGAACTGTTATTTTCTCAGCTCTTGCAAATGTACTTTTCACTGAAAAAAAAAAAAGATTCCTATGTCATACAAAGCAAGTTTCTTCAAAAAAGGTGCCAGATTGACGTGCACATTACAATAAAATCCCTTGACTCCTTGAACTTCGGACCCTTGTCTCATTTCCTATTCTTATGATCGTGCCTTTACAGTGTGTATATTTTACTACTCGCTTGACCCTTTATGGAGACAGTGTAACTTTACTGACTTTGTTCTGGCTAACGCCAGACGATTTTATTCGGTCTCGAAAAGACTTGTGCAGTAAAAGATTAAGCAAATGTGTCTTAATCCTTTACTGCACAGAGGTTTTTCCAAGACTGAATCAAATCGTCTGGCGTTAGACAGAACAAAATCGGTGAAGTCGCTCTGCGCGATAAAAGGTTAAATAAGGGAAATTAAAATTTTGGTTAAAATGTATTCAGAAGTTAATACATGAATAGTCCAAAAGCGTTTAATAATGTTACACAATTTTATACTTACAAGGTTTCATATTAGACTGGAGAATTTATTCCTAGTTTTGTACCAGATTCGAGCCTTACTCTCTTCCGATAGTGAACCCTTAACTCTGAAAAGCAAATAAAATGAATATGGTGCAATCATTGTTTTAATTTTTTTTATTTATTTTTACCCCTAAATACGCTCTCTTAATCCATATTGAGTAAAAACAAAATTTCACCAGTTGGGAATACTTGGAACTTGCCTTGTTTCTGTCTTTACTAATCCATTGACTGGAAGTAGAAGAGGCCAAAGGAAGGTGTTATCCCAGAACTGTCCCAACAGTTTCTTCGTAAGACTCCTAGAATCCGTTGTGAGGAGGATTTGCAAAAAGGAGTCTTAAGAACAAGAAAAATCCTGTCCTTCAAAAACAGTTACATTTTCATATAGATGTGCTGGAATAAAGTGTGAGGCTATTTTTGAAGTAGACTGTGTATATATCGGGTTCTCTGGTTACTTTCAGCATTAAAGCAATTCGTGGCAAAGTATTTGTGGCAGACAATGAAATTTGGAAGTATGAAAAAAGCGTATGTATGTAGGCGTAAGATTGCTAGTAATGCAATGCTTGTGGCTACTTACCCGCTGTTAGTTTATTCATATCGGTTGTTAGGAAAGTTGCAATCATTCAATCCTGATCGAAGTTTCATCACCGAGAATTATTATTCTCAAATATAATACCGAATTGGTTATGAAATTAATCTTTGGTTCCCGCCTACCGGGTGGGTAGAGTCTGCCGAACCGTACGTGCAACCGCGCAAGGCGGCAAAAGAAAAATTACACATTTAATAATTTGCGTTTTGACTTAAATACAGTATTTTTAAAAGAAAATGGGACGAGTTAAATATTTGCTCTGTAACCGCATTATTTTCGCCCACCTAATTATAACTTTCTCTACATATCTTAAGACTTGTGAGCGTTGTACTCTGTTGCTAGTGGCTAATTAACGACAAATTTTTATACAAGTGTAAATCCTATGATTGATTCTATGGCTTGAAATTGCATATCAACTGAAAAGAAACAATCTAATCAGGTTTATTGAAGACTAGAGCATTCTCGTTGAGGAATCTTGATATTTTGGCTTTGAACTACAGTTCAGCAAAATTAACTGCTGATTACAAGAAAAATTACAGTAGGCCTATAAAAGAAATGCGTCGTGGAAGGAAGAGACCCAAAATACAAATACGCTAAAGGAACTAAAAATCAAGTTAGACATACAAGGATAGTAATGATTGGCATCGTCGACTACGAATCTACTGGCCCGAGTTCGACCCCGATTAGCTCAACCACCATGAAAAAAAAAGATGGTTGGTTGGCAAATGGCTACCCTGGGTAACCTAGTGGTTAAGACACTCAGTGATAAAAGTGTACCAAGTACTTCTGTACAACTTGATCCAAGAGCGTATCAAAAAATACATAATGATTCAAGAGCGTATCAAGAAATTATGTAATAATAATAGTTCATAACACTATTGAAATAATAACCAATATAAAAGCAACATGAAAGGAAAGAACATGCACTATAAGAAAGAAGCAAATTCGAAAATTTTAATGTTTACTCCAAAGCTATGAACTGGGAAGATATTGCATCCAGCATGGAAGCAATAGACTGGAAAACCCTCTTTAACGGAAGAGATGCTAATAACTTTAGAGAAGATGCTGGAAATTGTGAAAAGACATGTCCCAAAAAGGCAACAAAGAGGAAAGAGAGAGAAGCGAGTTCGAGAGCCAAAAGAGGTCAATGTTCCGCGAGAGAAAAAGAGTGACTGTAAAATCAAGAAACTGCAAAGACAACATCAGAAAAATATTAAACGAAAACTGGAGAGTATAGATTGCGTCATACAGGGTCTAATTGAGAAATATACAGAGAAAGATAATGATGATAACGCTATAGAAACGATAAATATTAACTCAAAGTAGGCTACTTCTATAATTTTGTAAAAAGGAAATCGAAAAATTACGCGACTATCGGATCTTTGAAAAATGAAAATGTTTTAACTGATGATCTGAAAGAAGTATTTGAAATATTAAGAACTCGGTATGACCGTATGAATCATCTTTCAGTATCCCCAAAACTGACGAACTAATATGCGATAGAAATGCGTTCTCTGAGAAGAACCACAAGGAGAAAGTATAACAGACTTTGACTTTACAACAAATGATATTATATAAGCTGTAGGAAAACTAAAAGCACACTCGGCGGCAGGCCAGGACAAATGGAATGCCACACTGATCAAAAACTGCAAGAGTGAAATCGCCAAGCACCTATATTGGATATGGAGACGATTACTAGACACGGAAGAAATCCCGAGCATCCTGAAGAGAGCGAACATAGTTTCAATATTTAAAGGAGATCGATTCGAGGCCAAAAACTACAGGCCAGTGTCGCTTACTTCATCTCACTTAAAGATTTGAAAGAATAGTTTGAGAAAAAATATGACTTTGAAAACTTGGAAAAAAATAAATGATAGGCATGATCTTCCTGACCGGAATCCATGTTGGCTATCACAACTAATGGAACACAATAACAATTATTGATGCGCTTTAAAGTATTGAAAACTATGATGTAATATATATAGACTTTGCCAAGGCATTCAATAAGTGTGACTGAAATCATAGCACATAAACTGAAATATATGGGAATAACAGGAAAAGTAAGAAAATGGGCATATAATTTTCTATGTGAGCAGCAGCAAGTCGTTACAGTTCAAGGGATATCTTCATCAGAGTCAGAGTTCCTCAGCTCAGTACAAGGAACAGTATTAGCTCCATTACTCTTCATAATCATGTTAACGGATATAGATGAGTGAGTGACGTGACGTGTGTGTGTGTGTGTATAGTCTAAAAGTCACTAAAAGAAAGCTGAATGGCAACACAAAAGGATAAACAGCGGAATGCAGTCTGTTCGTTTGTTTGGACTGAACTAACAGCATGATTATTTATATATAAATCGTTGGTGCTAGTTTTAATTTGGTGATGTTTCTAAAGTGACAAATTTAAGTAGGAAGTTGTCTAATAATTATATCAGTTAGGGGTAATGTCTATAGCTTCTAAATTAGTAAAGTTAGAGAGTTAGGTAGGCCGCTTTGTGGGACGCTGGAAATCTATGGTAGGCCCTAAAGAAGATCTAAATCAAAGCACCGGTAAGTGCCTTTGTTGTTGTTTAGAAACCTAGTAACTTAGCGGGGTCTAACACCCCAAGTTATTACATTTAGCGACGAAGATGGGATTCAGTTTGACTTATTGGATTCAATTTGGTTGTTTGGAAAATTGGATGTAGCCTAGCCTAGTGTGGGTCGTTCGATTTGGTTGGCTTGTGTGGGTAAGCTCAGAGGCGTACCAATACCTTTTGCCGCTCGGTGCGAAAATGCCAACGCCCCCCCCCCCCCGCAACAATTTTCAATTTTAAAAACAATTCCTTTACAAAAATACACTTCTAACAAAACTTTTATTGGAAGAAAAACTTAATAAAGCAACTTCAATTTTAACAATACTACATAATGTACCGTACATAATATACTACATAATTTTAACAATAACTATATAATGTATAATGCCTAGTTAAATTTTCGGACTTTCATAACAGAAAATTCATGAATGATTTTTTCTATGTCCATTGTCTCTGCAACTTTGCGTTCAATTGAAATAATCGCCAAATTGCTCAGTCTAGATTGACTTATAGTTGACCTGAGGTAAGTTTTTATAAGTTTCAGTTTCGAGAAACTTCGTTCGCAACTTGCCACGGACATGCATGTAGTTAGACAGATCCGGAGGGCAATTGTTATATGAGGCAAAGATTCCACTAGATCCCATTTAACGATCCACTGAAGTAGTTTTAACATATCCCAGTTCTTTGGATCATCGTCGACGCTTATGCTTTCGAAACTGAGCAAATGTCTGCGCAAACGCTTTATTTCTTCCAGTAGACTTCCTGGATTAATGTCATTGTACATGGAAGAAAAATTATTGACCTTGGTATTAATTTCTTCATCTTTGGACTGATTCAAAAGGTACGAAGGAGACAGAAATTCAAAGCGATCATTCATGTTTATAAGACAAACTGTGCGTTTTTCAATTTCTGCTAATAAACGATCCATGATTTCAAAAAATTCTCTGCGTACATCCTCTTGCACGGTCAATCCAGCATCACGAGCTTGCTCTCCAGGCACTCTTCTCCGTCTCCTGACTCTGCGGTCTATACTGATATCCATTTCATTACAGAACTCTTCGGCGGCATCTGCAGCGTTTGATACTACTGCCTCTCGTTCATTAGTTAAAAACACGGATAAAGAGTTCATTTTTAATGCACACTGGTCCAAAGCAAGTCCCTTTCTTTGAAAATATAGCTGATCATCATTGATTTCTTTCAGCACTGGATCCCAGAAAAATAAGTACACACTGAATGTGTATGACATGATGGAGGTCAACAGAGCTTCAGCATCGCCCTTTGTGTCCAGATTTTCGGAGACCCCTTCACTCAGTTCTTCCAAGGCACTAACAACGTGAGTCAAGTTCTTCTTAAGACTAGAAACAGCATCATACTTAGCACTCCACCGCGTATCAGAGACTCGCTTGACAGTGATTTTGGAATGTTTTGTTAAGACATCCCAACGATGAGTAGAGGAAGAAAAGTAGACGAAAATTTGTTCAATTGTTCCAAAGAAAGTTACAGCATTAGGACTCAGTCCCGCGGCATGAACTCCAGCCAAGTTCAGCGAGTGGTTATTGCAAGGAATGAAACAGCGTGTTTGCTAACATCAAGAATTCTGTGTTGAACTCCAAGATGAATACCTGCCATCGTAGCAGCATTGTCATACCCTTGACCATAACAATTCTGGATATCCAGCCCATCCTCACGGAGCTTAGTGACAATGAGATCAGTAACTGCCTCAGCAGTCTTCCCCTCTAATTTAATAAAATCAGCGAAGGATTCCTTCACCTTTACATTACCATCTTTAATCGACACATAGCGAATTACCTGAGACATCTGATCAATATGCGATATATCTGGTGTACTATCGAAAATTATTGCAAAGTACTTTGCACTAGACACATTATCAATTATACATTTTCGAACATTACAGCCGATTAGCGTGATGAACTCATTTTGAATGTTAGGTGACAAATACGTAGTGGATATCTTGTCAGTCATTCGTATTTTTGTAAGATGTTCCCTAATTACTGGGTCATATTTGCCCATTAGTTTTATTAACTTGTAATGAGTCTTTCCTAATTATTGTTTTCTGTGTAACAAGTCTTTACTAATTATTGTTTTCTGTGTAACAAGTCTTTACTAATTATTGTTTTCTGTGTATCAAGTCTGTTATACTATGAGTCTTTACTAATTATTGTTTTCTGTGTAACAAGTCTTTACTAATTATTGTTTTCTGTGTTTCAGATCTATGCTATGTTTATGTTGAATAAAGCCTCAAATTGGCCTTTACTTTATCTTTAGCCCGCTAACAAACGCGGCACCACAATTTATTCAACATTTCAATCAGCCATTCAGTCGGCCTTTCAGATACAGCAAGCAAATATTCATCCAGTAATCTTACTATATCATGGAGAAGGTGATTCGCCCGGATAAATTTATTACTTCTCCGAATTCTCCCCAAGCTGGGAAACTATGGAAATTATGGTCGCGCGGATTCAAATATTTCTTGAGTACTATCGCCGAACACAACCCCAATAAATTGGAGGTTCTATTCATACATATCGGCCCCGATGTCGCTGATATCATTCAAGACTGCTCTACTTATGAGAATGCCATGGCAGCCTTAGAGGCCACCTACGTCAAGAAGCCAAACGAGGTATGCGCTCGCCACCTGTTGTCCACCCGTCACCAAAAGCCCGAGGAAACCCTCGATGAGTACTTGCAAATTCTTCAACAACTAGCCAATGACTGCAACTTCAAATCGGTTTCCGCCGACGAAAACAGGAGTTCATCTGTGAGAGACGCTTTCATCCGAGGAATTAGAGATAGCGCCATCCGCACCCGCTTACTCGAAAATGACACACTCTCACTGGAAAAGGCTATCGTCCAGGCTCGAACATTAGATCAGGCCCAGAAAAACTCAGAATCGTACCTCACTCATTACGGTGCTGTTGCAGCCACTGGCTCTCGCCACGAACCGTCGCCGACTACTGACTCTGCCCGGCCTGCCTGCGTCCAAGGAGACGATCTCCCAAACTCTTCAGCCGCTACGAATTTCGACAACAAAGCCGCTCTGTGCTTCTTCTGCGGGTCTCGACGCCACCCACGAAGCAGGTGTCCGCAAAGGATTCTATCTGTGCGAAATGTGAAAAGACCGGCCACTGGGCCAAAGTCTGCCGCTCAAGTACTTCCTCGGCACGTCAAAAACAGGATAAAACCACAGCGTCTCATTCAGCCGCAGCATTAGCGACCATTAGTACCACTCTATCGTGTAGCTCCTCCATGCCTACCAACTCAACAGTCGATATCCTCGTCAACGGCCGTTCGTGTCTCGCCTTGTTGGATACTGGCAGCTCGGACAACTTCATTCGTGAGGATCTAGCCAAACACTTAGAGCTGCCCATTCTTCCGCACTCGGGCGTCGTATCAATGGCTTCGCCTAATCTATCCGCAGCCATCTCAGGTCGATGTACAGTGAAGGTTACGATGGGAGACCGCGACTACGAAAAGCTCGAACTATCCGTCTTGTCGGATCTGTGCGCTGACATAATACTCGGTACCCCATTCTTAATCAGACACAAGGAATTGAACATCAATTTCGGAGGTCCGGAGCCAGCACTCCATATATGCGGCCTTACTCGATCAAGAATTTCAGCCCCACCACTATTCGGCAACTTAACTGCCGATTGTCGTCCCATCGCCACGAAGTCCAGACGATTTTGCTCTGAGGACAAAATTTTCATTGGGAAAGAAATCGAAAAGCTACTCAGGGATGAGATAATTGAACCCAGTAACTCACCCTGGCGTGCTCAAGTAGTCATCACATCTACCGAAACAAAAAAAAAACGCATGGTAATCGATTTCTCTCAAACCGTCAACCGATTTACCATGCTAGATGCATATCCTCTTCCGCGAATCGATGATATAGCCAACAAAGTCTCACAACACAAATACTACAGCGTAATTGATCTGTCAAGCGCATACTACCAGGTAGAAATCGATCCGTCTGAACGACCTTTCACAGCATTCGAGGCTGACGGAAATCTATACCAATTCAGAAGGATCCCTATGGGAGTAACTAACGGAGCCGCGGCCTTCCAGCGCGTCATGAACGAATTCATATCCTCGAACAACTTATCATCAACATACGCCTACCTCGACGATCTCACCATCTGCGGAACCACTTGGGAAGAGCACGATGAGAACCTTCGACATTTCTGGGAAGCCGCTAAACGAGTAAATCTGAGTCTAAACAAGGAAAAATGCAAGCTTTCGATGACATCAGTGCACCTGCTCGGATATTCTATCTCTCATGGCGTATTGCGGCCCGATCCCGAACGCCTCCGGCCACTACAAGAACTTCAAACTCCTCGCAACAAGTCGTCTCTACAACGCGTAATCGGACTATTCGCATACTATGCTAAATGGATTCAGAACTATTCCCTCAAGATCAAACCTCTGCTCAACGTTTCATCATTCCCATTAACTCGCGAGGAAGTATCAACGATCCAAACACTCAAAGATGATATCTCGAAAGCTGTC
The DNA here is from genome assembly GCA_023014485.1 of Bathynomus jamesi. Taxonomy (NCBI): domain Eukaryota; kingdom Metazoa; phylum Arthropoda; class Malacostraca; order Isopoda; family Cirolanidae; genus Bathynomus; species Bathynomus jamesi. Next base: position 112,948 of record JAJOZX010001109.1, on the reverse strand, counting down.
GTCGGTTCAATCGATGAAGAACTGCCGTTCACTGTGGAGACGGACGCTTCCTCTTCAGCAATCGGAGCCACCCTCACCCAGAACGGCCGCCCGGTGGCGTTCTTTTCTCGCGCTCTGAATAACACAGAACGTCGCCATCACATCGTTGAAAAGGAGGCATACGCTGTAATCGAATCCATTCGCAAGTGGAAGCACTTCTTAGCTTATCGACACTTTACTGTCGTCACCGACCAGCGGAGCGTATCTTTCATGTTCGATGGAAAAGCTACTGGTCGTATTAAGAACGATAAGATTCTCCGTTGGCGTGTAGAACTAGCCGGCTACTCATTCACAATAAAATACAGACCAGCCCCGAGAACCGAGCCGCAGACGCATTGTCGCGATCCTTTTGCGCTGCTACTCCAAGAATATCCCTCGCCCAGCTGCATGTTAATCTGATACACCCAGGAGTCCGCCGAATGACTCATTTTGTGAGAGCTAGGAACCTACCATTCTCAGTGGATGACATCAAACGAGTTACGTCGGAATGCCAAACATGCGCTAAATGTAAGCCACAGTACTATAAACCAGAAGTTAGTCACTTAATACGGGCCATGTCCCCGTTTGACCGACTTAACATCGACTTTAAAGGCCCGCTTCCGAGCGCAACTTCGCGACCTTACATCCAAACAGTAATCGACGAGTATTCACGCTTTCCTTTTGCCTTCCCGTGCCGTGATACGAACACGTCAACCGTTATCGCCCGTCTCACCGAGTTATTTTCTACCTTCGGAACTCCCTCTTACATCCCACAGATCGAGGGACATCGTTTATGTCTTCGGAACTAAAACTGTTCCTAACTAAACATGGTATCGCGACTAGTCGCACAACGCCGTATCACCCCCAAGGAAACGGGCAATGCGAACGTTACAATGGAATCATCATGAACACCATCAAACTAGCCACGGAAGATCGCGGGTTGCCGATGTCGCAATGGGAGTCTGTCCTACCAGACGCGCTGCACTCGATTAGATCGCTGCTGTGTACGGCCACGAACGAAACTCCTCACGAGCGTCTATTCACACACCCGCGGCGTACTTCTACCGGTTCTGCACTACCGACGTGGCTGTCTTCTCCGGGAACTGTACTCCTTCGCCAATTCATTCGCCGATCCAAGAACGACCCCCTCGTCGAGGAAGTTGAGTTAATTGAGGCAAACCCCAACTACGCGTTTATACGGCATCCGAATGGGAGAGAAGATACCGTATCCATCAGGGACCTGGCACCGGCGGGACGTAGCAATACGGATGACACGAATCACTATGAACCCCCCGTACCCAGTCCGTCAATCAATTCCACCCCGCTAACGGACGACTCAGAACCCGCTGAGATCCGCCGACACACGGTCCCAACAGCTCCAGTCGAAGTCGAGAGAGGCCCACCTGTGTCAGTAACCTCCGAGACGAGTCCCCCTCTGAGAAGAAGCACTCGAATCAGATACCCAGCTCAACGCCTAAACTTGTAGACTCTTCTTTCTTCCAAAATATCTTGAACTTGTCGTTTTGTTTCTTACCGTGCAAAGTATCACGTATTATAAAAGAAGAGAGGAATGTAATGAGTCTTTACTAATTATTGTTTTCTGTGTAACAAGTCTTTACTAATTATTGTTTTCTGTGTAACAAGTCTTTACTAATTATTGTTTTCTGTGTAACAAGTCTTACTAATTATTGTTTTCTGTGTAACAAGTCTTTACTAATTATTGTTTTCTGTGATCACGTATTATAAAAGAAGAGAGGAATGCAATGAGTCTTTACTAATTATTGTTTTCTGTGTAACAAGTCTTTACTAATTATTGTTTTCTGTGTTTCAGATCTATGCTATGTTTATGTTGAATAAAGCCTCAAATTGGCCTTTACTTTATCTTTAGCCCGCTAACAAACGCGGCACCACATAACTCCAAAAAGTTTCCAGAATTGCCAGCTAGCCCAGCTTCTTCATTTAAGTTCTCTCGGTGCCCTCGGAATGCAAGATCTTGTTTTGCCAAGAACATGATGCAGTCATAAATTCGTCTCAGTATTTCTTTCCACTTAGCAGTAGCATGTTTTATTTGCAACTGATGTGTATGTGCATTATCTATTGTAGCATTCAACTGAAAGCGCATAGACAACTCTTTCCATTGTTCAAAGCATCGGGTATGATATGGACTGTTTTCATGTTCAGGTACTCTTGGATTCAGTTTCCTCCAGGCAAAAAATCCTTCTTTTCCAAATGCATTGGAGATGTTGTTGAAGAGACGACAGCAAAAGCAATGCAAGCTACATTTTGAAGGTGAGAAGATTAGCCATGACCTTTCAATTTTTTCGTCATTTTCCAAAGTTTTGAAATACCAAACTTTTGACATTGACCTATTGTTTGAATCAGCTGGAAAGGGTCCATTCATGTTTTTCAAATGTGATGGTCCACGTTTAATGAGTTCGATTCTCAAATTGTCCGTCATTGGAACGGGCCAGTTGCCAGAATCGTTGAACAGACTCTGTGGGTGATGGGTGGGTGGGTGACTTTGTGATGTAGATGAGGGTTGATCCTGATTATTTGGGGGTTCACTTGAAGTTGCCGCTTGAACATCTCTCTCTAAAGATATATCACATTGCGGTTGATCTCCTTGCTTCCCAGAAGGCACTGAAGGTGTGTCTGAGAATCCCATTAACTGATGAAATCGCTTAGCAGCACGCTTGGCTTCCTCCTCTTTTTTTTCGCGAAGATTCTTGTATGCAGCACCACTCAGTCTCTGTCGTTTGCTCATGTTTGCTAATTCAGTAGGGTATCTGCAAAATAAAACAACCATTAATTATTAACATCATCAAAGCTCAAAGAATGCAAAGCCTAACCTAAATATATAGGGAAAGTCTGAAAAATAGGGCTGGCAACCTTTCCGATGTGAAAATTTAACGCAACTATTTGTGGAAATAGTGGCATTGAGGTGGCATATATAGCATTTAATGATGATTTTTCATCAAAACCATGGATATTTTGTACACAAATAACGCGCGACAATGATGATATAATTTTTTGGAGGGTTGCATTTTAAAACATAAAAACCCAAAATTTTGCATACTGCCCCCGCCTGACAGTAATTTGCCGCCCCTCGGGAAGTGCCGCTCGGGGCGGTCACCCCTCTCGCCCCTCGGGAAGTGCCGCTCGGGGCGGTCACCCCTCTCGCCCCTCCCTTGATACGCCACTGGGTAAGCTATCGTACTATAATCTATAGCTTAGGTCCCGCCAGCCTAACTCTAATACTAATTCCTACTCAGCCCTAACTCTAATACTAATTCCTACTCAGCCCTAACTGTAATACCAATTCCTACTCAGTCCTAACTCTAATACAATTTACTATTCAGCCCTGACTGGGGAGTAACTATATCAAATTTAAACCCTATCTAACCTATTTCATGTTATTTGGCCTAAATCGGTTTTGTTCTAGCATGTCGGTGATTGGCCATATAGGCCCCTACGAAAACTCTGGGGAGGACTTCGAAGCTTATGCCACTAGGGTGAGGTTGTTTTTTGAGGCAAATTCCATTCCTGATGCTAAGAAAGTACCTACCTTCTTAACTCTAATAGGCCCTAAAACGTTTGGCTTAGTTATGAACCAAGTTGCTCCTAAAGCAGCAGAAACTTGCACCTGTAGGCCTTAACCAATCACTACAAACCCCGAGTAGTTCTCATCTATGAACGTTTCAAATTTTATTCGAGGCATCAGACTATGAATGAAAGCATTGCAGAGTTTGTTGCAGGTATAAAAGCCTATAGCTTTATGTGGTGCCGCGTTTGTTAGCGGGCTAAAGATAAAGTAAAGGCCAATTTGAGGCTTTATTCAACATAAACATAGCATAGATCTGAAACACAGAAAACAATAATTAGTAAAGACTTGTTACACAGAAAACAATAATTAGTAAAGACTCATTACATTCCTCTCTTCTTTTATAATACGTGATACATTGCACGGTAAGAAACAAAACGACAAGTTCAAGATATTTTGGAAGAAAGAAGAGTCTACAAGTTTAGGCGTTGAGCTGGGTATCTGATTCGAGTGCTTCTTCTCAGAGGGGGACTCGTCTCGGAGGTTACTGACACAGGTGGGCCTCTCTCGACTTCGACTGGAGTCGCTTCGACGGGAGCTGTTGGGACCGTGTGTCGGCGGATCTCAGCGGGTTCTGAGTCGTCCGTTAGCGGGGTGGAATTGATTGGCGGACTGGGTACGGGGGGTTCATAGTGATTCGTGTCATCCGTATTGCTACGTCCCGCCGGTGCCAGGTCCCTGATGGATACGGTATCTTCTCTCCCATTCGGATGCCGTATAAACGCGTAGTTGGGGTTTGCCTCAATTAACTCAACTTCCTCGACGAGGGGGTCGTTCTTGGATCGGCGAATGAATTGGCGAAGGAGTACAGTTCCCGGAGAAGACAGCCACGTCGGTAGTGCAGAACCGGTAGAAGTACGCCGCGGGTGCGTGAATAGACGCTCGTGAGGAGTTTCGTTCGTGGCCGTACACAGCAGCGATCTAATCGAGTGCAGCGCGTCTGGTAGGACGGACTCCCATTGCGACATCGGCAACCCGCGATCTTCTATGGCTAGTTTGATGGTGTTCATGATGATTCCATTGTAACGTTCGCATTGCCCGTTTCCTTGGGGGTGATACGGCGTTGTGCGACTAGTCGCGATACCATGTTTAGTTAGGAACAGTTTTAGTTCCGAAGACATAAACGATGTCCCTCGATCTGTGTGGATGTAAGAGGGAGTTCCGAAGGTAGAAAATAACTCGGTGAGACGGGCGATAACGGTTGACGTGTTCGTATCACGGCACGGGAAGGCAAAAGGAAAGCGTGAATACTCGTCGATTACTGTTAGGATGTAAGGTCGCGAAGTTGCGCTCGGAAGCGGGCCTTTAAAGTCGATGTTAAGTCGGTCAAACGGGGACATGGCCCGTATTAAGTGACTAACTTCTGGTTTATAGTACTGTGGCTTACATTTAGCGCATGTTTGGCATTCCGACGTAACTCGTTTGATGTCATCCACTGAGAATGGTAGGTTCCTAGCTCTCACAAAATGAGTCATTCGGCGGACTCCTGGGTGTATCAGATTAACATGCAGCTGGGCGAGGGATATTCTTGGAGTAGCAGCGCAAAAGGATCGCGACAATGCGTCTGCGGCTCGGTTCTCGGGGCCCGGTCTGTATTTTATTGTGAATGAGTAGCCGGCTAGTTCTACACGCCAACGGAGAATCTTATCGTTCTTAATACGACCAGTAGCTTTTCCATCGAACATGAAAGATACGCTCCGCTGGTCGGTGACGACAGTAAAGTGTCGATAAGCTAAGAAGTGCTTCCACTTGCGAATGGATTCGATTACAGCGTATGCCTCCTTTTCAACGATGTGATGGCGACGTTCTGTGTTATTCAGAGCGCGAGAAAAGAACGCCACCGGGCGGCCGTTCTGGGTGAGGGTGGCTCCGATTGCTGAAGAGGAAGCGTCCGTCTCCACAGTGAACGGCAGTTCTTCATCGATTGAACCGACGACAGCTTTCGAGATATCATCTTTGAGTGTTTGGATCGTTGATACTTCCTCGCGAGTTAATGGGAATGATGAAACGTTGAGCAGAGGTTTGATCTTGAGGGAATAGTTCTGAATCCATTTAGCATAGTATGCGAATAGTCCGATTACGCGTTGTAGAGACGACTTGTTGCGAGGAGTTTGAAGTTCTTGTAGTGGCCGGAGGCGTTCGGGATCGGGCCGCAATACGCCATGAGAGATAGAATATCCGAGCAGGTGCACTGATGTCATCGAAAGCTTGCATTTTTCCTTGTTTAGACTCAGATTTACTCGTTTAGCGGCTTCCCAGAAATGTCGAAGGTTCTCATCGTGCTCTTCCCAAGTGGTTCCGCAGATGGTGAGATCGTCGAGGTAGGCGTATGTTGATGATAAGTTGTTCGAGGATATGAATTCGTTCATGACGCGCTGGAAGGCCGCGGCTCCGTTAGTTACTCCCATAGGGATCCTTCTGAATTGGTATAGATTTCCGTCAGCCTCGAATGCTGTGAAAGGTCGTTCAGACGGATCGATTTCTACCTGGTAGTATGCGCTTGACAGATCAATTACGCTGTAGTATTTGTGTTGTGAGACTTTGTTGGCTATATCATCGATTCGCGGAAGAGGATATGCATCTAGCATGGTAAATCGGTTGACGGTTTGAGAGAAATCGATTACCATGCGTTTTTTTTTTGTTTCGGTAGATGTGATGACTACTTGAGCACGCCAGGGTGAGTTACTGGGTTCAATTATCTCATCCCTGAGTAGCTTTTCGATTTCTTTCCCAATGAAAATTTTGTCCTCAGAGCAAAATCGTCTGGACTTCGTGGCGATGGGACGACAATCGGCAGTTAAGTTGCCGAATAGTGGTGGGGCTGAAATTCTTGATCGAGTAAGGCCGCATATATGGAGTGCTGGCTCCGGACCTCCGAAATTGATGTTCAATTCCTTGTGTCTGATTAAGAATGGGGTACCGAGTATTATGTCAGCGCACAGATCCGACAAGACGGATAGTTCGAGCTTTTCGTAGTCGCGGTCTCCCATCGTAACCTTCACTGTACATCGACCTGAGATGGCTGCGGATAGATTAGGCGAAGCCATTGATACGACGCCCGAGTGCGGAAGAATGGGCAGCTCTAAGTGTTTGGCTAGATCCTCACGAATGAAGTTGTCCGAGCTGCCAGTATCCAACAAGGCGAGACACGAACGGCCGTTGACGAGGATATCGACTGTTGAGTTGGTAGGCATGGAGGAGCTACACGATAGAGTGGTACTAATGGTCGCTAATGCTGCGGCTGAATGAGACGCTGTGGTTTTATCCTGTTTTTGACGTGCCGAGGAAGTACTTGAGCGGCAGACTTTGGCCCAGTGGCCGGTCTTTTCACATTTCGCACAGATAGAATCCTTTGCTGGACACCTGCTTCGTGGGTGGCGTCGAGACCCGCAGAAGAAGCACAGAGCGGCTTTGTTGTCGAAATTCGTAGCGGCTGAAGAGTTTGGGAGATCGTCTTCTTGGACGCAGGCAGGCCGGGCAGAGTCAGTAGTCGGCGACGGTTCGTGGCGAGAGCCAGTGGCTGCAACAGCACCGTAATGAGTGAGGTACGATTCTGAGTTTTTCTGGGCCTGATCTAATGTTCGAGCCTGGACGATAGCCTTTTCCAGTGAGAGTGTGTCATTTTCGAGTAAGCGGGTACGGATGGCGCTATCTCTAATTCCTCGGATGAAAGCGTCTCTCACAGATGAACTCCTGTTTTCGTCGGCGGAAACCGATTTGAAGTTGCAGTCATTGGCTAGTTGTTGAAGAATTTGCAAGTACTCATCGAGGGTTTCCTCGGGCTTTTGGTGACGGGTGGACAACAGGTGGCGAGCGCATACCTCGTTTGGCTTCTTGACGTAGGTGGCCTCTAAGGCTGCCATGGCATCCTCATAAGTAGAGCAGTCTTGAATGATATCAGCGACATCGGGGCCGATATGTATGAATAGAACCTCCAATTTATTGGGGTTGTGTTCGGCGATAGTACTCAAGAAATATTTGAATCCGCGCGACCATAATTTCCATAGTTTCCCAGCTTGGGGAGAATTCGGAGAAGTAATAAATTTATCCGGGCGAATCACCTTCTCCATGATATAGTAAGATTACTGGATGAATATTTGCTTGCTGTATCTGAAAGGCCGACTGAATGGCTGATTGAAATGTTGAATAAATTGTGGTGCCGCGTTTGTTAGCGGGCTAAAGATAAAGTAAAGGCCAATTTGAGGCTTTATTCAACATAAACATAGCATAGATCTGAAACACAGAAAACAATAATTAGTAAAGACTTGTTACACAGAAAACAATAATTAGTAAAGACTCATTACACTTTATTTGTAAATTTGGGGACAAATTAGACGAAATGCTAATAGATAGGTTTGTAATGGGTCTCAAAGAGGAGTCTACCCACTGCCCAGAGAGCCCTATTAGCTATACAGAACCTAACTTTTAGTCAGGCTGTAGAAATAGCTGCGGCTAGGGAAGCAGCTGCTAAAGATGTTAGAGCTTTTGGTAGTCACAGTAGTAAAGCCCAACACGTAAATAGCTTTAAATCTTCTAGGCTGGCAGACCTAACGAGACTACTAGACAAACAAATAAAAGGTATGCGGCAAATACGACTAAACCTACTAATTCGAACGCTAAACAGGAGGAAAAGCCTTCCAAGCCATGTAGTGGATGTGGAAAACACCAGTGGAAGAAGGGCTGTCCTTTTAAAGAAGCAGTTTGCCGAAACTAGTAAAATAGGCCACATAGCTAAAGTTTGTTTTTCAAAGAAAACAAGGAGTGAAAATTCTAATTATAACATTTCTAGTGGTAATCCTCCAAATGGAAATACTTCAAACATTGGAGTGGAATACCTATTTTATGAGCAGCAAAATGGTAATAATACAGGTCCATATATTGTAGAGGTAGGTCTAAATGAAATTACAGTTTCTCTAGAACTAGATACAAGTGCTGCCCGAACTGTCATGTCTAAAACAGTTTTTGACAAAACTTTCAAAAATACACCTAAACTACATGCATCTAAAACAATACTAAAAAAATATGGGGATATACAAATACCTGTTTGTGGGGAAGCATCCATCACAGTTACACCCCACAAGAAAACTTTGTCTCAGCCCTTAACTCTTTCAGTGGTGGATGAGCAAGGGCCTACTCTACTAGGCCGTGATTGGAATGATGCTTTGAAAATGCTTATTGACAAAATTTTGTCAAAGGGTCGGGCAGATGTACATACACTCGCATATCCATCTGACATAGACTCATTGTTAATGGAGTTCCTTCTCTTTTTGGGCCTGAAGTAGGCAAACTACAGTAAAAGACCATCAGGTCTGTATAGAGGTAGACCCTAATTGAGGTGACGTGTGTATATATATATGTATATAGTCTAAAAGTCACTAAAGGGGAAATATCACTAAATCTAAGCTGAATGGCAAGAGCAAGTCATAAACGAACCAACGCGGCTGTTCGTATTGTTTTGGGCTAGCCTAGAGATGTTTTTTCCTATCTGACCTAATCGTTGGTGCTGAGTGTAATTAGGTGGTGTTTCTAAGGTGACAAATGGGGTAGAAAGTTGTCCGTACTTAAGTATAGTTAGGGGTAATGTCTATAGCTTCTAAATTGGTAATGTAAGAGAGAGTTAGGTAGGCCGTTTGTGGGACACAGGAATCTAATGGTAGGCTCCCAAAGGAATATCTAATTCAACGCACCGGTAAGTGCTTTTGATTGTTTGCTAGAACCTAAGTAACCTAACTGGGGTGTCTACCCCACGCTATCACATTTGGCGACGAGGATGGGATTCAATTAAGCTCATGGGATTCGATTAAGCTCATTGGATTTAATTTAGCTCATTGGATTGAATTTGGCTCATTTGATTAAATTTTGTTCATTGGGTTAAATTTGGCTCATTGGTTTAATTTGGCGTATTGGGTTCAAGTGGTTGTTTGGAAAATTGGATGTAGCCTAGTGGGTCGTCCGATTTGGTTTGTTTGTGTGGGTAAGCTACCGTACTATAGCGTAGGTCCCGCCGGCCTAACTCTAAAACTAATTCCTACTCAGCCCTAACTCTAAAACTAATTCCTACTCAGCCCTAACTAATACAATTCACTATTCCGCAGGGGGGAGCGGAGGTGGGGAGAGAGCCTTCTACTTTTCTATCCAGTTTTCTACTACTGCTAGCATAGTTTGAAAGACAAAATTTTCCCTGGCACCCGTTGCCATTGGTACCTCCTCGGTATGGGCCGCAAGGCCTTTTGAGGTACTTCTTTTCCTTGTAACTCCTTGTAACTAATACAATTCACTATTCAGCCCTAACTGGGGAGTAACTAGATCAAATTTAAACCTAATCTAACCTACTTCACGTGATTTGGCCTAATTCGGTTTTGCTCTAGCATGTCGGTGATTGGCCATATAAGCCCCTACGAAGACTCTGGGGAGGACTTCGAAGCTTATGCCACTAGGGTGAGGTTGTTTTTCGAGGCAAATTCCATTCCTGATGCTAAGAAAGTACCTACCTTTTTAACTATAATAGGCCCTAAAACGTTTGGTTTAGTTATGGACCTAGTTTCTCCAAAAGCGCCAGAAACCTGCACCTATAATGAATTGGTACAGGCCCTAACCGATCACTACAAATCCCGAGTAGTTCTCATCTATGAACGTTTCAAATTTTATTCAAGGCATCAGACGGGAAATGAAAGCATTGCAGAGTTTGTTGCAGGAATAAAAAGCTATAGCCGTACGTGCAAATTTGGGGCCAAATTAGATGAAATGCTAAGAGATAGATTTGTAATGGGTCTCAAAGAGGAGTCTACCCAGAGAGCCCTATTAGCCATACAGGACCTAACTTTTAGTCAGGCTGTAGAAATAGCTACGGCTAGAGAAGCAGCTGCTAAAGATGTTAGAGCTTTTGGAAATCACAGTAGTAAAGCCCAACACGTAAATAGCTGTACAGGGTGTGGAAAACACCATTCGAAGAAGGATTGCCCTTTTAAAGAAGCAGTTTGCCGAAACTGTAGTAAACTAGGCCACATAGCTAAAGTGTGTTTTTCAAAGAAAACGAAGGGTGAAAATTCTAATTTTAACATTTCTAGTGTAAATCCTCAAAAGGGAAATACTTCGAACATTGGAGTGGAGTACCTATTTTATGAGCAGCAAAGTGGGAAAAATACAGGCCCATATATTGTAGAGGTAGGCCTAAATGGAATTACAGTTCCTCTAGAATTGGATACGGGTGCTGCCCGGACGGTCATATCCAAGGCAGTTTTTGATAAGATTTTCAAAAACACACCTAAACTACATGCATCTAAAACTATTTTGAAGAAGTATGGGGACATACAAATACCTATTTGTGGAGAAGCATACGTCACAGTTACACTCAACCAGAAAACTTTGTCTCATCCCTTAACCCTTTTAGTGGTGGATGAGCAAGGGCCTACTCTACTAGGCCGTGATTGGATTGATGCTTTAAAAATGCCGATTGACAAAATCTTGCCAAGGGGTCAGGCAGATGTGCATACACTCTCATATCCATCTGACATAGACTCATTGTTAAGGGAGTTTTCTTCTGTTTTTGGGCCTGAAGTAGGCAACCTAAAAGGCCATCAGGTCTGCATAGAAGTAGATCCTAATGTAACTCCGAAATTTTGTAAGGCTCGTTCAATTGCGCATGCACTGCGGGAGAAGGTAGATTTAGAAATTGACAGGCTGCTAAAAGATAAAATTATTGAATCAGTCACACACGCTAAGTGGGCTGCCCCAGTAGTTCCTGTACTAAAACCGGACAAGTCCGTGCGGTTATGTGGGGATTACCGTTTAACAGCAAATAGAGCCGTCCTTCTAGATTGCTATCCTATACCCAAGCCTGATGAATTATTTAGCTCTCTTGCTGGGGGTAAATATTTCACAAAACTCGATATGTCCCAAGCCTATGCTCAACTAAGTTTAGATGAAAACTCTAAAGAATTATCTATCATAAATACGCACCGAGGCCTATATAAGTACAATAGGCTATGCTATGGAATAGCATCGGCTCCGGGTATTTTTCAGAGGACAATGGACCAAGTTCTAGGTTCTAAAAAGACTCCGGGATGCCGGACTTAAGCTAAAGAGAGAAAAGTGTTCATGGGTCACTAACGAGGTTTCATATTTAGGGTTCCGCATAGATGCCTCAGGCATTTATCCAACGATGGATAAACTAGAAGCAATAAAAAATGCACCACCTCCACAAAACATCACACAGTTACAAGCTTATTTAGGTCTCCTAAACTTTTATAGGAAATTTTTGCCTAATGCATCGACTTTCCTTGAACCCCTAAATAAGCTATTACGATCTGGGGAACAGTGGAGATGGGAGAAAACTCAAAAGGAAGCATTTGAGGCTTCCAAGGACGTACTACTAAAGTCCACGCTCCTAGTGCATTATGATCCTAAACTTCCTCTCGTAGTTTCGATCTGGGGAACAGTGGAGATGGGAGAAAACTCAAAAGGAAGCATTTGAGGCTTCCAAGGACGTACTACTAAAGTCCACGCTCCTAGTGCATTATGATCCTAAACTTCCTCTCGTAGTTTCAGCAGACAGCAGTTCTTATGGAATTGGGGCAGTGTTATCTCACCACATTGATGGTGTAGATAGGCCTATCTGTTTTGTTTCTAGAACACTAACTGAGACTGAAAAACGATATGCACAAGTGGAACGTGAAGCACTAGCCTTAGGATTTGCAGTAATAAAATTTCATTTCTATCTATGGGGTCATGAATTTAAACTAATTACTGACCATAAGCCTCTTTTAGGTTTATTTTCACCTAATAAAAATATTCCAGTTATGGCCTCAGGTAGGATTCAACGATGGGCACTGATTCTACAAGCCTATAAATTTGACTTAGTACATCGGTCAGGTAAACTTCTAGGTACGGCTGATGCGCTAAGTAGGTTGCCCTTAGAAAATCCAAATGATTGTGTACCTATACCTACAGAATGGGTTCACTTGGTGGAGTTTTTGGAATCCACTCCAGTATCTGCGGTACAAATAGAGCAGTGGACAAAATCAGACCCTATTCTGTCTAGGGTCATCCATTTCTGCTCAGTTGGTTGGCCTACTAAGGTTGAGAGTGAATTACAGCCTTTTTATCAACGTCAGTCTGGCCTCTCCATTCAAAATGGCTGTCTCTTATGGGGTCACAGAGTGATTATTCCAAATGAAGGCAGGTCGAATTTAGTGAAGGAACTTCACGCTGAACACATGGGCGCAACAAAAATGAAAGAGCTGCCAAGAGCTTATTTCTGGTGGCCTGGTTTAGATGGAGAATTCGAATCATTGGTTCGTTCCTGTCAAAGCTGCCTAGAGAACAGAGATCTCCCAAGGAAAAGTCCACTGCATCCTGTGGATGGCCTACTATACCGTGGCATAGGATCCATGTTGACTATGCAGGTCCTATAAATAATACTTATTTCCTAGTCATTGTGGACGCCTACTCTAAGTGGGTGGAAATTTTTCCAACCACTTCCATGACTTCGGGTGTTACTATTCGCTTACTCCGTTCGGTTTTCGCTCGATGGGGTTTACCCATAGTCCTGGTTTCCGACAATGGTACTTGTTTTACCAGTGAGGAATTTCATTCCTTCGTCCACCTAAATGGCATTAGACATGTCCGGTCTAGTGTTTTTCACCCGTCTACTAACGGTCTCGCGGAAAACATGGTCCGTACTTTCAAGTCGGCCTTGCGTCATTCTCGTGGGGAGGAAATGCAAGTGGCGTTGGATAAATTTCTGTTTAAATATCGATTAACACCTCACACCACGACGGGGGTGTCTCCCTCTAAACTTATGATTGGCCGTGAATTCGTTCAGTTTTCGATTTGTTACGTCCAAACGAAACGTTACAACAACGAGTTTTACGCCATCAGGAAAAACAGAAGCTGTACCATGACACTAAAAGAGGGAGAGTTATAGAGGCGCAACCTAATGATCCAGTTATGATTCGCAACTATGGGGCTGGACCAAAATGGGTTCCTGCAACCGTCCAGGAGAGAACGGGCCCTGTTTCCTTCAAGTGCCAACTAGAAGATGGTCGTTCTATTAAACGCTATCAGGACCAGATATGGGATCGTGAATTGCAGAAAGACCAGAGTCTTCCGGAAGAGAGAACTGATCCTCCGGAAAATGGTTCAACTCGCCCGCCTATACAGGTTGCACCTAATCCTACTACATCAACCCCGCTCCGCAGGTCGTCTAGGGTCCCTCATCCCCCTGACAAACTAAACTTGTAGGGGAGGAGTGAGGTGACGTGTGTGTATATATATGTATATAGTCTAAAAGTCACTAAAGGGGAAATATCACTAAATCTAAGCTGAATGGCAAGAGCAAGTCATAAACGAACCAACGCGGCTGTTCGTATTGTTTTGGGCTAGCCTAGAGATGTTTTTTCCTATCTGACCTAATCGTTGGTGCTGAGTGTAATTAGGTGGTGTTTCTAAGGTGACAAATGGGGTAGAAAGTTGTCCGTACTTAAGTATAGTTAGGGGTAATGTCTATAGCTTCTAAATTGGTAATGTAAGAGAGAGTTAGATAGGCCGTTTGTGGGACACAGGAATCTAATGGTAGGCTCCCAAAGGAATATCTAATTCAACACACCGGTAAGTGCTTTTGATTGTTTGCTAGAACCTAAGTAACCTAACTGGGGTGTCTACTAGGGATTGTCGTTTTGAGTCATTTTGTTTATCCCGGGATTCCGGGATAAAATCTGTCTTCGTCCCGGGATCCCGGGATTTCCCGGGATTTTTATTTTATATGTATTTCAATTTTTTATACTTTTAAAAAGGAATTAATATAAAAATTATAAAGATTTCATCATTTATTTATTTAAACATATTCCATTAGGTAACTATGAGTGTGAAATAACTAGCTTAAAAGACAGTTGATTGCAACAAGACAGCTATTTGTAAGAAAATCAACACTTGTAAAGAATAATATCCTTGTAAAGAATAAGCATGCTCGTAAAACACAAAAACAACTAAACATATGAAAATGCAAAACATAGCGCATTTAAAAGAACTAATTTGACTTATAATACGAACGTAGAAAACATAGACAATTCACACTCTTATCACTCAGCCGAGTTCTAAGTTTAATTATAAACAGTCCTGCAGCTGAAAAAGCTCTTTCCGCTTCGACACTAGTTGGTGGTATAGACTCGAGAGCATTCATTATTTTGATTATGTTAACTGTTTTTTCACCAGTTGCGTCAAATATGTCGAACTCCTTGGAGAAGTTCTTTGCAATTGATTGAGCTTGTGATTGACCGCTGCTAGTGACAAATTCAGTTTGCTTTTTGATTGCACCCTCCAATTTCTGAGAGTGTCTGGTGACTCTGGCCGTCAGCTCCTTCTTCTTCCTCAGATTGTGATGAATCAGACGAAGAAAACCCATGCTTTGTATCAACAAGGCGTGTTATTATTCGTTTTGCTGTTACTAATAAGACAGACTTGTTTGGTAATGCTTGCAACTCGGTCTCTACGGTTGGTTTACTCACTTTACTGTGCTTTTTTCCAGTTTTTATATACCTCAATAATCCAATCAATGGTTTTTGCCTCCTCTCATTTAGTCTTGAAATTAACGCTTCCTTAACTTTTCTTGAAAAACCAGAATCTTGCTCAGAAAGTTCTTGTATGATGAAAGAAAAAACTCCTTCAGCACTAAGAAGTGTCGCATCGCGGCTGCAAAGTTTTTCTGATCCAATTTCGACAGGTTTCAAAGCAAAGTTTCATTAGCACCGTGATATCCCGGGTTGAACGAAAAAATCCCGGGATATATCCCGCACATAAAATCAACCGGGATCCCGGGATCCCGGGAAACAATCCCTAGTGTCTACCCCACGCTATCACACTAATGTAACCAAAATTTTGTGAGATTCGTTCAATTGCACATGCATTGTGGGAGAAGGTAGAATTAGAAATTGATAGGCTGCTCAAAGATAAAATTATCGAACCAGTCACACACGCTAAGTGGGCGGGCTGCCCCGGTAGTTCCTGTACTAAAACCTGACAAGTCAGTGCGGTTATGTGGGGATTACCGTTTAACAGCAAATAGAGCAGTTTTTCTAGATTGCTACCCTATACCTAAGCCTGATGAATTATTTAGCTCTCCTGCTGGGGGTAAATATTTTACAAAACTAGATGTGTCCCAACGTCACTCCCAAGCCTTTGCTCAACTAGGATCTTTTCGGTTAGACGGCCTGTAATATTTTTTAACATTACTTAATTTTTATTGTCCAGTTTTAATCGAGGATTTCAAAAATAACATTAATGTTTCAGAGAAACAAATAGTGAGGCAGTTATACATTTTAGTTTAGAGAATATCATATATGCTTTAAGATTCCAAAATCCCTGAAAGTTTTAGGTCAACTGTACGCTCATGACGATTGGTTAGGATAAGTCATGATATTTTCGTTTGTTTTGACAGTAAACTAACGAAAATATCATGACTTAACCTAACTAGTCGTCAAGGACGTACAGTTGACCTAACCGGGCATTCAATTAACCTAACCAGTTGGTAGAGTCTAGAATTTGACGCTCCCGTAGCCATTACTCGTTTTTTTTCCGCCGGCCGTTAAACCAAAAATATCCTAATACGGTTTAAAAATATATATCTGTAATGAGTCTTTACTAATTATTGTTTTCTGTGTTTCAGATCTATGCTATGTTTATGTTGAATAAAGCCTCAAATTGGCCTTTACTTTATCTTTAGCCCGCTAACAAACGCGGCACCACAATTTATTCAACATTTCAATCAGCCATTCAGTCGGCCTTTCAGATACAGCAAGCAAATATTCATCCAGTAATCTTACTATATCATGGAGAAGGTGATTCGCCCAGATAAATTTATTACTTCTCCGAATTCTCCCCAAGCTGGGAAACTATGGAAATTATGGTCGCGCGGATTCAAATATTTCTTGAGTACTATCGCCGAACACAACCCCAATAAATTGGAGGTTCTATTCATACATATCGGCCCCGATGTCGCTGATATCATTCAAGACTGCTCTACTTATGAGGATGCCATGGCAGCCTTAGAGGCCACCTACGTCAAGAAGCCAAACGAGGTATGCGCTCGCCACCTGTTGTCCACCCGTCACCAAAAGCCCGAGGAAACCCTCGATGAGTACTTGCAAATTCTTCAACAACTAGCCAATGACTGCAACTTCAAATCGGTTTCCGCCGACGAAAACAGGAGTTCATCTGTGAGAGACGCTTTCATCCGAGGAATTAGAGATAGCGCCATCCGTACCCGCTTACTCGAAAATGACACACTCTCACTGGAAAAGGCTATCGTCCAGGCTCGAACATTAGATCAGGCCCAGAAAAACTCAGAATCGTACCTCACTCATTACGGTGCTGTTGCAGCCACTGGCTCTCGCCACGAACCGTCGCCGACTACTGACTCTGCCCGGCCTGCCTGCGTCCAAGAAGACGATCTCCCAAACTCTTCAGCCGCTACGAATTTCGTCAACAAAGCCGCTCTGTGCTTCTTCTGCGGGTCTCGACGCCACCCACGAAGCAGGTGTCCAGCAAAGGATTCTATCTGTGCGAAGTGTGAAAAGACCGGCCACTGGGCCAAAGTCTGCCGCTCAAGTACTTCCTCGGCACGTTAAAAACAGGATAAAACCACAGCGTCTCATTCAGCCGCAGCATTAGCGACCATTAGTACCACTCTATCGTGTAGCTCCTCCATGCCTACCAACTCAACAGTCGATATCCTCGTCAACGGCCGTTCGTGTCTCGCCTTGTTGGATACTGGCAGCTCGGACAACTTCATTCGTGAGGATCTAGCCAAACACTTAGAGCTGCCCATTCTTCCGCACTCGGGCGTCGTATCAATGGCTTCGCCTAATCTATCCGCAGCCATCTCAGGTCGATGTACAGTGAAGGTTACGATGGGAGACCGCGACTACGAAAAGCTCGAACTATCCGTCTTGTCGGATCTGTGCGCTGACATAATACTCGGTACCCCATTCTTAATCAAACACAAGGAATTGAACATCAATTTCGGAGGTCCGGAGCCAGCACTCCATATATGCGGCCTTACTCGATCAAGAATTTCAGCCCCACAACTATTCGGCAACTTAACTGCCGATTGTCGTCCCATCGCCACGAAGTCCAGACGATTTTGCTCTGAGGACAAAATTTTCATTGGGAAAGAAATCGAAAAGCTACCGAAACAAAAAAAAAACGCATGGTAACCGATTTCTCTCAAACCGTCAACCGATTTACCATGCTAGATGCATATCCTCTTCCGCGAATCGATGATATAGCCAACAAAGTCTCACAACACAAATACTACAGCGTAATTGATCTGTCAAGCGCATACTACCAGGTAGAAATCGATCCGCCTGAACGACCTTTCACAGCATTCGAGGCTGACGGAAATCTATACCAATTCAGAAGGATCCCTATGGGAGTAACTAACGGAGCCGCGGCCTTCCAGTGCGTCATGAACGAATTCATATCCTCGAACAACTTATCATCAACATACGCCTACCTCGACGATCTCACCATCTGCGGAACCACTTGGGAAGAGCACGATGAGAACCTTCGACATTTCTGGGAAGCCGCTAAACGAGTAAATCTGAGTCTAAACAAGGAAAAATGCAAGCTTTCGATGACATCAGTGCACCTGCTCGGATATTCTATCTCTCATGGCGTATTGCGGCCCGATCCCGAACGCCTCCGGCCACTACAAGAACTTCAAACTCCTCGCAACAAGTCGTCTCTACAACGCGTAATCGGACTATTCGCATACTATGCTAAATGGATTCAGAACTATTCCCTCAAGATCAAACCTCTGCTCAACGTTTCATCATTCCCATTAACTCGCGAGGAAGTATCAACGATCCAAACACTCAAAGATGATATCTCGAAAGCTGTCGTCGGTTCAATCGATGAAAAACTGCCGTTCACTGTGGAGACGGACGCTTCCTCTTCAGCAATCGGAGCCACCCTCACCCAGAACGGCCGCCCGGTGGCGTTCTTTTCTCGCGCTCTGAATAACACAGAACGTCGCCATCACATCGTTGAAAAGGAGGCATACGCTGTAATCGAATCCATTCGCAAGTGGAAGCACTTCTTAGCTTATCGACACTTTACTGTCGTCACCGACCAGCGGAGCGTATCTTTCATGTTCGATGGAAAAGCTACTGGTCGTATTAAGAACGATAAGATTCTCCGTTGGCGTGTAGAACTAGCCGGCTACTCATTCACAATAAAATACAGACCGGGCCCCGAGAACCGAGCCGCAGACGCATTGTCGCGATCCTTTTGCGCTGCTACTCCAAGAATATCCCTCGCCCAGCTGCATGTTAATCTGATACACCCAGGAGTCCGCCGAATGACTCATTTTGTGAGAGCTAGGAACCTACCATTCTCAGTGGATGACATCAAACGAGTTACGTCGGAATGCCAAACATGCGCTAAATGTAAGCCACAGTACTATAAACCAGAAGTTAGTCACTTAATACGGGCCATGTCCCCGTTTGACCGACTTAACATCGACTTTAAAGGCCCGCTTCCGAGCGCAACTTCGCGACCTTACATCCTAACAGTAATCGACGAGTATTCACGCTTTCCTTTTGCCTTCCCGTGCCGTGATACGAACACGTCAACCGTTATCGCCCGTCTCACCGAGTTATTTTCTACCTTCGGAACTCCCTCTTACATCCACACAGATCGAGGGACATCGTTTATGTCTTCGGAACTAAAACTGTTCCTAACTAAACATGGTATCGCGACTAGTCGCACAACGCCGTATCACCCTCAAGGAAACGGGCAATGCGAACGTTATAATGGAATCATCATGAACACCATCAAACTAGCCATAGAAGATCGCGGGTTGCCCATGTCGCAATGGGAGTCCGTCCTACCAGACGCGCTGCACTCGATTAGATCGCTGCTGTGTACGGCCACGAACGAAACTCCTCACGAGCGTCTATTCACGCACCCGCGGCGTACTTCTACCGGTTCTGCACTACCGACGTGGCTGTCTTCTCCGGGAACTGTACTCCTTCGCCAATTCATTCGCCGATCCAAGAACGATCCCCTCGTCGAGGAAGTTGAGTTAATTGAGGTAAACCCCAACTACGCGTTTATACGGCATCCGAATGGGAGAGAAGATACCGTATCCATCAGGGACCTGGCACCGGCGGGACGTAGCAATACGGATGACACGAATCACTATGAACCCCCCGTACCCAGTCCGTCAATCAATTCCACCCCGCTAACGGACGACTCAGAACCCGCTGAGATCCGCCGACACACGGTCCCAACAACTCCCGTCGAAGCGACTCCAGTCGAAGTCGAGAGAGGCCCACCTGTGTCAGTAACCTCCGAGACGAGTCCCCCTCTGAGAAGAATGTAGACTCTTCTTTCTTCCAAAATATCTTGAACTTGTCGTTTTGTTTCTTACCGTGCAATGTATCACGTATTATAAAAGAAGAGAGGAATGTAATGAGTCTTTACTAATTATTGTTTTCTGTGTAACAAGTCTTTACTAATTATTGTTTTCTGTGTTTCAGATGTATGCTATGTTTATGTTGAATAAAGCCTCAAATTGGCCTTTACTTTATCTTTAGCCCGCTAACAAACGCGGCACCACAATATCTTAAATTTGTTAAATTGCATATAACTGCCTCACTATTTGTTTCTCTAAAGCATGAATGTTATTTTGGAAATCTTCGATTAAAACTGGACAATAAAAAACAAGTAATGTTAAAAAATATTACAGGCCGTCAAACCGAAAATCCCTCAACTAAGTTTAAATGAAAATTCTAAAGAGATAACTATCATAAATACGCCCCGAGGCCTATATAGGTACAATAGGCTATGCTATGGAATAGCATCGGCTCCGGGTATTTTTCAGAGAACAATGGACCAAGTTCTAAGTCACATTCCGGGTGTACTTTGTTTCCTAGATGATGTCCTCATTTCAGGTTCAT
Source organism: Bathynomus jamesi (assembly GCA_023014485.1). Classification (NCBI taxonomy): domain Eukaryota; kingdom Metazoa; phylum Arthropoda; class Malacostraca; order Isopoda; family Cirolanidae; genus Bathynomus; species Bathynomus jamesi. Next base: position 92,371 of record JAJOZX010001109.1, on the reverse strand, counting down.
CTAAAAAAGAACACCTAACGAGATTAACCACAGTCCAAAAAAGACTCCTGGATGCTGGACTTAAGCTAAAGAAAGAAAAGTGTTCTTGGGTCACTAATGAGGTTTCATATTTGGGGTTGCGCATAGATGCCTCAGGCATTCATCCAACAGTGGATAAACTGGAAGCAATAAAAAATGCACCACCTCCACAAAATATCGTTGCTTAGGCATGAAATAACACACACGCAAAATTTTATGACTCTAGGCTAGGGTTTAAAGGTCATCTCTGGTGAGTGCTGCCACTGACGCGCCAGTACGCACTGCGTACTGGCGTATGATTGAAATGAAACTACAAAGGCCAGTTCAGTGGACCATATGCCTATTACACGGTAATGAATTATCACTGCGACACCTCATTCAAGACTTGGACGGCAAAACAACTGGGCCAGTGGGCTTTACTGGACCAGTTGGAAAACAACTGAACGACTGCGAAAAACTTCCAATTACAGAATTCGATGCCATTCCATCTCCCGACATTGACATAGATTGCCGGTTTGAGCACTGACCAAAAATATTTGTTAGGCATCTACAGAGCAGTGTCGAGCGGTAGCTGCTCTTCAGCTCTCGCGGCTCGAAATCCAGGTAAGATGGCGCATTCCAGGTGGCTGACAACAGCAAATAGATTTCTGCGCCTCTATGTTTCAACCAGTGAACCCTCCAGCACCTTCAACGAAATTGTGCGATTCATTATGACAGTTTACGCACCAATTTGGTTTAAGATAAAGAAAAACTCCAGTTTCACTGAGGGCGCAAAACATTTTTTCGAAATGATGCGTCTCTCTCAGACCATGCCTCAAAGATCTAAGACAATCGCCAACAAAGTCCTCCGTAGAAATTCTTTCTTTGCTCACCCAGAAAATATTTTGATCTCCATGCTACATGCCGATGAGCAACACATAAGAGAATTGGGATGGAGAAGAATATTAAAAGCACGATCAAAACAATCACCAGCGGGGGAAATTCGAGCCTTCGCCATGCCTGAGCTGCTCTACGATAGTCAAAACTATTACGAAATGATCAACTGGCAAACGGCTGAGGTGACCGAACCCCCCGTTACAAAAACAATACCTGATACCCGAATAAAAGAGTTTGTTGAGACGGGAGACCAGCCTGATGGACTGATCCCACTATTCCCTTGTCATACTCAAGCGGTCGAGAGACTCATCAAATTAGTAACCGAAGCCTCTGCCAGTGTAAGTGGAATAGAAGAGAGGGACGGATTCATCCGCTCCCGTCTTCACTCCCGAACAAAAATTCCACGATTTGATTCTAAGAAAGATTACCGTATGTAAATCGACATGCAGCCAAAGGAAGGGTGGTTGGGGCTGGATAGGGTGGAACTCGACGTACAGCCACCTCCTCGTGGTGAGTTCTGGGTTGCTAATTTTATAAAATTAGCAAGCGAGGAGCTGTACTTAGTACTTATCGTACTTATAACATCGCATTAACGTAATTATAATCCACATTTAGACTTTTCTCGGGGACAGAAGATATTACTCTAGAGTCATAAAATTTTGCGTGTGTGTTATTTCATGCCTAAGCAACGATATAAATGCTATGGGAAATATATAAATGCATTATTTAAGACAAAGAGCCGATCTGAAAATATGTATATAAATTACCTATTTTTTCAACATTTGACGTTGTTGCCGGGGGCAAAAGATATTAACGTAGGACAACGCGCTTGGAAAAACGATCATATGAGGTCTTTTTCATCGACTTTATAGTTATTAGGAATAATTTTGATGCATATTGAAATATTTTAAAAATTATAAGAAAAATACATTTTTGACTACTAAAATATGATTTTCATCGCTCTGCCGGGGCAGAAGATGATTACCTATTAAGCTACGATTTTGCAGAGGCTATTTTCTCATGCATGCGCAAGTTTTTGTCTCTATTAGAATATGGAAATCGAAACAAATGTAAAATCGATCCACCCTACTATGCAAGTCCTATAAATAATATCTATTTCCTAGACATTGTGGACGCCTACTCTAAGTGGGTGGAAATGTTTCCAACCACTTCAACGACTTCGGGTGTTAGTATTCACTTACTCCGTTCGTGTTTCGCTCGATGGGGTTTACCCGTAGTTCTGGTTTTCGACAATGGTACTTGTTTTACCAGTGAGGAATTTCGTTTTTTTGTCCACCTAAATGTCATTTGACATGTCCGGTCTATGTTTTTCACCCGTCTACTAACGGTCTCGCGGAAAACATGGTCCGTACTTTCAAGTCGGCCTTGCGTCATTCTCATGGGGAGGAAGTGCAAATGGTGTTGGATAAATTTTTGTTTAAATATCGACTAACACTTCATACAACGACAGGGGTGTCTCCTTCGAAACTCATGATTGGCCGGGAATTCGTTCAGTTTTCGATCTGTTACGTCCAAACGAAACGTTACAACAATGAGATTTACGCCATCAGGAAAAACAGAAGTTGTACCACGACACTAAAAAAAGGAGAGTCATAGAAGCGCAACCTAATGATCCAGTTATGATTCGCAACTATGGGGCTGGACCAAAATGGGTTCCTGCAACGGTGCAGGAGAGAAGGGGCCCTTTTTCCTTCAAGTGATGAGGAAGTTACCAGTGACACAGTAACATCCTTTGCTGATGACAAAAATTAGTAGAAAACTAAAAAACCCAGAGGATATAGGATCTCTACAAACAAACAGAAACACAATCTACAATTGGTCTGAAATTTGAAATGTAACAAAATTTTCAACTGTTTAGGTACGGAAAAAGGGAGGACCTAAAATCCATGGAATATTATACCCCAAATAGACAGGACATTCAGAGAAATTCTAAAGCAAAAGATTTAGATGTTGTACAAACAAACACTTTATTTCAGACTCAACAGGTACAAACATTTTACAAGATGTCCATAGAAGATTAAGAGATAGTTGTCTGGAGCACTGACTAAGTAGGCCAGTGAATCACTGTGTATCATGAACATACAATTGCCTACGCAAATGCTTCCAGATTTAAGATTTATAAAATATATCGGAGAACAGTCCACAAACCATGGCTTCTAATTATCTTAGTGACTGACTCACCAAGCCTAGTGATAAATTTAAATACAAAATTGCGAATGACACTGGCACAGTTAGGCACCTTATTGACTACAAACATCATACTGACACTAGAAGGAGCACCATTTACAAATCTCGGAGTCCTTAATAAACTCCTAAAAATATTATTATATGCAACATATAATTTCCTCAATTATACATCCTGTAGTTCCACCACAAATGAGATGTATACATTGGAGTACAAAAAGTTTTGAACACAATCAAATTAACATCTAATGTACACATGAAATTTTCTAACCAAAGTATTTCCCTGAGCATATAATTGTCTACATTACCTTAGCATATCACAGTCATCTGAAAGACTATCCGTTAGTATGTGGCCAAGATACTTAGTCTGGGTTTCTTCTGACAGCACCATACCATTCAATTGAAGTTCAGGAAATTTTATATTCTTGTAGTCCTTGGTCCTCATAATTATAACATGACTTTTATCAGGATTATATTTTATGTCGTTATCCTTCCCATACCTTTCACACACCTTCAAAATGTGCTGAGCCCTTTTACAGATGGAGAAATAAGAACTAGATCATCTGCATACATCAGATGATTAACAATCATTGTACCAATATAGCAGCCTATTTTACAGGTGTTGAGCACAACAGATAGATTATCCATGTAAACATTGAATAAGTAGGGGGATAGTATTCCTCCCTGCTTGACACCATTGGTCACAGAGAATGGCTCTGAATTAACCCCACCCCATCTTACAATCATTGTCTGGTGATTTACCAGAATATTAATATACGGACCAAGTAACTAGGTACATTATGATTTACAAGTTTCATGAATAATTTGTCATAATTAACACGATCAAATGCTTTAGAGGCATCCAGGAAACACAAAAATACATTAGCATCTAGAGTGTGGTATTTACAGACCATTTCCTTCAAGGCATATACACATATCTGTAGTGTGTTTCTTTTTGAAACCAAATTGGTTATCACTAGTATACAGATAACATTCAAGTCTCTTAGTGATTAATATATTCAAAATGTATCAAATCAGTTGTAATGACTGATGACACAAAATAAGATACCAGTAAACAGAGCAAAAAGAACATGTGGACACATACTGAGAACCTTTAAACGAAGGGATCGGAATATAATGATTCCTCTCTTGAAAACACTGTTAGAAAATCTAAAAGAGGAAGAGCCATTGTTGTCCCAAGGTGATATGATAACGAAGCTGATTGAAGCAGCATTGCTTGTATATATTAAGTTAAGGCATATATATCCACCTCATAATTGTAAGGTTAGTGAAAATTCACTTAATTTAGAACTAGCATTTTTAAGCTCTTGTGGTATCATTGTCTGGGCACTCTTGTGGCATCATTTTTTTGGGGCACTGGCGCGTTAGGGCATATCATACTCTGGGTTCAGGGTTGAAATTTTGGAAAAACAAAGTGGCTAATATGTATTCCTATGTAAAAATTAATTCTAAGATGGGTTTATTATTTGTAACTTTTCCGAAAAATCTCATTTTCATGGTCAAAATCGCGATTTTCTGATTTGAAGGCTGCCTAACGCAGCCTCAGGGCACCCAGACCAAAGCGCGCAGCTGTTCTGCATATGATTTAGTCTAAAAGCTGCTTTTCTGACCTCATCCTCGCTTTCTTTCTGATCGAGTAGCGGGAGACTTACCACCTCCACGTGTAGGTTTACACGCCTGTTCTTCCTGGATCCCTGAAAAGCGTGGCCTCATAAGATCTTATATTATGATCTTATGAGGACTTTCAGCTCTTATGAGCTTCAGCCTCTTCATCAGCCACTCGAACCTGAAAAGCTCTTAAGTATATCCTGCTTCGATCTGAACACTGGGAGCATTTCTCGATGGTCTATCCTGGCTCTCACCCACCCATCTCTCCTCTCGTGACCGTACACAGCTTGGGAAGCAGTTGAGACTTCCTGTACAGCTCTCTCGCAGGACTGAGTATGAACAGAGAAAGTGTCCACTTTGAGTGGAGTTTTCCTGAGATTCTCGAGCTCAGTCAAGGTCATCTTGCAGGTGAAAATAGGCTTGTAAATATTCTCTGATTCCCAGTTCATGAGATCCTCAGGTGAAGTGGCTTGCAGATTGACTTTGGGATTTTTATGGGGCCTCACTGTCGTATCGCCAAAGTCTCTTCCTTCTCTGATCTTCTTTATCTGGCTCACAGCAAAAGCTCTCTGATGCTCATCCTCAGTGCACAGGAATGAAGCCAGGATGTTCTCAGGATGTGCGTGGTAAGCTCCTCTTATCACTGCAGCAGAGATGATGTAGTGTTTCACTTTGATGTCGTAGTACATTTTGAAGTAGAAGTTAAGGCAGAACTTCACGAGGACCTCGAGCCTCCTCAACACCTCCCCCTTCAGTCCGTGCTCCCTCATCCACAACAGCAAGATGGCCTGTGCAGTAGTGAGCCACCTAGATTGGTTCAGAGGTCCGCACTTGAGACCAGCCAACTGTGGACTGAGACTTCCAGACTTGATGGCTTTGATCAGAAGATAGCAGTTGTGCTGGTTTGTGGAGAGAGATTTGACTATCTCTACTGGCAGCTCTATGATATCTTCAGTTCCTTCCACTGGTTTGAAGTTGAAGTTGACCTCAAGTTCATTCACTTTCTCAAGAAGTTTTCCAATAGGCCCACTGAAGCCTGACCGGGGAGTTACAGGGCCGTCCAGCTTGATGATTAAGTGCCTCAGGGGGGGGCTCGTTCACATGGAGCTGACAGATCATCCAGTGGTACTTGCGACCCAGCATCTTCTCCAATAGGGCTATGGCCAGTGGTGTAGTGCTGTGGGAACGCGTGGGAACGGCGTTCCCTTACTTTTTTTGGTAGACGGAACGGCGTTCCCTCACTATTTCAAATAAATCCGAACTTACAAATCTCTAACGTCATGAAATTTTAATTCCCACCCCTAGAAGAAATATGAGAAAGAATCATTAACTGTTTCATTTCTTTTAGCTTCGACTGAGGCAATGCTAGCCTATAAAGATCTGGTAAAACAGTCACCACGGCGTACCAGTTGTTAACTTTTTTTTAGTTAATCATTCCAGTTGTTAGCTATTTTTATTGATCGTACTGGATGTCGTATATCTAATGACACTGGAAATACTGCATCTTCAACCTTGGAATATATCCTAATATCCAGTGCATATGACCTCAAAATATTCCTGAAATTGGTCAGATTTCAAAAGATTTCCCAGGGGCTTACAGTGCCCCCGGACCCCCAGCTGTATGGGCTCGCCGCGCTCGCCATTGTCCCCCCCCCCCCATCTGAGTAACACTTTCAAAATGCGTTCCCCCGCTTCTTTATTTAGCACTACACCACTGGCTATGGCGCCTCCAGACCACCCCGTGTTGGTGTTGGTAGAGTCTCCTCCAATCATTACAAGGCTCTCGTCAGCTCTGTGATCCAGAAGCCACTCATGCAGGCCCTGAGCGATCTTATGAGCAGGCTTTTCTCCTTCCTCAGGATCCTCGGGAGTGAAATGGAAGAGGTACTTTCCTTGAGGCTCCCACGTGATAGTGTAATGCTCCTCGATCACTTTGCCAGGATGAAATCTCCCTTCACTTAGTCATATTTCAACACCTTTGTGTTCCTATCCTGCTTACCATCAAAGAATATCCCAGAGATCTTCTCTTCTGACCTCTGCGTGAGAGCTTCAACTGATGAGGCCATTACTTCCTCCTTGGCCCTCCAGATTTTCATGCCATCTATGGCCAAGTAAGCCTTGTCCTTGGAAAGATGACCGGCCTTGATGAGGTCGTTCAGGAAGCCAGTGGCAACTGCAGCTGCCGGAACATTTGCCACCCTGTACCTCAAAGCTGCTGAAGCTGTCCCTTGGATCTTCATGTAGTTTCGTGTAGCAGAAGTTGGAGTTTCGGCAGGTACTTCAGCGGGACCGTCCATAGGAGCTTCAGTAGCCTCAGCATTGCCAGAGGCTTCTTTTGCAGCTTCTTCCAAGTTTGGCTCTTCGTCCTCCTCAAAGTCTTTCATGAAAGCTCCTCATTAGTAGCCTCCTCTTTCTTCTTCCTCTTCACAGCAGAAGCTTCTTCAGCCTCCTTCCTCTTCGCTGCTTTGATCTGTCTCCTGCTGTCTTCGAAGTTTACAGAAGACATCTGGATTCCTGAAGCTTCGGAAGTCTTCACTCTCTGGTAGTACAGCCACTGAAGGTCCAGTTTAGGAATCTTCACCTCCAAAGAACAATTACAGTTCACATGGGCCTTGAGGGAGCATCCTGAGCATCCACTCCTCTCTGAGCCGCACAAGAAGAAGATCTGATGCTTGCAAACGCAGACTTCACAGAGTTTATCCAGATCAGCCATCCTCTTCTCCTGGGTAGCGGACTTAACTCTCCCGTTCACAACGTCTGTCATCTTCCATTTCAACAAGATCTTATATGAGAGCGATTTTTCCGTGATTGTCACAGGCGGGGAGAACTTTACATTCGACTTCCTCCACTGAGTGAGTCATCACGAGTGAAGCCAGCTCGTCAGTCATCTCTCGGATAGGGTATTTAGACCTTTGGATGTCATGAATGAAGAACTTTTCCTCCTGCAGACGAATCCCTCTCTGAAGAACGGCTCTCCAAGTCGGCACCTCGCTGGGAATGAACTCCTTCCCCGGGCCCACAACATCCGAGAGCTTTGAACCTGACATTTTTCTGGTTTTGGGGGCAGATTCGGCCATCACGTCTAGTCGGTGCTTATTCTTGCTCTTGTCCAATCTGTAACAAATTCATATCAGTATGTTTAGTGTTCTTTCGCCATAAATATAGACAAGGAATATATTTTTTGGTTATAATCAGGGTTGCCAACCGGCATTTTTAACTACCAAATTGACCTAAATTTGGTAATGAATATTTATTTTGGTAATAGAAAACTAAATTTGACATTGCAAATTTAATTTAAAATTCGTAATAATGGTGTAACATGAGCTTAACCCTTTGTCATTCAGTACCATTTAATTTTAGCGTAGGTTCATTTTTTTTACTTGAAATATGCATAGGAGGTATATAGAAGCATTTTTAGCAATCTTTTTTTTTTGTAAGAACATTTCTAAATGAAATAATTTATGTGTCAACAAAGGTCTAATAAGGTAATTAGTGGGTGGTAGTTAGTACTCTCTCTCTCTCTCTCTCTCTCTCTCTCTCTCTCTATATATATATATATATATATATATATATATATAATATATATATATATATATATATATATTATTATATAAGCCTTGTCCTTGGAAAGATGACCGGCCTTGATGAGGTCGTTCAGGAAGCCAGTGGCAACTGCAGCTGCCGGAACATTTGCCACCCTGTACCTCAAAGCTGCTGAAGCTGTCTCTTGGATCTTCATGTAGTTTCGTGTAGCAGAAGTTGGAGTTTCGGCAGGTACTTCAGCGGGAATGTCCATAGGAGCTTCAGTAGCCTTAGCATTGCCAGAGGCTTCTTTTGCAGCCTCTGACTGCATTGCCAGAGTGTCCAATTGGACACACGTGTTATCATAGACAGAAATTTACCTTATGAAAACTTTGTGTCCATTTCGAAATGAACTTTGAATAAAATCTTTTCTTCACAGTTATTAAAAATATTACTTAAACAAAGTAAACAGGGAGCTTCCTTAATACTTCTAGAATGAAATTATAGTCAAAACAAATATAATAATGGTGATTAAACTTAGGAAAATTACAAAAAACACTTACCGAAAAAAATGGCGTCCACTCACTTCTACTTCACAATTATAACTGGCGTAATTGCTCAGAGCCATCTATTGAGAGAATGTTGAACTTCGCCTTCTGCCCAAATGGTTACAAAGCTTCAAATGGAGTAGATTTTTTTCTTATGTATGTATGTATTAAACCTGTATAAGAGTTAAGCAAAGTTAATGTGTCTAAATGGCGACAAATTACGACAAAGGGTTAAAAATATGAGGTTGTGTTCAATTGAATATTCGGTATTTCAACATAGAACAGAAAACCGCAATTTTGAACATGATAACGCGATTTTTGGGAAAAGTTGCAGAAAAGAAACCCCTCTTAGAATTAAATTTTACATAAAAATACATATTAGCCGGAGTGAAATTCGGACTCGGAAAAGTATGATATGCCCTACTGGCGCGTCCTTTCTACTCGTTTGTTGAATGCGGCACTTACAGGACGTGGTCTTATAAGAGCTCTCTTGCAATTCAGTTTGGTTGTTTAGATACAAGATTGTTGCATCGTGCAATGGTGCAGGTTGTGTTGTTGCAAGGTTTAGAATGAAGATCATAAATAGTGCCCCTTTTGTTTTTTCTTAATTTTATGCTACTGAGGCCTAAAGTAGGCTCACACCGAGTCAGCAACCCTGAGGTAGGACTAAATAGTAGGGTGGGGGAATCTAACATTTTCTTAGGACGAGTGGTTTCTATGGCCATTTTGGTTGCTGAATACGAATCCGGCTAGTTCTTGGACTTAAAATGAATTTTTGACCTGGTTCAGTGGTTTTTTTCTCAAAATGGCGGCCAAACAAATCGATTTTTTGTTTTAATGATAAAAAAAAACCGCTACCCTTCACATGTAATATGTCTTTTCATATGTTTTCATGGTCGCTGAACTCGAAAATGAACAAGTGGGAGAAATTAGGAGTGTGGTTAAACAGAAAGATGAAACATAAAGGATGAAACATAAAGGATGAATGAGTCCTCCCACCTCCAAACCTTTATAACTGATAAAAAAAAAAAAATTAGTTAATAAATGTTTGCTATATTTTTAATCATGGTTATGTTCATTCTTCAATATTGTTAAGTATCTAGTGCAGTGGTTCCCAACCTTTTCACCACAAAGGACCCCTTTTATTTTTATTTTTTTCCCACGAACCCCATGTTTTTGAAAGATTCCCCAGTACTACCTTCGCGGACCCCCAGGGGTCCGGGGACCCCAGGTTGGGAACCACTGATCTAGTGTGTCGTTATATTGATGGTTTATTTTGACTTACTTCAGTGTTTTGGCTTGTTCTGATGTTCTGGTGTTTGGCTGCTTTCTCTTTTGTGGTTTCTTGTACTATCAATGTTGTGCTAATTTACTTTAATAATACTTGTATATATTACTTTAATAATAATATAGTATATATACTTTAATAATAATAGTAAATAATATATCAAATACAATATCTGATATAACCTACTTTAATAATAATAATATATATGATACAAATAACAAACAAAACACTTTATTTCAGACTCAACCGGTACAAACATTATACAAGAGGTCCATAGAAGATTAAGAGATAGTTGTCTGGAGCACTGACTAAGTAGGCCAGTGAATCACTGTGTATAACGAACATACAACTGCGTACGCCAATGCTTCCAGATTTGAGATTTATAAAATATATCGGAGACCAGGCCACTGACCATGGCTCCTATTATCTTATTGACTGGCTCACCAAGCCTAGTGATAAATCTAAATACAATCTAAATACATCTAGCATGACTATAATTTGTATTACATATCATATTTCGGTGTTATATGCCGACTAATGGGGTTTTACTGTACTTCCAGATCCTAATGTTTAGTGACTGCTGATTGGTAATGATGGCTGGTGAAAGGAAATCACGCAGTGCCGCCAGAAAAGAACTTTTTGGGAAAACCTACACAGAAGTGGACGAATTTAAACCGACTGGAAAGTTGCCATCAGGGACAGTTGTGATTGGTAGGATGCTTGCACTTTGCAAAAAAGGAGAAAAGGACAGAAAAAGTCAATGACTCGAGATGATGCCAGCAAGATAGTTGCACATGAACTAAGACGAGATTGGATTAATAAAAATGTCTATCCCATGCATGGAAAAACAGTGGCGAAAAAAATGAGAGACGATTATGAATATTTTAACAAACTGAAAAAGAATAAACACTGCCAACAAAAACCTAAAAGTGTCGAATGGTACCAAAAAGCAAGCGGCTTTAATGATCAGCTCACTAAGAACGCCTACAACATTAGAACTGACGATGATACGAAGCAGAACTTGCAGGAGAATTTGGGGGTCAAAATGACTGATGAGGATAAGACTTTTTATTGGGATAATTGCTTCGGTGCGTATAAGGCCATATATATAAATGCAGTACCAAAAGATTGGGTGAGACAGAAAAAGAGGAAAGAAACTCGTGAAAGATCAGCGGAGAAAAAGCGAAAAGCAACAAAAAGCAACTTCAGAGAGCAAAGGAAGCTAGAGGGATCAGAAATTATTGAAATGTTAGCAACTTCAGTCGATTCTGAAAATGATCCGAGTTTTGAAAAACAACAACGGCAAAGACAGTTCCTTCTACTGATCGTAAACTTCGCTCATTGGAAGAAGACCTAAGCAAGGAGAAAAGTAAAGAACAAGAAGCTGCATTTCTGACAGTGAAAATCAGAACTGGCAAAGAAAGTCCGGACGAAAACTTGATGCGGTGTATAGTCCAGTGTCTTGCCGAGACAAGAACTTCTCCTGAAGAGCTTTCGAGAGTGATAGTAAGAGCAGCTAACATGGTTTTGGTCAAGATTGGAAGCTGAAGGCAGATGATAATGAGAAAGATTGTGAGGGTGAGATGGAGAGTGAAGACGAAGAGTTACAAGTCCGTCACCAGTATTCAGACTTGACGTATGTATTTCCGAGCCGCAGATCAATAATGCAATATTTGGAAAATGCTTCATTCTTGAATATAGAGTATGTCGCTCAACAAAGAGGATAACGTTGTGAGTGTAGGACTTGACGATACGACCAAGGCTGCCGGCCACCGGCTGTACGACGTGAAGGCTGACCACATCACCATCGCTGGTCCATCTGGCATGAAAAAGTTGCTGACAACTGGATATTTGGAAAACGTCAGTCATTCCGGAGAGGATGGAGCCAGAGCTTACGAATTCAAATTGAGTTGTCTAGCCGTACTAGCAAATTCTACCACTGACGAACTCAAATCTCAAATAGACTTCTGGATGTCTGATCGAGCTAGTGAATGTGGAATACTTTTACAGCATCTTGGAATCGAATCAAACAAGATCTTGAAGTGCTGCGCTCATATCGTTTTAGGAGTAGCTCACGCTATAGACAAAGTGTTTAAAAACACGGAACAGAAAATCGGAGTACATAATCTACTTCAAGTTACAGCAGGAGAAAAAGCTTTCTGTTCTCCTGGTTCTTCCATTCATACTTTGGGACTCATTGCAATTGCTAAATTTCTCTCTCCCAGCAACGCCTCCCATTCGGTATCTCTATATAATGACTGTAAATCTTGGATGGTGGATAATGGACTCAAATGTGATGGATTCAAAGGATTCGTGGCAAACCAGTTTGGGAGAATCGCCGAGTTAGCAAAAGAATATTTGGCGAGGCGAGACTCCATCCAAGCTTTCTTTGATGCCGTGGTAAATGTCAACAGTAACAAGCTAGTTCTCGCAGTGTCAACTTTCATCCAAAGTCAGTGGTTCATGTGTTGTTCCCAAATTTACGCAATGATGACTGCAGTGATGATTTTCCCTATGATGGAGCTTCTTAGAATTGACAAAAAGGGTGACGAGAAAAGTGAAAGAACTTGGTCTGGAGTAAAACGTTTCTTTGAAGGTAAGATGGTTGAATTGAATGACTTGATGGCTGTAAGGAAGGAACAAGCCAGATCTGGTAAAGATAAACTTGAAGCTCTACTTCTAGAGCATGGGTCGGGGAACTTTTTTGGGTATTACCCAAAAATCTATTTGAGTAAAATGAAATTACCCCCAGACTTCAAAGTAAACAAAAACAAGCCAATTGCTCTTAAAATTGTTGCATATGGTGTCTCTCATACCGCACGCATTACCCCCAAAATTTTTAAATGTACCCCATTTGGGGTAATTTACCCCTGTTCGCCGACCACTGTTCTAGAGGAAGTCAATGATACTGTAAATAATCAGATGGCTTGTATGGACTATTTAACAAGATCAGACGATGACGCTAATCCAGACTTGATGTATGCCCCTCTGACAAATTTAGGATGCGAATCAGAATTTTCAAAACTTAACCGAATCTGGGCCAGTGGTGGTAGCAAATCCGTTCAAACGCACTCGAGAAAAAATGTTAATGTGACTAACGGACTTCTGATAGATTCTTCGTTCGAATCAAAATCTCTTGAGGATAGGAAGGTTTCCTGGAAATGGGCCAGGGGTTCAGAAAAAGTCAAGAAAGTGAAGAAATTAGAGGAAGATTTTCTAGCTACTGTGTATGCTGCAAAGAAATTGTCCCTACTGAAAAAAGAAGAGCTCAAAAAGAAAAAAGCTGGCAAAATATTGGCGGTTTTGGAAAACTACAAGAAACATGGAGGCCTTATGACTCTAAACAACCTGGATGCTCTGTACAAACTGAACGAAAAGCAGCTCCTCACAGAAATTGCGTATTTGAGACTCACCATCACACCAGATATTCGTCAATTGAGACGTGTTAAAGTGAGAGACTGGAAATTCAAAATGGAAAAATATAGTGTAGATGAAGTGAGAAATTCTATTACGAATTCCTTACGACCAGAGGACAATGTTACTCGTGATATTGATAGTTTATTGAACAATGTGTTGTAAATATGATGATTTCATGATTTGAATTACATCATGGAACTGATAAGAATGCCTTGTTTCTTCTGTACATGATTTTTTAACAAAATAATATTTTTCTGTCCCATTTTTTGCCTATAACCGCTAAATCACGCATCGAATGTCTCTGATTTGGTCATTTTCAACTTCAGCGACCCTGAAAACATATGAAAAGACATATTACATATGAGGGGCAGCAGTTTTCTTAAGCATTAAAAAGAGAAAGCTTTTTTTGCCCGCCATTCTGAAAAAAAATCCACTGAACCAGGTCAAAACTTTATTGTAATTCCAAGAACCAGCCAGATTCATATTCAGCAACGAAAATGGCCATAGAAACCACTCGTCTTGATGGCAATTTCCAAAAAAGTAATTATTTCCCCATCCAAGTCCGTAAGTTTGTTTTAGTCTAGCTTAACTTAAGCTATGTGAAAAATGCTCTGTATGAACTGGTCCCCAATAGAGTAGGTTAAGCCTAGCCTTGTAGGGGTCAGCCTAGAGATTCCGGAAATGGCCCAGAGCGGGCAGAGTAAATTGAAGTCCACAGTAGGATTCCTCACCAAATTAGGTTAGGGTGATTTACTTTAGTCTTTGTTAAGCTATGAGTTGATGTTAGGTCTTAGACCACAATGTAGGCCTAATTTAACTGGACCTAGTTTATATGTTATCCCCAAACTGGTGTTCAGAAACAACTGTTCACTTACTGAGTGTTATTAGACAGTCCCTCTTCTCTTTGCTCAATTTTTGAGAGCGCACTTACTGGTGGAGATCTTTTATTTTCTTCAAGCCCCTTCGTCCGCCATGCCGTTCTTTCCACAAGTTCCTTCTGTTCTTTTGCCCGGCTTTCTCCACCAGCGTCCTTTTTGTTTGTTGGTTGATTGGTAGTGTGTGTCAATACTACCAAACACGCTCTATCACACAGTATACAAATACTAGTGTGGAGAATAACTGGTGAGCAACCAATTAGTTTCATCCACCCAGTTAGTGACATAAAAGGAGTTTAATAATTGTTAGATTAACTACCTACCCACTCAGTGGACCATTTTCTTTACCTCCCAACTACCCACATGTATCATTTTTCCATAAACTATATAAATTAAAGTAGCCCTCAGAGCTTGGCCGTTCAAGGCTCAGCTGGGATTCTGAACCCAATCAAAATAAATAAAATAAAATGGTCCTTCGAACCGGATTCTAGCCTAAGACTATTTTTCGGCAAAGTTATGATTGTGCAAACTGTAGCCTAAGTTAGGCCTGGACGGGTTGAGCATAATTTGAGTTAAGGTCCCAGGGTTGAAAGTTTGGTCGCCCAATTGCGAAACTTGGCCGCTAGTCTCGCGTTGTTTTGGGCCTACATTTGGTTTATTGTTCGTAGGCAGAGGTTGCAGACTTCAGTGTGCCAGTTACTTGGGTGGAAAATTTGGTATTCCAGACTGGTGGTTGGTCAGTACCCCAACCAGGCAATTCAGTTTATTTGACAAAAGGTAAATTTTGAGTTTGGTCAGTTTGGTTAAGTATTTTCGCCAATTCAGCTTATTTGGCATTGAGCCCAGTTGTTTCTTTGCATTGAAGATGAGTGCAGCTGAATTGAACAAGTTTAGAAAGAAGAGAAGGGCCATCAAAGGTCTAATTACAAATGTCATTGCCACTATAGATTCTGCCATAGAGCAAGAGGACTTAAGCTTAGTGACTGCGCAGCTTTCCATATTAGAAACTAAAAAAGGTTGTTTGAAGCGAAGTAAATGTTAAAATTGAAGCTTTTATAGAAGAGGATGAAATGAAAATGAAATAATTTACTTTGAAGAGATTATTGATGACATAATTAAAGCGCGCCACAGAGCAAAAGAGTTTAGCAGCTCAGTACAGTTAGAGACCAGGTCTAATAATGAAACACAGCCCTCAACAAACAATGTTTGTGAGGTTAAGATTAACAGCTCTGCAGTTCAATTACCGAAGCTTGTACTCAAACATTTTTTGGGAGTATTCAGGAATGCCAAGGATGGGCAGACAGTTTTCAGTCAGCAGTTCATTCTAGTCAAGTGTTAAGTGTTGTGGAGAAGTTTAGTTATTTGCAGTCCCTCTTGGAAGGGAAGGCAGCAACAGGGCCGGCCTTAGCAATTGCGGGGCCCAATTTGGACCATTTTGGTGGGGCCTCCTGGACTTAATATTATTTCAAATTAGGTATCAGGAATATATGCTATTACGTTGTATTAAAAATACTGTAAAACAATATCATATTTATTAGCTTATATTTTGACATAAAACGTGTTAAAACAAAACTATACTTATAAAGAAATCTTTCTTGCTTTCTGTTCTGCAAACTCTTTCAAAATTTTGTTGAAGTTTAAGCTTTTTGCTTTATCACATTCATCACATGAGCTTGACATCTATTAGCGCAATTTCCAAATCTGCAGCATGTTTTTGTAATTCCTCCTTTGGAATTTGTTGAAATTTACTAAAAAAGCCAAATAAATCAACATGTTTTTTCAATTGTTTAAACCTTGGCTCCAAAGACTGCATTCCTTATTTTTCAAAGCTGGAGGTGGCAACCCTAGTGCGGGGCCCAATTTGGTCAAATAGGTTCAATTGGCCTGAGGCCGGCCCTGGGCAGCAAAGACAATAGCAAGATTAGCATAACAGAGGCTAATTATAATGTGGCAGCTTATTTGGCATTATAACGGCTTATAACTCTGGCTTACCAACGGCGACTAGTAGAAACACCGTGGCTTATCAAGAATTTCTTAAGTTCGGACGACATGAATGATGCACCACGATCAGTGTGTATAAACGATGGCATTCCGAATATAGAAAATAAGTGAGTAAGACATCTAATTACGGTTGAAGTACTCGCGTCATGACATGGATATGCAAATGGAAATCGGGAGTACTCATCAACAATTGTCAATAAACGAGGGAGGAAGTGGACCTTTACAGTCGAGATTCAGCCTCTCAAACGGAGACGTAGCTTTTATTAAATGACAATCATTCGGTTTACGGTACCGTGGTTTGCACTCGGGGCAGACTGAGCAACGTTCATTGACACGACGCTGAGATTTAATTAATGTGGTTTCAATGATTTAGTTATAATGGTTGGAATTTGACTGAATAAAGCTTAATCTAGAGATTTTCATTACCAACATTCGGTCTGTGGCTCCACAATTTATCCAGTCAATATACATAATGGAGAAAATCATTCGGTCAGACAAATTTGATATATCTCCTAATGCTCCTCAAAGCGGCAAACAGTGGAAGCTGTGGATCAGAGGCTTCCGTTACTTCTTATCTACAATTGAAGCTCATAATCCATAACCCTATTCTTACATATTGGCCCCAACGTTGTTGACGTGATCCAGGACTGCACGACTTATGAATCAGCTATCGATCTGTTGGAAGCCGCTTATATAAAAACGCCAAACGAAGTTTATGCCCGACATCTGCTGTCTACTCGTTACCAAAAACCAGAAGAAATACTGGACGAATTCATTCAGGCACTGAATCACTTAGCCATCGATTGCAACTTTAAAGCCGTAACCGCTGATGAAAATCGATCTTCTTTCGTAAGAGACTCCTTTATTCGTGGTATTCGATGTAATAGTATCCGAACTAGGTTGCTTGAAAACAAAACAATAACGTTAGTAACAACATCTTAATCAATGCAAAATCAAATAGCAAGATATAATAATGAAGAAGAAATCAATAATAGAATAAAATAGCACAACATTTTTCCCGCTTCCAGAAATTTGCAATGCAAAATCAAATAATGAACAAGAATCAATAATAGAATCCTAAAAAATGCTTGCTTTACATCTGCAGTCAATGCTACTCTACCAAACCTGAATCTCAGTAACAAGGAAAATAAATCTGCATTTAAATTTGGCCCAGTATCCAAACAGCCATTCAAGAACATGCCACCTTTGTCCTTGGCTGAGCCATCAAAAACTACCTTCAGTTTGGTGGTAGTTTTGTCTCGCCGTACCACTGCATGGTGTGGCAGATAATGTGCCTCCTGGCTCACCAGCTCACCTTGCACCCTTTCAGCATAGCCCTCCTTTACGTAGCTTTGGATAGCCTCATTGTATTAATTTAACTACTCCTAACAATACCTTTTTCAAATTGCTCTAAAACATCACTGTTCACTGTACTTGCCTGCTTCTTCTGTTTGTCCTTTATGCCAATGGGTTCAAGTTCCCAAAAGGCTTTCAAATGCCTTTCCAAACCATGGTTGTTCTCCTCAATCTTAACAAAAAGAGCTTTAACCTCCATTTCCTTGCAATAGCTACCATGTAGCATCCAGCCTAGCTTACTTTCAATAGCTACAGGACCTTGAGATGTGCGGACAATGTTACCAGTGATGAAATCCCAATAATAGTCAGCTCCAATCAAAAGACTAATATCTTCTGTTCCTTCAAACTTATTATTGCCCAAATTAATTCCTTTAACTTGCAATTCTTGGACACATGCCATATCTAAACAAGTAGTGACTGGAGCACAAAGTTCCTCAATCTCTACAGCTTGGACCTTGATAGTGGGAATTTGTGGTAACAACCCCTTAACCAGAACTTCTACCTTCTTAACTTTGGTTTGGGTTTGAACTGAACCCCCAAACCCAGAAATTCTTAAATTTTCCCTCTTAAGTTCTTTAAACTTCAAATTTCTGGAAATTCTGGTCTTAATAAAGCTACACTGGCTACCACTATTAAATAACACACTTACAGTAGCTTCTCCATCATTCCCAATTAATAATGCTGCAGCTGTTTGCAATAACCCCCCTTTACTCTTACTCCCTTTCATAGCGGTGGCATGTGCCACTGATGTCTTTACTTCTCGGGTAGGCCTACTAGGAGTGTTTTCACACAATAATGGCTGATGCCGGCTGTTGTGCTATTTTATTCTATTATTGATTTCGTGTTCATTATTTGATTTTGTATTGTCTTTGATTAAATGTTGTATTTTATTCTGTTATTGATTTCTTGTTCATTATTTGATTTTGCATTGTCTTTGATTAAAATAAAGTTAAAACCAGAGGACAGATATGCAGTAAGGTATCTGTGGATGGATACGAAAGACTTGTTGGAAAATGAACCCAAGGTTCAATCATATAGAATAAAGTCAGTGTTGTTTGGCTTCAGCTCTAGTCCATTTCTGTTGGCAGCTACTATACAGTACCATTTTAAGAAATATTCTGAAGTCTATCCTAATACTATTGAAAACATAAGGCAAAATTTTTATGTTGATGATTTGGTGTGTTCAATGGAGAATACAGAAATGGCTAAAGTTACAATGAGGGAGTAGGATGTGTCAATTTTAGTAAAGTCAACAATTCAAAAACTACTAATGCTCAAATGATGTCATATTATCTAGCAAACTTAGAAATATCTTTAGTGTTGTTTAAAAAAGCCATTTACCTACTTATATTTGACCATAAAGGTTTGAATTATCCTAAATATGACTGTAGCATCGTATATCAATGTGCCATTGATATGTGTGGTCAACTTTGGTTATTTTTTGTGTGCAGTATGGTTTCTAAGTTTCACATAGTCACAAATGCTGGAGTTTTGATTGTGAATGCGTGTTTTCCCTCCTTTTTGACAATTTTGATTACTTCGTAATGTAAATATTGTGTAATTCAAATTATACAAAATGTTATGTGTGACCCAAACTTTCTGTATATTTTGATATGATAGATATATGAAATTGTCATTACTTTGAATAATTAAGTCTTGTACCTATAACAACACAACCTTTTATCTGAGCTTATAGGAAGATATTAAGAATTTCAATTAACTTAATTTTATGTAATCATAACACTGGTATGCATATGAAATTTGTTTGTCTGCTGTGAGGGTTTTTTCAACTCATATTATATAATTCGACCATGCTGAATTCGAAAATGACATTGGTTTTCCTCAATCAGGTCAGGTTTTTTCTCTATTGGCCATTTATTATAAGTCCAATTGTATCCCCAAATTTATTGATTTTTTTAGCTTAAACACTGTAGATACGAGTAATATTATAAGAACACTCCTGAAAAATGAAAACATTGTGTGAATAAATACTTTTATTCATACAATGAATATGGAAAAAAGTTTATTGAGGAAGGAATGAAGTTTTTTTGGCTTTCCGTCTGTGTTTTTCTTCGGGCACGTCTCGCTTCAAACACCAGCAATAGTCCGCCAGCATAGTGATATCCCAGTTTCCCTGGTACCTCTCTTCCATTATTTTGATATCTTGGTGAAATCGTTCACCCTGTTCCTCACTATAATCCCCGCAATTTTCAGGAAAATAGTCCAAGTGGGACCACAAAAAGTGCATTTTTATGGACATGCGCGACCCATGAGCTTTGAAAGCTTCCATCAAGTTTTCGACAATGGACTCGTATTCTGGACTTCTACGCTTGCCAAGAAAATCAGTGACAACTGATTTGAATGCCTGCCAGGCATTCTTCTCAGTTGGAGTCATTGCGTTTTCGAACTGAGTATCCTTGATCAAAGTTCGAATTTGAGGACCATCAAAAACGCCAGCATTTAGTTTAGCATCAGATATATGAGGAAATTTACTCTCGAGATATCGGAATGCTGAACCCTCCTTATTTATTGATTTGATGAAATTTTTCATCAAGCCCAGCTTAATATGAAGTGGTGGGAGCAAAATTTTTGTTGGTGGTACAAGGGGCACTGAAACGATATTATGCGACCCAGGTTCAAAATTCTTTCTGGATGCCCATTCACGCTGTGCATAGTGCTTCTCATCCGCTCGGCTATCCCATTTGCAGAGGAAACATGGGTATTTCGTGTATCCCCCTTGCATTCCCAATACAAATGCCACAATCTGAAAAAAAATGAAAATATTTAAAGAATTTAGAGAATTTATTCTATCAGATAAAAAAATCTATGCATTGGACTGTATCACTTCTGTGGGGAAGTTAAGTGTTCTTATACGCTCTCAAATAACCTTTGGAAAAACAACATAGTCAATAGCAATAGTTTACTTATGATATTAGTATTACCTTCAAATCTCCACAGATCCTCCAGTTATGTTGGTCGTATACGAGAGCATCCAGTAAAATTTTCATGTTATCGTAGCTCTCAGTAAGTTGTACGGAATGTGCTACAGGGACTGATGCAACCCTATTCCCAATGTTGAGAAGTACTGCTTTCAAACTTCGTTTAGACGAGTCTATAAATAGCCTCCATTCTGATGCGTTATATGGCAGGCCCAAGGATTCGATTAGCCCCTCAACATTGAAACAGTACACTAAGGAAGAGGTATTTTCGTGCACTGCAAAAAACTTGCGGAATTCTTCCTCTCGTTTCCTATACCAGGAGAATGTTGTTCCCGGAGCCAGCAAGTTGTCCTCTCGAAGTCGTGAGCCCAAGATCTCGGCAGCTAATTTGGAAAGTCCTAAATCCCTGGTAAGATCATTAAGTTTGGCCTGGTTGAGAGGCCTCGGCTCATTTGAAGCGGTATTTTGAGGTATATACGACTGGGACTGGTCATTGGCGTTGGTCATTGATTCATCATCAGAATCATCGAAGTCCAGGGTTTGAGGTGGGTCGGGTATTGGAATTCCAGGACCATGGGGTACAGGTCTCATAGCAGAAGGAATGTCAGGGTATACAACAATGTGTTTATTCTTCTTGTTAACTCCTGAAAATAGAAACACAGAAACATGGATATAAAACTTGCATATGAAATAGAAGAAGCATTCAGACAGTGGCGGCTCGTGAGGGAAGGCTGCGGTCTGTAAGATATGAAATAGGTCGATGGAGTCTGTATATTTTCTTTCTTTTTCATTCATATTGTCCCTTCGGAGACAATATGAATGAAAAAGAAAGAAAATATACAATCATTGTATATGTAAATGTAACTTGTATAACAATATGTATGTGTAAATGTATTTTCTATAACAATGTATATGTAAATGTATGATTACCATTATGGTGAATATTATGCTATATATGGTGAATATTACATTATGGTGAATATTATGTCAAGTTTCATACGAGGATTTCAAAATATTTAAGAAAAATACATTTATAAGCCCACCTTGGAGGTTTGTCATGCAGAAATAGCAATCTGTCACGTGATCCTTTCCTTCTCTCCAAATCATGGGAATTCCAAAAGGCAAAGATTTCGCTCTGCCTTTGCTCCATCTTCTCAAATTTTCAATGCACGTCTTGCAGCACATATGAGGGGCGAAATTTTTGTCCTGGTCCCCTAGCTTAATTCCAAAGTATGCTCTATACATTGTCTTCACAAATTTAGTGATTTGGGACTGGTTATTTGGCATGGTAACCGTCCCACATATGTAGCAGAATCTATTGGGATCATTTTTACACGCTCTATTCATTATGAAATATTTTATCTATATGCCTGAAAAGTAAAAAAAGATATTATACAAGTGAAACAAGTGATGATAGATGTTACTGTTCCAATTCCGCTTTGACAAAATCACGAAAGATTCTATTTTACTTATGAGGCCATAGCCGGATAACCTGAGCTGATTGAGAAAAACGGATTGCAGATTCGAAATCAGCAGGAAAACCTCTATAAGAATCACTTACAAAACCATTGACAGCAAAATTGATGCATACCAGTGTAATCAGTAGGCCTATCCAAATTTCAATGACATTTCTTTTGTTCACAGGTCCATAGGATGAGTCAGAAAGAAATCAGAACCCGAATCAAATCAAGTTGTCACCTAAGTCATTTGGTGGGGACTGGGAGGGAACTTCCCCCTGCTGAGCTGCCCACAGCCAAAGATCTGCTGAGGTATGGTTTGTTGAGGAGAGAGGAGGAATTACCCAGTTAATGACCTGATTAACAGCGGCATTGTTCCAGGGCTACTGGCTCAGTGGAGAAAGGCCAACGCTCTATTCACAGGACCTGTAATGATGTAATCAACACTGAGGTCAGGATCAGGGCTAAAGTGAAGGCACTGTGGGATGAGGTAGTGAAGGTGTCCATTGGCAATGTGAAGCTAGAGGTCAAAGATAGGTTCATGATGAAACTGGACAAATTGGTGGACATCCTGACTGTCTGTGTGATCAGGAGCTGCAGTGAGCTTGGGTGCAACCCTGTCTGCAACAGTGAGGTTCACATTGACTGCAGCTGCACGAGCGAGCAGAAGATACCAGTGCAGGAGCTTGCCTTCATTAAAGGTCAGAGAGAAAAGGTGGGAAATGTGGGGGCACACCAGATGGGTCTAGCTGATCACCCTGAGACCAGGAGACAGGAAGCAGTGGTGCAGAGACAGGAGCAGAGAAGGAAGGCCGAGGAGAAGAGGAGGAGGAAGGCAGAGGAGGAGGAAGGCAGAGGAGTCAGCCAAGAAAGGAGTTGAGGGAGGAGTCACTGCTGGAGATGGAATTGGAGGAAACTGGAGATATACTGGAGGAGGCAGGGAGGAGAGAGGATGACGAAGACTTCATACCAGAGGCTGCGACAACTTCTTCCTTGCCTGTGGCTAAGAAGAAGAAATACAACACTGAAGATATCACCAACATAGCTCTGGCTAGCTTGAGACATCACACTGGGCTGAGAGAGATTGCAGAGATTGCCACTGCTGCCTGGATTGATGCTGGTCTTATCACAGAGTTTGACACAGCACTGGTAATTGACCACAACAAGGTGAAGAGGGCTCAGGAGAGACTGACTAAGGAGCTGGTCAAGAAGTTTGATGGAGAGATTAGGGAAAATGGCATCACCTGTATCTTCTTTGATGGGAAAAGATATGACACCAAAGTGATGATGGAAGCTGAGGGCAGTGACAGGCAGTTTCCTGGCCTCATTAAGTAAGAACACTACACAGTGTGCAATGAACCAGGTGGGAAATATTTGTGGTATTTTGTACCAGAGGAAGCTGCAGAGGAGAGAAGTCATGCTGAGGTCATTGCTGATCATCTGGTGAACTGGCTAAGAGAGAGAGAAGCAGACCAGACCCTTTTGGCCATATGAGGTGACAGTACTAATGTGAATACTGGCTGGGAGGGAGGAGTAATGCATTATGTGGAGGCCAAGCTTAGCAGGAAGTTGGTGTGGATTGTCTGTGACTTGCACACTGGGGAGCTGAGTCTCAGACACCTAGTGACTGCACTGGATGGCAAGACATTGAGCAACAACAAGTGGTCTGGGCCCCTAGGGAAGATGTTAGACTGCCACTGAGCTGGAGATCAACCCAAATTTCACGAGGATCACTGTTGGTCTTCCTCTACCCCATCTGAGTCAGGAGGTAGTCAAGGACCTCAGCACGGACCAATCATATGGCTACAGAATCATCACTGCCATCAGATCGGGAGAGGTACCTCAGAGTCTAGCTCTCCTGGAGATTGGGCCATTCTGTCACAGTAGGTGGGTCACCACGGCTCTAAGGTTCTGCAGATTTCCAAACATGGGCTGAAGGGTAGGAACCTGAAGAATCTGAGGATAATTGTGGAATTCATAGTGGGAGTCTACATGCCAAACTGGTTCAACATCAAGTTAAATCACAGCTGGGTGGAGGATCCCAGGCATGTACTGTACCAGCTGGAGCTGCTCAGAAGTCAGAAGGAGGTGATAGGAATAGTGATGCCTACAGTGAAGAGATCAGCCTGGTATGCACACTCTGAGGCTGTGCTCCAGGCCATGCTGTGCAGTGAGGTGGAGGAGGAGAGGAGGGAGGCAGTGAAGAGGATTATGGAAAAACTATACACCCTTACAACATGGTATCGTATGTGGTACCTTTATTTCTTAATTAAATATAAATTATCAATTAATTGAATTAAATATCTACAAAATTGCCTCGGGATTGGCGACATAGCCTATTGGGAATGAAATAATTGCCATACGTAAATAGAACCCATATGTAAGCATCGGGCCTGCATAACAAAAAGAAAACCAAATTTATTGTTTTGTGTTCAAAATTCTCCACTGCTGACTCATGAAAATTACATCGAGTGAGGAGTCAACGACCTTTTCGAAATCAGCAGATTCCTAACGATATGAAAACGGCTCGCTCGGAGCTGCTTAGTGACAGCGATGCTTTAAGCAAGGAAGATGTGCTTTGTCTTCCTATAAGTTCTGAGTGAGATCCTCTTGATATTAAACTTAATAACTATAAGAAGGATAGGCCTGTTCCTTCAGGTGTTTAAATAGTGACTGCCTATATTAGTTACATCGAGTCAACTCATTGCGTAGCTCTATCGTACCACGGCCCTACATCGAAAAAGATCGCCGCGCCCTAAATCGAAACAAGCGAGGCCCAACGAAATAATAAGGTAAGGCAATTCCAGGGGCGTACCTAAAGTATTTGGCACCCGGGGCGGATCCTTCCTTTGGCCCCCCCCCCTAATAAATAATTTTAAAATTTAAACACAGAAAAATATATTATGTTGGCAAGTAGATTTTTAAACAGTGCAGTACTGTCATAAGCAAATTGGAAATAAAAATGCAGGACATTAAAAATTCAGTGAACAGGTAATACTGCATTTTATTTTATAAAAAAAACAGGAAATCCAGTCTCAACGCTCAGCCTATTCTTCAAAGGTAAATAGAGAGGATTCACGGTTTGCTTTCGAGCCTTAATTTCTGCAAATTGATCAATGACCTCATCAAAATTCACTTTCTTTGCATATTCATGTTCAATTGAAAGTAAAGCCAGATTTGTCAATCTCGTCTGAATCATGGTCGAGCGAAAGAAATTTTTTATCAATTTCAATTTGGAAAAACTTCTTTCACATGAAACAATAGACACACAGACAGTCAAAAAGAATCTCAAACACAGTGACAAGCTTGGCAAAGATTCACAAAAATCCCATTTCACAATAAACTCCAGAAACTGCAATGCTCTCCATTTCTTTGCCTCTTCAACGCTGATTTTGGCAGCTTCCAAATGCTTCCGAAGTCGTCCAATTTCCACATTGATATCTTCATCAGAGAATTCATCGAAAATCTGAGTCAAATTTGGAATATACAGTACTTCCGAAGTTCTTCTTTTGTTGCAACAACTAAAGTGTTACCAAAGTGTTCGGTTGAATAACAGCAAAGATTGACAGAATTTGATCCATTGCCTTAGAACGAATCTCCAATTCTTGATGAAAGCGATCAAGACATTCAAACATAGCCCTTTTTACTTCCTCTGGCAATGTGAGACCAGCATCCTTTGCCATCTCTCCTGGCATCCTTTTTCGGACTAGACCACTGACAAAATGAAAATTCACAGTATATCCAGTAAATAAAGAAGTAAAAAAAATTTATTACAACAGAAAAGCTTCAAACAAGTGGTTCTCAAACTTTTTCCAACCAGATACCCATTGAGTTATCAGATTATCAACCCAGACAAGCAGAGACAATTAATTATTTATCAATGCCAATGCATTAACACTAATTCAATATACTGTAGTATGGTATAACGCTAGCTATTATAATTGATGATATTATTTAATAAGCAGTAAGCATGTAGTGCCTTGCACCACAAGATTATCTTTTATTAGTGAAAATTGCCACAAGTTGGCACAAGTGAAATATTTTAAGTCTAAATAAATAAATACAAGTTAAACATGTCCAGTGATTAATTTTAATACTTAAGCATTCAGTGTATAGTAATTTAGTTAAAAATTGAAGTGCAAACATTAAAGAAGTTTAAAGCAAATATAAAAATATACTTTGTGCCTTTTAAACAATGTAAATTTTGGGGGGCATGGTGTGACTAGACGTGAGTTTGCTTTTAAGGATTATTTTGGCTTGTTCGTAAAATTGTGAAGTAAAAACAAACTCATGTGCAACGACAACACAAGGGACGCCGTTTCCACATTGTGATATAAAATCCAAGCACGGCGCCAGCAAGCAAAATTTCTTCGTGACAAGGTTGTCATTGTGGCTATTAATATTAGTTACCTATTAGTATTTGTTGTATATTAGTTTGGTACCTGTTGCATATAAGTATTAGTTTAGTATGTTACATATTTTTTATTATTAGTATCAGTATTAGTTGCAGACTGTTATATATTAGCTAAACGGTGCCATTATTTAATTTCGCATTTATATGTCAATCAAAGTTGTTACGGGTAAAGATCCTCTTTGCATCTACAAATAATTGTTGCATATAGTTTATTAATTGTTGTCAATAAAATACAAAATTCATGTTGATGATTTTATAATCAATCCTTCCCTTTTTATTAAAATTATTTTTGCGCTGCAGTGCTGGATGCCAATCTAGTATTTGGGCGCTGGTGACCCTGGCATTTAATTAATTATTTACGTAAAGGTCTATAATAATAATAAATTAGACCCTTACAATTGGTGACACTCCTGGAGTGACCAAACACCGTAATTTCTGCAAAAAATTTCTAAATTTTTTTCAATTTTTGTCAACATCTTCAGTCTGCATCTATAATTTTATTAAATTCACCTTCTGTACTGGAAGGTATTCTCTGTCGCAAAATATATTCCTTTTATTTTGCCTTTTTATAAAATCAGCCTTTTCTAAAGTTTTTTTTGTGCAAATTTACTTATATTATGCAAACAGCCTATACGCAGACTATTTTTCTGCTAATATTGGGCTACATCATAAAAAAAATTGTTTTACGTAACTTTTTGTTATTGGCACTCATAACTCCAGTTGAGTCTCATACTCAACCAAGCTTACCTGAAGCCATTATTTGCATTCAACAATATTTGTTGAAACGTTGTCAGTTTTTGACACATTTTAATTGTTTTTGGTACCTTTTAACAATATAATAGCCACAATGACCCACAACCACAACAACCCAGGATCATCCAACGGTGGTACTCCAAATTCACCACCTATAACAGACCTTCTAACAATGTATCAGCCTATCACTCCACAATTCATCGCTGAAGAGCCTGGAATCTTTGTGAA
Organism: Bathynomus jamesi; assembly: GCA_023014485.1. Classification (NCBI taxonomy): domain Eukaryota; kingdom Metazoa; phylum Arthropoda; class Malacostraca; order Isopoda; family Cirolanidae; genus Bathynomus; species Bathynomus jamesi. Next base: position 64,845 of record JAJOZX010001109.1, on the reverse strand, counting down.
TCAACTGCGGGATTATTTCACGATAAAAGGAATTACGGACCCACGAACCAAGTTCCTTATCACAAAGAACCTCCTGCCTGCACTAGTATACAAAATAGTGCAGGATGTGGCTCTATTGCCTCCGTCTGACCAAGCTTTTGAGAGCCTCCTCAGCGAGTTAGTCAGGAGGCTCGGCCAATCAGAAGAAGAGCGACTCAATGCTCTACTCAAGGACCAAGTTCTTGGGGATCAAACGCCAACAGCCTTCCTGAGGCATCTGCAAGACCTGGCTGGACAGACCAATGGAGACGATAAAAACTCACCCTTAATGCGACGCCGCTTCCTCAATGGTCTCCCCACTGCCCTACGGCCAGTGCTCCGTTGTATGCCAGATGATACGGACCTTCTCACTATGGCCAAAACAGCTGATAAGATGACAACTGAAATTCGCCTGGGCCAAGTAGATAATCACGCCCATCACCCCCAAATCTGTGTCACGCAGGACGACACTCAGAGTCTGGCCGCACAAAGTATTAAATTATCCAAAGAAATTCTACAAACAATGAAAGATGAATTTAAAACTCTCCGAATAGAGCTAGCTAGCAACAGGGAACGAGAGAGAAGTTCTTCAAGACGAGGACGACCCTCTGGTCCAAATAGAGCCTCCCAACTTGAAGCTGGACAACGCCTCGTTCTACTACAACCACAGCCGCCGCAAACAGGTCAGTTGGTTGCTCCTAATCTGAATCTATTAGCCTTACCTCCTCATCCTCAATCCTCAATCCCCACTACTCAGTCTCATTCTCAACCTATTTCCTTACCTCAGTCTACTGCTCATACCCCTCCTTGCTGGTATCATGAAAAATTTAAAGACCGTGCAACGCGCTGTGTCGTACCCTGTCCATGGACTCCTAACCCTCCTTTAAACTAACCAGGCTAGTGTCACAGGCGTCTGACACTACAGCCTCTCAAGCCTCTCAACCTATCCTTATTTCAACTAGCCCTACCAATACCTCATCTAATCCTACCTCAATTTTAACTAAGTATTACTCTACCACAAATAATGTTCAACCTATTACTACACACTCAACTACCTCATTTAACACTGTCAAACCAACACCTACGTATCCAAGTAAAGTTAAAGAATCGCAACCTACTTATTCAACCACAGCTAATTTAATACCCCAACTAATTCTCCACCAAAGACAGTTGGTTGCGATAATGAAGGAGAATTGGAAGAGGGATGATAGATTGTTGTACCCCTGGATCAGGTGGCGGTACATAGGATTTAGGAAGGGTAGATTGCTGTACCTGTATATGAGATGAAGGTACAGAAGATTGAGGAGGGATATGTTGCTGTACCTGTATTTGAGATGGAGGTACAGAAGATTGAGGAGGGATAGGTTGCTGTACCTGTATTTGAGGTGGAGGTACAGAAGATTGAGGAGGGATAGGATCTTTTGTTGGAGAAAAATCAAGGTATGCTGGTTTCAAGCGGTCCACAGAAACGGTTTCACGCTTGCCTGCCTTGTCGATGATGAAAGTTTTGGGTTTACGGTCTAGCACAAGGAAGGGACCATCATAAGGACAGTGAAGAGGGTAGCGGTGAGCATCATGTCTCAAGAAAACATGTGTGCAAGTTTGTAAATCAGGGGAAACAAAGGTAGTTTGTGAAGTGGAAGTTCTAGGTGCTGTGGGACGAATTTGCTTCATAACAGAGCGTAATGTCTTGACATACGAAGCAGGATCACATGTGGGGTTACTGGGTGTAGGTGTGAAAAATTCTCCGGGTAACCGGAGTGTGGTACCGTAAACTAATTCTGCTGCAGAGCATGCAAGATCAGTCTTTAGAGCAGTACGAATTCCGAGTAGGATTAGGGGTAGCCGGTCCACCCATGTAGTAGATGGATCAGTGGCTCGCAAGGAACTTTTAAGTTGATGATGGAAACGTTCTACCACCCCATTGGATTGCGGGTGATAGCTTGTTGTTCTGATGCGTTCAGTCCCAAGAAGGAGCATGAGTTCCTTCCATAAGGCCGATTCAAACTGAGCACCTCTGTCTGTGCAAATGGTTGCAGGTATTCCAAAACGGGAAACCCAACACGAAACAAAGGCATGAGCTACTGCAGAAGCAGTACAAGAAGTCAAAGGAACAGCTTCTGGCCATCTTGTGAACCTATCAATGACAGTGAGAAGATAGGTATAACCTCGAGAAGAATAGAGGGGGCCGACTATGTCTAGATGTATGGCCTCAAAACGAGCCTTCGGCAAAGGAAAGGTACCAAATTCTGACTTTGTGTGTCGGTGAACTTTGGCACGCTGACATTGAAGGCAAGATCGAGTTCAATTGCGGATATCTTTGTTCATACTTGGCCATACAAATCTAGCTGCAATTAATTTTTGGGTGGCTTTAATTCCAGGGTGAGAAAGGGAATGAAGTTTAGCAAAAACAGCTCTTCGCAGCCCTTGTGGGACCAACGGTCGAATATGCTCAGTCGAGACGTCACACAAAATTTGTAAGTCTGACTTGGGTTCAACTGGTAAAGAGCGGACTTGCAACGAAGTGGGTGAATTAATAAGAGCTTGGAGGTCTGTATCCGTGGACTGAGCCTCAGCCATCTCTGAAAGGTTGATGTGTGAGAGTCCAGGATCAGAAATTGATGAGATGCGAGATAGAGCATCCGGCACAACATTCAAAGAACCTGAAATGTGTCGAATGTCTGAAGTAAATTGGAGGATAAAATCAAGGTGTCTTCTCTCAATAGGAGCATGAGAGTCTGATTGAGAATGGAGAGCAAATATTAACGGACGATGATCCGTAAAAATGCTGAAGTCACGTCCTTCCAGGAATGGCCTGAAATGACGGATGGAGAGGTATATCGCCAGCAACTCTCGACCGAAAGTGCTGTACCTCATTTGTGAAGGCGAGAGCTTGCGTGAAAAGAATGCAAGAGGTTCCCAAACGCCTGAAACAAGCTGCTGGAGCACTCCTGACACTGCAACGTCAGAGGCATCAGTGGCTAAGTTCAGAGGAGCGTCTGGTTGAGGGTGAACAAGGCATGTAGCTTGTGCTATAGCCTCTTTTGCTTGTGAAAAAGCATTGGTAGCTTCGGGGTCCCACAGAACTGCAATGGATCTGCCCCTTTTTGATTGGCGAAGAAGAGAGGTTATGGGTGCAAGAATGTTTGCACACTGAGGAATGAAGCGATGGTAGAAGTTTACCATCCCTAAGAAGCGACGAAGTTGCTTTTGGGTTTGCGGTTGTGGGAAAGACCTTATCACAGATACTTTATTTTCGAGAGGAGAGATGCCCTTCGAAGTAACTTTGTGACCTAAGAAGGTGAGCTCATCTACAGCAAAGACACATTTTTCAGGGTTTAGCAGTACACCATATTCTGCCAACCGAGAAAAAACTAAGCGTAAATGTTGAATATGTTCTGAGGGAGAAGAACTTGCGATGAGAATGTCATCGACATATGTGAATGTGAAGGAGAGACCTCTCAACACTTCATCAATGAAGCGTTGAAAAGTTTGGGCCGCATTACGCAGTCCGTATGGCATTTTTGTCATTTCAAATAACCCAAAAGGGGTTGTTATAGCAGTTTTATGTATGTGTTCAGGGTGTACAGGAATTTGATGAAAGGCTCGCACCAAGTCAAGGCGTGAAAATACTGTGGTGCCGTGGAGAGCAGAAGTAAAATCGTGTAAGTGAGGAAGGGGATAGCGATCTGGAATCGAGTTGTCATTCAAAGCACGATAATCTCCGTATGGACGCCAGTCTCCAGGTGTAGGTTTTGGGACCATGTGTAAAGCAGAGGCATACGGGCTGCTTGAAGGCCGTATAATACAGAGTTCGAGCATGTGTTCAAACTCTCGTCTCACGATTGCAAGACGATCTGGAGCTAAGCGACGTGGGCGGGTGAAAACGGGCGAGCCTACCGTATCAATACGGTGGACAACAGCGTGTTTAATAGGGGTATCCTTAGAACAGGGTTGAGTAAGGGAAGAAAATTCATTTAGGAGCTGCTCTATAGCAGGTGAGTACTGTGGCAGAGAACTTGCCAATAATGATGAGGGGTGTGCGGTAGGAGAACCAATTACTGAAAGATGTGTGGCATTATCAATTAATTGTGCTCTACGAACATCAACTAATAAATCATTTGCAGAAAGGAAATCAGAGCCTAACATTGGGGTATATACATCTGCGACAAGAAATATCCAGCGGAAAACACGTCTAAGTCCAAGAGAAACTGAAATAGAACGACGTCCATAAGTGTGAATAGATGAAGAATTAGCTGCACGTAAAATGAAAGGAGAAGGTCCGTTTGCACGGTCTGCGGCTGTTGCAGAAATAACACTGTATTGAGCTCCAGTGTCAATAAGGAATGCATAGCCTGAAAGTGGATCATGCAAGGTGAACGTTGGACCAGGTGGTGCAGTAGTTTGTGAATCATTAATTTTTTGTGGAGGAAGGTTAGTATTGCTGTGGGAAGGAATTTGTGTTGTATTTGGAGAATTAGTTGGGGGTATTAAATTAGCTGTGGTTGAATAAGTAGGTTGCGATTCTTTAACTTTACTTGCGTAAGTAGGTGTTGGTTTGACAGTGTTAAATGAGGTAGTTGAGTGTGTAGTAATAGGTTGAACATTATTTGTGGTAGAGTAATACTTAGTTAAAATTGAGGTAGGATTAGATGAGGTATTGGTAGGGCTAGTTGAAATAAGGATAGGTTGAGAGGCTTCAGTGTTATTCCTGCAACAGCCGCAGACCGTGCAAACGGATGCCAATCTAGTATTTGGGCGCTGGTGACCCTGGCATTTAATTACTGTAATTATTTACGTAAAGGTCTATAATAATAAATAAGACCCTTACAAGCATTAAGAACATAATAAATATACAATGATACTAAACTGGAATTGTAAAATTGTTGAACTTGACTACGTAAGCCAATAAGCATTAGTACTAATTCAGTATAGAATAGTACCGTAATTGTTGATGTAAATCTGAAACGGTGTTTACTATATTAAGCATGTAAGCATTAACACATCTCCATGCAGTCACATCATCACCCTCTCTGTCTTTACATCACCATGTAGTTGCATTAAAAAAAATCATGCAGTCATATCACCACCACCATCGTAAGATCACCACATAGTCATCATAAAAAACTCACTCAGTCATACACATCATCGTTACTTCAGTAGTCATGGTTGTAGGTAAAACGTCGAGTCTAAAGTTTAGTGCAAAGTGTGGCTTTCCTGTGGCTTTTTATTGATAACCAGTAGTCACAGGGACCACCATTCATAAACATGAGTTTCTATAACATCACGACGATGCATTTATTATAACATCACGACGATGCATTTACCGGGTATTATAACATCACGACGATGCATTTATAAACACTTAAACATCACTATGATACCACATTGTCAAAAATTACTGGACACTGGTATAAGTACCATGATATTTTTATAAACACCAGCACTTTATGCTTTATCATAATTATTTACTGTAATGAAACATACCTCATGTATGTGGAGTCACAGTGTCAAGCGAACAAGACGGAATGTCAGTTGCAGCCAGCTGGCTATGCTCAACAAACTGATGACTAAAACGTCAACAAACGTTCGCCTTTCGATGTAATTTTTATCAAATATTTAATTTTTCGTTTGTAAATTTTGTATTGACAATAAAAATAAAAATTTATTTTATAGTGGAAATTAACATTAAGCTGTTGTAATAGTTTGAACCAGGGCTGTGGAGCTGGCACCAAAATCTTAAGCTCCGTCTCCGGCTCCGGCTACAGCATTTTCAAATTTCTGGCTCCAACTCCGGCTCCGGCTCCAGCATTTTTTTTATGCCCAGCTCCGGCTCCGGCTCCGGCTCCAGCTCCTCTCACCATATATTAATGATTGATAAATCTCTTGAAATTGTACCTTGCTACTCATAGGCCATAGCAGGCAGCCACACAAAACATTTCATCACCATCACATGATTCATCAGGCTACTTTTTAAAATTTAGACCAAAGCCTGTTGCAGCTATTAATCTAAATTCTAATGACTATAGCTATGCCTTTGTGGCTTTTTTTATCATTTATTAATAATAATATTACCTACACCTTTCATGACAAAAAAAAATGTTTTACAAAAAGACAAAAAAAAAACCTTATTCGTTTGTATTATAGAATGTTTATTTGGAAAATGTAGCCTTTTAAAAAAATTAAAATAATTTTTATTACTTTTTATACATCTTCATTACATGCCTGTCCTCAGAAATAAAATGGCTTCTGCTAAGTCATCCTTCATGGATGCTCTTAAATCAGATTTCACTATTCTCAGTGCTGAAAAGAGGCGTTCTACACTGACTTGTGTGGGTGGTAGAGCTGATACAATACTAGCTACATTCCTTATAATCTTTGGATATAAGTGTATGACATCGTCAACTGTCAGTTTAGAGGAGCGGTTGTATTTTTCTACTTCCTTTAATTCAGCATAGAATTTGTATTGGGCTGGAGCCGGAGCTGACACATTTTTTATCAGCTCCAGCTCCAGCTCCAGCTTCCCAAAAATAACTGGCTCCAGCTCCAACTCCAGCTCCACTCACCAAAATTGCTTCAAGTTCCAGCTCCTGGCTCCGGCTCCAGCTCCGGCTCCAGCTCCAGCTCCACAGCCCTGGTTTGAACATTTTAAAATTTTTTTTCTTACTTTGGCGAATTTTTCATTTGGTTTGAAAACTTGTACTGGTATTTCAACTCTCCCGATGGCACCTCCCCTCCTGGCTGTCACCCGGGGTGGACCGCCCCCCTCGCACCCCCCCTTAGTACGCCACTGGTCAATTCCTTTCTTTACCATTAGGCAGCGCAAATACCGAAGGCAAATAAACAGAGGTCCTTTGAAGACCTACATATACATAACTCTCTAACGAAAAAACATAGGGCTTTTGTCGTTAACTCTCCACTGAAATCTGTTGGAAATTTCCAACGGATGAGAGTATCAGGCAATCAACCCTTAGCCCTATATAGTTTTTTTCACATGGTGGCCCGTGTAACTGGGGAACCGATCCCTTTACCTTTCACTAACACAAACTTTACCTTTACACTAACCGTAAACAAAGCCTTGTTCATTTAACAGGCTTAACTCATTTGAGGTCCTATAAAAATAGGCCCAAACAACATAAGCCTACTTGGTAGGCCCACAAATAGGCCTATTTAGTAGGCCCACCTACTTTACCTTACATAGTAGGCCTTACTCTTTACACTCAAGGCCTATCCTAACTAAAAACATTGAATTTTTAATTTAACCTGTGGCGCAGGTTATATAAAAAACTTATTACAGTAATTTAACTTGCTCAACATCATAAAATTAAACTCAGAACTTTAACACTAACAACAATTATGGAAGACTTGGACAAAAGGGTAAAAACCCAGACCAAGAAAACAAAAACACAGACCTTGGGCGGCACCATCTCAAAACACAAAAAATTAATGAGGAAAAAATCAGCACGTAAAGGTGTCATCACCAAACTGTACAATGATTTCAAACAAAAGGAACCTACAAGATATGATCTTGAAACAACATTAAATTCTATTACTCGTTACAAACAAGAAATTTCATACTAGATGAAGACATAATTACAGAAATTGATGACACAATTGAACTAACAGATGATGAGTATTCTACTCTCCTACTTGACAATGAAAATTACATTACAAAAATTAACAACTATATTTCTGAAATTCAAAACCAACTTGATGAGTGCAAAAAAAGACACAACGAAAGCTTCTTAGAAGCTACAAGAAATGCTTCATTTAGCCCTCCCAATGTGGCTGAGGGCAATGAACTAAAATCAAAATTGCCTACACTTGCAGTACCCACTTTTGAGGGTGACAGAGCCAAATTTCAATCTTTTATTGAAAAATTTCATAGCCTTATAGGTAATAAAAACTACATTACAGATGTTGATAAATTTAGTTATTTAGTGAACTATCTGAAAGGCCCAGCCTTAAGATTAGTGGAATCACTACCAGCCATAGGTACTTCTTATTCTGTAGCAATAGAATTACTTAACAGAAATTACATGAATAAGGATGAAATTATACATGATTTGGCTCTTAAAGTAATGAACATGCGAACCCCAAAAGACAACTATGGTGACCTCTTTGATTTTACTGTGAGTTTGAATGTCTCATGGGACAACTTAAAAACAATAATTTAAACATTGCAGAAACAGCTTGGATCATTCAAGCTGTTGTTTTTGAAAAGCTCCCTTCTAAAGTCAAAGAGATATTTCATCAGAGGACAACTGACATATACCCTAGCCTTAATAAACTAAGAGAAGATTTCCCAACTGTACTTGCACTTTACAAATCAAGTTACACACTCCCAAAATTTAACACAGACAAGAAAAAACCAACAATGCAGAAAACCAAAAACCTAACAAAAGATTTCAACACTTACCAGTTACATCAAAACACAACCGCAAAACTCAATTTGCAGAAAATAAAGTGACAGAAAAAGACTCAAAGACTCCTACTCTGCAAAACTTTAATGTAGCTACTTTTGAGTATAATCCCACACCATGCAAATTTTGTTTTAGCAGTGAACATATTCTACAAATTGTCCCAAATACAAAGACTTTACAGCAAGGTCAAAACGTTGTGAACAACTAAACTTATGCAAAAAATGCACTGGATCAGGGCACCAAAAGTCAAATTGCAAATCAAATTTGATATACAATTGTAAGTTTTGCAACAGTTTTGACCATGTTACCCCTATGTGTAATACACACACAGACATTGGAAAAACTGACAAACATTATGAACAAACACCCAAATCAAACCAAAACAAACAGAAACAAACCAAATGCTATGAATGGACATATCAGTTCATCTAGCATTAACCACAATTCAAAAATTCTTTTACCAACCACAACTTTGGAAATCCAAAAAAAAGGGACAAATAGTACAGGTTAGGTGTCTTTTAGATACCTGCTCACAACAAACATTTGTAACTAAACAACTGATAGAAAAATTGGGACTTCAAAACCAACAAGGAGATGAAGATCTCTCTATTTCATCATTTATCAATAAAAACCCAGTACAAGCCAGTTTTAAAACTGCAAATATAACTTTAACTCTTGATGAAACATTTGAAACCCTTAAGGTTGTTGTTGTGGACAAAGTAGAACAAGAAAAAATACAAATAGCTGGGTTAAAACAAGCTTTGCTCCAACTTCAAAAAAATACACGATAGCTGATAAAACCCTTAATGCAGATGTAGTTGATGATATACATATGCTCATGGGGGCTGACTATCTTCATCTGGTCCATAGAGGCATCATTAAAATTGGAGATGGAATAGCCATACAAACTCCCACAGGTATTGCTCTTTTGGGTGACATAACTAAATACCATCTTACTACTGACACAGAACACAGAACAAAATTTACGCAAAACAAAATCACCACAGTCACAAATTTCTGACTATGTGACAAACTCGAACTACAAAAACACTGTCATAATCCCACATCATTTGAATGAAAATGATTCCACATTGGATGAAGGGTTACAGCAGTTGTGACTATTAGAATCAGTTGGCATAAAGGACAGTACTATTACACATGAAGACCAATTGATGACAGAACAATTTAAGGATACATTACAACACAGAGACAATCAATACTATGTGGAGCTGCCTTGGAAAACACCTTGTCCAGAAATAATGGACAATTTGAAAGTAGCTAAGGCACATCTGTATAAAAATTACAGAAAACTTAAAAATGACAATCTTTTAAAACAATACAACAACATATTCAAAGAACAAATAAAAAGGGGATTCATTGAAGAAGTTACTGATGAACCCTTTAAAAAACGAGGTTGTCATTATTTAACACACAGGGGAGTTTACAAAGAAGACTCCTCCACAACTAAACTAAGAGTAGTATACAACTGTAGTTTAAGCGACACAAATTCTGTTAGTTTAAATGATTGTCTCATGGAAGGGCCAAATCATGCTCAGATCTTGTAAAAATTCTCCTTTGCTTCCGTTTAGACAATTATGCGGTACAGAGTGACATAGAAAAAGCATTCCTCTGTATAAATTTGAAGCTTGAGTATGATAAAAATCATCTCAGGTTTTTGTGGTTTAATGATCCACAAAGGTTTCAAAACCTACAGATTTAAAGTAATTATTTTTGGAGAAAATTGTTCTCCAAGTATTTTTGCTTTAACAATTAATAAACACCTAAACTTATTTCAAGAGGACTTAACAGTTCAGTTTTTAAAACAAAATTTTTATGTGGATAACCTCATTGGTTCCACTGTAACTGAAGAAGAATTGCTTGAAATTTACAAAATGTCACAACCCATAATGAAGCAAGGAAATCTTGGACTGAGAGAGTGGGTTTCTAATTCTCCTAAATTAAATTAACAAATAGCAAAAGACAACAATGGGAACATTGAACCAAACAATTACACAAAAACACTTGGAATGCTTTGGTTTTTAAAACAGAATTCCGAACACAATGACACTCTTTGCACAAAGAGTTATAACTTAAATCCAAATGCCAATACAAAAAGACAAGTGCTTTCAGAATCATCCAAAATTTTTGACCCCATTGGATTATATTTACCAGCAACCATAAGATCCAAACTCCTTTTGCAAGACTTATGGAAAAAGAAAATTGATTGGGATGAATCACTTTCAGTGGAAGACCAACTTCAATGGAAAAAATTGGCCACAGACTTAAACAAAGTTCAAAACATCTACGTACCAAGATGTGCTGGTTACAGATTGAAACCTCAAACGCTACACATTTTTACAGATGCCAGCACACAAGCTTACGGGTGTTGTGCCTATTTAACAGATGAAAATGGAAGTAACTTGGTTTATTCAAAGGCAAAAGTGGCACCCTTAAACCAAAAGAAAACTGTAACACAACTTGAATTATTGGCTGTCTCATTGGGAGTCAAAAACAGCAGACTTTCTCTCACAAGTGTATAAAGATAAAGAAGTTGACATAACAGACATTTACTTATGGACAGACAGTCAAATTTGTCTAACATGGGTGACCAACACAGATACAACTTCTTGCAAAAACATATTTGTGAAGAACAGACTAACAGAAATCAAAACTGCAAACACATCCCTTGGTATCAAATTTAGGTACATACAAACAAAACAGAATCCTGCAAACTTTTTGACAAGAGGGCTCTCTTACAAACTGTTGAAAACAAGTGAAATTTGGTATGAAGGGCCTGAATGGCTAACATGTGAAGATCTTTGGCCAGCCAAAGTAGTTAACCTCACACTCAACTCTACAACAACTGAAAAGATCACCGAGGACAAACCTATTTTTTACTATAAACATTATTCAGACCTCAACAATTTGACAAGGAGTTGAAGTATCTTAGGTCCAGTAACACATTAAACAAAGGAATTCCTTCACTTGTAATGGATCTAAATCTGTACCTGGATACAGAGGGTCTGATAAGGTGTAAAGGAAGGCTTAACAAGTCAACTTTGACTTACAACTCTAAGCACCCAATTCTTCTTCCGAGGAGAAATCACTTCACAAATCTCATCATCAGGGATACCCACAACAAAATACACCACATGGGGGGTCCACAAACCCTGACGGAGCTGAGAAAAACTTACTGGCTACCAAAGGGTAGAACCGAAACAAAGAAAATTTTAAACACATGCATTCCTTGTAAACGTATCCATTCACGACCCTTTAAAACCCCAAGCCCTCCAGACCTACCTGTGGAACGAGTTACATTCACTCAGCCATTTGAAACCACGGGTATTGACGACACTGGAACGGTGAATGTGAGTTTTAGAGATAAAATGAATTCAAAGGAATACAACGTGTACATTGTACTCTTCACCTGTGCTGCCACACGTGCCATATGTCTAGACATAGTAGAAGATCTGACAGCAGAAGCTTTTATTGCTGCTTTCAGACGATTTTGTACACACAATTCTGTACCCAAAACTATATGGTCAGACAATGCCACATACTTCAAATCTGGTGAAAGAATTATTCATCAGATTTTTGACAGTGAAACAGTACGAACTCATTTAATCAAACACAATATAACCTGGAAGTACATTCCTGTTAATATACCATGGTATGGTTTCATTTGGGAAAGAAACATACAGACTGTAAATAACTGCCTTAAAAAGACCATTGGGACCAAACATCTACAACTTTTTTAACTCATGACTATTCTGTCAGAAATTGAAAACGTTATTAACAACAGACCATTAACTTATGTAGGAGATGGTATTAATGAGCCGGAACCTCTCCCACCAAACCACCTAATTAAGGGAGAAACAGTAAACATGTTACCAGAATATAAACATAACAGTACAGAGGATCCAGATTGGGTAATAGGACACAAAGAACTCAACACAAAATACCAACATTTGACACAAATCAAAACTCAGTTTATAACAAAATGGAGAGAAGAAAGACATAAACAATTAACAAAACAAAATTGGAATGATTCAGTCAAAATTGGGGACATTGTGTTGATACATAACAAGACTCCAAGACAACATTGGTCAATGGGAAAAGTCTTAGAACTCAAAACTGGTGAAAACGAAATTACCAGGGTTGTAAAACTGAAAACAGCAACTGGTGAAACCACCAGAGATATCATATTACTATATCCTTTGGAGTGTGGGGCTAAGTTAGAACCATTACCCCAAAGGATGGATCAGGATACTATTGGGGAGGAATCTCTCAATGTATCTGATGTAACTCAGACTAAACCAGAGAGGCCTCAAAGAAAGACTGCTTTGAAAGCCAGAAAACTTTTACAAGAAAAAATTAAGACTGGTGACTTATAAACCTTACACAAATTGAGCAAAGTTAAAATGCTTAATAACTTTATTTTAATTCCATAAATTTCCTATACCTAAGGGGAGTCAAACTGATTAACATAACTTTAACTAAACTTGAGAAGTTGGCCTCTTGAACCTTTATATTTAAATAGGTCTTGAGTAACCTTTCCTTCCTAAATTCCTACTTCATTCTTTTTAATCCATTTTACGTTTTTACACAGTTTGTCAAAAAATTTAATCTATAACGTACAAATTTTTCTCCGGCCCCGCCCAGTATATGGAAAAACTATACACGCTTATAACATGGTATCGTATGTGGTAACTTTATTTCTTAATTAAATATAAATTAATAATTAATTGAATTAAATATCTACAAAATTGCCTCGGGATTGGCGACATAGCCTATTGGGAATGAAATAATTGCCATACGTACATAGAATCCATATGTAGGCATCGGGCCTGCATAACAACAAGAAAACCAAATTTATTGTTTTGTTTAAAAATTCTCCACTGTTGACTCATGAAAATTACATCGAGAGAGGAATCAACGACCTTTGCGAAATCAGCAGATTCCTAACGATATGAAAGCGGCTCGCTCGGAGCTGCTTAGTGACAGCGATGCTTTAAGCAAGGAAGATGTGCTTTGTCTTCCTATAAGTTCTGAGTGAGATCCTCTTGATATAAAACTTAATAACTATAAGAAGGATAGGCCTGTTCCTTAAGGTGTTTAAATAGTGACTGCCTATATTAGTTACATCGAGTCAACTCATTGTGTAGCTCCATCGTACCACGGCCCTACATCGAAACAGAAGCGAGGCTCAACGAAATAATAAGGTAAGGCAATTCCTTTCTTTACCATTAGGCAGCGCAAATACCGAAAACAAATAAACAGAGGTCCTTTGAAGACCTACATATACATACTGTAACTCTAACGAAAAAACAAGGGGCTTTTGTCGTTAACTCTCCACTGAAATCTGCTGAGAATTTCCAACGGATGAGAGTATCAGGCAATCAACCCATAGCCCTATATAGTTTTTCACAAGGATACTGGAAATCAGAGGTGAAGAAGATGAGGACACACAGGTAGGAGACTGCAGTGTCAGACCCAGGAAGACTCCTGACATCAACCCAGATGCCACCAAACTCTCGGAGCTTATTGACTAGAACTCTGGCGTGACTGAGCCTCCTCTGACCTGCTCCCTCACCACTGCTGCAATCAAGGAGTTTCTGGACAGACCAATGGAAGTTCCTGCATGGCCCTCACACACACAGTCAGTAGAGAGGTGTGTAAGGATGACAACTGAAGCAGCACAACATGTTTACTCACAAGAGAGGAGGGAGGCGTACATCAGTGGCCAGGTGGCCAGTAGAGAGCTCATGTCCAGGAACAAGAGCAAGGCAGACATGGCATGGCATCCTTGGAAAAGTTCAAGAAACCTATCTGTATTTCTAAATTTTAATATTGATATACAATCAAAATGTCTTTAATGGTATGTAATGTATGTAAAATGTAGTTATATACAATATAAAAAATACTTGCAAAAATTGCTGATTTTTCGCAAACTTCAACTTCAAATATAAGTAGCGAGTGGTCAAATCTGAATTTTAAAGTCATATTTCGATTTAGCACATAAAAATGCATCATTTGGTCACTAGAAGTCTTTGAAAATCTAAAGATTTCACTTTGCTCCTTAAAATTGACATACCCTAATGAGGGAGGCTGACATGGAGCTTAGAAAATGGTAGACCAATCATTCTCAGTTACAACAGTTTTTGAGTCAGTCCTGTATAGTATCTGATGCAGCAGAAACTATTGAGGATTCTGGTATTAAGGAGTTGTGGGCAATAGACACAAAGGTGCTAGGCATTGTTTGGCAGCAAGGAGAGGATTTGTTTACCTTCAATGGGAAATCTTTAGTAGAGCTGGCTGCGAATGAGACAAGGTGGACAAAACATACAGCTCTTAGTTTGGCTTCGAAGGTCTTTGATCCTCTTGGATTCCTGGCTCCATTTGTGATAAAGTAAAAAATTTGGTTTCAGAGCCTCTGGGAAATTGGACTTAGTTGGGACCAAGAGTTACCCGATCATATGGGGTAAAGTAGAAATATTGGTTCAAAGAATTGGCACATCTTGAGGCATTGAAATCCCGAGATGGTACTTTGGAGAGTTGAACAATAGTCCAGATAATTTGGAGCTGCACATCTTTTGTGATGCAAGTGAGGAAGCCTATGCAAGTTGCATTTATATAAGAGGCACATGTGAAGAGGAAGTTGCAGGTTGGTTGCTGCAAAGAGCAGAGTAGCACCTTTGAAAAGACATTCTATTCTAAGGTTGGAATTGATGGGTGCAGTCAATGCTAGTCGGTTTGCAGTTACAGTGCAAAAGTCTTTGGTCCTTTATGAAATTCCGAGCTATTATTGGACAGACTCCATTATAGTTTGGCACTGGTTAAGAAGCCAGGTAAGGAAATGGAAACCACTTGTTGCCAATAGGGTGGAGGAAATTCAAGCATACACAGATCCAAAGCAATGGAAGCACTGTCCAAGCACCCAAAACCCAGCTGATTTACCAACACGAGGAATTTCAGTGAAAGATCTTGCACAGTCAAGTTTGTGGTGGAATGGGTCAGAGGGGCTAAAACTTGTAGAAGTGAAAATTGGCCTTCTAATCAGCCTGTTGTAGGAGAGTGCCAGGCTGAAGAAGAATGGGTGAGTGAGATGAGAAAATGCACTGTAAACAATTGTCAAGTTATGCAGCAGGACCTATATAAGCTATATTGAAGCTTGAGGACATTGGCAGTCCGAAAAGGTTGCTAAGAGTGACAGCATAGGTATACAGATTTACAGACAACATTAAGGGAGAAACAAGAAGGGAAGGAATTCTGAACAGTAAGGAGATTCAGCGAGCCAGGCTCTACTGGGTGGTATATGTGCAGAAGGAAAAATTTGGTAAAGAGAGAAAATTGCTCACCAGCAGTCCATTACAGGTTCTACCAACACATTCTGCTCTCAAAGGTTTGGATGTGTTTTCTGGTCAGGATTTATTGAGAGTAGGAGGTAGACTACAGTTTTCTGGGTTTCCAGAGGAGAAAAGACATCCAATTTTTCTACCTTCTGAGGGGCACTTTGTGGAACTTTTGATCTTGGATACGCATGATAACTCGTTACATGCTGGAGTTAGAAAAGTGATAATAGAGATCAGACAGCAGTTTTGAATTCCCAAAATTACTGTCGACAAGTAGTAAAAAAAAAGTCTTGCATAGATGTGTGGTTTGCAAGCGTTGGAGTGCAAAGCCTTATCATGAAAAGGTGGCTCCACTTCCAAGAGAACGGTGTCTATACTGCCCCACTTGATGTAGTTGGAGTAGACTTCAAGGGTCCAGTCTACAGATATATATATATATATATATATATAATATATATATATACAGGGTGGGTGGAAAGTAGCTCCCTATTTTGGATTGGTAAAAAAATACGTATATTATTCATTTATTTCAGAAGAAATAATATGAAAAGGTAGGCATACATGGTAGGTTTTCTCTAAAATTCAATGTGGGCTCCAACTCTTTCCACCAGCTTCTGGAGCCGCCCAGGAATGGCGTCCACTGACTTTAGCAGGAACTCCGGCGGGATGGAGGACATGACTTCCCGAATTCGGTCCTCCAGTTCTTCCAATGTCCTCGGTTTGGTGCGGTAGACTTCTTCCTTTACCACCCCCAAAGAAAGAAGTCGCACGGTGTCAAGTCGGGGCTCCTGGCTGGCCATTGATGTGGACCACGACGACCCATCCAACGCCCAGGGAAGTGGGCATCCAGCCACTCACGGACAACAAGTTCAGCTCCTTCTTCAGCACAGTTCGCACTGAGTAGCGGGAGAGTCCACTTTCCCGAGCTGCCTGGCGAGTTGACTTTCGTGGACTCCGTGCGAACATTTCCTGAACTGCCTGCACCGTCTCCTGGGCCCTGGATGTCGAAGGGCGACCACATCTTCGAACATCTGCCACAGACCCCGTGGTCATGAGCTTCGAGTGGCAGTTCTTGATTGTTTTCGGGTCCACTTGGGCACGTGGTCCGTGAATGGCCCGCCACCATCTTTGAACTCGAACGACAGATTGCAAAAACTTCGTACCGTGCCGCCAACTGGGCACGCTCCTGCAGTGTTAAACGCTCAGCCATGTTACCCTTCAATCTGAAATGAAAAAAAAAAAATGAACGTTACAATTGTACCACTTTAGAGAACACAAAGAGAACACTTTAGAGAAAAAAGATTACCGTTACAATTGTATCACTTTAGAGAACACACCATAACAATATAACAATACAATCACAATTTATACATAATTTATATGTAATTTAAATTAGGGAGCTACTTTCCACCCACCCTGTATATATATATATATATATATATATATATATATATATATATATATATATATATATATCTTTTCACATGTGCTACCACCAGAGCAATCCATTTGGAGTTGGTAAGCAACTTAAGTAGTGATGTATTTCTTTTGGCCTTTAAAAGGTTTGTGAACAAAGGGGTTTCCCAAATAAAATCATATCGGATAATGCAAAAACCTTCAAAAAGGCTGCAAAGGAACTCCAACAAATTTGGTCCTTGCTAAACGAAGAGGGATTCCAATCCTACTTTTCACACCATGGGGATACAGTGAGAGTTTATTGTCGAGAGAGCACCATTGTGGGGAGGACTTTGGGAAGGGCCAGTGAGAAGTGTAAAGTATCCTTTAAAAAAACCTTTGGCTAATGCTCATTTGAGCAAAGAAGGATTTGCACTGTTTTGTGTGAAGTAGAAGCACTGGTGGGCATCGTTAACCAAAAAGTTAACTTCGATAACGATAATCCGTTAACCCCAATTTTTAACTCCGATAACGATAATCCGATAATTTTACTACAAAGTTAACGGAAGTTAACGATAATCCGTTAACGATAACTATTTCTTTACTAACATTTAAAAAAAATCAAGGAAAAAAGCTTTAAAACCCATAGAAAATGTTTATTTATGCAAAATCCAACAATAAAAAGGTATTTAACTGTATTTTTATCAAGTTTTGCAACTTTTTTGCTTAATAACTTTTTTTTATTTTTAATAAAAAATATACTGATGACATGTTTTGAAACCCTTGTAACCACTAACCATTAACTAGATTTTAATTTACCAGAGAATTATTATGGCGGGAACTGAAAGGTAAAATTAAATTTTAGGCACATTTATTAAAGACTATGACACAATGTGCTGGTTGCCCTTCAGAAAGACCAACTTCTCAAAGTTAGGCCCAACTGCCAGTCTTGACCTCTTGGGCCTCCCCAACCTCCCCTTGCGAGATCTGGAAGCAGACTGAAGTTATGGCGGTTTGAATTCATTCGCGGAGCGGTGATCTTCCGTGAATGACTCCTCGCAGTTAACGTGTTAACGGACTTTAACAGACTAAATATCGAGTTATCGGAAGTTAACAGGTCCGATAAAGATAAATGGAAATTAACTTCCGTTAATAGTCCGTTAAAAAAAGTTAACTTCGTTAATTAACTGTTATCGGATTAACGCTTTAGTGCCCAACACTGAGTAGAAGCAATGGTGAACAGCAGGCCTATCACCTTTGTTTATAACAGTATGCAGGATGCAGAGCCATTGACACCTGAGGTGAGGTGTATGTATATATATATATAATATATATATATATATATATGTCACGCATAGGTTGTGCGAGCCTCTGCCCGCTTGCGACTTTTTAGGGTTAATACATTTTGGACAATCCAACGAAGGTGGTCCTTGTTGGGTAAGCTCGGCCTTAGCCGAGAGCATCCGAGTACCAATGAACAGTTTCTACCAGGTTTTTCCCGAAGGGGTGAATGGAAACACTTCACTTCAAAAACTGGAGTTTTAGTTCACTCATAAATTTTTATTCACAAAGTATATACAGAACGAGGCACTGATAACCAGAAGTTTAGAGGGGTAGAGGTTTTACCTCTTAAAACAACAGCTCAAGCAGGAATTTACACTGGTAGAGGTTCGACCCCGTTTGACAATAGTTAAGGTAGGAATTGAAAGCGAGGAGGCTTGTCCTCCTCGAGTAAGAGTTACGGCAGGAATTTAAAATGAGGAGGCTTGGCCTCCTTGGTCTAAACCTCAGGCAGGAATTTAAAAGGGGCGAGGTGCAACCTCTTGTAACAATGACCCAGGCAGGAATCTAAAATGAGGGAGGTGCAACCTCTGGTAACAAAGGGCCAGGCAGGAATGAATTAATTTACAATACAAGAAATAAATAAGCCTCAATTTTGGGGGAATGCAGTTGAAGGTTAAGCTCCCACTTTAGCTGGAGAGCTGAAGAATTCTGACGTCAAGCATAATTTAAGCATACAACGAAATTTAGAAAGATAAAAAGATTAACAAAAAAATACTAATTTTTGAAAGGTATACACTTTTGGGTGGCGACATAATGTCGGGGGACCGACATGTACCGAGTACATTAAGCACATTACTAACATATTAATTATTAAGTACATTAATTACCGTTAATTACAATTTTAGCAATTTGTTAATTGACATATATGATACTGAAGTAATCGAAATAGGTGATATAATTTAAATAATGGAGGAGAGTTCTCCGTTGTTCCATAATTTAAAGGGGATTAACAACAATGTTATATATTTGTAGTTAACAATAATTACGCCAAATTATGTCTAATATTATTAGAGAAATGGTTGGTTATCATGATTTGAAAGCCTAAAAGCTAGCGATGATGAAAACGGAGAAAAATACGGTGTACCTTTCATTTGGAAGTACACAGACATTAATGATAACATAATACAGACAATATACAGGGTGTCCCGTAAGTCTGGACCCATAGGGAAAAATAATAAAATTACAAAATAGTCCAAAAATTTATTACATAATCTGTTCAAAGTGTCCGCCGTTGTGTCGCACACATAGTTGAAGACGCAATCTCCACTGCGACAGCACTTTCTGAAACACAGTCGCAGAAATTTCTTGACACGCCTCCACAATGCGTGCTTTAAGGTGGAAAATGTTCTGAAGTTTGACCTCGTACACTTTGGCTTTCAAGTGGCCCCACAAATAAAACTCCAGCGGAGTAAGATCATAATAAAAAAATAATAAAAATAATAATAAAAATAATAAAAAAATATATTAAATAAATTTTTGGACTATTTTGTAATTTTATTATTTTTCCCTATGGGTCCAGACTTACGGGACACCCTGTAGTATAATATAATAATATACATAACATCTTAATGTTATAAATTTGTAGCAGAAGCAAGAGAGGAGATTTTCGAATTCAGATGCTTGGTTTTGGCGACGACATCGGAATTCGAACACTCAGTCAACATTAACGAGTACCTTGCGAGAGGTGAAATAATTAAAAGAAAAAGTATAAAGAATACACGTGGACGTCTTTACATGTATGTAATCATGATCGTCAAGGGACATGTACGACTGCACAAAGTAGTGTACACAGTCGTCACACAATAAGTTGTGTGCGTAATCTAGACACGAGCAAACAGAGACTGATAAGTTGATAGGGCATAAGTAGACAATAGGTAGATGAATGAATAAGTAATAAAATTAATAAAGGATAGCGGTCAAGAAAGAACATAGATGTAGGGATGGGTATGGTTGCATAACACCAACGGGACACAACATACAAATAATGACTTATAGATAGTAAAGTTTTTATTAGTATTAAAGAATGTACCATACATTGAATACTAAGGATAGCTTCATACTAAGCACGTGATCGAAACGCGAAGGAAACTAAGTACTTTATGACGTCAGAGTGATTTACTTTGCACGTACCATATAAGTCATTATTTGGGGAGAAATTAAAGGAGACGGATTAGAGAGGCACAGTTGAGGGACATTCGCTGTTTACAGCGAACTTCTAATGGCACAAACCATGGATACTGTTCAACCATAGAAATGGTAAATCGCATGGTTGTGACACTGCTCTCCCCTGTGAAAAAGGATATAATGGTGGGGTGGAAGTTTATTTACAATATATTAAAAAAAATGCAACAGCGACAATTTCGGGTTGGATTAATCAAGGCAATTTAGTAGGAAGAATGATAATTATATTAATAAAATAAAATAAAAAAATCAAGGGGAAAATTTTAAAATTACAACAAATAAATTAACAACGTTGAGATCTGATTACTAGGATTGTAGTGGAAACACTAGATCAACAAGGTATGATAAGGTCCGAAGTTGTCACCTTTAAAAAAAATTATAAGTATGATTAATTGTGGCAATCATACTACATAAACAATCTTATAAACTAATGAACCATCTAAGTTATTTCTGGCATTTCGACCTAATTATTTCAGTTAAAGTTCCAATTACAGGATTGAATCTAATTTAAGTTAAATTTTTAGTTTGTCCAACATTATAGTAACAAGATTACCTACTGAACCGTGATAAATTCGGAAAAATTTCCTGGGTTAAGATAATTTTAGGGAAAAAGATACATACATCGTAAGTAATGGTTAAAAGGAAAATTCAATTGTTAAGGTCCAGGAATTTTTAAATTCATATGACCATTTAAAGTGGAATTTAATCCGACCATTTAAAGTAGAATTTAATCCGTCAGACTGACAGAGATAAGAATTTCTGAAGTTCTCCTGATCGTACAGTTAATAAACTAATCTCATTCACTATTGTAGGTAAAAATCGAATTAAATTTTATTGGTGGACGAAGTCTTCAGCAGTGGGCGCACGGTTGCAGAATGTAAACTTATTGCAAGTCCGAATAAGTTGGTAAAAATATTAAAATTCGTTTAAAGAAAAGTAAAATTAATTTAGTGAAAACATGAAAATTTATCTAGTTACTCTTTTAGATACTTAGATGTTGTTATCCCTTAAGAATATCCAGGGAGAAGGAAAGTAGAATTTCGTAATAGACGATGTATAGACCTTGGGTCACGTGTGTATTGATGTGCATTAGGTGCAGAGTGTAAGTGGTAGGTGATTTGCCCAAAAATGGGGAAAAGGGATTTATAGTTGAAGTTATTCGTAATCGCGTATACGTATGTATAAATATGGGTAATAAGTGTGTATAGCTGAGTAGGTATGTACAGTAGTGTGTAGAATATGAAAGTAATTGGTTCATCCCGTGAAGAACTACATCCTTAGTGATCAGTGGTAAATCATGAAATTTTGAAGAACGGATTAGCTTAGAGGTTGGTTAAAATTAACTTAATAAAGCAACAGGCAAGATTATATATTTTAAGCAGCAATTGAGTTTAAATAAATTCAAATAATCCAGAGTAAACATCGAACAGTTACCTGCAATGAAATATAATTTATCGTGATAGCCAATGATTTTAGAGTAAGATTTATATGATAAAAATAAGATATGAGTAGTGAATTTCCTTTCCAATAAGTACGCCAATGATTTCAAGAGTGTTTCAGAGTGTGGGTAAGCGTAATTGGGTGAAAGTGTAATCAGTAGGAAAGTGAATTCGAATAGGTGTCAAAAGTAATAAAATTCAATCGGGATTATAGATTTTACGTAATAAATCGGTTGCACGTATTAAGGTAATTAAAATAAATACGCATTTAAAAGAACTTTAAATACTTAAAGTAAATTAAGTGGTATTGAAAACTGAATTTAGGCAGAGAATTAAATTCGACTAGTAACCTTCATAGCGTTATATTAGCAGTATCTCACCATTAATATTGACCAGAAGTATCAGTACGGCAATTGAATTTTATTTAACGAGTTGATAATAACAGGTTTTAGTGGAATTCATGGTAGGGGCATAGTTATGTAATTAGCGATATTGACATGGTGTAAAGACCGAAGAATAGGGGTGACAAACATACTCGAAAGGTGGGTTTTCTCCTCGAATTAGGCCTGCTTCTTTATCGGCCCAATAAAAATCGTGCGTAATAAGGAAATTCATCCCCAGGAGTAAGTCTCCATCCCAATTCAATTCAGATACGACCACAAATGGGGTCAAGATAAGGGACTGAATCAAACTCAATAGGTAGGATGATTTCTCCGGTACTGTATTCTTCCCAATCATCATCAATGCAGGTCAAACGAGAATGCAAATCGAATTTTTCCTTAGCCACCTTGAGTAACTTCTTGTATACGTGTTGTTGAATGTAATTCGCCTGACAGCCAGTTTCAACAAGAGCCAAAACTGCTTGGTTGTTAATAGAAGTTTTCATGAAAATTTGTGGGCGTTCTTCAATGCCCTCGCCCAAGAACTCGTCAACAAGCTCCATTACATGGGCCCAAGAAAGCGTCTCCGAAACATGTGGACATGCTTCGTTTGCGCCATCGATGGTTTCACGGGGGGCTGGGGTAGTGGAAGAAAAGACAAAATTTGGAATATTGCAATCAGGGGAATTGGGTGACCAACTGGAGAGACATGATGTCTGCAATTGACAATAAGTCTTTACGTGAGCAGTTTGCCCTTTAGGAAGAGATTGCTGGCCACACTGCTCAAAACACAAATTAACGGAGTTTAACAAGAAGTCGTTGGGACATGATCGATTAGTTACTAGACTGTTACTGTTATCGTTATCATAAACATCACAATGATTATCAAAATTCATAAAAACTGACTCGCCTACAGGACCTCGTGGGGCATTCTTCCCAGCTGCTACTACAGCAGAAAAAGCATCATCTGAAGCAAGATGACGGTCATCATGACCAAAAAAATCAAAAACAGGGTCATCTTTTTGACCACTTAAACGAGACGGCATGGCCGATTGGCCGTTGGCTGAAATAAACTCAAAACAATTCGGGTCCTGTGGAGAAAAGTTACCAAAAACATGGTCATCCTGACCATCTAAAACAATGTTAGTAATAAGATTCACGTCTTCCTTAGGACATACATGGATATCTGATCCATCTGAATCAAAAACAACATCAGTAACTGAATTCGCGTCCTTTCTGGGACATGTATGGATATCTGATCCATCTAAATCAAAAACACGGTCTTCTTGACCAAAGGTCACTGAATGAACTATATCAACTGAACTAACTGAATCAGTTGAGTCAATGTCCGAATGACAAAAATTACTAACAATTTGAGGAGCAGTGTCTAAATCATTGTACAAGTCATGGCCATCGGGACCAACATGGTTGTCCTGACCAGGGTGAGAATGAAATAAATTCTGATTTTCCACATCAGTTACACAGCAATCATCCAAGTAGTCTGAATTCACATCTAATAAAGAATTGGTCACATCCCCATTTACATTACAACAATTATTAATGTAGGTATTACACTTACTTTCAACAAAACTTTCATCATAAAAACTTTCAACGGAAGTTTCATCATAAAGACTTTCAACAGAAGTACCTTTATAATTACATAAATCAACAATTTCATTGTTGTCGTTACTGTTTTCAACATTAGCATCACAAACACTGTCACAAGATGCACCACAAAAATCATCATCAGGAGAGGCTGTGAGTTCTAGCCTCGAAGGAAATTCATTCGAAGAACAAGTCGAAACAAACGGTTCAGAACCAACCGAATTAGAGAAAAAAGTTGGGTTAGGATTACCCAAATTTTCTAAGGGTGACGTTTCATCGTCACAATAAAGGTCCTGCTCGGGTGCATCACACCAGAGAAGGGAATAGTGTCTTTTAAGCCGTTCATCGACGAAGCATCGATCCGAAAAGTCGAAATAGAATCCGTTGGGTTGTAGGGATTCTGGGCCAATAACTAAATCATAACCGGGACAATATTCCGGACGGACTAACGAGAAACCTTTACGGACAAGACGAGTTCCAATCCCGATGGCAAGTATAGTTTCCGCTAGGACGGGAATAAGTTTACCATCGGAATCCCGAATGTGTGGAACGGATGGCGGCTCTTTAGAGAGAGGACACAGCAATTTATCCGCTATAGACGCAGAAACAAGACTATACAAACATTTAGGATCAAAACGACCTAAAAGGGTCTCCTTTGGGTAACGGAGTTCAAATTTGATTTCGGGAATAAAATAATAACTTTTTGGAGATTCCGAATGTACAGAACTCAAAGAGGAAGTGGATTGGGAAAGTGGGGCAGAATAAGGTACACTCAACGCCTTTCTAACCAGACCAGAAGGGTCAATGGAATCACTCCGATTCTCTACCGAAGCAACATTAATGGGAGATGCGTTTTCGCACAACTCTGAAGGATAATGACATGATTCATGAACAAGAGAATGAAGAAAAGTCCATAACTGGCGCGTACTGCTGTCTTTTAAACTTTTAACGTCAACGACCCACTTGACAGATCCCTGCCTGTCACAGTACTTCGTGATTTCATGCAGACTTTTATATATCATACCATAAACGTTTAAATTCTACCCATGAGAAATGATATACTTACCCATTGATCCAATTAATAAGAAAGGTACGGACGCGCGCGGCGTCACCAGAATTTGAGTCATAAGTGTCAAAAGCGAAACCGATTTTATCTGCATCTGTAATCTGACAACCTCTAAACGAATCGTCAATTTTACCGAACCAATCTTTAAGGGAAGGTTCTACAAATCTATTATTAACGCGACCGCGAAAATGAGGGACATCAATTGTACGTTCCAGTACTGAAGCGGGAGTTACAAGATTAACAGTAGTGTATGTCACGGGGGGTAATGGTTTGGACATCGTTAATTATAACGCGTGTCGTTGTCACGAAAGTGGTTGTGTAAAACAAAAATTTCCATGTAAGACGAGCAAAAAAAAAAAATAAATGGAACAAAGTCTAAGTATTTTGAATAAAATTGAGAAAAAAAATGAGATAAACAATGAAACAAAATTTTGTTTTATATATGTAGTTAAGAGATAACGTAGAACAAAATGGGCGACTCTGCATTTACTCCGGATGCAGCAATCGACGAGTAATTTTTGAATCTCCCAACGCTGAAGTCTCGTTGGCAAGGGTCGAAATTCGGTCAAAATCACACTAGAAAAAAGGGTTACAGTATAACAACGATAACATAAATTTTCACTAAAATTAAGGTAAAAGGTTTAAATTAAAAAAAAAAAAAACCTAACCGGGTGCTACTAAATTATGACTGATCGCATTTATTTCCCACAACAAAATCTAAAATGATATTATTTAATATCCTTAATATACAAAATGTGCAGATAATTTTATAAAAAGAATTTATAAATTCAGATTTATAATTTGATGGGAAAAACAAATACGTGAATACTGAATTAATGACTGAACGTCTGATTAGTACTGTATTTCGTATTACTATCAAACAGTTAATTAAAATCAATTAATTAAAAAAATGATTAAGTGTTTATAAAGTCACTTCACTGTTTCACACTAAAAAGGGAAAAATAAAAGTGAATTAAAATTACTAAAATTAAAGAAAATGATAACTAAGGAAATGATTTAAAAGTAGTAATTAATAATTAAAATTCATCACATAAACGGAGAAAAACGTTTTGGTGAGGCGACTGAGGAGAGTCAGCTGATGCCTCCTCTCGTTTGGTGAGGTGACGGAGGAGAGTCAGCTGATCAGTGTTGCCAAATGAAAATGCTTGTTTGCTAGATTTTGAAGGAAAAAATGCTAAAAAAAGTGCTAAAAATGCTAAATGCAAAATAGTAAAGCTAAATACTTACTTTAATTAATCAGGGCTAAAATTTCTGTATCCAAAGCATCTTCTCTACTAGTTTCATCACAGCCATCCCCTTTTTGGTCATATACTTTCATAGTTCCAATTAAATTAAGGGCATCTGAGGGCAATTTATAGTCTTTGCAGCATTTACCATGTCGTTTAAGACCATATTTCACAGAAAGGATTGCTTTAAGCATTGGAAGCTGCATTTTATTTCTTAACTTAGTCTTCACAACATTCATACTACTGAATAACCTTTCCACTTCAGCATTTGAATTAGGTAAAGTCAATAAATTAAGAGCAAATTCTGAAATCTCTTTGAAGGGGTTTCCACCAACAGCATCTTTGTATTCACTGACTTCTGTCCAAAAATTTTCTGTATTGGCAATATTGGTCCATTTGAGTAAATGGATGTTGTTGTATTGGAATTCAACATCAGCAATTTCTTTATCTGTCAAATGCATTAATTTTAAAATGGGAATAATTGGTTCTTTCAAATGTCTCAAAGTATTTTCTACTGAAAAACATGTTATGTTTCTCAATATGTTTAAATTGTCTGGTAATCTTTGTTTGAGTTGCTTAAACAGATAGAGTAAGAAGTGTTGTGATCTACTTCGTATGTTCTTTTCTTCCAGAGCTGTTATTTTCTTCTCATTAATCATTTCAGTGAGTTTCCTTTCAAATCTGTAACCAAGATTTGGTTTAGGATCCAAAAACTCTTCAATATTGGATTTCAGGGGATCTATTCTACTTGTTGGTAGAACTAACATATTAGCAATAGATTTAATCAAGTGTGAAAGATCTTCAAATAACTG
Organism: Bathynomus jamesi; assembly: GCA_023014485.1. Lineage (NCBI taxonomy): Eukaryota > Metazoa > Arthropoda > Malacostraca > Isopoda > Cirolanidae > Bathynomus > Bathynomus jamesi. The sequence goes on along the minus strand of JAJOZX010001109.1, from coordinate 37,583 downwards.
TTTTATCTGCACTGTTTGATTCAAAAATTTTGTTTACATCTTTATATATTATTTATGTGTTATTTTATATTTCTTACTCCCTAATATGGTTACATGGTATACTTAATTGAAGTACAAAAAAATGCTAAAAAATGCCAAATAATTTTTTAAAAATGCTGTTTTTCCTGCTAGATGCTAGATTTAAAATTTTGCTGCTACATCTGTCAAAAAATGCTGAATCTAGCATTAAAAATGCTAAATTGGCAACACTGCAGCTGATGCCTCCACTCGTTTGGTGAGGCGACTGATTGCCACGACGGAGCACATAAACGTTGAAGGAAGATTGTAGATGGGAAGACGGTCGAACGGTTGATTGGTGAAAAATACGAACAATAATTCAAAAGTTGATTGAAGATTACAAATCAAAGAAAAGTTCTTCGAAGGAAATTTTTGTAGTAAATATTTGGGGTTGATTGGAGAGAGAATTTCAAGGAAGAAATTTCCAAGTAACGAAAGTTGATTGAAGGTCAACGATGAGTTGAATTAAATTGAGGTTGCAGATGGTGGGGTTGGAGTTCAAGTTGAAGAGGTTGCGGTCGATGTCGAACGAGTGAATCCATGAAGTGTTTCAAAAATTGTTCAAAATAGGGACATCCATTGATGGACGACGGTTTTTTCGGTGGGGGACTGAAACAGTCTCGGTGTTGGGGAACTAAAGCGGTCTCGGTGTTGGGAAACTAAAACAGTCTCGGTGGGACCTCCAGTGTCACGCATAGGTTGTGCGAGCCTCTGCCCGCTTGCGACTTTTTAGGGTTAATGCACTTTGGACAATCCAACGAAGGTGGTCCTTGTTGGGTAAGCTCGGCCTTAGCCGAAAGCATCCGAGTACCAATGACACAACATACAAATAATGACATATAGATAGTAAAGTTTTTATTAGTATTAAAGAATGTACCATACATTTAATACTAAGGATAGCCTCATACTAAGCACGTGATCGAAACGCGAAGGAAACTAAGTACCGTATTTGACGGCTTATAAGACGCTGCGCCGTGAAAGACGCACCTTAATTTTGGAAAGGTAAATTCAAGAAAAAAAGTTTTTGATGCACTTTATTGTTAATACAATGGATATGTAAAATTCAATAAAAAGAAAACCCAAAAGCCAATAAAGAAAGATAATATGATTATTACTCTTATTATTTGTTATTAATCAATTAATTAATTGATGTGCTGCATTGCCACTTTCGGCTTCTAAGACGCAGGGCGATTTTTTAAGGTATTTATAAGGAAAAAAAGTGCGTCTTATAAGCCGACAAATACGGTACTTTATGACGTCAGAGTGATTTACTTTGTACGTACCGTATAAGTCATTATTTGGGGAGAAATTAAAGGAGACGGATTAGAGAGGCACAGTTAAGAGAGGGACATTCGCTGTTTACAGCGAACTTCTAATGGCACAAACATGGATACTGTTCAACCATAGAAATGTAAATCGCATGGTTGTGACATTATATATATATATATATATATATATATATATATAGTCTAAAAGTCACTAAAGGGAAAAGTCACTAAAAGAAAGCTGAATAGCAACACAGAAAGATAAACAGAAAACAACATGTATTTTTGTATTTGCAGTAATCATTGATTCTAAGTTTAATTTGGTGATCCTTCGAAAGTGGAAGTATGTAAATAGGTTAAGTTGTCTAATTATTATGTCAGTTAGGGGTAGTGTCTATAGCTTCTAAATTAGAGAATAGGAAAATATTGGGTCGAGGTTGGGACGCTGGCACAAATTGGTAGGCCCTGAAGAAGATCTAAATCAAAGCACCTGTAAGTACCTTTTATGTCTATTTGATAACCTAATACCTAACGGGGTCTAACGCCACTCCACGTTATTACATTTGGCGTTGAGGATGGGATTTGGTTGTTTGGAAATTTGGATGTAGCCTAACCTAGTGTGGGTCGTTCAATTTGGTTGGCTTGTGTAGGTAAGCTACCTTACCATAGCTTTGGTCTCTCCGGCCTAACTCTAATACTAATTCCTACTCAGCCTTAACTCTATTACAATTTCCACTCAGCCCTAACTTGGGAGTAACTTCATCAAATTTAAACTCTACCTCACCTACTACTTCACGTTATTTGGCCTAAGTTGGTTTTGTTCTAGCACGTCGGTGATTGGCCATATAAGTCCCTACGAAAACGCTGAGGAGGACTCCGAAGCTTATGCCACTAAGGTGAGGTTGTTTTTCGAGGCAAATTCCATTCCTGATGCTAAGAAAGCACCTACTTTCCTAACTATAATAGGCCCTAAAACGTTTGGCTTAGTTACGGACCTAGTTGCTCCTAAAGTACTTGCACGTACAGTGAATTGGTGAAGGCCTTAACCAATTACTACAAACCAAGAGTGGTTCTCATTCGTCAGCCAGACTCTGTACGGAACGGACGCATTTCCTGAGCTCTCTGATATTGCTTTTATTTTTGCATATTGTTAATAATTTTACTTTTGGAAAGTTTTGAATTTTATATACTTGTGTTTATATTCACATTGTTATAGTTAAGTAATTATTGAATATTAGTGGTTTTTAGCGATTTAGAAGTTTTCATAGCGTGCCGGCTTAATTTAACTTAAACTTGTGACGGTTATAAACTAATTTTAACTGCGCGATGCCGTCGCAGAAAGCGTCGTGTGTTAGGTGTGGGGTAAACCGGTGGTATTCGGATTTTAAAGATTATAACGGCGGTCCTATGGCGATTACCGAGAGATCAGTTTGTTTCTTTTGTGAGTTAAGGGAGGAAAGAGTTGACATAAAACACAGTGTACGTGAGGTAACGGAAAGACTTGCAACGCTTAATGAGGGCAGGCAGGGTGAGGTGCGTAACCTAGTTTCTAATTTAGGTAGCTTATCGGGAAGGTTGGATAGAGTTGAGGAAGGGGTTAAGGTTGGTCCGAGATTAGTAGATGGGGAGAGATTTAGAGAAGTTAAGGGTGGAGCTAGGCCGCGTACGTTAGGTGATAGGAATCCCCCCCCCCTATCGAGGTTTCGAACCCTTTCCCATTTGGAAAGGGACGTGAATGAGGGGGAAACTATTTTAATTGGGGACTCTTTAGTGCGCCATATGGACACAGAGTTCGTTGAACGGCATCCAATAAGAGGAGGAGGGTCTGTCTCCCAGGGCCAGGGTTGACAGAGTTAGAGACGAAGTGGATAGGATTGACGTTGCCTCCCGTCACTCGATGTTGGTGACGATGGTAGGAGGGAACGACTCGTATAGGCCCGATACGAGAATGCCTGACCTTTTGGAGAGATATAGGGGGTTAATTAGGTCCCTAAAGGCGAGGTCAGATAGGACTTTAGTTCTAGTATTACCCCTAGGCAGGCACGGTTGGGTCTTAGGATTACGTCTAAAACGATATTTTTGAATACTAAATTAGGAGAGATTTGTGCTGAGGAAAATGTACCCTTCGTAAAGCTGTGGTCCGAATTCAGTGATCCTAGCCTTTTTATAAAAGATGGGGGTGCATTTTAATGAAATAGGTAATGCTAGGCTAGGTAGGTTAATTGACGAAAACGTCGAAAGCTGTATAGGTCGAAGCCTTCTTTAAACGTTGTGGGTCGGGAAACGTGGGCCCGACGTGAAAATAGTTTAAAACGCCGCCCGTGGTAAAAAATAACTTAAACGTCTTTTATTGTAACGCGCGTAGTATTAGAAATAAATTAAACGAATTTAAGGCGATAATTTATTCCGGCAACTACGATATAGTTGCTATCACTGAAACGTGGTTAAATACCGTGACTCGGGACTTGTTGGGGAACTTGATATACCGGGTTTTAAACTCTTTACTAATGATAGGTTACATAGGATTGGTGGCGGCGTTTTGCTGTACATTCGTAATTCCCTTAGGGCTATCGAGGTTAAGATAGATTTTCCGGCAGCAATTAATGCGATATGCGTTGAAGTTAGGGCGCGTAGTATTAGTTTTAATTTTTTGTTGTTTATAGACCTCCCGTTCAACCCCTCGATACCGATACTAGATTTTACTCACTTCTTGGTAACTTTATTGACAATCGGAATAGTATAATTGTCGGAGACTTTAACTGCCCTAATGTTAATTACGAGACTTTTACTGTGAGGGTTTGAGATTGATTGAGTTCATGGAGATAATTTTTTACGACAGATGGTTACCGAACCAACGCGCGGTGACAATATTTTAGATTTGGTGATGACGAACGAGGAGAATATAGTCGAAGGTTTAGAAGTAGGCGAGAGTTTAGGATGTAGTGATCATCAAATTCTTAGGTTTAAGTTATTGATAGAAAACACTAAGGATAGTAACGTAATAGAAGTCCCTGATTTTCGTAGGGCTAATTTTGATAGTTTTGCGGATAGGATGAAGTAGTGGACTGGGATAACTTATTTATGGGTAATGACACAAATTTGCGTTGGGAGGCGTTTAAAGAAAGTTTTATGAAATTGAAAGGGAGTTTATTCCTCGTAGGCCCAAGCGCGCTAGAAATCATGGTAGGCCAAGTGGTGGACTAGGGAAATAGGTGAGTTCATAAACGAGCGTAACAGAGCGTATAGACTTAAGCGCAATGGCACGGCAGCTAACTTTAATAGATATATCGAGCTTTGACGTCAGGATAAAAGATCAGTTAGGAATGCTAAGCGTAACTTAGAGATACTTATAGCTGTTATAGCTGCGGATAGTAAACATAATCCAAAAAGGTTTTTTGAATACGTCAATAATTCACTGGTATGCATCAATTTTGCTGTCAAGGGTTTTGTAAGTGATTCTTATAGAGTTTTTCCTGCTGATTTCGAATCTGCAATCCGTTTTTCTCAATCAGCTCAGGTTATCCGGCTATGGCCTCATAAGTAAAATAGAATTTTTCGTGATTTTGTCAAAGCGGAATTGGAACAGTAACATCTATCATCACTTGTTTCACTTGTATAATATCTTTTTTTACTTTTCAGGCATATAGATAAAATATTTCATAATGAATAGAGCGTGTAAAAATGATCCCAATAGATTCTGCTACATATGTGGGACGGTTACCATGCCAAATAACCAGTCCCAAATCACTAAATTTGTGAAGACAATGTATAGAGCATACTTTGGAATTAAGCTAGGGGACAGGACAAAATTTCGCCCCTCATATGTGCTGCAAGACGTGCATTGAAAATTTGAGAAGATGGAGCAAAGGCAGAGCGAAATCTTTGCCTTTTGGAATTCCCATGATTTGGAGAGAAGGAAAGGATCACGTGACAGATTGCTATTTCTGCATGACAAACCTCCAAGTGGGCTTATAAATTTATTTTTCTTAAATATTTTGAAATCCTCGTATGAAACTTGACAATATTCACCATAATGTAATATTCACCATATATAGCATAATATTCACCATAATGGTAATCATACATTTACATATACATATTGTTATAGAAAATACATTTACACATACATATTGTTATACAAGTTACATTTACATATACAATGATTGTATATTTTCTTTCTTTTTCATTCATATTGTCCCCGAAGGGACAATATGAATGAAAAAGAAAGAAAATATACAGACTCCATCGACCTATTTCATATCTTACAGACCGCAGCCTTCCCTCACGAGCCGCCACTGTCTGAATGCTTCTTCTATTTCATATGCAAGTTTTATATCCATGTTTCTGTGTTTCTATTTTCAGGAGTTAACAAGAAGAATAAACACATTGTTGTATACCCTGACATTCCTTCTGCTATGAGACCTGTACCCCATGGTCCTGGAATTCCAATACCCGACCCACCTCAAACCCTGGACTTCGATGATTCTGATGATGAATCAATGACCAATGCCAATGACCAGTCCCAGTCGTATATACCTCAAAATACCGCTTCAAATGAGCCGAGGCCTCTCAACCAGGCCAAACTTAATGATCTTACCAGGGATTTAGGACTTTCCAAATTAGCTGCCGAGATCTTGGGCTCACGACTTCGAGAGGACAACTTGCTGGCTCCGGGAACAACATTCTCCTGGTATAGGAAACGAGAGGAAGAATTCCGCAAGTTTTTTGCAGTGCACGAAAATACCTCTTCCTTAGTGTACTGCTGCAATGTTGAGGGGCTAATCGAATCCTTGGGCCTGCCATATAACGCATCAGAATGGAGGCTATTTATAGACTCGTCTAAACGAAGTTTGAAAGCAGTACTTCTCAACATTGGGAATAGGGTTGCATCAGTCCCTGTAGCACATTCCGTACAACTTACTGAGAGCTACGATAACATGAAAATTTTACTGGATGCTCTCGTATACGACCAACATAACTGGAGGATCTGTGGAGATTTGAAGGTAATACTAATATCATAAGTAAACTATTGCTATTGACTATGTTGTTTTTCCAAAGGTTATTTGAGAGCGTATAAGAACACTTAACTTCCCCACAGAAGTGATACAGTCCAATGCATAGATTTTTTTATCTGATAGAACAAATTCTCTAAATTCTTTAAATATTTTCATTTTTTTTCAGATTGTGGCATTTGTATTGGGAATGCAAGGGGGATACACGAAATACCCATGTTTCCTCTGCAAATGGGATAGCCGAGCGGATGAGAAGCACTATGCACAGCGTGAATGGGCATCCAGAGAGAATTTTGAACCTGGGTCGCATAATGTCGTTTCAGTGCCCCTTGTACCACCAACAAAAATTTTGCTCCCACCACTTCATATTAAGCTGGGCTTGATGAAAAATTTCATCAAATCAATGAATAAGGAGGGTTCAGCATTCCGATATCTCGAGAGTAAATTTCCTCATATATCTGATGCTAAACTAAATGCTGGGGTTTTGATGGTCCTCAAATTCGAACTTTGATCAAGGATACTCAGTTCGAAAACGCAATGACTCCAACTGAGAAGAATGCCTGGCAGGCATTCAAATCAGTTGTCACTGATTTTCTTGGCAAGCGTAGAAGTCCAGAATACGAGTCCGTTGTCGAAAACTTGATGGAAGCTTTCAAAGCTCATGGGTCGCGCATGTCCATAAAAATGCACTTTTTGTGGTCCCACTTGGACTATTTTCCTGAAAATTGCGGGGATTATAGTGAGGAACAGGGTGAACGATTTCACCAAGATATCAAAATAATGGAAGAGAGGTACCAGGGAAACTGGGATATCAATATGCTGGCGGACTATTGCTGGTGTTTGAAGCGAGACGTGCCCGAAGAAAAACACAGACGGAAAGCCAAAAAAACTTCATTCCTTCCTCAATAAACTTTTTTCCATATTCATTGTATGAATAAAAGTATTTATTCACACAATGTTTTCATTTTTCAGGAGTGTTCTTATAATATTACTCGTATCTACAGTGTTTAAGCTAAAAAAATCAATAAATTTGGGGATAAAATTGGATTTATAATAAATGGCCAATAGAGAAAAAACCTGACCTGATTGAGGAAAACAAATGTCATTTTCGAATTCAGCATGGTCGAATTATATAATATGAGTTGAAAAAACCCTCACAGCAGACAAAAAAAATTCATATGCATACCAGTATAATCGTAAGCCGATAAAAGATAACATAGGCCCTCTAATGGATGTTAACGACGCTTTGGCTTCTGACGCTCAGGCGATGGCGGGTATTTTCAATAACTTTTGCGACAGTTTTTACCGTAGAAGACGTACATAATGTCCCCGACGTGAACGATATCGTTCCATTTAGTAGCGAGACTATTTTGGATGAAATAAATGTTTACGAGGGTGAGATTGCGCATTATATCAATAGGCTAAAAGTTTGCAAGGCTCCAGGCCCTGACGCTTTTTATCCCAGACATTTGAAAGATTTGAAAAACGTTATTGTAGGCCCCTTAACGAAGATTTTTAATCAGTCACTGGAAACGGGGATTATTCCTGAAGACTTCAAATTAGCTAACGTCACGCCTATTTTTAAAAAAGCCGACCGCATAGTAGCTAGCAATTATAGGCCCATTAGCTTAACGTCAATTGTCGGTAAACTTTTGGAATCCGTAGTTAGGGATCGCATCATCAATTACTTAGAAAGTCGAGATTTGATTAATAGTAGTCAGCATGGGTTTCGACGCCATAGATCTTGTTTAACTACTTTGTTAGAATTTTATAATGAAATAGTACGCGAATTCGATAGACATAAAGCGGCTGACGTTATTTATTTAGATTTTAAAAAGGCGTTCGATACAGTTCCGCATAGAAGATTAATTGCGAAGGTTAAAGCGCACTGTATACGCGGTCAGGTAGCTAACTGGTTAGAGGAATGGCTTCTGCTAGGAGACAGAGGGTAGTTTTAATGGTAGTGAATCGGGTGGTTGGATGTAGGTAGCGGTGTCCCACAGGTTCAGTGTTAGGCCCATTGCTATTCGTAATTTACATTAACGACATAGATGTAGGATTGACTAGTAACGTGTCAAAATTCGCGGACAATACTAAAATAGGCGGTAAGGTTGTTAACGAGGACGATAGAAATAGGCTCCAAGACGATGTAAATAGGATTATGGAGTGGACGGATAAGTGGCAGATGCAATTTAACGTAGACAAATGTAAAGTTTTGCATATAGGTTCTCGTAACAATAATTACACGTACACGATGGATGATAGAAGTTAGCGAGCGTTGACGAGGAAGTAGATTTAGGCGTACGCGTATCTAAGGATTTAAAAGTTAGGAACCAGTGCCGGAGTCTTGCGCAAAAGCTAATAGGATGTTAGGCTTCATAGCGCATAATTTCGAATTTAAATCGAAGATATTATATTGCCCCTTTACAAGTCCCTAGTCAGGCCTCATTTAGAATATGCCGTTCAGTTTTGGTGCCCGTATTTGCGTGAGGATATTGATAGGTTAGAAAGGGTTCAGCTCGTGCCAGAAACGAATTCCGTCATTGCGCAACAAGCCTTACGAAGATAGGATTAAAGAGTTAGACTTGCATTCACTCGAAAAGGAGATTAAGGGGGGAGCTTATTGAAGTTTTCAAAATCGTTAATAACATCGATACGTAAATTTTGACAAATTGTTCACTTTCGATAATAGCAATACTCGTAATAACGGATTTAAGTTGCGTGGCAGACGTTTCATCACTAATATCGCTAAAAACTTTACGTTTAAAGTAATTGATAAATGGAATAATCTTCCCGCGCCCGTCGTGAACTCTATCAGCGTTAATGTGTTTAAAAACCGTCTAGATAGGCATTTTAAAAATATTAACGTTGTTTAAAATTAAAAAAACAATTGGTAACAGGAGCTCTGGGGGTGGTAATCGGAGATGAGTCTGTTGACGTCTAATGCCAGAGTGTGACATGCCAGCGTGTGATATGCCATCAAAAAAATAAAAATAAAAATAACACGCACTTAGTTGTAGCTTGTTTAGTAAATTAACCCACTTTTTGTCATTTTATACTTTTTTCTTTCTCTCCTTAATTGCATGTCTGTAACTCACTTTATTGCATGTCTGTAACTCTTTATTGCATGTCTGTAACTCTATTGTATGTCTGTAGTTTGCATGGTATGATAGTGTTTGAGTTAAGAATGTGTTGTAATGCGTTCTCATCTTACTTCTTTTCATCTTTCACGCCTTTCCAGCCTAGTGGGCTGCATCCTCTACCTCCCTATGGAGTGGAGGATCGGTCTGCAACAGCTGGAAGAATGTGTTGCTTTGAGTTAAGAATGTGTTGTTCTTGAGTTGAGAATGTATTGCATGGTTTGTAAGCGTTCTTATTTTACTTCTTTTCATCTTTTTCCGGCAGAGTGGGCTCTACCTCCCTATGGAGTAGAGTACCGTTCTGCAATCTTTCCTATTCTCTCCGACTATTTTTCTGACTTGCCGGCGGATGATGATGGCGAGTCTTTTTTCTCTTTTTCTGAATCAATGTTAACCCACGAGTGATAGTTGTTGCTACTTACTTAACCCCTTATTCTCTTCTCTTAACCCCCTACTCTTTCCTTTCTCTCGGGCTAACCTTAGAGTGGATCTTAGGGTCTTTGTTAGCCTTAGCTTCTGTAGATCTGTAGATCTATGAACATTTTAAATTTTATTCGAGGCATCAGACTGCTAATGAAAGTATTGCAGAGTTTGTTGCTGGTATAAAAGCCTATGGCCGTATTTGTAAATTTGGGGACAGATTAGACGAAATGCTAAGAGGTAGGTTTGTAATGGGTCTCAAAGAGGAGTCTACCCAGAGAGCCATATTAGCTATACCTAACTTTCAGTCAGGCTGTAGAAATAGCTGCAGCTAGAGAATCAGCTGCTAAAGATGTTATAGCTTTTGGCAGCTACAGTAGTAAGGCCCAAATAGCTTTAAATCTTCTAGGCCTGGCAGACATAACGAGACTACTAGACAAACTAATAAAAGGTATGCTGCGAATACTACTAAACTTACTAATTTGAACGCTAAACAGGAGGAAAAGCCTTCCAAGCCATGTACTGAGTGTGGAAAATACCATTTAAAGAAGCAGTTTGCTGAAACTGCAGTAAAATAGGCCACGCAGCTAAAGTTTGTTTTTCAAAGAAGCAAAAGGGTGAAAATTCTAATTATAACATTTCTAGTGGTAATCCTCCAAATCGAAATACTTCGAACATTGGAGTGGAGTACCTATATTATGAGCAGCAAAGTGGTGATAATACAGATCTGAACTGTCATGTCTAAAACAGTTTTTGACAAAACTTTAAAAAATACACCAAAACTACACGAATCTAAAACAATACTAAAAAAATATGGTAACATACAAATACCTATTTGTAGAGAAGCATACATCATACTCAACAAGGAAACTTTGTCTCGTCTTTTAACTCTTTTAGTCCCTTAACTCTTTTAGTTGTGGCCGTGATTGGATTGATACCTTGAAATTGCCTATTGACAAAATTTTACCAAAGGGTCGGGCAGATGTGCCATACACTCACATATCCATCTGACATAGACTCATTGTTAATGGAGTTTTCTTCTCTTTTTGGGCCTGAACTAGGCAAACTAAAAGACCATCATGTCTGTATAGAGGTAGACCCTAATGTAACTCCAAAATTTTGTAAGGCTCGTTCAACTGCACACGCATTGCGGGAGTAGGTAGATTTAGAAATTGATAGGCTGCTCAAAGATAAAATTATCGAACCAGTCACACACTCTAAGTGGGATGTCCCGGTAGTTCCTGTACTAAAACCTGACAAGTCAGTGCGGTTATGTGGGGATTACCGTCTAACAGCAAATAGAGCAGTTCTTCTATCATAGATTGCTACCCTATACCCAAGCCTGATGAATTATTTAGCTCTTTTGCTGGGGGTAAATATTTCACAAAACTAGATATGTCCCAAGCCTACGACTTAACTAAAAGCTTATCCCCATTTCGCAACTATGACGTCACAATCCCGTGTTAAATTTTAACATGGAAAGCGTTATTTGAAACTGCATTAATACTAATGACAAAATTTTATAAGATTTTAGTTATTAGAATAATTTATATATATATATATATATATATATATATATAATAAAAAATTGTCCGTTGTCAGGGAGACGGACCCTTATTATAAATTGTTTGTTTCTCGAAGGTCACTGCCAAGGCTCGATGAGTAAATTGAAGTTATAATAAATCTTTATCCTCCGCTTACTTCTGTACCCCCGATTTTAGTGTGTATTTGATAATGAAATAGTTTGTTTGAATAGCCTTTAATCAATAAATTGAAGTCACATTTGGCTACAAGTTCAATCTCAAATTCGAAATAAGTTATGATACGATTAAGTTCAGGTTTTTTCTTAAACTATCTTAACATCAATTAAATAATTCAAAATTTGTCGTTGCCCGTCCACTACATCCCTCGCAGGAGTTTAGGTTAACGGTTCTCAATATTCCTCAAAACTCAATATTCTCTCAAACTCAATGTTTCAAAAGCTCAAATCTCACTCAATGAAACTTTCAAATTTAGTCTTTAACGAGCAAACACTCTCAAAGGCCTACTCGGAGAATTACCAGATCGCCACCCGGCCTATCACTCATTCCCGACGAACGCAAGATATCTTCTAACGGTTTTTCCCCCCCATCTGTTTTCGTACTCCATCCCTACTACGTCAGAGTCCAAGGCGCGCCAAGGCGAGCCCAATCAACGGAGACTAATTTGTGGGGGAAGCACAACTTAGGGGTTTGCGTCCCGTTGATGCGCTGTTCAAGCATTTAAGAACAAAGAAAAAAAAGGCGGGAGAGCGTCGCACGAGTCGATGAGGACACTCGAGGTTTATCTCAAGGGCTGTTTTAAATATTGAAGATAAAACATGGGGTATTATGGGAATCAAGTGGCTTGTATATATATATATATATATTATATATATATATATATTATATATATATATATATATATATATATATTTTTTTTTATTTTTTTTTTTTTTTGTCTCTAGAAAATAGTGAGAATGCATAAAAAATATTGGAGTCACTTTTGCCTCTATTAAATTGTCGAAAGACTCCAAGGGAAGTCATAAAGCATCTGACTGCAAGTGCATTTCCTAATGTGAAAACAGCAGTAGCAGTATCCTTGACCATTGGTGTTTCAGTCTGTGAGGCTGAACGTTCTTTTTCATGCATGGGTAGGATTAAGAACTGTATGAGGTCATGCCTCTCAGATAAAAATCTGAGCAATCTCTGTATCCTGTCAACACAATTCGATCTCACATGATCACTACCTCTCAACGAGATTGTAAGAAACTTCGCTGCACAAAAGTCAAGGAAAAAAACTTTTGTGTAATGGAGGAGTCAGTTTCCACATTTTATTTTTATTATATTGTCAATAAATTTGTAAACCATTGTAAGTGATTTCTATAAAAATCTGAGTTAATATGAATAAAACAATTATTAGAAATGTTAGAGGTGTATTTCATTTTGTTAGACACAGTGACAGTGTTAGACTAGAATATAATCAGAAAAAAGTGCCGCTAGAAAAGAAACCCCAGACTTAATTTTCTGGGACTTCCAATTTTTTATTATTATGGATAGACCTAGAACAGTTTGCAGATTAATTGTCGGTATGTTTAGTGTACACTGTGTCTGGTCCAGTAAAAAATATTTGTAGTTGTATGATGTACTCATGCCGTAATCTTTTGTGTACTTCATTTCGTTTTACATTTTTGTCTCATGCATGCGGATTTTACACTGTATGTATATATATATATATATATACACGGTGAACCAAAAGTAGGTGGACAGTAGGTTGAATACGGTTTGTGTTATATTATATTATAACTATGGTGTTCATTATAACTATGGTGTTTGTGTTATATTATATTAAATATTATAACTAAATTTATTTAAATTTTATTTTGTATTATAGTATACAAAAAAATTAAATATGTATTCTCAAAATAAACGTTATCATTTACTGTCCACCTACATTTGGTTCACCCTATATATATATATATATATTATATTTGTAAATTATTGTGCATTTTAAGATCACACATATTCAACAAGCTACATTATAGTGTTAATGATGAGCTTGAGGCCCCCCCCCTTGAGCCCTTGGCGAAGGGCCCCAACTAACCTTAACCAGGCCCTGATAATACCTATTTCCTAGTCACTGTGGACGCCTACTCTAAGTGGGTGGAAATTTTTCCAACCACTTCCACGACTTTGGGTGTTACTATTCACTTACTCCGTTCGTGTTTCGCTCGATGAAGTTTACCCGTAGTTCTGGTTTCCGACAATGGTACTTGTTTTACCAGTGAGGAATTTCGTTCTTTTGTCCACCTAAATGACATTAGACATGTCCGGTCAAGTGTTTTTCACCCGTCTACTAACGGTCTCGCGGAAAACATGGTCCGTACTTTCAAGTCGGCCTTGCGTCATTCTCATGGGAAGGAAATGCAAGTGGTGTTGGATAAATTTTTGTTTAAATATCGACTAACACCTCACACAACGACGGGGGTGTCTCCTTCGAAACTCATGATTGGCAGGGAATCTGTTACGTCCAAACGAAACGTTACAACAACGAGTTTTATGACATCAGGAAAAACAGAAGTTGTACCATGACACAAAAAAAGGAGAGTTATAGAAGCGCAACTAAATGATCCAGTTTTGATTCGCAACTATGGGGCTGGAACAAAATGGGTTCCCGCAACGGTGCAGGAGAGAAGGGGCCCTGTTTCCTTCAAGTGCCAACTACAAGATGGTCGTTCTGTTAAACGCCATCAGGACCAGATATGAGAATGTGAATTGCAGGATGACCAGAGTCCTCCGGAAGGGAGACCCGATTCAATTCGCCCACCTCTGTAGGTTGCACCTATTCCTACTACATCAACCCCGCTCCGCAGGTCGTCTAAGGTCTCTCACCCACTTGCGAGACTCAACTTGCAGGGGAGGAATGAGGTGACGTGTATGTGTATATATATATATATATATGAAAATTATTTCACGAAAGTAACACGTGAAAAATTTTGTGTTTCCTTTCCTTCGTGGTTTTATTCATATATATATATATATATATATATATATATATATATATATATATATATATATATATAGTCTATAAGTCACTAAAGGGAAAAGTCACTAAAAGAAAGCTGAATGGCAACACTAAAAGATAAACAGCGGGACGCGGTCTGTTTGGTTATTGGGCTTCCCAAAACAACATGTTTTTTTGTATCTGCAGTAATCATTGATTCTAAGTTTAATTTGGTGATCCTTCGAAAGTGGAAGTGTGTAAATAGGTTAAGTTATCTAATTATTATGTCAATTCGGGGTAGTGTCTTAGCTTCTAAATTGGAGAAGAGGAATATATTAGGTCGAGGTTGGGACGCTGGCACAAATTGGTAGGCCCTAAAGAAGATCTAAATCAAAGCATCTGTAAGTACCTTTTATTTCTGTTTGATAACCTAATACCTAACGGGGTCTAACACCCACCACCTTATTACAACAACAAATCATTTTCTCTGTGGTAAACGATTAACATCAACCCCAGTTTGCCAGTAGACTTACAGCCTATCCAGAGCAATCAAGAAGAGTTAACCAGAAGGTTCAAGTACCTTGAAGAGCTACAAGATCAGTTATGGAAGAAGTGGCAGATGGAATACTTGCCAGAACTCAATTATTACCCATCAGGCAATGTAAAGGGCTCCAATGTAAATTGTATCAAGGTGGAAGAAGTGATAATGATTGGGGATGAAAGACCAAGGCAATGCCGGAAGCTTGGCATAATTGAAGAGTTGTTTGTTGGCAAAGACAATTTAGTTAGGTCTGCACTGGTAAAGACTTCAGGAGGAAAATTAAAGAGACCTATACAAAAACTACGGGTCGCTACATAATCTGGACACGGAGGACGGTCTCCCACCCAGCTACTACACAGACCCAATGTCGCTTAACTTCGCTGATCAACGGGAAGCGGTGTTACGACATTGGCTACGACGTTGCCCTCTAGAGGAGGAAGAGCCATTGTTGTCCGAAGGCGATATGATGACTAAGCTGATTGATGCAGCAATGCTTGTATATATTAAGTTAAGGTGTATTTATATCCATCTCATAATTGTAAGGTTAGTGAAAAATTCACTTAATTTAGAGCTACCATTTTTGGGCTCTTGTGGCATCATTGTTTGGGCACTCTTGTGCAAGCATTTTTTAACCTAGTGAGTGGGCGACATGAAAGTCACCCAGTGAAGAAAACGTCGTCCAGTAAATAAAATTTTAGGGTACTGGACGACAAGGAATTTTCAAAATTTGTAAAAATAGAATTGTCTTGGGAGCATTGTCCTGGAAGCCATATAAATACATATAATACATGCACATATGCCACAATTAGAACTGTTTATCCTAAATGTAAATATGAAATTTACATTGAATATTTATATGTAGATAATGCTAGTGTTATTTCAGACCACACGGGGATGGTGGCCTGATTAGAGAACATCCGGATCCATAGTATCCTTAATCCAGGGGTGTGCTGGGACCGGTTCGGTCCGGTTCGCCTGAACCGGTTGTTAAATTTTGATTGGATCACCGAACCGTTTGTTTGTTTTTAACAAATATTTAAGTCAGTAGAAATTTATTTATATCTAAATTTTTTTAATTTTTTCAGGATTTTATAGAAAAATATAGGTAGTATCACAAGCAGTGGTCGTTTCAATATTATTTATTTTTTGATGAAAAATTAGTTTATTTTTAGATAATTATGTCATTAGTGAGTATAAAGAAAATGTTAAATAATTTCTGCCAAAATGTTACAAAATGCTGTTTGGAAAAACTAAAATGCGTTGGCTTCCGGGGCTCCGCCCCGGACCCTGCTGGGGAAACTACCGCTCAACCCAGACCCCCTAGCTTAATGACTCGCGCCATTGGCGCTCGCCGATTTACACCCCTATCTGTATCAGAACCGGTTGTTAAGAAATTAGCAGCACACCTCTGCCTTGCCTTAATCCCCCCCTCCACTTCCCGATCTGCCTTTGTTGCCCAGGGGTCACTCCTGCGTCCTTTCTACTCGTTTGTTGAATGCGGCACTTACAGGGCGTGGTCTCATAGAGAGCTCTCTTGCAATTCAGTTTGGTTGTTTAGATACAAGATTGTTGCATCGTGCAATCTGCAGGTTGTGTTGTTGTTGGAAGGTTTAGAAAGACCACCAATAGTGCCCCCTTTTTTTTTTTCTTAATTTTATGCAACTGAAGCCTAAAGTAGGCCCACATCGAGTCAGCGACCCTGAGGTAGGACCTAATAGGACCTCCAAGTCCGTAAGTTTGAAGTTGCTTACCAACTCCAAATGGATTGCTCTGGTGGTAGCACATGTGAAAAGACATATATAACCTTTGTTAGACTCCCCTTGCTCATACACATAGACTGGACCTGCGAAGTCTAGTCCCACTACACCAAATGGGGCAGTATAGACACACCGTTCTCTTGGAAGTGGAGCCACCTTTTCATGATAAGGCTTTGCACTCCAACACTTGCAAAACACACATCTATGCAAGACCCTTTTTTTACTACTTGTCTAATTTTGGGAATTCAAAACTGCTGTCTGATCTCTATTATCACTTTTCTAACTCCAGCATGTAACAGCGTATCCAAGATCAAAAGTTCCACAAAGTGCCCCCCCCCCCAGAAGGTAGCAAAATTGGGTGTCTTTTCTCTTCTGGAAGCCCAGAAAACTGTGGTCTACCTCCTACTCTCAATAAATCCTTATCGAAAATCACATCCAAACCTTTGAGAGCAGAATGTGTTGGTAGAACCTGTAATGGACTGCTGGTGAGCAATTTTCTCTCTTTACCAAATATTTCCTTCTGCACATATACCACCAGTAGTGCCTGGCTTGTTGAATCTCCTTACTGTTCAGAATTCCTTCCCTTCTTGTTCCTCCCCTAATGTTGTCTGTAAATCTGTATACCCATGCTGTCACTCTTAACAACCTTTTCGGACTGCTAATGTCCTCAAGCCTCAATATGGGGTCCTGCTGCATAACCTGACAATTGTTCACAGTGCATTTTCTCATCTCACTCACCCATTCTTCTTCAGCCTGGCATTCTCCTACAACAGGCTGATTAGAAGGCCAATTTTCACTTCTACAAGTTTTAGCCACTCTCACCCATTCCACCACAAACTTGACTGTGCAAGATCTTTCACTGAAATTCCTCGTGTTGGTAAATCAGCTGGGTTTTGGGCGCTTGGACAATGCTTCCATTGCTTTGGATCTGTGTATGCTTGAATTTCCTCCACCCTATTGGCAACAAATGGTTTCCATTCCCTTACCCGGCTTCTTAACCAGTGCCAAACTATAATGGAGTTTGTCCAATAATAGCTTGGAATTTCATAAAGGGCCAAAGAGTTTTGCATTGTAACTGCAAGCCGGCTAGCAATGACTGCACCCATCAATTCCAACCTTAGAATAGAACGCCTTTTCAAAGGTGCTACTCTGCTCTTTGCAGCAACCAACCTGCAACTTACTTCCTCTTCACATGTGCCTCTTATATAAATGCAAGTTGCATAGGCTTCCTCACTTGCATCACAAAAGATGTGCAGCTCCAAATTATCTGGACTATTGTTCAACTCTCCAAAGTACCATCTCAGGATTTCAATGTCTCCAAGATGTGCCAATTCTGTGAACCAATATTTCCACTTTACGACCATATGATCGGGTAACTCTTGGTCCCAACCAAGTCCAATTTCCTAGAGGCTCTAAAACCAAATTTTTTACTTTATCACAAATGGAGCCAGGAATCCAAAAGGATCAAAGACCCTCGAAGCCAAACTAAGAGCTGTACGTTTTGTCTACCATGTCTCATTCTCAGCCAGCTCTACTAAAGATTTCCCATTGAAGTTAAACAAATCCTCTCTTTCCTGCCAAACAATGCCTAGCACCTTTGTGTCTATTGGCCACAACTCCTTAATACCAGAATCCTCACACGCGGCTATCTGTCGCAGCCAAAATAATATCCCAACATATACACAACAAGCTAACATTCTAGTTAATCACTACTCAAAGATACTGTAAGTCACTTAAAGAGAGACAACAACCAGAAACACGCAGACAGACAAACAGCCAGACACAAGAAAACCTACAGACTCGACACGACCATTACACCCTTCAATACAAACCAGACCACCAAGATCATAAAAAACATTAAGAATTCGAAAGCTACTGGACCAGACAACATATCTAACATACACCTTAAACACTTGGGCCCACAGGGAATACTAGCTCTCACAAATATCAGCACATATTCATACCAACACTGTATTATTCCTGACATATGGAAACAAGGTAAAATTATTACACTACTCAAACCAAACAAAAATCCATCAGAACCAGCTTCCTATATACCAATTACTTTACTATGCACATCTTCCAAAGTAACAGAAAGACTAATCTTACAAATCACCAACCCACAGATACCACTGTTGCCTACTCAACATGGATTCAGACCTCACCACTCAACCACGACACTATTCACTAACCTCATGCAGCACATCATGGATGGCATCAACTCCAGATGACCAGCTCAACGTACACTATTAGCAACAATAGACATTAGTAAAGCATTTGATGCTATCCACGCTTCCCTCACATAAACAAAATACTCAACACAAATATGCACAATAACACCAAAAGGTGGCTGAGCAACTATCTTCCAGGAAGATACATGTCACATTTAATGGCAAGTTATCCAGAAACAAGCTTTTTCCGAACGGGGTCCCTCAAGGCTCTGTTCTCTCACCAACACTGTTTAACTTATACATGCATGACATTCCAACACCCATAGATAACAAACTTACCTTATCATCATATGCAGATGATATCACTCTAACACAGGAGCGTACCTAAAGTATTTGGCACCCGGGGCGGATCCTTCCTTTGGCACTCCCTATAAATAATTTTAAAATTTAAACACACAGAAAAATATGTTTGCAAGTAGATTTTTAAATAGTACAGTACTGTCATAAGCAAATTGGAAATAAGAAAAATGTAGGACATTAAAAATTCAGTGAACAGGTAATACTGCATTTTATTTTATACACAAAAAACAGGAAATCCAGTCTCAACGTTCAGCCTATTCTTCAAAGGTAAATAGAGAGGATTCGCAGTCTCTGCTTTCGAGCCTTAATTTTTGCAAATTGATCAATGACCTCATCAAAATTCACTTTCTTTGCATATTCATGTTCATTTGAAAGTAAAGCCAGATTTGTCAATCTTGTCTGACTCAGGGTCGAGCGAAAGAAATTTTTTATCAATTTCAATTTGGAAAAACTTCTTTCACATGAAGCAACAGACACACAGACAGTCAAAAAGAATCTCAAACACAGTGACAAGCTTGGCAAAGATTCACAAAAATCCCATTTCACAATAAACTCCAGAAACTGCAATTTGGAACAAGGATTGGCCAAGCAGCGACATCAGAATAAATTGAAAATCTATCCGTCTCTTCTTCATCAGAGTCTTCCTCCTGTTGGTGTGGACTTCTGCTGGCGTCTCCTTCCTCTTCATCAGTTTCACTGCTTTTAGAAGATGAATTGCCATCCTCCAATCCTTGCTCTCTCTCATTTGAATCCTCTTGTGAAGATGCTTCTTGTATTTGCCCTTCAGATTCACCAGGCTGAATATCTTCAGGACTTTCTCCTATTACACTTGATGTTGAAGGCGTCACATACTTCAAAATTGATCCGGACATTGCCTGAGCCACCTCTTCTCTTGCCTTCTTCATTTTTCTTTGTTGGAATCCACTGGGTCGATTTCGCTTCATAGTGGATGTTTTCTGCAAAATTTTTAAAATCAAAAGGTATAAAGCATGAACATGCATAACAAGCATGAACTATTATGACTTGAAATACATTAACTGAACAAATTGTCTGTGATTATTATTATTATTAATTTTTGTTAAAACTTTTTTTTGGGGGGGGGGGGGGTTAAGTGCAAACACAACTCCTAAAAAAAGCAGAAAACTATGAGAATTACTCACAAATAACTAGACCACTATCAAAATAAAAATTAACAGTATATCCAGTAGTATGGGCGCAAAATGGGAGAGTGCAGGAATGTTGCAATGTTGTTGCAAGCTATAATCAATGTTGCAAAGGGGGTTCGGGGATTGCAAAGGGGGTGGGGTATTCAACAACTCAATGCTGCAAAGGGGGGTGGGGGGTGTTTCAGGTGCAACAAGGGGTCATGAAACTTGGAGGCGGCGTTATCCCCCAAGAGAAAGACAGGAGAAGGAGAGAAAGCAAGAGAGGTGTTCACCTGGCAGGAGCCAAGTGCACACTAAGACTTCAGCCGAGTGGCCGTTGTCTTATAAGCCCTAATCAGCCAGTTGGCTTAGAAGGAGCCAAGGGGGAGAGGGAAAGTTGAGGAGAAGGGATCTTCGGGGGGAGAAGGAAAGATGACCTCCCCCCAAAGGGGTTACCTTAACCTAAGAGAGAAAGAGAAAGGATAGACGGAGGAGGGCTTTGGGGGACAAGGTGGGGCGTCCTACCCCCCCAAAGGGAAACTAAGCTAAGTTTTAACCTAAGAAGGAAGGAAGGACAGATCTTTATTCAACAGCTGTCATCATCAAACTGCCAGCTCCGAAGCCAAGCGGGTTTTATATAGAGGAAGGTTGAGTTGCCAGATACCATTTTTTATTTTAATTGTACAGGTATACATTATTAGGGTGAGTTGCTAGATACCACCATTTATTTCAATTCGTTACCAAAGCATACAGACTTTCTCTTTTAAACGAAAACCGAAATTGACAATAAAAAAATTCAATATGTTTATTAATTATTGTAAATAAATAGAATTTTCCTTCTACTGCACAAAAAATAATATAATATGGAACGTACAATCGTCAAAATAATAGTTCAGACGAAATACACACACACACACAATTGTATTTGTACAACTTTCTCCTCATAATTATTTATTAAAAGAAATAAGCACATTAACTGTGTCTATTTAATTTTGTCATTCCTTATATATGTATAAACGGATTTTCTCCTTTTAAGAGAAACAATTATTAAAACCAATATTAACAATATAAGAAACTAATTATTTAAACGCCGTTCTATTTACTTTCTTTCAGTTATTAAAACGAATCCCAATATTAACTCTTAGAATAATGTTTTGTTTTAACATTGTGTTCAGACGACAGCAAGAGGTGGCAGGTAATGAGAATATCCAGCAGAAGGTCCAGCCCGAGGCCTTTTAAAACCGCAAACTAACGTGGAAGGAATTTTGGGTCAAAAACTTTCTCTCTGAAAGACATCCGTCTCCTTTAGCTTCATACGATTGTCCTTCCTTTTATAAAAAAAAATGTTTTATATTTTATCAACTTAGTTATTTTTATTTATACGTAATTTGTATGGTGTCATATTCATAGTTAACATCTCTGTTATTGAATTGGAAGGATATATTATTATTATACATTTTTAAAAATTAACACACATGTACTCTGGAAGTACTAACAATTGAATAAAATTACTTTTGCTACTGAACGTAAAACTAAATTTAAAATTCTCTTTCCAAGAGATCGTGGGTTCGACTCCCGATTACGCAGGCGCGTATCTCTCACATGTACACTGGAAGTACTAACAATTGAATAAAATTATTTTTGCTATTGAACGTAAAACTAAATTTAAAATTCTCTTTCCAAGAGATCGTGGGTTCGACTCCCGATTATCAGGCGCGTATCTCTCACGAATCTTAGTTAATGTTTTCAATAATGTAATTACTTGTTTTCTGTATAAACGTCTGCAGAAAGAGATGAGATCATGGGTTCGACTCCCGATTACGCAGCTAATATTACAGGAGCTTATTCCTGTGATCCAAAAATACATCTACTAAACTGTATATTTAATTTAGCAATAACAATTACTCTCTTAGAATAATGTAATTACTTTTTTTCTGTATAAACGTCTGCAGAAAGAGATGAGATCGTGGGTTCGAACCGAAAATGGAGACTCAATTTAGTATGGGCGCAAAATAATAAAATATTGTTGTGAACAATATTGTATAAAGGGGTGGGTGGGGAAAACCAAGTATTGTCGCAAATATTGACGTGGTAGACAGCAAGGGGTAATACGAGCAATAAATCTGCGGAGATAATATAGCAATCTTGGGAAAATCCGAGAATAATATGGGGGCAAAACATGGTAATGCACAAAGACAATCTAGATTCGATATTTATGTCATAGGATATTACTGTGCTGTCAATGTCAGAGTAATGAAGAGTAGCGGCGCTAATTTTGCTTCCTGCGATACTGAGCTGAGCCACTCTGTTGAATATATTCTATAACGAATATATTCCCTCAACTAGTAGGGTCGCAAAAAATAATAATGCACATTCTGGAAATCTTTTATAGAGATGGTTGTTGCGATGGATATTGCATAAAGGGGTGGATTGGGGAAAACCAAGTATAGATACAAATATTGTCGTGACGGAGAATGCAAAGGGTAATACGAGCATTAAATCTATGGAGAGAATATAAAGACACCGTTAGTCGTCCAAAGCATGGACCCGTTATTTATATCGGTGTTACGATTGGTACACAAATTAGACCCCGCCCAGTTACACTGGCCACTAAGCATTACGAACATCCTCAATCTTTTGAGTATTAAATCTACGGAAGAATATAAAGATGCCATTAGTCGTCCAAAGCATGGACCCGTTATATCGGTGTTACGATTGGTACACAAACTTATCATAGCTCCACCCAGTTACACTGACAACCAATCATTACGAACATCTGCGCTTGGTCTTTTGGGGTGGAGCTTGGTGATTGTGCATATAAAAGGAAATATTTTTCAGTTGGGAGTAACTGTAGCTATTTTCGCCAGTGAATAAACATTCCCTCTGCCAGTGAATAAACATTCCCTCCGCCATGGATCACGAACTTTACACTTTTCCGGATTTGTATCAAGAAGGTGACACTGCTGCATTGACTGCAATTAATCTTTTTAACGCGATTGACCGTGATGGATTATTTCCAAGGCAAACCGTTGATGATATTTGCAATGACGTTCCTTACGATCCGACGCAAGGGACTACCATAGAAATGTAAGTGTCTATAATTTTATTTTTATTTTTTATTCACAAACTGTCAGAAGGAAGATTTCATATATATGGAGGGATGTAGTATCTCGTCAAATACTTCATTTAGATACTCGCCATTATGCTAAAATCGCAATTTTTTATGGCAATCTTTTGCATGTTTTTTTATAAATGTTATTCGGAATTACCTCTTAAATGAGCTTCTCTGAGCGAACCAAAGATATCTTCACATAATGGGTCTGTCTTACAATATGTATACTCTGTATATGTTTTTATTAAAAAAGATTCAATATGCATTATTCTTTCTCCTTTAAGGTCCGATGAGGATTTGACACGTTATACAATCTTTTGAAGAACCTCGTGTCATGGACCTGAATACGGAGGATATACCGAACAGTCAGCACAATGAATGTCACATCGAAATAATGTAAGTGTTTTTCGATCTTTTTTTGGGGGAAGAAGACAATATATTTTCATCAATTTATTAAATGAAAGAAAGCAGTACAATAACCATCTTAAACTACAGAATATACAAACTAACGTTACAAATATACACACGAACAAAAACATTATACTATACAACGAGTACGCACAATTGGAAAACGGCTTTTTATCTGTCTGCATACCATTTCATCGTTTCGTTGAGTGTGACACGGGTCGAATAAATTTTAAAAATTTATAAATTCTTTACCACGTGACATATGCATGAGAAATGAAATGCAGTACATTCCACAAGTATTACTAAAATATCCTTGTAATCGAAACGGGTTCCATACAACTTCGGGGATATGTAACTGAGCGAGAAATTTTACAATAACAGGGTCACTCCAGGGTTGAGTACCGAGTGAATCAAAATAGTACAGGCAGTCCCTATTTTTAAAATAGATTGCAAACCAATGAATCCCTTCATTACCGATGACATCTGTGTTCACAATAAGACTACCGCATTCTCGCGTATTGGCAAACTCATGTTTCATTCTTCGCAAACAAGCCGATAAATTTGGAACGTGTGACTCGTTCATTATTCATTACTCTCTGAAGTGTATTAGCATCCATTTTAAAAGTCGGTGATAACGCTCCTAAATCTATCTACTTCTATTAGAGCTTGCGACTCGATATATACTAGTACACTAATAGGCGTGTCTATAGGCTTGGTGAATTCCAACCTCACTGAGATGTTTCCGCTCTGTTGTGGGCTTAAATGCGTATTTACGCTAGCAGATAAGTCAGGTGTAATGTCAAACGGATAAAGGTTAAATTGATCAATGAATTCTTTCTGCGTTACCCCATTACCGGCTCATCACAATCACTGCAATATGGGTCAGATTACTATAGGCTCTCGCGCAAAGAGGTAACACAGCGTCTGATGAATAGTCCGTATCCAATGTTCCGCCCAAAGCAATGCCATTAACGTATAGAGTTATATTTTTAAGTCCGAAATTCTCGAATTTAAAGGCACTCTTTTTATATTTTCCATTCACCGAAGCATGGTCCTGCATTCCGATTAATATCCTTTTAGGAAGATTTCCCAGGGCGATGTTTTCTATCTGCTTCGACGCCAACCCTGCAGGCACCGTATATAGTTTGATTTGTACTCTGTTAATAGGGTATTTCACTGTAGCGTTTAGTAAATTTTTCTCAATTTCTAGTTGTTTTGGTGAACTTAATTTCACTCGCCGTACGCGGAGGTATGTCTCCATAATGTGAACCACAACGGGTTTTGCTCCCTCTTCTTGATCAGCATCCAGATTTAAGTAGATCTCAGGACTCGTGCGGGTGAGCTTTATTTTCATATCCACCCCGTTCACAAGCAACTTCTCCTGGAAAGTGAAATCTGTGCGCAGACGTCCAAAACACTCGTATATCTTCTTTTTAGAATTTTGAAATTTGTCCTTTATACTACTTTCGTCTTTAGTTTGATAATATCCCTCGGCACTTAAAAAGGTTGCCTTCGCTTCTTTGGAAAAGTTGAGGACATTTTCCAGATAGGCTCGTGATGATAGTATCCCGTGCCTGACGATATGTTGGCCTGATTTAAATATACGTCACACTGGTTGAATATGGAGTGCAGAAAGTTTGTTTCAGGGTATACAGCATATTTGTCATCGCAGTCCGTTCCATCAGAATGGGCTATACGTATCTTAGCGTACATGTGCACACAGCTTGGATCAAAAAAGTAAGGGCATGAGCTGGGTATCACGAATTCTATAGGAGCACTCGGGAACTAATTGTATTTAAAGGGTTAATTGTAATAAAGTCACTGTGCTCAATAGAAACTTGAGTTGGAGGCATCTCAAAAAGGGATAGCTCAGATTTACAACATTGTGAACTACATGGGTGGATGAAGCGTGCCATGACGAGTTAGAAATAGTTCCTCCTCTCTCGACAAGTAGTAAACAAACTATGATTCATGAGATCAATGTCCTTAGCTTATATCAGTCAAAAAAGTGGTCAACCATAGGTTTCATTCGCTTACAGCACTTTTTTTTTATATCCTTTTACGTTTAATGCCACGTGATCCCTTCTTCCGGACAGCCCTCTTCTTCTTCCCGCCACCACGCATTTTTCTCTTTGCAGCTTTGATGATTTCGTCCCGTGTACGCTTTAAATGATTTTTTAGAGCTTCTTTAGGATTAGCCCCAGCCAATGTCTTCTGCAGTGTTAAGACCTGATTGTAGCGCTTTCCTTCCGAGGTATCTGGCACCCCTCTTCAACAAAGGAACAGCCGTACGTAGTATGGATGAAAAAATGGACCCAAGTCGAAGTCCGCGTTGGTATCTCACCCCTCGATAGACGGTGAAAGGTTTTCTGTCCATTATAACTCAGTGCGTCGAAAGTGCAGCTTCACTGTTAAGCTCCCGTCACCGAATGGGAAATTTTTACCCTCAATCGTTCTTATATATATTGAGATATTGGTTATTAGATTAGTTGCGACGTTCACATAATGGGGTCTGTCATATGTAATACTCAAACTCCTTCCTCTATGGTTGGGGATGTGGACAATGCGCAGCAGGCGTGCCTGGGTATCCCCAACAAACTGGTGCTCCACTATATTACTGTAAATATAGCACATGTCTGGGGACTGAGAGCTTTCAGCCAATTTCTCCATCTTCAATTGATACATTAATCTGGACAAGTCATGCTGTGCCTCGTGAAATGTCTCTCTTTGGAAGGCTGCGCTATATCGTCCATTGGTTATAATTTTGAACACTCTTCGGTCTTTAATACGTCTGTTAGTCTTTGATTTTAGGATTAGTGTATGTGTAGTAGGGTGGCCCACTTTTCAATTTTTTTTTTAAAAGTATAGGTTATCGTAGTTTTTCCCATTATTTGGCACTATACTAGCACATTGGTACAATTTTTACAAAAATTGATCAATATTTAGGGGTCTCGCATCGACCTTGAAATTACGAGTTTTTTTTTTTAAAATGCGTACTTTTTAACTTTTTACTGAATCAAGATAAATCATTAAGTGGTGATGTTTTCTGAATCCTCTTGATGAGAGAAGTCGTTTGGTGTGCCTTCCAATGTCATACGACTAACGGTTTAAAAGTTGTGGCTGTATACAGGTAATACCAATGTGCTAGTATAGTGCCAAATAATGGGAAAAACCACGATCACCTATACTTTTCAAAAAAATCAGCAAATAGCAGACAAATAAGGAAGAAAGAAACAATAACTTAAACAATCACTTTTGCATTGTATTGACCACTATCACACGTCACTGGCTGCAACGTTGTCCCTCTGTGCTATGTCATCATGGCGAGTGATGACTTCTTGAAGTCGCCGAGCTCTTTCCGGTTCTTTTCCACCACTTGCAGAAGATCCTGCAGCTGTGCCTCGTCCTTTGTGACCGTGTTCGCATAGTCTTGTATCAGTTGGACTCCTCTTTCAGCGACGTCATTGGTGACCTGGAGATTAGAGATCACATCCTTCAGACGACAAAAGTCCTCGTTCTCGTCCCACTTATCAGTTGGCAGGGTGAGCCACGAAGACCCATACATCTTCAGACCTGCAAATAAGAACCAGGAGGACTCGTCAATCAGGTCGGGGAGTAGCGTCATCTCGTCAACTGAGACGTTCTCGTATGTGAAGTCTTTGGGTACAGGGAGGTGGGACAGCTTCTCTGCCATCTGTTGCTTCACAGTGCCATCCACCTTGTTGCTGCATAGAGCGAAGATGACGGTCTGAGGCCTCAGATACCAGAAGTGCCGCCTCATCACTGCCAGTGACGCTTCTGCCACCTCGCGGTCCACTGCCCTATACCTCAGAAAACGCTGGTATAGTACCAGGTCATTCAACGGCGCATCAGCTGCTACAGGGGCTGCCAACCAAGCTGGTACGTACAGAAGAGCGATGAACACCACGATCCTGTGCAGTTTGTCGACCAGCTCGGCGTCGAGCTCCAGCTGCCTACTGAACATCAGCAGTTTTGTGTAGTAGATGACCTGAAACAGAATAGGCACCATTGTAAGTAAGACAGGTTTATTGTTACCAATTACTTTGTTTGCGTTATAATGAAATGTTTATCTTTGAATAACATTTAAACTTATCTCTAGATTATTTTTGTTTGAAAATACTAACTTTAACCATCCATCTTGCGTGGTGGTAGGCTCCTGGGCGCATGAGGTGAATGCCACGGCGTGGTTGTGTCCCGAGTACCAGGAGCGTGATCTCTGCCACTTCCCGGTAATCGTCTCTGACGAAACCAGAAGCTGTGCTCAGGAAGCTGACCGCCGCGTCCCGGAGTTCTATTAGCCACGTACTCTCCGCCAGATTCTCGACCTGCAGCTTGCAGTAGGTCGACAGATCGAGCTCGTCCCATCTTCAAAAATAATAAACAAGAAAATTGTGAGAAAACTCTGAAGTTCCGGTTTGGCTTGCTGTTTTATAAACTAGTGGAATATCATGTGTGTCCTAACTTTACCTTGCACAAAAAATGAACTAACCTTCTCTTCAACTGCTGAAACAAAGGATCAGTTGGTGCCGTAGTCCTTCCGAGCAGGGTGACGGCTACTGCCCCCACGATAAGCTCTAGGACGTGATGACGACATCCCAGCTGGAGTAGCGGTCGCCCGAGCATGTTTTCCAGCCGGACAACTGCACCCTGCACCCTCCCCGTGTTGGTGGAAGTGGTGTCGAAGCAGAGTCCGATGACGCTTTCCTCACATCCCCAATCTTCGAGAGCATGTATGGTTGCCCGCGCCTGCGACAGTCCGGTGACGTCAGCAACAGCTGGGACTGACAACAACTTTCCTTCTGTGAAATGAGGAGCCCCGGAGATGAGAATTGCTTGGCGGTGCTCCGCCGTTCCAAGGAAGTTCTGAAACACATGCCATATATTTCAATTTCATGGTTGTAAAGTAACCTATTTTTGTTCACATTCAGTTCTCTTTTTAATTGACATTATGCTTCATGAATCTCATTACTAAATTGATAGCTATGAAAACTTAATCAACTGACCTTGACCATTTTGCCATCCCAGTGGACAACAGTGTGCCTCGGTGGCGTGAAGGAGTCCTTCACAACCGTCGCCACTTCACGGCGATGTGACACTCTTCCCCGGCGAGCCGTTTCTTTCGAGATGCTGAACTGATTGAGGTCTGCTGGTGGATCTGCCGAACGTGTGATAGCAGCCACAATGCTTACTACCTATGTAGAGAATGGAAAGTGGAAAGGAAACTGTCAAGAATACATGTGGGTTACGGGACACTTTAAAACTGACGCTATCGATGAATACTATACACAATACGCAGCTGATTATTGGACATGCGGAAACGATCAGCCACTTCCATGACAGCAGGTGCATTAAGGATGCGGCGAGGAAGATTGACAGACACACTTGGCTCTTTCGGCAGGGGGAACGCTAGTTCTGTCTCCGACTCTCCTGACATGCCAGTATCATCATTCTCCATGGCCTCATCTCCGGTTTCGTATGCACACTTTGAGGTTTGCGGCTCCTGGCGAGGACGTTTTCTTCCTTCCTGTAGCTTTCTTTTTACAGCGAAAACTTTATCGTTCCCGCTCATCGTTGCCACCCGAGGACCACGTTGATCGAGGTAGAAGTCAATGTCTTCTTTCTTGTCCTTGTCGGACAGCGGTCGATTCTTCTTTATATCTTCGACAGCGTCAGATGCTCCGATATCCCACAGCTTGTCCACACTGTCCGAAAACTTCTGCCGTTTTCCTCCGGCGTCAGTTTCTTGTTTTCTGCTCTTTTGGAGTAAGTGCCACTCTTTCCACAATGCCTCTAGCTTCCGTTCGCAGTTGAGCTTTGTGATTGTTTTAATGCGGGCCATGTTCCAAAACTTTAAGACGTTGTTTAAGGTTTCTTTGAATGCGTCTTTCCTGTTAGCAGAGTACTGGATAACACTGAAGAAGTATTGCAAAACCTGCCGTGTTGTTGGCAATTTGCTACCACTGATGGAGGACGACGGTTGGCCAACTAAAAAAATTTCCGAGGCCGATCTTAGAGAAGGTAGCGATGTTATTTTCGCCTTTCCTTTTGATGACTCTATTTGTAGCTTCAAGAGTTCTTCCAGTTATGGTTGCCATCGATTTGTCCATGACAAAGGATGAGGAACTCAGACAGAATTTCAAAATGTTATGATCTGCAAAAAAAGAAATAGGTTAGGTACCTGGCACAGGCATAGTGTATTTTCTAATTACCTATATACATTATACATTCAGCCCGGGTATGGTGACTCATTTTTTTGAAAAGTATAGGTGATCGTGGTTTTTCCCATTATTTGGCACTATACTAGTACATTGGTATTACCTGTATACAGGCACAACCTTTAAACCGTTAGTCGTATGACATTGGCAGGCACACCAAACGACTTCTCTCATTAAGAGGATTCAGAAAACATCCCTACTTAATGATTTATCTTGATTCAGTAAAAAGTTAAAAAGTACGCATTTTTAAAAAAAACTAGTAATTTCAAGGTCGATGCGAGACCCCTAAATATTGATCAATTTTTGTAAAAATGGTACCAATGTGCTAGTATAGTGCCAAATAATGGGAAAAACCACGATCACCTATACTTTTAAAAAAAAATTGAAAAGTGGGCCACCCTAATGTGCAGGGTTTCCTTTGTTTACAATTTCGTATACTAAATCATTCGTAAGGTTTGAGTTTTTTTAAACTTACGTTTAAGTCTCTTACAACATCCTCGACCGAACCATAACGACCCGGTCCTAGTCTTACTTCTGTACTGTAATACCGTGCAACCTTAGTCCGGGCGATACGTATAGTTTCATCCATAGCTACCCCAGCTTTTTCACACTCGTCAATGTCTCTAAGAATCGTAAAAACGGATTCTTTATATTCAATATTTAAAAAGAAGGTGTCCAGCTGAATTTCGCATATCCCCAACTCATACGAATCACGACCCAATTCAATGGGCCCGTAGAGTTCTGTTACAAAGTTGGCTAGTGTGTTGTTAGGGTGTACAGACAGGGACGAGGAGGACGGGAGTGTGACGTAGAAATGGTTAGGAGCCATGTTGCATACTTGCATACTATTTAAGCTTCATTATTGCATCAGCTTTTATATAGGTGTTGAAGCTTTCTGGGTATCCTAGCCATTCCTAAATTAAATGCCACTTTCTGCAACTCCTCGCGGTAAAAGCCTCCTGAGATTTCTTCCCCATTCAAATCTTCAACGTAATACATCATTATCTCACCTTTAGGTCTCATACCCCTAACTTTAAAAATCTCACGTGTCCATCCTTGCTCAAATCCCTTTGCGAATTTATTTCCCGAACGCGACAGCCTTACATAATCATGATTTTGAAACGCGCAGAGTGTGGTGGTGTTGGTGATCTATCTCTTCTCGGGAGCGTACCTCTTTCTAAAACTTCGTTAGGTGTTGTCCCAATCGTGCGATGGTGTGAGCGGTTGTAGGATGATGCCAATGATTCCAGAATGTCTAGAAATCTGTATGTGTTTTTATGTGTAAAATAGCGGTGCATGCGTTCCTTTATGGTACGTTGAACTCTTTCAGCTAAAGAAGCCTTATGTATAGAATTGGTTGTGTAATAGCTGATATTAAAATCTGTCAACATGTTCTGAAAAGCATGACCTATAAATTTCTTCCCCATATCCGTACAAAAATAGCCAAGAACCCTGTTTTCTTTTAACATTAGCGTTTTGGCGGCTTTAGCAACTGTTTCAGGTAATTTATTTTTCAGAGGAATTAACCACAGATATCTAGAGAATACATCTATTATGAATAGAATGTAGCGGTAACCATCGTTATACACAGAATATCTTTGCATGTCTGTTAAATCTGCTTGCCAAATAGAATCAATCGAGGCAGCCGTTGTCTTGGCTGTTTTAAACCTTTTTCTCACCAGCTTATGAAGCGTATAAGCGTCCTGCTCCCGCAAAAATCTCTCAACATCTTTTTTCCTACTCTGTAAACACTTCTGTACAGTCTATCTACGCCGCCGTAGGAGGCTGGGTTAGAAACGTCATAATAGCGTTTACTTAATACGTTAGCCATTTGCGTATTTTAGAGGCACGTGGGTAGGGTTGACCGTTGTTTATCCTCTTCTTTCTCCTCTTCAAAGGTGTTACCGTCGGGGGTGATGGCGTCTTCAATTGTGCCACATGCGTCGCATGTTCCAAGTCTTTTAACCTGTTCAGATTTCCTATCAACGTTTTAGGGACATTTATTTGTTGTAGTCTTGCTTTAATATGCTTCCATCCTGATGGTGATGGCCTATCCCACTTTCTCACCAGATCATGGACAATGTCTACGATATTCGACCCCTGTACCTTTGATCCTTCCACAATGATCTCGCCTGTATCGGTCCATTGTATGGCTGGGTCCTCATTCAATAGATTATAAAGACTTAAACCTTTATTCCTCAATGTATGTGGGAGGGTGCTTTTTAATACATGCTCGATATGTTGTGTGGCTGATCCCTTAATCTTTGGTTGGTCAGCTGTATCGTCGGGTACAGGTCCTATGTCGCCATGTCCATCGTCCCCCGTGCTGTGCCTAACAACCACAGGAATCTCTGTCGGGTTCTTATAATTTTCGTACTCGTGAAGAAATTTCTGCAGAGCTTCTTGGTATAAGATTCTTTTCTCATCAGGTGTTTTTTCACTGTTTAATAGGCTAGCAATTCGCTTTCCATTCTTTTAAGTCTGCTTTTACGGGGATCTAGATCCGTGTCTGGATTCCTTTGCAGTGAAGCGTACACCTCGTGTGGAATCACTACCACTTTCTTCATTATATTAATCTAGTCAGTAAAGGACCCAAAACTGAAAATAAGATGGGGAGAAATGACCCTCCTGTTTGTACAATAATTCGTTTTTTCTTCGCTACAGTTTGACTTTTACGAGCGAGTGCGTGTATTATGTTCTTGTAACGGCGTAGGCGAGCCTTCTGAGGTGGTTTCATTGATACATTGCAATTTATAACGTTAAGACAGATTTCACAGATGCATTTTAAAAAGTCGGAGTCGATATTTTTAATAAACATCTGCTGCATTGCCCGGGGCAGTCGATGATAGATTTTTATTAATTCAGTATTTCTTTAGTCTCTGTCATTCTGGAATATACACCGTTTGAGGCTCGTTTGGAAATATATTCGTTCTTAGAAGCACCCTAAACGTGTTTCGCGGATGAAGGTCACAAAGCAAATATCCGTAACGCGTGCTTGTAGCTTTTTATAAACTTCCAAAAACTCCTTACGCTGATTCGGGAACATTTGATTGGCTAATACCCCAATTTGTGATACATCTCTACGTTGTGCGAATAAGACTAGATATTGTGTATTTAACGACACATCGCGCATGTATCTATTTTTGAAAAATAGATTCTGATTGATGAAGAACACGCTTATGTTAAGATGGTGGGAGAATACTGTAAATGTCTCGGCAAACGTTTTATCCATCTCCAACATGAGATCGTCAATTACAATGACTGTATGTTCATTTCCCTTTAACGAATTAACGTCATATACACCTTTGTGGAACAAAATATCATCTTGGTACTCGTTGAACACTGATTGGTATGTCGAATAGCACCATATAACTTTATGCACAAATTTTGAGACATTTCACCCTTTTCTTTAATAATTTTAAGCATAAACACCGTTTTACCACATCCTGTAGGTCCAGATATAATACATGTGGATGGGCTCGTGAATCTGAATTTTTCTACAGCATCCATTTCTAACACGTCACCCCTAAGTGACTCATTTACAAAATATACAAATAACGAGTTCTGCTCCTTATATTTTGTTTTCTTCTTCCACAGAACCGTGAATGACGACGCTGTACAGCCCCCCATCATCAACATCACGGATGACCCCGACGACAGTGTAGTTGTGATTACAGAATCCTCCCCCGCCGACGAACCCTCACCAGCGATACCGGTAGCACGTTCAAAGCGGAGGTATGATGAAGAGTTCCCCACGTCAGGTGTAAAGCGCGTCAGGGGTGCTAGAACACCAGTAATAGAGCCCCAACCCTCAACGTCTTACGCAACAAGCCCCCCAACAGCACCTTCCGCCAATATATTCCCTTATTCATCCTCCACAGCAGCTCCCCGTTCTGTTAAGGTTGCAGTAATAGAGCCCCAACCCTCAACGTCTTACGACACACTCACAATAGTAACTTCCTCAAATAAAAATATATTCCCTTACTCCTGTTCAAATCCTTGTACAGTACATCCTCCGCAGCAGCTTCTTGCTCTGTTGAGGATGGCATAACATTCGAGCTGGTGCGTACCATTGCCCCCATCCCAGTCTTGACTAGAAATCGGTATAGAGTCAGGGTCGATCCTAGATCCGTGTATAGGAATGGAATTGAGCGCGGGCTACGCCGGGTTGTACAGCGTATTGTAGAGTTTGCTCTTCAGAACCGCGACGAGCGTGAAGTCAGGACGAGTCTGTCCTTCGGATTCGGATCAGATGATGGTGATGTAGATGATTTTTGGGTAGTCATACCATTTAGACGTTTGACGGATGAGGATATAGATTATATATTAGGCCGTATATTGCAGCCCAAAGTAGTATAGCATTCAATATGGACAACTTCACGGTAAATATTGACCGTGTATTCCGTGTTGCGGGTCATAGTGCCACACCTTACACTCTTAACTTCAATTCTCAGGCTATTTTTAGACGGCATATAAACGTCGATCGTGGTTGCGGCTTTATAGCAGTAGTCTTAGCACGTATGTTTACTGTACAAAATACACGGACCCAAAAAATTTGGTTGCCTACGGGCGTGGAGCGTGCCCGTAAACTAGCTCTAGACTGTGGACTTGAATTTGACTGTAATATTGTCCTGAAGAGCTGAGAAGGGTAGAACAGGAAATGAATGTTCATATAGCTGTATTTGGGCTGGATGATCGTCGTAGAACTGTGTATGTTTTTAAAAGCAGTGTGAGAGATCGTACAAGACCCCTACTTATTTTAGGACTGTCAGGGACAACGTATCTCCCCATCCGTAATATAAAGGACATTTACGCGAGTTACGATAAAAGTCGAAAACATGGGCGACATCATGATTTGTGTAAGGGGTGCCCCGAGTTTGCGGATGATATAGTGAAACATTGTAAAGATTGTCACATGGTATGTGAGCAGTGTAAAAGCCCCAAATGTGAAAGCCGTGTAGTTGAAGCTGAGAAGAGTGATTGTAATGTGTGTAGACGCACATTTTTCAATAGTAGCTGTTTTGATCTCCATAAATCAATTGGCACGTGCAGGAAAATGAGAATCTGTGAATGTGGCGTGTTTCACATGATGGATAATTGGGAAAATTTCAAGCATAAATGTGACGAAATTCACTGTCCTACATGCCAGGAGAAATATAAGGCGGACGGAGTAAAGCATGTATGTTATATGAAAGACGCCAAGCCTAAAAACAAACCCTGTATAACTGCATACTACGATATAGAAACATACACGAATGCTGAAACCAAAGAGGTAATTCCACATTTACTTGTGAGCCAAACTATCTGTGATGAGTGTATGGGGATCGAGTGTGATGAATGCCCGAAATGTGGTAAACGGACAAACGTTTTTAAAACGAATGTCCACGATAGTCCTGTGAAACTATTTGTGTCCTATATTGTCAAGTTAGCCGACAAGTTAAAAAAAATGACTGTATATTCTCGCCCATAACGGGGCAAAGTTTGACACACAGTTCCTTTATAAGTTGCTTCAGCACGAGTCCTGAGATATTTACAGGTGAGCCATTGAAAAGAGGCAACAAATTAATACAGATGCAAATAAGAGGTAATGTACAGTTTAAAGACACTTTATTATTCACACCTTGTAAATTAGCAAAGCTACCCAAGGTGATGGGGGTAGCAGCTGAAGCTTCAAAAGGATATTTCCCTTACACATTCCTCACTAGCGAAACTTTAAACTATGTAGGTCTACCTCCACCCAAACATTACTTTAACTATGATTGTATGAGTGTAGATGAACATGAAGATTTTAACTGATACTGCAACAGTTTTAATGAATCTAATCCTTATAATATAGCTGATGAGTGTGAGCGTTATTGCGTG
This sequence comes from Bathynomus jamesi, assembly GCA_023014485.1. NCBI lineage: Eukaryota > Metazoa > Arthropoda > Malacostraca > Isopoda > Cirolanidae > Bathynomus > Bathynomus jamesi. The sequence continues at coordinate 1,576 of JAJOZX010001109.1, read as the reverse complement.
AATGATGTACGAGTGCTTAGAGTATGCTTCCAGGCCTTTAGAAGGATGTACATAGGCCGTTTCAAATGCGATCCGCTGCAAGTCGCAACCACCATCGCTTCATTATGTTTTACGGTGTTCAAGAACAACTTCATGCCTAAAGCCACCTTAGCCATTATTCACAGAAACAACCCCCGCAGTTACGGCCACAAGGCTATTCACTGGCTCATACACCTACAGCAACAGACAGGTGTATACATAAAGCACGCCCGAACACGGGTGAAGTACCCATTAAGATTAATGGTCGTTTTTTGGGTGTGATGGACTAAGTGAAAACCGTGTCACTGGTGAGAAGACTGTGTACTCCTTTAATGGATGCTGGTGGCATGGATGCCCCCGTCCTGAGTGCGGAATCGCCGGAGATATCCACGGTAGATCTGCCGACTGTCTTGCGTGGACCCGCACCCGCGATCAACTTATAGGGTCCCAGTTCACTCACAAAGTCTTGTGGGAGCATGAATATGATGCACGGATGGAGACAGACGAGGAGTACCGTGAGGAAATAAACACGATGAAGCGTTCAATGGTACTGGATCCTCTCAAATGCGGTGATAGCTTGTTCGGTGGGCGTACAAATCCCTTCAAGCTATACTTTCCACCTACGGAGGGTGTGAAACTTCACTACTACGATTTGTTCTTTATACCCATACGTGATTAAGAACAATCCGTACCCCGTGGGTGCTCCTGAGAAACTGGTGGGATCTAACCTGCCCTCCATCAATGAATTTTCAAGAAATTTGAATGACCGTTACTTTGGGCTCTCTTTCGTAGACGTACTCCCCCTTCGCAATTTATGGATGCCGATCTTACCCGTCGTTATCGACCACAAGCTCATGTTTCCCCTGTGCGTGAAGTGCGCGGAAGAGAATAACGGCAACTGTAACCATATACCCCACCAGCGTAAGATCAGAGGCGTATATACAAGTCCTGAGCTGGCCCTAGCCGTACGCCATGGGTATAGAATACTGAAGATACATGAGGTGTGGAGGTTTCAGAAGCTACCCAACCTTTTCACATCATATATATAAACGCATTTTTGAAGGATAAGGTTGAGGCATCAGGTATCGCGAGGAGTTGATACCGAAGATGAAAAGTCTGCCTATATTCAACGTTACCGCGACCGCGAAGGATACATAACTTGATCGTGCCCAAATTGCAAAGGATCCTGGCAAGCGCTTTAGTGCAAAGTTGTCTAAATAGTCTATGGGGGAAATTTGCACAGAATACCGGCAAAGGGAACATTCATTTGGCACAAGTTATAGTGAAGTCTGGATTATGCCAATGCTCCCGATAAAGAGGTCATGGAGATCGTGAATGTAGGTAATACTTACATAATAAGTACAACAACACTGAATTGGCCACAGATACCTCAAGGGTTACAAACATACCTGTGGCCAGCTTCACAACAGCCTACGCCCGCATAAACTTTGGGTCTATTGCATTCTCTTGGGTGGAGAGTATTGCATGCCGATACAGAGAACGTGATATTCACAGAGAGGGAGGGTGAATACATGCCTGCTATTGGGGAGTTCCTCGG